>CM060193.1:55405182-56138645 GCA_030549335.1 Pontederia crassipes | reverse complement strand
TAGCCAAATCTAATCCCAGCGCAGCAGCTAATTAATCACTTGGGAGACATTAAATAGCACATAAACACCTCCATCCATCTTGAGATCCCCATTACGCCTCCCCTTAACACTAAGTAATTTAATCCCTCCAGTACGAATCTTCCAAGCAGCAAAAGAGGGAACGCATGGAATTAAGCAATGGAAAAAAAATTAATTAATCCCATCCGTTTCGGTCCACGGCCAACATTTTGAATGCTTATTTTTAATGTACATCTCGGGAGTCCGTAGCAGTACCTCATGCACAAGTGCACAACGCTATATATATATATATATATAATGTATCATAATAAAGTCCTCTGCCTTGGGCTCTTTTTTTTCCCTTGTTTGTTTGCTCGTTCGTGTACATGATATCTACATACATTTAAATAATGATAACAACCCTTTTCCCATATCTCTCACCTCTATCTTTTCTCTCTCCTCACATATTATATATATCTTTCTCGAACGCATCACTCTCTCAATACTGTAATCAGATATATTATTTTATTATAACACAGATAAAAATAACAAAAAAGCTGGAAACGCCACGCACGACATCTTTATAAATACTCCGCGCCCGTCCCTGCCTTGAGCCATTTGCCACAATCTCCACGACTCGCCCAGCAGCAGCAGCAGCAACGTCACGCCATCCGCACAGACGAGAGCGAACGCGGCGCGAAATTCGCCGGGATCTTCGACGCCGCCGACGGGAGAGGGAAAGGGTGTTGAGAAGGCAGTTTTGCGACGAAGATGGCGATTCAAGCGCAGCATCCGTCCTACTATGACTTCTCGCCGGATCTCCGCAACCGGTACATCCCTCGCACTTCGTTGCCCATATCTCGCTTCTTCGCTTGAGCGCTTCTTTTGGGGGCGCGAACTGCTTTCCTGTTCCCGGGGATTCAGGGGGCTCGGGATCACGGCGGGCGCGTGTTGCGTCCTTCCGTGCATCTGTCTACATGGCACATGCATTCGTGCAGGCGTTTCTTCTTTTGCGTTTGCCTTTGGCTAAAGCGTTGCTCTTCTTATTGGTCTTGTTCCAGGCCGCGTGCCATTGCCGGGGAAGACATGCATATGCTGAAGCTGCAGATGCTGCCGGAGCATCAGCGCAGTCTCCTCATTGGGGGGAACGCGTACGGGTTGGACTGCAACAAGAACGCCAATGGAGCCGTGCTGAGTGACCTCCAGAAGAGCGAGCTCACGTGCAATAAGTCCGGCTCCAGGAAACGCGCCCGGGAAGAGCCATCCATGGCACTGCCGCGGCCGAACGACGACTGTATCAGCCGCAAGAACGTCGACAGCCAGTTCTTCCCCGTCGTCTCTTCGCAACCCTTATTGTACCATGCCGCGGTTGCTCCGATGGTGGCCCCATTAAAGCTCGCCGATGGCTCCTTTGTTTCCGGCAACGACCCGGCCGTCTCCGGCGTGGGGCTTCAGAGCCGCATGCTTGAGTCCGCCTGCACCTCCACAAGCGGACGGCCGGCTATGTCGTCCTCCACGTTGCATGTCGCCGCCCCTCTCGCTCAAGACCTCGTGTTCCATCTCTACCACCAGAACTTGGAAATCGACGCTCTCGTTCGCTTGCAGGTTAGCAATCGTAGCTCTGTCTCCTGATTCGTTAACGCTATTTTTGTTCTGTTCATGAAACTTAAAAGGCTTTCTCACGATCATGAACAGAGCGAGAGACTCCGGTCCGGATTGGAAGAGGCGCGTAAGAGGCACTGCCGGTCGCTTCTGACGACCCTCGAGCAGCAGACCCTGAAGCGGCTCAAGGACAAAGAAGCGGAGCTGGAGGCAGCCAACCGCCGCAACGCCGATCTGGAGGAGAAGCTCCGGCAGCTGGCCACCGAGAACCAGGTCTGGTTCAACGTCGCCAAGAACAACGAAGCCATCGTGTCCAGCCTCCGATCAAGCCTCGAGCAGGTCCTCCAGAACGCCGACGCCGCCGTCGCACTCTCTCCGGCGAAGGAAGGATTCGGAGACAGCGACGGTACCCTCTTCCCGGCCGACGACGCGCAGTCGTGTTGCTTCGAAGGAGACAACGCTACCATCGCCGAGAGGAGGGCGGAGGTGAACTCCGAGGCTGCCCGTCGACGGAAGGCGGCGTGCAAGGCGTGCGGCGACCGGGACGTCTGCGTGCTCCTGCTGCCCTGCAGGCACCTCTGCCTGTGCAAGGAGTGCGAATCCAAGGTTGACACGTGCCCTATCTGCAAGGCGACGAGGAACGCTTCTCTCCAGGTGGACCTGTCGTGAGGATCTGCGCCGGCGGAGCAACGGAAACATTTCCCGGTCCATTCCGTGGTTTGTTTCTGGTCCGGTTGGGTCCGATGAATTTGGTGGTTTTTATTGTTTTTAATCCCTTTTTTTAGTAGTTTTTTTTAATCTGTTGGATAAAATCTCTTTTTTGGAGAGGCGAAAGCATATAAAATGCTTATTGCACTCTCGGATGCAAATACTTTTTTTTATGAACATGGTAACAAAAAAAAACCTTTTTATTAATGCTGAAAATTTTCGTTTTTGTTGTGTCATTAATTTTTATCTCTTCTACTTCAAGTCAAATCAACATGTTAAAAAAATGTAACGCATTGCGAAGATGTTATCATGTTACAATTTTAACTTTTAAGTTGATTTAAAGTGATTAGATTTTATTATTCTTTAAAATGTAACGCATCATGTTTGATATCTTGCACGGTCTATTCATTAATATTTTCAAATTGTGGATTATCGAAATAATTATTGATAACATTCATTAATGTTTTTTTCTAATCTTGTCAATTTGTCAATGTGAATAATTCTCACCATGCATACTTTTGTCATTAGTAAATTAAAACTTGAGAATTGGAATTGATGAGGAACTATTAATGAGGAATTGAAAAAAAAATGGTAAATATTAGTTGTATATTTTTAATAAGTAGCCTTTAAATATCTGTGATTATATTTTTGTTCGTTTTAACAAAAAGAATGTCAATGTTAATTGTTATTCTAATAATGAATATAATTTATTTGATTTATTATCATCTTCCATATAAAATAAATAAAATTTAAAATCTTTTCGTTTGTTTGCGATTAATATGGTTAATTAATTTGTTTTACGTATAAATAATTAACATAACTTATCTTATATATTTTTTATCTATCACTACAAGGAAATTGCGATTTTCCGACGGATAATTTTCGACGGTTCTAAATTCGTCGCTATTTGCGACGGATTTTTCGACGGTTCCGTTTCTGACGGATTTTTCGACGGTTATGACCGTCGGAAATAATTTATATTATTATTTAATTTTTCGACGATTAGGAACGTCGATATTTTCGACGGATAACCATCCGTCGTAATTTCCGACGGTTATGACCGTCGGAAATAAAAAATTAAATTATGTATTTTTAATATTATTATTAAATTTTTTTGATGGATTTTTCGACGGTTTTGACCGTCAGAAATTAAAAAAATTAATTATATAATTGGTTATATTATTATTTAATTTTTTGACGGTTAGGAACGTTGATATTTTCGACGGATATCCATCCCTCGTAAAATCCGCCGCAATTTCCGAAGGTCAGGACCGTCGGTAAATTCGCCGCAATTTCCGACGGATACCCAAACTGTCGCAATTATCGACGGTTTTGACCGTCGGAAATAAAAAAATTAATTATATAATTGGTTATATTATTATTTAATTTTTCGACGGTTAGGAACGTCGATATTTTCGACGGATATCCATCCATCGCAAAATCCGCCGCAATTTTCGAAGGTCAGGACCATCGGTAAATCCGCCGTAATTTCCGACGGATATCCAAACCGTCGCAATTACCGATGGTTTTGACCGTCGGAAATAAAAAAATTAATTATATAATTGGTTATATTATTATTTAATTTTTTCGACGATTAGGAATGTCGATATTTTCGACGGATATCCATCCGTCGCAAAATCCGCCGCAATTTCCGAAGGTCATAACCGTCGGTAAATCCGCCGCAATTTCCGACGGATATCCAAATCGTCGCAATTACCGACGGTTTTGACCGTCGGTAAATATTACCGTCGGTTAAAACCGTCGATAAAATAAAAAATTAATATTATATATAACTAAATAAAATAAAATTTTTTATTATTTATATTTTCGACGGTCGAAACCGTCGATAATTAAAATTTCGTTATCCCGCGCTTTTTTTCCCTTTTTCCCGCTTTCTTTCCAAATTTTTTTCTTTATATATTTTCCCTCCTCCCTCTTCTCTCTTCCTCCTCCCTCCACTCCTCTCTCTCTCCCTCCTCTCCTCTCTCCCTCTCCCGGCCACGAGCACGGACGTCGGACGCTGGTTACGCCGCGAGATCGGCCTCCCCCGCGCGCCGGACGCCGGCGACCCTCCCACGCCGGACGCCGGCGACCCTCTCCTGCACCGGCGTATCTCTCTCTCCCGCACGTCGTCGGCATCTCTCTCTCTCCAGCGGCCGAATCGGCCGCCAGGCGGTCGGATCCGGCCGCCAGGCGGTGGGATCGGTCGCCAGGCGGCCGGATCCGGCCTCCCGGCGGGCCGGATCCGGCCGCTAATTTTTTTATATTTAAAAAATTATTTGCGACGGTTGCGACCGTCAAAAGACCGACGGTTGCGACAACCGTCTAAAGTTTCGACAGTTGGGACCGTCGAAAAGTTGCGACGGCTCAGACCGCCGGACTTTTCCGGCGGTTGCAACCGTCGGCCTTTTCCGGCGGTTGCGACCGTCGGAAATATCGACGGCTCGGACCGCCGGAAAAGACTGTTCTGACGGCCAGAACCGTCAATATTTTCGACGAATTTTTTTAACCGTCGCAAACCGTTTGCGACGAGCATTTTTCGGACGGATCGATTCCGACTGAAAAACCGTCGGTAATTGCGTTACCGACGATTTTCGGGCTGATTACCGACGGTTCGGACCGTCGGTAATCCGCGTTTTTCTTGTAGTGTATCATATCTAAAATTATTCGAAATCATTTTATTATAGACGTTATTTTCCATGAAATTATATATATATAATTTATATCATATATAAATTTTAAGAATGAATATCCTACTATATTCTCATTCTCAACTTGGTTATTTAACTTTTAGTTTGTAATTTGAAGACCATCCAACTTTAATAATCTTCTAGTCTTATTCATCATACCCGGCAATAGAAAGTTCATTAATCAAAATGGTGACGTGATGCTCATGTCAGTATTTTAATTGATAAAAATTTTGACATGTTGTGGACGTCAATATTTTCTCTCTACAAGATATTTAAAATTATAAAATAATAAATGTAAAACAAAAAGTTGGATGCATTGTTAATGTGCCATATCATATTAACAAAAGATTGTTCTTTTAAAGAAACCCACCTAAGATAACATTAAAAGTTGTTCAAGTACAAAAGATGAAGCTAATTCATAAGGTAATGTTGTTATCTAAAAAATTATCATAATTAGCAAGGTAATCAACTACTTGGTCAGAGTCCTTGGAAGTGTCTAAAATTATCATAATTATCCAAAAAATGATCATATAAGAATGATTAATATGTGAAGTGTTCTAATTCACCAAGGACTTTGGAGTCCTTTGAGGATGAATTTTACAAGGATCTCAGAGTCTGTTTCAATATGATAGAAAATTAGGTGAAAACATCTTTTAATTCTTTCAACCAGGACTCAAGTTTCAAGTTCTAGAATTGAGTATTTGTGCCCCGTAAAAGCACATGTACCAACAAAGAATTTGTCGATCCGAATAATGTATCATCCCCGCCCCTTGCTTTCCTTTTTCTTGTTAGGATGATCATGATTGAAAGATTGTTAAAATTGAATAACCCTTAAGTTACAAAATAAAATTCGATTACCGATTGAGTGATCGTTCATGAAATTTACTTAATTTAATTTGTATTGACCATCATAGAAATTGTAAATAAATTGAATAACGACAACATGCCTAAATTCATAATCGTTACAAAACACATAAGATGATAAGAACAAAAGAAGATTGGCAAAATAAGAACAAAATAATAATTAACTTAGTCACATACTACACTAGGAGAGTACGGGCCAGGAATGACACTTCATGAATCGTGACACATCCTCACGAGACCTAGTGATGACAAGCTAGTTGTTAGATTATAATATGAATTTCACGGGTCATGAAACAATCTTAACAACCATGAAATAGACTTTATATTAACATATCTAATCATACATGATTGAATTAGAAATATTATATTATATACCTCCATAAAAATGTTTGCACTCAAATTTTTATATATCCTAATTGTCACTTGACATGAATTCTGATCGTGCATGTCTCGTGCAGTTTCACATGTAACTTCCTAAACATCGAGATATATGCATGTTAAAGAATAAGCATCAATTTTAATTGTTAGACCGTAAAAATTCATCTAAAACATGAACAATATAATTTTTTGAAAATATTAAAATTTTACAAAGAATAAAATCTCGACAATCATCCTACTACGTTAAAGTATGCTAAAGATAAACTTTAACAAAATTTTAGAAATTTTTTAGTTAGTTTAATTGGTAGTACAAAAAATGAAAAAAATATTATCATTTTTTATATGGTAAAAACTTTTGTTTATATGCAATGTTAAGCAAATGAATAAATAAAAGAAATGTCTACCCATTTCCTTAAATGATATTGAATGCAACTATAATGAATTCCAATAGCATATTAAGAATTGAACTTCCAACTAACCTTAGGTCGGTAACTATAGTGTGGATAAGACTTGACCCTGTATCCTCTTTGTTGTCTAGTAACTTATCTCAACCATCCTATTCCTAGATGAAGAAGGCAACCAGAAAACCAAGGGAAAAAGCACTAGAATATGATTATTACATCAAATATGGTCATGTTTCCCACACAATTCATATTGCATTGTGACAGCCTTATTTCATATAGACAAGTTGTATTGTGTCTAGACGATGACGTGCAATATTTGAGCGTTGCCATTTTGCAAGTCTACCTAAGTCATATTACCTTAGGTGTAGGCCAAACTTTTGACATGCACGATAGTTTAGCCGCGTTTCATAATTCTCCCACATTGCAACCCTACCTTCGCATTGTAAACATACTTTGAGACTTCTAGAGCAATATAACAAAGGTCCGTGTAGGTCGAAAGGATCCTCCTATATACCTTTCTAAAAGAATGAATCCCAATTCAATTTCTTCCTTTTTCCCTTACTTTATCCTTCGTCTCTTCTTTACACCAATGCCTTAGCCTCTCAAAACCTTTATAAGATTTGTATCTACTCTAATGTATGTAGAAGATAATATTTTCTTTAGCACTTTATTATATTCTCCTATATTTTGTTTGTCATCATTATTATAGTTTTTTATCGTAATATTTTTTATAAATAAACTTGTCCTCGAGTTCGGATGTAGCTTAAAAGCTTATCAAAGGGTTCATATTTGATTTCCATGTCCAAATACACTTGTTGAAAGTTATTTGTGTAGCTTATATAAGATTTTAAATTTTCAACAGTAAAACATGTTTTCAGACAAGAAATATAAATAATTATCCTAGCCTGTGGCACCAAGTATTTAATGTTCTTAGACAAGTCAAATTTCTTGTCTAATTTTAAAATCGATAGACAAACAATTATAATTGCAATTGTAGATATAAATAGTATCAAATTCAAAAAGAGTAACGTTATGGCCAAACTACTAGATGATCAATAAGAGTAAATAAAATATGTAAATTTAAAAAAAAAGACGAAAAATTAGAACTATGGCGATAAATTAAAAAACAACAACTACCAAAATAACACTAACAAGAATAAAGTGGAAGTACAATGGGAGTAAAGGCCTATGATTGCTCATGGTCTATATAAATGTTTAGTAATCAATTCATAAATAATAAATTAGAGTTTAAGTCTGTGCATCTCCATAAGTGAGCTACAAGGCTACTCCCAATATCACAATTGTAGAGTTATGACTTTATCAACTCTTAAAATGTTGATCTCTCAATTCAAAATTCCAACACTAAAAAAATCATAACCAGAAAGCCCTACCATTAGGATTAGCTGCACAAAAATATTTCTCATACCTATGGGTTCCAAAGGGTACAATTGAATATTACCTCATTGCAAACACACATCAAATTGGCTAACAACCATGGGTAACGTACCTCTAAGCTCATTTACCCATTACAAGTCCATTGTCCTCTCGGATTACATCTAGAGGTTCGGATTAGATCTAGAGGTCATTGTCCTCCTTGATTGGCTATAAACATAAGGTCGATCTCTCGACGCTCACTGATGTCATTAATTCTAAACACTAAAAGTTTCACATGTATAAGATTTGAGAGCCATGAAAGCAACTCCCAAGTAAGGTGCTTGAATAAATTCTCCCTACATCAACCTCTCGACCTTGAAGTGGGTAAGCATTTAAAAACAATCTCTTTTACGTAATGTTAATAAATAATATTGCTACAAGGCCCTTTCAGCCTCATGTAGCATAAGTTGACCCCTCTTTTGATATTCTTCCATTCTTAGGAAAATTATCATCACTTAAATAAATTGTAATCTTACACTCTGATACGAAAATTGTGACATACTTGGTCATACAAAATTTTGTTACACCCAACTTGGTGACAAAGTTCTAATTCGACTTATTATAACCCTTAAACTTTTTTAGGTTTAGCAATTCTAAAAGTATAATCAATAAAACCTCCTCCCTTTCTTATCTTGTTGTTACTTGTTAATACACATAACACATAGAAATATTCATCAAAGCTTATTCAAGAGACATAAATATATCATTCACATATTTTCTTCTCCACATACTAACATATAGAATTTCATATGGTTAATTATCATATAACTTTACAAAAAGATCCTACTACACTCTATTTCAACACATATGTTTATCTATTATAATATGCATTCTTCTAAAAATAAAAGCGAAGGAGAAATAAAATTGTTTCAGTTGCTTGATATCTTTTATATGTAAAAAAAGTAAGCTTCTAGTCGACTCAACTTAAAAAAATATAAATATATAAAAAAAATTCAAGAAAAAAAAGTAAAGTGAGCAACAATCAATTACTTACTGAGTGAAATAAAAGTATAACCTAGATCAACAACATGAGTGCATATAACATTTACATAATCATATCTTCCATTTGAGTAAACATTTAAAATACATAACATATTACATAGGTTGTCAAAGGCATATGGGTTTTTGTATAAATATAAATAGCTATAAATATTATAATATTTATAATCAAACTCTTCATATGTGCCACTGCACATACTCAACATGGGTCAATGCGACCATGTAGAAAACTCAGTCAATATTTGTCACAGAGTTTTATGATCATGTGTCATATAGTTAAACAAAATTTTATAATCACGTGGCGATATCACTAGCATAACATTTGTTAATAGGTGTCGCAGAGCATGAATCAAAACATGCATGTAGAGTAGTTCTTAAAGGACAAAGACATTCGATATACGTCCCAAAGACATCATTAATATCAAAAGTAATGTGAAATACATAATTCAACTAGCATGCCAAATTACATGAAGTTTCATAACATATTAAAACACACATGTCATGTATTGTGTAAAACTTATTTTAACATCACAAACATTGTTCGTTGAAAAATTTTTATGAAAGGTTTTCATAACTTAATCTCATATGAAATATTAAAACATATCATAATGACTCTTGATAATTAAAGGTACCTTCCAAAGTATAAAGCTTTTCATAATAATAAATAATCTTTGCATGAAATATAATTATAAGTATAAATTTACTATCTCATCATGTACTTTATCTTTTCAATAAGGTTTGCTAAATTATCTTCCTTTCAATTTTATCTTGATATTTCCTACAAACAATAGTGTCATTTTTATTTCATTTAGTAATAAGAACAATATTCAATGAATTCTCATGATGCATGAATGTTTATATATTTTAGAATGAATGTAATTTTTTTAAAAAAATATTAATATGTATATTTTGATATTTGTGTTCATAAATTATTTACACTTGGAATAATTCAACAACACTAAAATCTCTTAAAACTTGATTAGGTATTGAATCATATTTTTAGATTGAATGTTTGTAAAGAATAATTCATAAATTATCAACCACAAGGCCAAATTCTATAATTCTAAATGAATTAAAAATTTATTAAGAATTGAGACCGATGTGAAAACGTCATTGTATACACTTTTTATTGTCTTCAGCATGCATTCTAGTTATGCGTTATTATATTTTCTTGCATCTGCTCTACATTATTGATTTTCAATTTTATAAATTTCTCCACACCTATTATATAATACAAAAAATGAGAATTTATTACTTTTGGGATAAAATATTATTATTTTATCTCATTTTTATGTCTTTGTGGTGCTCCTAAATGCTTATCATCCTTGAAGGTGTAGAGCTATTCAAAAGAGAAAAAAAACAAGGGACAATTAATTTGGAAAAAGAACACGAGTAGGGCACATGGATAGATGTCGTCATTTCCTCCCTTTAGAGAGAGCTGTTGTTAGAGGACAAAACTATTGCAGTGTATTCCTTTTTGGTAGGCATAAAAAGTTTTCTCTAGTTGAAAAGTCAGATAGAAGAAGAAAAAATAATTGGTGGAGAGAAGTTATAAAATCCTATGACTATAAAAGAAGGAAGGAGACTACCAAAGAAGGGGAGTTGTCACCTTGGAGAAGAAGCGATTGAGGGCGAGGATTTTGTAGCAACACCTTTTTCTTATTTTTTTTCCTTTTATTAATTTTCCTATTTTCTATTTTTGGTAGTCATTGATATTGATGTTGCATCTTCTTGTGTGATGTACAACTAGCTAGATTGGGAATTTGTCGATGGAAGTTATTTTTAAACACTACTTTTATGAAATTATCATTATACAATAGTCATTTCATTCTATTTTGTCAAGAACTATGGTTCTTTTATGTGTTGTTTTGATGCACACATATTTTCTAATGACGTTGGATCATTCCTTCCGTAGATCTCATGCCTATTTGCCCAAGAGGGTACTTATTTCCCTCGACGTTGGTCCAAGAATCGAGAGTTTGAACCAATGCTAGGTTATGTCCAAAAGCAACATTGAGATTAGGCATCAAACTTTTGCTTTTTTGTTGGTTTTGCATTATTTTCTTTCATTCGAGTGTGAGTTTTCATACATCGATCATCTTCGCCCGAGAGGGTAATTTCGTTCCCTAGCCACAACATTTTGGCCAAGAGGTCAGCTGATTGGGTTACATCAAAGGCGTGGCTGAGGATACAAACTTGGGTATTATCGGATTTCATATTTCTTTATTTTTTATTTGAGTATTTTTTAGTTTTTGAAAATCATTATCCCTCATCCAAAAGGTAATCTTATTCCTTAAACGTAGCATACATGCCGAACTAGGACCAAGTCGTGTCAAAAGGAAGATTAACAAAATAAGACCAAGAGGTTAGCTTGGGAAATTATTGGATTATATTCTTACTCTATTTTCATTCGATTCTGATCATCTCTTTTCGAGAGGGGCAATCTATGCAAATGAGAATCAATATGGGCCATGAAGTAGGGTGTGTGCCAATTTATTATAGAAGAGATACCCAAGTCCGATTGTGAGATCACATTGAGAGGTGATCCCACATGGATACTTGGCATTTGGAACATCGAAAAATCATGAGAACGTGATGGATATGTTCAAGGTGATGCTTCTACTCTTGCAAATTCTAAAGTCATTAGGCATAGAGTGAAATAACTCTATAAGGTGATTGTTATGATAACGAAATCACTCACGAGTGAAAATCATTTACTGTTACGCTTTCTAATTTTGGTTGTGTTAAGAAATAAATTTTTGAAGCAATCACAAAGCCATAGTGTTCATTTCTTCAGATTTTTAGTTCAAACCATCTTTCTCATTTTGCTTACTGTCATGTTCCCCTAATCACATTAAAGAACACTATAAATTAGTGGTTTCTTTGTTGTGATATCTAGCATAGTGGAATTTTATTTCATTTAAGTTATTTTAGTACTTATTTATATTTAAATTTTTGTTCAAAATAATTTCAATAAAGTGTGAGCTTTTTACTCTATCCTTATGGATCAAACATTAAGTATTATAAAGATTGTTGTGCGCTTGCAGCCTCGATCTGTGTGCTGAGAAATTATAAATTTTAAAACTAATTTGAAACTTTCTATTAAGTGATATCACTTCCTCAAATGGAGGTTACTTCGTTCCTTTGGACTAACTTTATGTCGGGTGACATTCTGCATTTTGAATTTTCGCACCACAATTTTTGATGTTATAATCTATAATTATCATTAATTAATTTCACATGAGTAATTTGTAAGTGCTTAATCAATTTGACATAAGGTTTGTATTTTGACCGATACTAAAATAATGATTATATATTCATCAATACATGATGAATTTATATTTTTTAAAACCTAAACTTACTAATATCTAAGATTAAAAAAATGTAAAAATAAATTTCTTGTAAATCATGCTAACAAAGATAGTCAATTCGATTCCATCAATGTTTTGAAACCTCATAGAGAATTATACAAGATAAAAAAATCATTTATTCATATATAGAAGTTTTAATTAGATGATTTTAGTTTTCACTAAAAACAAAAAATTATAGCTTAACATATGTAAACTTCAAATCCTAACTCAGTTTATTCTAATCATGCCCTAATTTACAAGATCAACCTATAGTTGACTTAAGATAGAATGAGTGACCAAAGATCATAAACTCATAACTTACTTTATAATTTTTTTAGGTGATTATAATGGCCATGGAAAGCTACCATTCGTAGAATTACCCATATAAATTTTCTAGAATTTATGTAGTAGTGAACATGGAGAAAGGATCATCTCAGTTATAGGGTATCAATTTTGGAGTAGGACCCTCACCTACCGATTGAATGTTCTAAATTTTCCCAAACTCTTCTCATAGATTTTTTACCCTTTGTAATTGTTTTCTACGAAAACATAATAATAATTATTTTGTGTAATTTTATAGATTTTTATTACATGATATGTCAGTTCAAAAAAATAGATAAGCTACTTGAAATTCTATTAGTTCAAATGAAGGTCCAATCATTTTTTTTGTTACAAATTAGCGTTTTACCTATAATTTATCTTAATTAATACTAGTTAAGAATTCTCTTATTATATTATAAATTTTATTATTTCTTCCTAATATACATATATATGTGTGTGTGTATAATTTTTTTATGACACTTATCGATATCTTAATAATCATTATGTCTTAATTCGAATGTTAATGGCTATATGCACATGTAAACAAACTTAATATGTTAATTAAATGTATGATTATGCAAAAATGAAGTTTGCATAGCAAGTCTAAATAATGAAAATGAAGCTAAAATCCATAGATTACATACATGCCACTAATCCAATAGGAACACAAGCGATATAAAGACTAAAGTAGAGGAAACAAAATCATATGCACAATGACGTAAAATTATGAAGGAACATCCATAGTCTAATCTAGCATTAGGAATTTAACTACAAAAGATCACATAAAATGACAAACCAATTACAAGTTTAATAGTAGAACTATTAGAAAATGAATATATGAATTAAAACCATGAGAAATTAACAGAGAAAACACCCCATAATAACTCTCGCAATTTCAAGAGCTCCTCCTTTCTTATGGGATAGCCACTTGTAATCCCCCAGATGGGAGCTCTCTTCTATTAGGATTTTTTCATCTTTATTTCTCCATTCAATCTTACTAACTGTCCTTGAAACTTGAAAAGAATTCTCACGTCATTTTTTATTGGGTGGTAGGTGAGACGTGTCAAAATTCTGCCATCATTTTAGATTTTGTCCCCTTTGCGACAATGTTGCAAAGTTGTGATGGTCGATATGAAAGAGTGTGAAAGTCTACTTTTCTAAAAAAATATTGAAATTAAATATAAAACTAGGATAAGTTAGTCCAAAAAAATCATTCAAATGCATGAATTGCATAACATATTGTTTTGTTATGGTGGAAATAGGAAAAGTGGCTCAATGATGTAAACTAACTCTTGAAAAGATAAAAAATGTTAGTCTTTTTACATGAATCATCCATGAGTGAAATTATGCACATAAGTACGTCGATATTAAGCATTTGGATATTTTTCAATCATGGCAACAACTATCGTTGTATAACTTTCATTTACATGTTTATTCAATGTGCAAGAAAGTCACATTCAAATTGTTGTACGGCAAAATTATTGATAACCATTCACTAAATTTTGTACTCTTAAATATTTTTGTCATTATTATCATGATAATTTTTTCACCAACCAAGATATTATCAATTCTAACTATATCTCTTATGAGTGTTTCATTTCTAACCCAATATATTCTCCATATCTCATTAATACTCGGACTTCCAACTTTCACTAACATGTATAAGACATTCAACTAAACTTTTTAGCTTTTAAACTTCACATCCTAATAACATGTAAGGATTAAATCAATTTAGATATGCCTAATTGTTTCTTATGTGGTCATAATAAGCTCTATGTTCTAAAACAATTACATATCTTTCTACAAGTTAAATTGGAAGAAGGAAGCAATTCAATATTTTATGGCCACGTTAGGTGCCTTGGTCTACTCACACCTTGATCCATACGTTCTTTTCAAGTACCACATGTTGCACCACATATGTAAATTGAACCACGCTACTAAAATTTTCTCTTTGTTCTTACTTAGTGTTTCCTTTAATCATTTTCTTCTTATCTCTCTCCATTTTTCTTATTCCTCACAATCTAATGTCGCATCAACAAAAACTTTTAGATACAAAATGTATATGCTCATAACTCCCACTACATTACCAATGTTAAGTTCTAATGCTCATCATAACATACATAAGTTTACTTGCTATTAGTGCATATAAGACCTTTTATATGTAACTATGCTCTACAACTATCTTGGGAAATTGTGTTTTAGAAAGTTTGAAGTGACTTACCTAGTGAGTATGCACTAGTTTGTCATCTTGTATAGAATTTTTCACACTTTTTAAATATATGCTTATTATGTTAACATTAGTGTATCTATTTTTTTGCTCCAAAAAATTTCATCCCAAATATCTTCTAGCATGTCTTGAGTCTTTCATCTCAAATACAATTAACAGTTGTTTTTTGAGCATTTTTATTTCTCTGTCATATCATGACGTGATAAGTATATTATTTACATACAACAACAATATGGTATAACATTAATCAAAGCATTTAATACAACAACTATGGTTAGAAAGATATATTCTGAATTCGTTGCTTCATATAAACATCTTCCTCCAAGTTCCTTTGATTATGTAAGTCTTCATTTACAACTACTCTCAACACCACTTTATTAGTTAGTTTCACAATTGGTGTAAAATTTTATCATAGTCGATATACCTTCTTTTTACTCAAAAGATTAATAGTTAGTCTTGATTTGTATTTTTTTCATCATCAACATTCTTTTTGATAATGTACAATTACGTATTATGCAATGCCTTTCTACCTTTAAGCAATGCTATTAACACCAAAATTTCAAGCTACTTCGTCAATAATAATTAGCAATATAAAATTGTGAGAAGGAGATCTGAGTACTTAATAAGTGGTATGATCTCTATCCGTGGTGGAGTACTAAATAGTGTTTGTTTGTATTCTTGTTAACTAACATTTTTTCAAGGTCCACTCACATTTTCATCTGAGATATCCTCAAGTTTAACACTAGATTTTTTTCAACTTTTCATATTATATAATACATTTATCTTTATTTATAATTTTCTCGTGAAATAATTTCTATGATGATTTTTCTAGTTTCATCATCATAATTATGACCAATAAAAAATATCTCTTGGACATCTAATTTTTTCCACATGCAGAATCTATATGTACATAAAAATACGATAAAAAATTCCTATATGAGAAAGATTTAATGCCTTCTTGCAACTCTATACTTCCTTTAATAATTTATTCTCTTGTGATATAGATGGTCCAAGATTAATCATATATGTTAAGGTATTTATTGCATTTGTTCAAAATGTCTTTAGTAGATTTGCATGGATTGTCATGCTCCTAGATAATTCATTATGTGTTTTGTTCATCTATTCAACATAATCATTTTCTTATGACATCCTCGAAATTGTTATCTTCGTCCGAATGTCATGTTCCTCATAGAACACTTTGAAATTTTGATTTATATATTCATTATAATTGTGAGACCCAAAGACCTGATACTGATGTTATTTTCATTCTCAACAAGTGCTTCCATTTTTAAAAGTGAAAAATACGCTAGACTTATTTTTCAATAACGTACCTTTTTGAGAAATTATCATTGATAAATTTCTTGACTTATTGAGAGATGGAACTAGAGATGACCCTCACATATCAACATGTACAAGCTCCAACTTGTTGGTCTTCCACATTCATTCTATGTTGAAGAAAATTACCTTCTACTTTTCCAATCATAAAAAGTTCATCGACTCACTTCATATATGATAGTCATGCTATTTTGTCTAGAATCTTCATTGTTAATCATTAATATTTTGTCTAAAACGATAGACTTTGGACACATCATTTGAGTTAGTATCTATAATTCAAATCATGTGTTCAACGCCCTTTAAGGATTGCCCAACTTATTGGTTTGTGTTACAACATTTTGTGCTTTCAAAGTGTTACATACAAAAATTGTAGTATAACCATGAAAATCAAGTTGTCCTACAAAAATTGAATTTCTTTTCAATCTTGATATATGTTAGACATCTTTCAATTTTTAGACATTTTATTATCTATTATAATCTGGTATCACCTTTGTTTTTGCAACATTTTTTGTCACAATTTCATGTCAACCTTTTTTTCCAGCTTTTAAGATGATACTCACAAAACTCAATTATGACAATAAAATTAACTTTCTTGATGTGAGTTACATTTGAAGCTCCTTCAAACAACTTTATGTTGAGCAACACCTTCATTAAATACGCCTTATTTGATTTAAATAGCTTATCGTGCATATTTGAAATGCATTCATAAAATCTATCATGGTACTTTCATTTACGTTACACGTCAACATTTATCCTAATAGCATCAAGGGCTTATCAATCCAAGAGTGCCTAGTTTATGTTACTCATCGTGTTCGGCTTATCTTCACAGATAGGCTCATAGAAATGCTTTTGGTATAGATATTCATTGATTCACATGGTATTCGAAATTCATCATACTTCTCAATTTTGGTTTTTTCATTATCTATCGCCTTCACTATCAATGTCAACAAATATCATGGCTCTAATACTAATTGTACTAAGTGAAGTAGCAAAAAGTGAGCATTAACATTAGTTTTTGGACAAATAATATAAAAAGTGAAAGAATCACACAAGAAGAAAGAAACAGATTTAAATAGTTCATATATTATCTCTTGCATCCAAGGCCATCACAAAGAGTTTTAGTATTTTTCACATATAAGAATACCACACATCCATTGCCTTTCTTCCCTCTCACATATATGATAATCATTATCTGATATGAAACTTGGACAATAATAAATAAATATATTCAATTATATATTTATTTTGGTATTATCATAACTCCATACTAATAATGCTATTTTTTTCAATGTCTACATTATTAGAGGTATCGGATAGTGTGACCAACTATTTAATATAAATACACCCACACAAACACACACACACCAATTGTTTAATTCTATGTATAATATTTAACACTTGGAGAATATTTGAAAATTTTAATTTTGGTTTAAAATGAATACTAAATATAACTTTTTATATTAAAAGTAAAGAAAATAGGAAAAAAAGATGACCATCTAATCTCATTCATGTTGATCTAATCTAGATAGGATTGTATTGGAGGTGTCCCAATTGGGCATAACTAGAATTCTATATGATTCAAATAAATTCAATCTAATTAAGATTGAGCGATCGGATCCGTGAACACTTTTATCCATTATATTTTTTGAAAATGATAACTTCTTCAAAATATCTTTTTATCATAAATATCAAGTAAGTAGAATATGAATCACACTCTACATAATTATTCCATAATAATTAAATGGATCGAAATCAAATCTTGGCACTTTTTTTAGAAATAAAAGGCTTGATTAAGTAACTACTCCAAATGAGTTCCGGTACAAAAATTGGACGAGACCCGGAGGTGCATCATCCACCCAAAAGTTGTCATTGTCATTCTTGTGACCAAAATCAACAAAAAAATCTATTACCCCGTTCCGATGACAGAGGAAATGGGATACAATAATAGGATTGAGCTTTGTATTTGTCTTCCACATATCCATGATAATTCCTTTAAGCCTCCAGGGGTAGCCATGATTCTACTTGATGATGTTGACGAGGGATTCCGAGTCAATGTAAATCTAGATATGTGAGAGCCCCGCCGCCATGCTTAGTCCAGCGAGCATAGCCCAAGACTCGATCTCAAGCGTCGAGTCGGCAACCTGATCGACAAATCTTGCAAAAGTTAAGGAGTCGTCGTGAGATCGAGTGAGAAAACCAATACCTCCCATCCCCGCAGCTCCAGAGTAAGAGCCATCTAAGTTAAAAATAACCCAGTGCTAGGGTGGACGCTCCCACCGAATTCAAAGCGGATCTTGGAGGCGATGTGCCTCTGTTGCATAAGCGCCAACGGAGTCATGAAAGCCGGCACACGGTTCTTAACCAGGTTGGGCGTGCCACCCTCATCCGTTTTGTCCTCTCTTCTATTCCCATTTAGAGATCAAAGAGTAGAACCGTGGCAGGCTTTCATGACTTCGTTGGCGATTTTGTTAATGATAAAGTAGAAGAGAGGACAAAACGGATGAGGAGGAGATTTTGTTAATGATAAAGTTCTACTCTTTGATTGGAATGTTCTTTGGGGATATAGGAGTGCCCAAATAGTGAAAAGGGTAGCTGAAGACTCTTTGATTTTGGGGATATAGGATTTTGTTAATGATAAAGTTCTACTCTTTATTGAAACTCAAGATGAATTTAAGTTGAAGATGACACATTGAGGAGAGATATAACTCTTATTTCTGTGTGTTGACTCTTTGATCAGTTAGATAGATATAGATAGTTATAGATAGTTATGTTGACGTTCTTAGAAATCTTTTTAGTCGCTTTGAGACAGATTAGCAAATCGTTAGCATAGAGGAGATGAGTGAAGCTAAATGATTCAATTTGGAAAGGCAAGATCAAGCCTGAGACAACTGTTGCATCATCAAGGATGCGAAGGTCTGAGAACGAGGATGAAGATGTAGGACGAGAGGGGATCGCGTTCTGCCCACGAAGGGATGGAATGCATTGCCATTTATGATGCAACGAAAGTTTGGTGAGACAATGCAAAGGCTAATCGAGATTATAAATTATTTAATCTGGAAATCTCATGAGCTGATAAAGGTGATCGAGTCCAAGGATATGCACATTTGGCTTTTCTATGATATTTATTAGTGTTGTCTCTTGATAGAATGGAGAGAGGGAGAAAGATAGGAGGACCAAATGTGAGGTAGTTTTGCTTTTATTTATTTTTATTAATGTAATTATTTTTCCTTGGCTGTTTGTTTGTACTTTGTACATAGTGGGCATCATGGGGGGTTGACTTGTCCTGCCTTTCACGATTTTATGTAGCTTTCTTCCCTGAGGTTCTCAGGCCAACAGGATGTTCTGTTTTCTCTTTATTATTTCTTGTCTTGGTCCTCCACTCATCAGTCACCCTCACCTTTTTAATCTTTAGTTGGGGAGTGCTTTTGTAGCTAGTGGTGCAAGCAGGCAATACTACCAAAAGTAAATGCAAAGGTTCTTTTCTCTCTCTCTCTCCCCTCGTTCATTAGAATCTCACAACCTAATCCAACTTTTATACCTTTTCCAAGGTCCTTGAGATTTAATACTATTTATTTTCTGAAGAATGTCATGGCATATCATAATTACTCTCTTTCTTTTATGAAGTGTGTGACCCCACAAGATACAACAACAATTTACATGGCATGGCCTGATGGCCAGAGGGTTTCAAGGCACCTTCATCTTAAGATCGAGACTGACATGAGAAGAAAATTAAAAAGAGAAAAAAACGAACAGGGCTTTCACAAGAACTGGTGCTGTCCCCCTCATGCTTCATGCCCATGCCAAAGTGGAGGCTGTTGTTTGTTTGGCATAAATAATTATGTGGTGAATAAAATATATACTCAGCTGAAACAGAGATGCTGCCCCCACTATGATGGATTTGGATGGCATATTACCTGTAAACAAAACTTTATGGATTTTTTTAGTCCTTAATCATCACGCCATGATAGGATTCCAGGATAAACTTCTTTTCCCTTAAATTAATGCAAAACGCATTCATCATGGAAAGATGGAAGAAAAATGAGGCTGTGGAGTATATGTCAATTCATTTCCTTCAACCAGCTGGCAGTCTGCAATCTCTCAGAATTCAATTTTGGTGTCTGATTCCAAGTGGACTCAGAGGTTGCCCTTGGCCAATTCATATCTCACCATCCTTTGCCTGAATTGAGAAACTTCACAGTGGTCACACATGAATGCATGGGAATTTACAAGATTGGCAGCCATTGTTTGTAGCGAGTCTGCCATGATAGGTTCCTGGTGGACCTCTTCTCTTTTCTTTTCCCCTTTTTCTTTAAATCTTTTAAGATGCTGCCATGCCATTTCCTCAAGAAAAGGGTAATTGTCTTCTCTCCTTCACCCACCTGCCAAAGTTATTAATTACCATACAATAAAAAAAAGGTCTGCCAAATGAAGATGAATGCCATGGGGGTACGTGTTGTCCAAAGGTTTATCTGCATGTGTTTCTGTAACCACTGTTCACTGTTCAGTAAGTTTGAAACTTTGAACAGGTCAGTGCCTGCTTCTCAGGTCCACTGCTTTTGCAGGCCTTCTGTCTTTGGGTAGGCTACTAAATCCTAAAAAAGCCCCTCCGATTAATCAGCAATCGCCAAACAAGAAATTGCAGGGAAATGGTGACGGGATGATGGACATCATGGACTAGATAGATGGTAAAAAGCAAGTGTCTTTCTCTCTCCTCTCTGCGGGGTAATTTACTTTTGTGGGTATACATGTGATGCAGAGAAGGGAGCCGATCATTTTCTTATTCTGAGACGACCAGTGCTGCTGCCGCATCTTCATTTTTCACTTTTGTCGCATATATCAAGCATTAGTGAAGCATATTCAGGACTGCAACTGTCTCTCAACATATGTGATATCTTTCACTATTTATTTATTTCTTTCTCTCTCTCTCTCTCACCTCCAAATGGATCTCTCACGAATCTCTTGCTCAGCATTGGTCCTGAAGGACCTTGTTGGGTTTCGCATTGATGAAGGGGGTTCCATGCATGGATGTGAATATGATACAGGACTTGTTTTAACATAAATGAAGGACAATGTCCCCATACATGTTGTGAGTGATTGGTCTCTTCCCTCCCCCCCACCACACACACACACATTTAGTAAACCTAACTAAGTTATGATCTCAACCAAAATCGGCCTCATCAATCCATTCTGTATGTACTCTTTCAAGATCCAAACACTTGACAACTCAGGCTTTATTTCCCTTTCCTCTCTTTGATCCTGATCGTTGCTTACGTTCAAGGACAGATTTTTCTTCCAACAAAGCATTTTAATCATTTTGCACCAAACATCTTGCAAAAGATGACGACTAATCAACAACAGTGCACAGCTTAATAAGGTACTGGAACAAGATACTGGAATCTTATTAGGAACAAAAAGCATGATAGTAAGTAATTAAGGTGCATGTGGAAGCTTAAACAAAAACTTTTAAGAGGGTGAGAGAAGCACTTCATTACAAATTCACTTTTCTAGCACAGGAGGAGCTCATTAATAATTGAGAACGAAGACATTAAAGTATGGAGGGGAGAGGGAGGAGAGAGATGGATATAAATATGCATGCAATTAAAGACCTGCCGACGCGAAGGAGAGAGAGAGAGGGGTCCATCTCTCCAAAGTAAGTCATTTGTATCTACATAAAGTTGGTTTTGGCCCGGAGCAAATTAAGAGGGGGTGGAGTGGAGTGGGGGTGGATTGTCCACTGCACCATTAATTGGAAAAAGGAGCTGCAACAGGACGAGAAGGAGGTCCTCCACCCAACAAGAACACGATCCCACTGCTGCGGACGTTTGTGTTTAGATTCTTTTTTTCTTTTTAAAACCCACTGAGAAATTTGTATAATAACATGTCAGAAATATAAAGAATTATTTTCTTTGCTCTTTTTTCAGTTAATTCGGAAAGAAATAATTCGTCATTTTTTCTCTGTGTTTCTTTTTTCGGTTGAGAATTTTATTTTTGTTTAAATAGAGAGAAAAGATGAGGGACCAAATGCCATCAAGGCATCAAGGTGTCTCAGACAACGATGCCATGGAAAAGAGAGACTGGAACGTACTCTACACTTCAATGAGAGAAGAGAGAGACAGAGAGATCAGATTGAATTAATGGAACTGTAACTAATTAGCTGCCCTGTTTCTTTCGTTTATTGTTTCTTTTACTGATTTTCCTTTTGTGAGGTTGATGATTTTTCTTTCGTTTATTGTTTCTTTTACTGTTTTTTTTGTGAGGTTGATGATTTAAGTTCATAGAAGTTTATCGGTGATTACAAGAAAATTACTGATTACCTCGCAAATTTTGACCGATCCTGCGAGATCGATATTTTTTGGGAGAATGATCCGCCACCGGACCTCCTCCAAATCCTGTATCAGGACATTTTGGATATTTCTTAATCGTATAACCTAACTCTTTTTTAAAAAAATTATCAATTAGTGACGAACATTAACGATTCAAAATAAGACTAAATTGACGTTAAATTGACGTTATTATTTTCAGTCACGCATTAGCTTGTCACGTTAGCATCGAGAAGTCTGCGTCGTTATTTGTCAATTTTCTTATAATGGATCTTTACCAATTGTAATTTTTAATCTACCATCGTGAATATTTAGGGCTACTACTTTTTTTTATTGCCATCTCCATTATTTTGGAAATAGTATCAATCATAAGAACATGAATTCGAAATTTTGGCTCACCATTGAGAATGACTATGGCATGACATCATATAAATAAGTATTCTTAGTCGCACTATGAAGAGTGAGATTTTTAGTAAAAAATTTTCACATTGAACAACTTAATTAAGGGATGAGAAACTAGGAATACTTATTTGAACGGCAGAGAAAAAAATTATGATCTCATCATATATAAAAAATATGTAGAGCTAATATTTCTTAAAAATTTTGGTATACTCTTAGGCAATGTCATACAAGGCCCATCGGACTTGCTTTTTACTTGGGCTGGACTGCTACCTAGAACCCAAATTGTTAGAATAAGGTGTTGATTTTTGGATTGAAAAAAGATAAATAAAAAGTAATAGAATACATAATATATATATATATATATAAGAGATAAATTTTAAAAAAAAGGTATGTAACTTTTTTCTATGAGAACTAACATAAAAATTTTTAGTTTATGAATAAAAGTAGTATAATCTTGTCGTTTTGACTTTTGGATTCCTTCCTCCCTCTTCCCTCACCCCTCTATGTGATTGTGGTTCAATTCAGACTATTACAGTGTATTTGTAGAAAAAGTAGAAAGTTCATTGCATTTTTTTAGGCAATTTTTATGTGGCATTAACAATTATGCTGCACTGAAAATCTATGAGTTCAATTAATTCGATTAGTTCATCGTATTTTATGACCTATAAATGCATTTCCTACTGTTACATCATATATTTTCATTTTGAAACATTAGATATGTATCTATAGTCAGCTGATTTTTTTTTCCATAAACTCATTTAAAATGTTTTTTTCCTTCGTAGGACCATGAATCAAATTATAGCATTTTATGTTAGATATTTTTCTTTACTATACTATACAAAAATATACAAGCATAATTTACTGTCAACACCCAAAATTTATTTTTCACCATAATATATAGTTCAAAGTAAAGAGCGTGGGATACGAACCTTACAACATTTTTTTTTCACTTATGGACTTAGCAATACAATCTTATTAATATTAGTAATAACTTTTATAACCATTAATATATAAAGCTATTTATATTATGAAATTATTTTCTACATTTATATATGGTGAAACAATATGAATCCACTGACCAACCGCTGACTATGGTCAGACCTACTGAATTAAATATTTATGGAGAGTCTTCAAAGTAAAGAAACAGTACATGCTTTCTTAGGGAATAACGAAGAACAGTTCTTTTGCTCGTACCCAAATCAAATATCAATTTTGAACAAATTAATGTAATCGCGTGTTATTGCCTCATCAATTCCTTTTGCTTGTCCAACTACAAAATCTTAAAAGCCTAAAAGAGCAGCAAATGACATCATGTTAATCTCATTTGCTTGACAAGACACTTCTACGCCAGCAACAACCCATTCCACATGCATATTGTTACATGAAAGAGAAGATAATGCACTCCCCCAAAAGAGAATTGTAATTGATGTCAATATACTGATAGTATGTACATATATACTACTCGAATAATTACGTATATATCACTTGTTTTATATTTATCATTTTCCTTTATAATATACATATATATATTTACATAAAAAAATATTTTTTTGGGTGTCACGAGATGGCAATCGAGTTCTGAACATATATAGCACAAGTCGTCCAAATGGAAGCCCGCAATACACAAGGACTTGGACATATATATTTGTGAACCAAAAAGCGCTCCAGTTCTCTTCATGGCGTTTCAGAAAAATCGATCTAATGGAACACAAGACAAGTTTTACAGCATATATATATATGTTCTGATATATTGCATTAATATCCGCAAGTATTTTAGTTTCCATCACAAGCAGCTTAATTGAATCGATTGATCGATCATTTCCAGCTGTTGGCGACGATGTCGGCCAAGTCCACCACCCTCTGCGAGTACCCCCACTCGTTGTCGTACCAGGCGATCACCTTCACCATGTCGTCGCCCATGACCATGGTCAGGGACGAGTCGACGGTGGACGACACGTCGGTGCAGCGGAAGTCGACGGACACGAGCGGCTCGTCGCACACCGACAGGATGCCCTTGAGCTCGTTGTCCGCGGCCTCGCGGAAGGCGGCGTTGACCTCCTCGGCCAGCGTCTTCTTCGACACCTGCACGACGAGGTCGACGACCGACACGTTGGGCGTGGGCACGCGGAGGGCGATGCCGTTGAGCTTGCCCTTGAGCGACGGGAGCACGAGGGCCACCGCCTTGGCCGCTCCGGTGGAGGTGGGCACGATGTTGAGGGCCGCCGCGCGGGCACGCCGGAGGTCACGGTGGCTGGCGTCCAGCAGCCTCTGGTCACCCGTGTAGGAGTGGGTTGTGGTCATGGTCCCCTTGATGATCCCTGCACGCACAACGAGCTCATGCTTAGTGCATACATCATGTGCACATAGATCGAACTATATGTGCAGCTCTGCTCCGGCGATCGAATTGATTCAAGCCCTTACCAAACTTCTGGTCGAGGACCTTGACGAATGGCGCGAGGCAATTGGTGGTGCAGGAGGCGTTGCTGATGATGGGCTCGTCGGGGCTGTACTCGTCGGCGTTCACGCCGACGACGTAGGTCGGGATGTCGCCCTTGCCGGGCGCCGTGATGAGCACCTTCTTCGCCCCGGCTTCGATGTGCTTCCCTGCGCCTTCTCTGTCCACGAACACTCCCGTCCCCTCGATCACCAGATCAATCCCCATTTCCCTGCACCGCGTGCATGCATGCACTGAGCATTACATGTTCCATGCATTCGAAGGTATATTAATATATAATTATATACGTCGGGGTACGTACTTCCATGGGAGGAGGGAGGGGTTGCGGTTGGAGACGACCTGGATGACCTTGCCGTCGACGGAGATCTTGTCGTCGCCGACGGGCTTGACGTCGGCGTCGAAGATGCCGAGGGTGGAGTCGTACTTGAGGAGGTGGGAGGCCTGCTTCACGCCGCCGGTGTCGTTGATGGCGATCACGTCCAGCGGCGAGTTCTCTCGCCCGTGCCAGCACCGCAGGAAGTTGCGCCCGATGCGGCCGAACCCGTTGATGGCCACCTTCAGCTTCGCCTCCGCCGCCGCCTTGCGGTAGCCGCCGCTGCTGCCGGAACCCACCTGATATGATTGAGGGCCCATAATAAGATTGGAGGGAATCAAGACGTTGAGAGAAGTCAAATCCAACATATCTTTCATTGGTTCGAACAATCACGAGATTCTATTAAGTATGAGACATTGAATTCACATGTGCAACATTGTTAGATCTCCAAATTAACGATTAATATGTTAATAATGCCTTGAATCTCAATCGATCCCCTACATAATCAGGCGTTTCAGCAGAATTTCTCTACGGGAGTCTCGCTGCCCGGTTAGCGAGCCTGTGGGGGGTCAAGGGGGGATCCAGAGGAATCCCCTGCGGGGGTTGCAAGGGGGCGGAGTCCCCTGAGCGAAAATTTTTAGGGGTATTCTATATGTGATTCGGATTTGATTTATTTTCTTATCACGAGATAGGTGTTCTATTTTTAGGGAATTTATTTAAAGTTTCAGTCCGTATGTAATTCCTATCCTGTTAAAGGGAGTGCCTATATAAACTTCCTAGGGGTCTAAACAGAGACCCATCCTTATAATCATCGTTATTCCATAACAAAGAGCCGTCGCCATTTTTACTCTTCGCGTTCTTCTGTATTTCGTGCGATCTCTCTCTCCCTCTTTTTGTAACATAATATATGACAAGAAAAAAAAGGAAAAAAAAGAGAAAAAGAGAGCCCATATATATATATTAATTAAAAGTTAAGTAAATCTTAACGATTAACATTTGGATCAATAAAACTTTACATTATGACCTACATAATTCTTAATCCTTTCAAATTATTGAAATAATAAATGAAATAAAAGTAGATAACAAAGTTTTTAAAATTTTAATTCTTATTATTATAGTTCCATCTTATTTATCCTATTATTTGATGTCTTTAATTTTGATCACCTATATCCTAGGAAATCGGCTCCAATTAAATATCAGTAATAGGAAATCATAATATATATAATATTATAGCGTAAATGCCTAAACTGCTAATAAATTCAGTACTTGTTATCATTTCATCTCACAATTTATTTTACTGTTTAATGATTTTAAAATTTTAATATTTGACCTTATTAAATTAAGTTAAAATTTATTAAATTTAAAACTTAAAATTAATATTTTCATATTAATTAATCAACTAATATTTTAATTTTATAATATTATTTTGATCTTCCCTAAAAAATTTTATGGGTCCCTAACAATATGCCCTGCATATGATTAATTTAATATTATATGAATATATAACGAAAATTCATTATTGAAATATGTTATCTATTCAAATATAAGTTGTTGTATATCTTAAAAGGTCTGTTTGGATATTGAAATTTATGCAAGTTACAACTAGTTTGGACAAACACGAAAATAAAGATGGTGTTAGATCAGAACTTTAGATTCTGATTTAAGTTCCGACTTTAAAGTTATTGCTTTAAGCAAGAACTTAAAGAACAAAAGTTTTTTTTTTATCTTTTTTTTTAAATTTTTTTCTTTCCTTTTTTTGTCGCTTTTAATTGTTTTAATGCATACATATAAGTACTTATTTATTAGTACATTATTATTAATCTTATAAAATAAATCATTTAAATCAATATTAAATTTTTTATTATACTTTAAGTAGTATTATAGTATAGTAAAATATTATTAATTAAGCTATTTTTTATATTATATTAAATAATAATCAATTATAATATACATTAAAATAATATTTTCTAATATTATAAAAATAAAATTATATTATTAATTCTTACTTTTTATTCAAACACTCACTTAAACTTATTTATCAAATTAATTTTTTTAAATTCTAATCATTACATTTTTATCCAAACATCAAACCTAAACTTTTTTGGATCCAAGCACAACCAAAATGAAGTAATCATTTTTTGTTCTGTCAACGGTAAAGCGTGATTAGAACTAATTAAGATGAATTAATTAAACTACAATATTTTTTTCATCATCTAAATTTAGTTAGTAGGAGAATAATGAACAAAAAAGTGAAATAAAAATGAAAACGAACGTTGAGCGTGCTTAATACATAGGTGAAGTGCCATTCACAAAAAGTGGAAAAGAATAAAATGTTCAAAATGGTTATTGCTAAAAATGCGTTAATTGATTAACCATGAATGGAATCGGTTGAGATCAATCCTCTCCCAGTTGGACAAAAAAAAGCCTATAATTATTTGTACAAAAATGAAAATTCAAAATCTTCATAAAACATAATTTGTTTTCAAATTTATTCTTGTTTTCAAAACGTGCAACTCATCCTTATTCGTTTGAACTCTTTTATAGTGAAGTATCAACAATTTGCACTTAAAATAATTTTGATACGTCATTTCATTGCTTGCTTATCTTTATGTTATAGGCAATCTGACTATTATTAATCATCGCGGCTTATGAAATGTGGCAATATCACGTTCTTCTTTGTATATATGTATATATAATTACGTAAATAAGATATAAAATTAAAAACAAAATAATATATCAGCAATCATAATAGTAACATTAATAATACAATACCTATATATTGCTATAAACTTGTAAATCATCATCGATTATAATTCATTAGTTATCACATTACATGCAGAATTATAATTGTATTTATATGTTTAATTATCATGATTAATTATAGGGTAAAAACAAAGTGCATTCATAGAAAAAGAACTGGGGATATGTGACCCAGTGCTCGCACGTGTCCTTTTTAGTTCAGGTGGGTCCCAAATTTTAGTAAATGGGATTCACCTTATTAATATTAATAAATTGTCACCTTATTAAATATATTGTTCTTCTTGATAAATATGATTAATGATAAGATAAATGTTGGGAATATATATGGCTCTCACTTGTCCTGTGGTTTATTTATTATGTCTGTCGATGCACGATGCATAAGTAAAATTGGATGCATCTATCAAAAGAGGATTACTAAATTATATTAAATATGAATTCACTACGATCACCTAATAATAACAACATTTACAGTGCATTATTGACATCATTCACATTTAAAAATATATGTATTTATCAATAGATTTAATACATCAGCATTATGAGGTTTTTGTATGTACCTAAACTGATGAAGTAGATTTTGGTAAACTATAATTATATTACGCAAATGAGTATATATGCTAATGGTAGAGAAGATATATAGCTAGCTAATGGTACTGATAGTTTGAAGGGGGGGGGGGGGGGGGGGGGGGGGAGAGAGAGAGAGCTTACTGCAGAGGTCCTGAAGGCGACGACCGAGACGAAGTCGTCGGAGCTGGAGGCCTTTCTGAAGGGGATCGACGACGACGCGCTCCTCAGCCCGGAGAAATCAGAGAAGCCCTTGCTGTTCGCCTGCGTGCATGCGCATCAAACTTAGTCACAGTCCTCTCACGTACCCCTACCAGTACCAAGAAAGCAAGGGCCGATCGAGTGGGCAACACAACACGCACGTATTGAAGTCACATACCTGTAGAGAGGCATTGGCTACGGACAGCGTAGCCGAGGACGCCATGGATGAGAGTGAGCAGTGCTGTGCCACTAACTTGGGATGTGGGGAGCGGCAGCAGCGCAAAGGGGAAGGGGGTGGAGCTTATATTCTGAGACGGAGATAGAGAAAGCAGCAGGAGGAATCAGAAGAGACTGAGAGGGGTTTAATTTGTGGTGCTTGGGAGGAGTAGGAATTGAGAGGAGGAGGAGAAGGGAATTGGTAAGATGAGGAGAGAGATAGAGATGAGATTACGGATCAGCTTATCGAGGTTTGTATGGCTGCAACTGCACCTCCAATGCCATCTCCTCTCTGGTGGACCTGCCACCTAATCATGCGTGCTGGGGCCATGTCTCCCTGCCTATATATATATATATATATATATATATATATATATATATATATATATATATATATATTATGCATACAAACACCCTGCATATATATGTAGCTAGTGGCCTTGAGTTGGCTTGAGATTAGAGGTTCAGGCAATGAGAACGAGGTGGACGCTTGGAATGCCCATATGAATATCAGACGTGACAACAATTTGAGTCTGAAAAAAACTTTCCTATTGTTGTTTCAAGACCACATTTCCGTATGAAGGACTCTTTTGGTTTAAGCAAAATTTCTAGTTCTATTTTTATGAATATCTAATATTTTTATTGAAAGCCTCATCATATCAGGTATAGGACGAGCTTAATCAAATTAATTAAATTTAATGATGGATCAATTTCTAATAGTGCACTTTTTAGCGTCGTATGGGATGACTTCGAACATCGCTTTTTAAATATGGGAGATGGCAAAAAAAAAAGAATCATATAAAGGTCGACAATAAGTCAGGTTATGTTAGACTTTCACATAATTTTCTTGGTAGATTAGATGTAGCACAAAAGGAATTAAATAAAACTAGGATGTGGCTTATGATAGACTAAAACAAGAAAGGTTAGATATTTGTATGATTATTATTAAATTTATAAGGTTGATAAGATCGTACATTCCTACGATAATAATTTTGGCACTGAATATGCTGGGCGTGCTATAATAGATCGATCGATCTAATGTTTAGGTTTTAGATTATTTATTGGTAAAATGATTGACCTACTGCAGCATATAAGCATGCACACTCACTTCCTTTAAATTAATATTTTAACTATCGATTGTTAAATTTAGTTTATATGACTAATATAGATATAAAGAAGTGATACTTATCAATGTTTCTTGCATTTATTTCCCTTCCTACGTTTTTAATAACTACTGTAGTTTTTTTTCTTTGTCCCGTCGCTGTTTGGAGGAAGTATATCAGCTGTGAATAGCCATTTATTCATCTAGAGGCGAACCCAAAAAAATTTAACGTGAAACCCACATGATTTATTAATCCAGGGATGTTTGGATAAACATTACAAGAAAACTGATGACGACGCAATATAGCCTCGCAGATAGTGATGATGCTAAGTCGATGCCGAGAGCATCTCTGTAGTGTCGAAGTTGAGTCATAGTGCGGCGACACTACCTGCATCCAATAGCATTACATTAGCATCTCCTTAGCGTTTACAAGCTATCGACGCTACATGCGATGCCATGGAGACGCTATTTCGTCGCTATTATTGCACGCGAGAAAGGAAAAATGTGCGACAGATTGTAGCGTTGTGATAACGTCGACACCACTTGAGACGCGATGTCAACACTATTAACGAAGTCGATATGGGCGCTGGACTTTTGCAGCACGACGCCACTTGGCATCTCCAATGTTGCGATGCTATGTAAAAGCTAGGTTGATGCTACACGAATAAAATATTCCTAAATAAATATATATGTTACCTACATATGTATTGTATACTTGCCTACACATGTAACATATACAACGCTTAGTTGGCACTATTTTGACACTACTCTTTCGCCAATGTGTTTGAAAAATATATATGTTAATTAAGAAATAGATTAACTATATGTTATCTATATTTGTATAACTATATGTTATCTATTTTGACGCTAATTCGTATAACCCCATATATGTTACCATATATATTATCTATGCTATACTTTAATGAATAAATAAATTAAATATTATATGTGTACCTTCAACATATGTATTCCTATATCATATGTGTGTTACTTATATATATGTATTCCTAAATATATATATTTGTAACCTATATTATATATGTTACTTATGCATATAATATATTTCATATCTTAATTATAAATATATTAGTTTTATATTCTTAATCATAGAATTATGATGGTTGAATTAAGTGACATGATTTATTATAAAATATCTCATTTTAGCGCCATCGTAGTGACTCAGTAGCGTCAAATGCGCATCACACTAGCGCCACAAGAATAGGCGACGCTACTGAGACACTACTTGTGTCGTTTTAGCATTGTAAACTTCCGATGCTAAGCGGATTGAGATGCTACTTCGACGCTAGATGATCACTAATTTATTTTAGTGACTCTTTAGCATCTCTGAAGCGTCGTAGTGATGAATCCCTATTTTTTTAGCTGACTTTTATTATTCTCACTTAATCGGGCACATATAAATCACATATACATACATATATATATTTATAATACATATACATATCAAATTATTGTCACTTAATCTCGTACATATAAACATATATGTACATATATATACTTATAATTCGTATATATACACACATTATTGTCAATTAATTTCGCACATATAGGCATATACATACACATATATATACATATACACATTATTGTCACTTAACCTCGCACATATAGACATATAGATACACATATATACTTATAATACATATACATATACACATTATTGTCACTTAATCTCGCACATATAGACATATACATACACATATATACTTATAATACATATACATATACACATTATTGTTATATAAACCTATTTCAATATAATATTAATGTAATATAAACTTATAATATAATATAGACTTATAATATAATCTAAAGTTAAATTTAAATTAGGCAAAAAATCGAAATGGCATCACTATAGCCACGGAATAGCGTCACAGACTTTGTGGCCCCTCATTAGTGTCTAAGTAGCATCCCATATGTCGGAGGTGCTAAATTTGAGGTTAAATCCCTAACTCCTCTTCTATGTTTTCATTGTTTTACGCACTCCGTCGATGTTGATCGCGATGCCCGACACCCACTGCTCCGATGCCTGACACTAGATTTTGACGCCCTGCTTTCTGATGCCATGCTTCTCCGATTGCTCTACACACTTGCTCTATCGTCGAACCCCTATGCCCACTGCTCTGATGCCCACTCCTATGGTGCCATGCTCCGACGTCCTGCCGGACGCCCCCTCCTCCGCCTCCTCCGAACTCGACTCCTCCGACCCTACCCTCCCCACCTCCTCCAATGCCATTGTCTGCCCTCCTCCGACCCTGCCTCCTCTGACCGCACCTTCACCGACACCTACTTCGGCCGCCGCACTGCCGCTCTGGTCGCCCACTGCTCCGGCCGCCCATTGCTCTGATCGCTGCTGTTCGGTTGCTGCCCTACTTTTCGGCCGCCTACGTGCAAGAAGGTACGAGTCCCGACTCCTCCGTTGCGACCTGTGAATGTTACGTAGATGTATGTTAATTACTGTAATGCCTAATTAATTTGCTATGTTAATTATTGTAATGCTATGTTAATTACTATAATGTTATGTTAATTACTGTAACGTTATGTAGGGTATACTATGTTATGTTAATTAGGACGTAGTATGTTTTATATGCATTCCGTTGGATTAAGGCATAGTATTGGTGTACAATTAATTTGTTAGGAATTAATATTTTTTGCTAGTAATTAATTCTTATGCTAAATAATATGATTCGACATATGCTAGGAATTAAGGCAATTTTAAAAAAAAGAATCAAATTTGAGGTTGGACTCAATTTGGAATCAAATATTGATATTTTTTTTCATAATTCTAATACCTCTTTTTGGTCATATTCTCATAAAATACTAAGGATGTACATTCACATTCTTGGCTAAAATGAGAATATGATAAAAAAAATACATAAAATAATGATAAAAAATTATTAGTATTTGGTACCCAAAATATACATTATGGTCGATTTTGAATACGAAGATCAAGTACTTGAAACATGTGATTTTAGGTTACAAAAATCAAAATCACATATTTCAAGTACAAGAATTTATTGACATATGATTCAATGTTTGTCCATTACAAAAATGATAAAGTCAGATTGTGATTAGATTCGTCGTTGGAAGGATAAACGTGACCTTATAACAGAAGAATATAAAGATGATGTTAATGAATTTGTCAAGGTGGCATATCAAAATGAAGGTGTTGCTTTTTCATATGCCGAAATCTTATGTCCATGTCGAAAAATGCAAATATTATCAGTGAAAAGTAAGATATGATGTGTAGAAGGATTTATATTATAACGGTTTCTTACACATATTAGTTCTTTCATGGCGAAGAAAGATGGGCTAACAAGACAACAGTTGATGCTAATATAGATACCAATATGAGCGAGTCGAGCAATCCGTACAGGACATGACATGAGAGCAATGTTAGGAGAAAATATTGGCGAAACAATGATTGAAGAAGACCTGAATCCTTCGGCTTCTAAGTTTTATAATCTTTTTGACGAAGCATATGAACCTTTATTGGATGGATGCGTGAAGCAAACTACAGTTTCTGCAGTGGCACAACTAATGAATTTGAAATCAGAATTTAATATGAGCGAAAGTTATTTTGACCGAATGATTGCCATTATTAAGAGTATGTACAAGTGCAAAAGATTGATGAGAGATTTAGGGTTGAAATATCAGAAGATTGATGCATGTTGCAATCATGCGTGTTGTATTACAAGGAAAATAACTCACTTATAAGTTGTTCTATTTGTGGCGAGACCAGATACAAGTAGAGAAAGAATTCTCAAAGTTTGAAAAAATGTGACAAATGCAGTATTCAGATACTTTCACATAGTTTCAAGACTGCAACGGCTATTTCTTTTTGAGAAAACTACATCATTTATGAGGTGTCACAGAGAAGACATCATAGAGTTGTCTTATTTGGGAAAATCAAACAAACTCGTGGTGCTAAAATACCGTTGGTTCGATCCAGAGAAAGGAGTTTGGCTTGATCAAAAGTTTAAATTGATGGATATTAACCATCGATCGAGACTTCAGTCATACGATCCATTCCTATTGGCAGAACAAGCGCAACAAGTGTACTACACTAAGTATCAATAAAAATAAAGTCGAAAAAAGCAAGAGTTAGTCGATTTTCGAAGCCCGAGGCCCACATCCACACAGGCGGATCGATGCGATTTGACGAGCATCGATGGTGCATGGTACTGTAGATACAAAATCGAATAATCAAGCTTTTACATTATGTTTATTTTATAAAATTTGAAATTTTATTGCAGGAGAAGAAACAGGGCGATCCTGTGGTCTTTCGTATGGTCTATGAGGCCACGCATAAGAGCCGAAAGTCCAATGAGTTTGTCACGCCCATTGCTCATAGGCTTCTAGTAAGTCTCATCACATGTTCACTTGATTGGTGACGTTAGTGCAAATAATTTTTTAAATGCGCAATGTTTAAATTTTTAGGATGCGTACAATGAAAAGTTGGTTGAGAAGTACGAAAATGAACTGAGTACTCAGCCATTGACTCATGTTTTTAATTTATATAATACCTTATATGTTTATGTGTTTTTTGATGTTATATAATTTATATAATCTATAATATTTATATGATTGTATAATTTTTCTATTTTGTAGAGAGCCCTACTGTTTGGAGGAGGTGGCCGACACGACACGAGTAGGATATTTGCGTAGCCTAAGCATAGCCGCTCAGGTACCTAAGAGGAGCGGAGGATATCAGACGGCCCATCTGCTCCGAGCTGATCCGTTGCACCTGATGTGATGCGGCTATCATAGCAGCTAACACAACAACTATTGGAATAGCTATCGCAATAGTTAGCTCCTTTATTGCAAGCGATTCGGACATTGATCCCACCATAGAATCAATCCCTGCGAGGACAAGGACTGAGCACGTTGGAATCGAATGTCTGAAATGACAACAACTCCCAAACTTAGGATAGAAATTTTTGCATGATATTAGATATACTTTTGTTACCGATACATTTATTATTAGATATACACATAGTTACTTTTGTTACTTATACATTAGTTCAGTTTATTACTTTTCATATTGTTATCTTTGATATGATGCTTGCAATGAATGATGAATGCATTTATATGCATTGTATAATTGTATGGTGTGGGAAGGGAAGAAAATATGACTGTAATTGGGCAAAAATGTCCGATATTAGCATCTCTCTAGCTTCGCATGAATTGTCGACGCTATTTTAAATATATCATCTTTAGCGTCTCCTTAGCGTCACCGTAGTGTCGACCAATTAAATGTCACAGAGCACTCGTCGGCTTACGTATAAACTTAGCATCACTTGCACATCGGAATAGCATCGTGTATTCTGCGCCACATTAGTGTCGCGTTAGCGATGCAACTCGATTGCTCGCACGACACTTTTCACATCATCTTAACGTCGAGTTAGCGTCAAGGGTTGACGCTAGTTGCATCGCTTTTATCATGGGCACTATTGCGACGCTATTAGCTAACGATTCCAGGCGTCTCATATTTTCGACGCTATGTCGACGCTAAGGCGACACCTATTATTTCCAACCACGCAGTAGCACCGCATTAGCGTCTCGTTTTATATGTCACTATTCACCAAATTTCTTATAGTGAAAGAAAAGCTTATAAGGAACATTAATTTTTATTCTCAAAGAGTATAGTATTCTGGTGATAAATTTTTTATTCTGCTTGATGGATAGAATTCATTATGCAAACAAAAAATTGACAGATTATGTTGGAAAAAAATTACAAGCTATATAATCATATTTTGATGATACAACCTTCGAAAGATTAGAATTATTTTAAAATATCAAAAAATGAGTTGCTTCATGAACTAAACTTCTCTATGTTCCTATGTTATTTATATTAAGTGTTGAATATGAAATTTATAAATAATTTTCTTATCTTTTTAGATAAAGAAATACCTCATTTGGACACATAAAAAGTTATGCCTAAACAAGTGAAGTCTGAAAAGTTAAATTTGTAGTTGATATTTTTATGCACTAAACTTGCACTTAATATTTGATTACTTTATTATTAGGTTTTGTCATGAAAGTTGTGCATAATATTATTGGCTTTTCAGGAAATCAAAGATCAACTCATTTGAATACTCGTACAAAAAGTTATGAGAAAAAAAGAGTGAATATCTAAAAAGTTTAATTTGAAATGAGCAACTTATGCACTAAACTTTGATATAATATTCATATATAATCCCATTAGATTCTGAATGAAAAATTAATATCAAAGTTGTAGATTATTATGTTAGTTTTCCACAAAATAAAAAATGATCTCATTTGAATAACCATGCAAACAAAGAATATGTAGAAAATAATGTAGGTCTATTTGGTTTACAATTAAGTACCAGGTGCCTACTTCATGAAAGATAAAACGGACGATCGAGACGCTGATAGAACATATGCAAAAGTAGGAGAGTTGAAATATTCTAGAACGGAATATCGGTTCATGGAACGGACACCTGCTATATATGAGTAACGATTATATTTCAATGGCTAATACTCATAACAGTCGCATGATGGAAGAAATGGATGTTTGTTTCAATGCAAAGAAAGTATAAAATGACTAGTTTTGAATACCAATGGTTATGAGAAAAGTTGGAGGTTATAAAAGAGGTTCAAAAATATCAAGAAGGTAAAAGGCTTCTAAAGAAACTAGGAGAACATTTGTGAAGTCCACTTGAGCTCCAAGATGAAAATTTTTTATTTCTTTCTTTTTATTCTTGCGTGAGATTCAAAATTATAAAAGAGATATTGGAAAGTGTTCTTATGGTATTATAATAGTTGTTTAGGTCATGTGTGAAAATTTTTTGTTTTTCCTCTTTACGAAGAAAAGATGGGTGAAAGCTTCAGAGTACGAGAGATGTGCCTTATCTCTTGAAAAGGAGAAAAGACTAAAGTTGTAAAGAGTTTCTTCCGAGCCCCATTTGGAATGAAGAAAGAGTGTTAGTGGAGTTTTTAGTGGTCTCGAAATTGAGAAGTCGAAGCGAGAATGTAGGTAAAAATGTAATCGAACCTCGTTAACAAGCTATGTACCGTACATCTTGAGTTTGTCTTTCTCTCTCCCTCTCCTTCCTAATTTATTATGCATGTGTTTTGATTGCTATTGTACTAGGTTAAAGTTTAATGAATCAAATTTAAGCTTCCACAACATATTTCCTAAAATGGGATTTAACACCAATTCACCTCTTATCTTGGTGTCTTGTGATCCATTTGGTATCATAGCAAGATTGTTCTTATTTTTTTTAAAGATTTAACCATATTTTAGAACTATGACATCAAGTAATTTTTTATTTGGCGAAGGTCAATCGACTGTTTGCCCACTGGATTTTGACTCTTCTAATTTTGTATATTGGAAATTAGAATGCAAACTTATATTTGTTCTATTGATTTGTATATTTGGGCTGAGGTAGAAAATAATTTTGTTTTGAATGCTAAATCACTTTTCGAATACTCTAGACAAAAAACTATTTTATTAAGCTTGATTGGAAATGCAAAAGCTTTATGCATTGTGCCTTTAATTCTCCAGAATATAATGGTTATATACTTCAAATGAGATTTGGAAAAAAATGATTATTACTCATGAGAGCACTGATAAAGTTAGAGAATCTAGATTGAATATTTTGAATAATTAGCATGATCATTTAAAATATTTTATTATGAATGCATAAATGATATGTTTGTTAGATTCAATAATATCATTAACGGCTTAGCTCCTTGGGAGAGCCTACAACTAATTTTCAAATTGTAAGAAGTTTCCTAGATCTCTCTCTTTAAAGTGGCACACCAAAAGAACAGTGATACATGAACGAGATCTAAATGAGTTGAATTTTGATAATCTTATAAGTTTGCTTCCAATTTATGAAATGAGCAAGGAGAAACAAACTTAACAAGAATAAGGATCTTATTTTAAGGCACTTAATGAAGAAGAAAGTGAAAAAAAGAAGTGGATGAAAAGAAACTTGCACATAGGCAAGAAAAGTTTGATAATATTTCAAGTTGGTGAAAAATAAAAAGAATGGTGAAAAGACACTTAGAAGATTATGTAAACATCATCAATAAATATATTCAAGGCTCACAAAGAATGACAAAGAAGAAACATTCAATAAAAGGAAGAATAAAAAGTATGAGAGTAAATTGAAAGTGAAGCAAGTGACTCAAGCTCTTCTTCTAATGAAGATGCATACTTATGCTTGATGGTACAGAGGCATGAGGTAATTTTTAACTCTTCAAATTCGGATAATAATGAAGATGAGATCTCATTTGCTATGAAAAAATTTTTTTTCTCTCTTATAAAAAGTATCTTGCACTTAAAAAGAAAAAAAAAAAGAAATATTACTGCATGATTTCGAGAAATCAAAAGAAAAAAATGATGCATGTTTTATGGAAAATAAAATTTTTAAAAAAGAAATGGGTTTTTTGAGACTTACATATGCATCTTTTGAAATTTTAAAATGTGAAAATTTAAAGTCGGCATGTTTGTTAGAAAAAGTAAAGAAGGAAAATACTTTTTTTCCTGAAAAGTTACAAAATGATAAAAAGACTACTTGTCAAAAGAACAATTCTAAGAAATACTTTAAACATGATCATTCTTATTTTTGAAATTTTAAATATTCTTATGATAAATCTTTGAAATTACATATTACTTATTTTGCATGTGTATTCCGTGGTCATTATGCATATCAATGCAAAGTGAGAAAATCAATTCAATATGGAATGATATGGACTCCACAAAAAAACCTTGGGTAACAAAATTGGATAAAAAAAGTTTGAGTACCAAAGTTCAAATAATTTTTTTATAGGCGTGTCTCACATGAAAAAGCAAAGTACTAGTGAATTTGAAAGTGTGAAGGTACAAAGTTTATAGTAATAGTATCATTTTGAACAAATAAAAATGAAGACCTATTTTGATGTCACATTTATTTGTGTTATGAATTTGCTCACTAGTTATCACATTTTGTGAACGAGTTTATTATTTTTAAAAGATAAAATTTTGTGCATACTTAACTTTTTTTGCATATTTAATTTTGAGAATGCTTATTTTGCATATTATACATATGCTTGTCACTTACAAAAAAATATGAACATGTATAATTGGTTATGCTCTTGCTAGTTCTCATTTTTACATATGATGTTTTGTGATTTTTAAATTGAAAGAAGTTATAATGTTAGCTTAAGGATTGAAAATATGTTAAAATTTGAAAACAAGAACTTAAGAAGAGTTTTAAAACTTGATATCATATCTATATTAATTCTTTTGACTTGTGATAACATATTTGCAAAAGAGTTTTTGTTCACATGTCAAATGAATGAAAGTATATATTTATTGTCACATTTGTCATGTTTATTATCATGATTATCATTTTGATTTGGAAAAAGTAATACACGTACAAATATGTTTGCAAGTCCCTAAACTTAAATTATTGTTGTTTACCCATGAAAGAGACCTCGTATTTGTTACAAGTATTTTGTCATAATTTTTTAACATATTGTACTATGAAATTTATGTGCATAAACTTATTATGAATTTTGAATTATTACATTATGTCTTTTGGGTAAAAATGCACATTATGTTTTTTGACAAATTAATTTGGAATAATATGATTGATCATATTACTATGGCATTTAAAAATTGTTGCACATCATTTAATTGACAAGACCTATAATTATACACATGCTTGAAATGAAGCATGTTACTAAGGAGATCATTTTCAACTCATTATATACATCTCTTATTAAAATTGATTTGTATGCTCATTTTTGTGAAATATCTTGAAATGACTTTTGCATTTTTATATTATCATATCATGTAATAAAATTCTTTCATTCATAATTTGAAATAGCTATTACCATTTTAGGAAAGTGGGAGTATGTAAAAGACTAAACTTCCAATATCATTCTAGTTTTATATGTTATTTTCTTGTCACTAATTTTGACTACTATCTCGTGATAAAGAAAGAATGAATGAAAAGAAAAAGAAAATTACCATAATAGGGGAGTTTATTCAAAATCTTGAAATATTATTTTCTCCATTTATCTTGAACATTATTTTTTTAAAATAAAATTAATCAAAGACTTTTGTTTTTTTCAAGTCTTAAACTATTGGATATGATATAATTTAAATTTGACATACCATCATTGTCTCTAAATTTTATGTAATATTTTAATTCTTTTTATAAGATTTTGAGACTTGTATTATTTATTACCCCTAAATCAATTTAATTTCATATTTTGTTCTTATGAACCTATCATGAACTTAGGAGATTTATTTTTGTATATCGCATATGTTGCACTTGTATTATTCTTTATGATATGACAAAATAATGAAAAACATTTTGTAATTGCCTTATGATATTTTAGAGAGAATGGAAAATTTAGGAAGATGATATGATTAAGGAGAGTTATAATTTGTCTCACATTTGATACGAGAATTGATAATAATTAAATGCTACCAAGTTTACTAGTCGCTCAAGTAATAAAATAGAGAACATAAAATTTGTGATAAATGAAAATGGAGAAAATTACACAATAGAAAATAAGGATTTAAACTAAACCAATCTATGGATGTCTAGGGTCGTTCATATGTGATAAAATGATTAAGAACAAACTTATTAACTTCTATAGCAATTGATTTAATCAAAGATAATTAGGCTCAATGTTTAGATGGATTAGGAGCACCTATAGACCAACTATTTTTAATCTTAATAAGATGAAATATCCCACCCAACTCTATGTTTAATCCTATTTAGATTAGAATGCTTAAAGTTGTGATTCATATGCTACAAAATCGTCCACCTAAATCAACTCGATAGATAACACAAACTAATACTCCGTGTAGCTCGATTAGATTATGATATGAATTGCTACCAGAAAATTATGAATTAATAGATTAACTACACTTCACAATTAATAATTCAAATAAAAATAATGAAAAGCTTTAACAAAACTGTTCTTAAATGTTAAACAAACTATAATAAAAAATAAGGAAGGTCTTGACTTAACAATAAATGCAGAAATAAAATTGACACTTGAAAAATAATCTAAACTATCTAAATTTCAAAGATTAAAAAGATAAAACATGAAAGCCTAAAATATCATCTCAACATAAGGTAGAACAATAAGTACTCTTAAAAAACAATGATGAGCCGCTGCACAATCCTCGCCCGAGTATAGTGTGCAGAAGTCTTCTCTTTCGTTCTTCAAAAGTGCTCATTTGTTCTTGGCTTGAAAGCTTTGGCTGGAGGCCCTAGCATTCTCTTTTATACTTGTATAAGGCCTCTATTTATAGGGGTTCGAGTTTTCATGTGATTGAAAAAGAAATGAAAATCTTTTTCTATTAAAAATAAGAAAAATTCGAAGTATAATCACCTTTAATTTTTTTGTCTTGTCAAACACCGAATCATGAGTCATAATATGTTTCCAAATCATCATGAGATCATATAATATGAGTAGGAGTCATATCCACTTGAAACTCTTCTAAATATTCTTCCAAAACTTGAATCCAGATTTCGTCACGATCTATAATATGATTTTTACGACTTAAACAATATCTGAATTGAGCTAGAAATGAATTTTCACGGCCCGCGACAGGAGTTTCACTATCATTACAGTGTTCCATAAAAATTGTAATTTTCACGACTCGTAAAATGCTGGTCACGATTGTACATCGAGCAATTTTTCGGCTTGAAAATATGTATTTTAACGGCCCATTATGCATGTTTCATGGGCCCGGCCCGTGATAGGGTTTTCACAGTCCTTGTGAAACGAAATTTTGGTCCTTAATAGCTTGACTAATTTTCACTTTCTGACTCTGTTTATTTAAGTGTGTTTTTTTTCGGTGACTTCATAATTTACTTTTCTTGCTCCCTACTTAATAAAACATACTTTTTGAGTAGATTTTCAATTTTATAAAATTCAAACAAATAAACCCATAAAATGATGCATGTGATAATAAAATGAATTGAAATAAGATTAAATGCATGGCTAATGCTGATTTTTGCATATACCAAACTCTCTTAAGCTAGATATTTGCTTGTCTTGAAGCAATGTAGGCAAAGCTAAAAACCAAGAAGATTAATCCTCGCTTCCATCTTGTCTGTATACTAATTTTCTTATCACTCATTCTATGCATCCATCGCTAAAGCATCTTTCCATCATTCCAATGATCCAACTTTGTAGAATTTTTTAATATTAGATATATATAAACTTATCCAAGATTGGCTCATACAAGAAAGCACACAATCTGTCAAATAAAAGTCCCAATGTTAAAAACATAATGCATACTGAACTTATACATTTTCACTTTAAAACTTCTGTTTTTTTTCATTCACTCTTTTTCCCGTTGATTTGGTACTCATGTACTTCATATTGCTCAAGGTGATCCATGTAACGAACTTTCGACCGACGGATTCTAGAGTAGTTATCCTTAGATCATCAGGTAAGAATTCTCCATGAATCTAATCACCTGGACACACCAAGGTTCAGGATAACACATTTAAGCATTCAACAAAAAGGCAATTATTATCAAGAGTAAAGAAAAATTGGAAAAATGAAGATGAACAAGAATTTGTCACCCAAGTATTCATAGTTCTACTTAGCAACATTTACATTCCAAATACTCAATACTAAGACAATAAAAGATAAAATAATAGTGCTTCAAATTTTATTTATTAATAGGATATCCTTTAAGAATGCTTGAAATAAGAAAAAAATATTAAGACATAAAAAGGAAAGATGAGATTTGAATTTTTTTCTTATTTTTTAATTTGGAATTTTAAGTTTTATTGTTTTTTAGTATGAAGTGCAAACCAAATATGCAAACATTGGATAAAACATTATGGGAGTGTATGCATAGAAAGATAGATATGATACATGAACATGTAAGCTCCCCTAATCTTGAACTCAACATTGTCTGATAGTGTTGAAAATCAAACTATAAAAAAGTATAAATATGATCAAGAAAAGAAAATTAAAGAAAAATGAAAATGAAAATATACAACATGACATCTCCCTATTTGGTCGATGTGGAAGCTGGACGGAGAAGCCAAATGATCATGTTGTATGTATGTATCAATTATCACTAAAGTTGTTGAGGATGAAAGGGTTAGAGGTGGCCTAGAATCCTCACGTGCCACTACTTTTTTGTTGTCACGGGTCGTGAAGTGAAAATAACGACTAAAGGAGAGGATCTAATAGGTCGTCATGACTGTCACAATAAGATATCATTTTAGTTATATTGATTTCACGCACCATGGTAATAAAGTAATGGCTTGCAAGTTGTGAGTGTAGCAGCCCGTGAAAGATAGGTTGTAATATCCATGATCTAATCCATATTGGATTATATATTATATGACTATAATCAATTGAATATATGTTGTAGTATAGGTTGTAATGTCATGTATTGATATAATAAGAATTTACAAAATTTAATTAAAGCATTAAAATATGATTAATAATCATATTATTCTAAATCATATTCTCTTATGGTTAACCATGCATGTGATTTGTTAACATTGGATTTAAGTCTAGTGAACCAATCAATGTCGCCAAGTGGCATATTGAATATATATATATGTGTGTGTGTGTGTGTAAGGATAATTCATATATAAAATATGTGAATAAATTAAATGGATTATATTATATCATTTATATTTAATAATAATTAATCCATCTTATTTAGGGATGAAATTTATGATTTTGAATGTCAAATTTTAATTGGACAAGAATTTCAACTCTTGACATGCAAGCTGCCAATAAGCTAGCAGCTTGCCACCTCGTGCTTAGGCTATTTTTTCAACCTACAAAGGTGATAAAATCGGGAAAACTTCATGAGGTCTCATCATTCTCTCTAGAAAACACACAAAATTTTCAGAGCACGACCCATTCCATGAACTTTGAAGGAAATTTGATAAGGAAGATCATTCAAGGTGAAGATTCTAATCCTAGGCTGATTGTGTTCTTCCTAAGGTATTTTGTCGTATCAATTCTTCATGTAATATGTACGATCCTTTCTGAGTCTAGTTTACATGAGTTTGGAATCATATTAATAGGAGTTATGAAACAAAAGTTATGCCATTAGGATTAAGGGTCTATCATATTATTTAATAAACTTGTTAGTTCGGATTGCAAAATTATGTATTAAATTGGATATGTAATCATATAATTTGATATTTAAGTTTCCTTAGGGTACAGAAGTTAGCATGTGTTTCCAACTAGAATCATTCAAAAAAAATTATGTCTACAAAAAGTTATCGATTTATTACTGTACATGACCATTTTGTGAGGAATGAAGATTTGGAAAATTAGAATCACATGAAAAGGTTAGGTGTATAAGCATTATAAAATGTTAAATTGGACATCACCCTGTCTACCAATATAAAACATAGTAGAGAACATGATCTTACTTGTAAAAAATATGATTATCATTATTTGTTAAGATAAACCTTAATAATTTTAGGAACGAGAGCTCAAATTGATCGGCCAAAGCTGTCAGTTACATGGAGTCATTGAAGAATGATCAGGTTGCTGTTGGAGCTTGGTGAAGGTAGTCTATCACGAGCGAGAGTCATGAGAGTTTGAAAAGAAGAGCCTCTTTTGTTGTAAGTTCATCAAAGGATTTCTAGTTCATCGTGACTACCGTTGATGCTACCGCTATCGTTGAGAGGAGAAATCCGATTTTTTGGGTCCTCTTGAGGGAGGAATTCATCGAAGAGTTGTTGGTGTGTCAAGGAAATCGTCGAAGGTCGCTTGTAGTAGTTCGTCGTTGAAGAAGACAATGAAGAAATTGCAGATGATGATCGATGTTGCAAAGGGAGGTCGCTCGACATTGAGGTAAGTTTGCTATTGAAGAAGTGATCAGAAGATGGCCATCCGTGTGTTACTGTTTGAAGACATTCACCGGAGGTGGAGAGGACTGTGATGGCATGAGTTGAATCTCACATACCTTAGATGTTGCATGTAGCTTTGCTTCCAAGACATCAATCTGGAGCTCTGTGTCGAATAATGAATCGAATTGTCGACTTTGATTTGCTTTTGGATTTGAGTCCATTGAGCTTCCAAGTTTTGAATGTGTTGGTCTTGTGTTTGTATATTTTTTTCTTTAATTGTTGTAATAAGTTGACTCATCATCCCTTCCAAGTCAACTCTCGGCTCAGTTGAAAGTTTCAAATTGAGAAGTGTTGTGTTAACATACTTCATTTCTTCGCTTCAATGACATAGATTTTAAAGTTTGATAGCTTTGTGTTGAGAGTTACTTCAGCGATGGATTTAATTTGTTCAAAATGGTGGCTTCTAGGTATAGAAAGAGTTCATAGTCAAATTGCTAAGGCATCGGTTTCATTCCGACTCGATGTAGCCTTAGTTTGAACTTCATGTTGTTGGACAGCAACTTGGTTTTCCTCAATGTGCTGGCTGGTGGTCATTTTCTTCTTTGCCATCGAGGATGTCAGATATACGTGTGATAGTCGAGTCATGCACAAAAGATGTACCCTAAAAACTTTACATAACTAAAAGAATAAGTGAAAGCAAAAGAAAAAAAAAGTCTCAAAGTAGCGTAAAATAAAAAGTAAGTAAAAATTAATTCCCTAACAATGACGTCAAAAACTTGATAAGATAATTAGTAACAAGTAAATGCTAACAAGTGTACTAGTAACTCAAATAATAAAGTAGAGAATAGATTGTCGAACTCACGAGGAATTAGCTTACTTAACTAAACTAACTTTATAGACTAATAGGATACATCAAGGTTGTGATAAAAAAATATATAGAAAATTAAACAAAAACTAAGGATTTAAACTTAACTAATCTACAAATGTCTTGTGTCTATAGGATGTGATAAAATAATTAAGAACAAACTTGTTGAATTTCTCTAATTTTATTTAATCAAATAATCACAATCAACTTTTAGATGGATTAGGAGCACATCTCCTTATCCGGGTAAACCGACTATTCTTAATCTTAATAAGAAGAAAATACTCCACCTGACTCTACTCTCAATCCTATTTAGAATGGAATACTTAAAGATGTAATTCCTATGCCATCAAATCGCCCACCCGATCCAACTTGGCAGACCACACAATCCAATACTCCACCCGATCACTAAAAAATTATGAATTAATAGATTGACTATTCTACTCAGTTAACAATCAACTAGTAATTCAAATAAAGCTAATGAAAAGCTTTAACACATTACTCATATTCTTAAAAGTTAAAAAAACTATAATCAAACTAAGAAAGGTTCACAAGTTTTGTCTTAATAATAAAAATCTTTCATAAATAAAAACTGAAAACTAATCTAAATTATCCAAATTAAAGAGATTAAAAAGATAGAACATGAAAGCCTAAAATATCATCCAAACATAAGGCAGAACAAGAAGTACTCTTCAGAAACAACGATGAATTGTTACACAATCCTCGCCCAAGTGTAGTGCACACAAGTCTTCTCCTTCGTTCTTCAAAAGTGCTAATTCATTCTTGACTTGATAGCTTCAGATGCAAGCGTTAGAAGATATCTATATATAGGGGTTCGAGTTTTCATGTGATTGGAGAAGAAACAAAAATATTTTTCTATTCAAAATAAGGAAACCACATAGTATAATCAATTCTAAAAATTTTGCCTTATCAAACTCCGAATTCTGAGTCATACTATATTTCTAAATCATCTTGAGATCATATAATATGCTAGAAAATTATATTTTATATTATTTTTAAATTACTAACTTTCATAATTTTTTAGGAAGCAAATCAGTTTCGGCCTAAACTCAGTTTGGGGAAGATTCGGAGATGATTCGAGAAGGTGGCTATGAAATGCCTCCAAAATTGTTTATATATGTTTCACAAGATCATCACGTCCGTCGGCCTCAGTATTGAGGACATATAGAGATGCCCAAGGCATATTAGGAACGGGAGTTCCTATGCAGGAAGTGATAAATAAGTTTACATTGAATTATTTTTACTTAGTATATAATTTTACAAACTCTAAGTATTTGATGTTGATTCGGGATGAATGAAGATTGATAGAGAAAGTTTGAAAAAGCAAAAGTTAATAGACTTTCGAAGCTGAAGCTCATATTCATGTAGGTGGGTTGATTCAATTTGATGAGCATCATCGCCGCATGGTAAAGCATATATGAAAAGAAAAATCAAAATTTTAACTTATACTTACTTATTTTGAAAATTTTGAAACTTTGTTGTAGGAAAAGAAAGAAGGTGATCAGTCGATTTTTGCTTGGTCTACGAGTCCACACATAAAAGCAGGAAAACCAATGATTTGGTCATGCCCACTGTCCGTAGAGTTTTGGTATGTCTCATCTTTAATTGATTATTCGCATTAGTGTAAATGATTTCTCAAATTTGCAATGTTTATTTTTTTTAGAATGCCTATAATGTAAATATGGCGAGAATTAGGGAGATGATCCCAACCACCAGGTAACGTATCTAAAAAATTATTCATAATTTTAATGTTATATAATACTTTATATGGTTATATAATTTATCTATTTTGTAAATGACATTACTATTTGAGAGGAGGTGACTGACACGACATGAGGAGGACACTTGAAGGGCATTGGAACAATCACTCTGGTTTTTAGGAGCATAAGATATCTAGGTGGCCCATCTGCACTGAGTTCATTTGTTGCACTTGAGCTGATGCTGAACATCAGGGGACTTATTTTGCAGTATCTTTCTCAACATCGGGCTCTCATCTTGTAGTCTATTCAAACCATCATCCAATCATAGACCCAAACCCCATGAGGCCAAGGATCGTGTACATCATCGTCGAATGTCAAAAATGATATTGATGATGATAATAATCTAGGATAGAAAGTTTGGTAAGATTTTGATAACTTGTGTAGTGATAATAGTTTGTTATGTAATTGACATTTTTGTGATGTTATTAATTTTTTATATGCACTACTCTTTACTTTTTTATTGTTATGAATGTTTAAATGTTATTTTTTATTATGATGATGTCTAAAATGCATTATATAAACACATTCTAAATTGTATGGGGAGAGAAGAGAAGCATAGAGGTGTAGCAAGGGTAATTATATCACACTAGCTCCCCATGAGCATCTCAATGGATTAGCGATGCCATATTGATTGGGTATGATATGAAATCGACATTAGTACACTACAATAGTGTCGATATAGCGTCACATTTAGAGTTACATGGGCGCCTAAATAGCGTCGCACTTTAGCGGCGCATTGGAGTCAACTTAGCGTCACAAACGACGACAAGGAAACGATCGTAGGGATATCATTCACATCACATTGTCATCACAATAGCATCCTCACTTAGCATCACATTTGTGTCAAAAGTGTCACGACCCTAATTTAAACCTTTATTTAGATTAGAATTTGCGACTCGTTACAGATGATCAAATAAAATTACAAAAGAATACGAAAATGTGATGAATTTTTTTAACATACATAAGAATAAAAATATCATAAAACAAACTACACTTTATGATAGATCCTTCTGAGCAGACTAATCCTTCTTAAGTTTGACATTCCAAACTATTCCTTCTTCTTTACAAGGTACAAGATTTCATATACAGAATAAACATAACTACTCCTCTCGACATCCTAATGAAAGAACACGAGAGACATAATTTTTCTCAACTCCTTAACACCAAGGGTGTGTAGAACTCTTCTTGACTGTCACCTCGCACGATCCCCAAACAGATATATTAATATGAAAAATATTAGAAATAACAAAGTATGCTAAAATAGTTCAGTAAACTGATAACTCATAACCTAGCTATATGTTATCATTCATTCGGGGAGACATGCAAACACATGTAATAATCATAATTTCAAAATAAGTATTTCATATATTTGACAAGTACATATACAACATTCTAATCAAAAGCATCACACTCAATTTAAAATCATTATCATTTCAACATATCAAGCATATATATGCATATGCAACACTCTCATATGATGCGTAGATTACCAACTGGCCAGTTTGTATTGTCGAAAGATGGTTGCAGGCGGCCCATACGAAAGCGATAGATTACTTTCAGAGGTAGCCCATACGAATTCTAAAGGTGGCTCTCACTATGATTTTTCATGATGTGGCACTTAGCTCTGCACGACAGTTAGCTCTATTCTCATGCCATTTTCTGGAACAGAATGATGGATTGAATTTTAGAGATGGTTCCATCGTGAACATCAGTATAACGCTTAGCTCCAACTATCACGCATGATATAGACAGATGCAAATGCATGATTAGTCATATAATAATTATATCTCAAATATCAAAAGATGAATTACAACAAATACTCATTCAAATGGAATAGATTGCATTTTTTAAAATAAATTTATAATATATCACATGTGCTTTTTAATGTATAAACAATTGATCAATAATTCCAACATACTTTTCATAAGAACACATTCAAAATATATTCAATACATATCACAATAAATGTCACACCGAATTCAAAAGAGGTGAATACATAAGATAGAAGAAACCAACTTACTTTGTGTGAGTACATATCAAAAGATTTTCTCATTTCTTTTCTTACTTGACTCCTCTAATCCTATAATCATAATAATAACAATCATAGTACTACTATATTTTAAACCCTAACATATCATACATTAATATAAATGATTACAAAAGTTACATGATACTCATTCATTTAATCTTATAACCTAAGTAGTTATCTATCACAAGAGTTGATCTTATACTATGATAGATTGATACATGGTAAAGGAAAATTCATATCTGCTGACATTTATAATCAAATTTCATTATTTCAATTTTTAATGTTTGTATATTACAGAAACATTAATCTTTAAAAGTTTCGTATTTTGTTTCTTTTCAGTTGCTTCTCAAAGAAATCAACATTACACTTAAGTTTTATGTTGTGTTTATATCAATCTAGTACTTCCAAATTTCCTTGAAATTAGACTTCCTAGGGTGTGTATAATAAAATTCTTAGAATTTACTCCATATTGAGGACAATATATTTTACTATTACTAGCATAACAGACAGAGTAAGATTTGGTTAAACATTTATAAGTTTCACTAGACATATCCTTTTCAAGTCATTTCAGGTGTAAATAAAAAATATTTTTATACTTCTGATGCTAAATTATCAAATAATTTAATAATGAATTAGATTTAATACATAATTTACAAAATCAAGTAATAGGTTCGACATACAGGAAGACATCACCTTAAAGATGAGTATAAACTTTTCCTATAGACATTTAATGAACATGATTCTAAATCTTGGTTAAAACTAGACTCGGAATTGATTAAGAAAGATTAATTTCATAATTTTAGAGGAATAATTGACGAATAAAAGATGATCATGAAGGGGAACATCAGCTTAGGAATAGTACTGTCACCTTAAGTGGTCAATCTTGTAGAATTTCCTTCGCCCTCCACAGAAAGAATTAGGATCTACTGATTTAGGTGTCATTTCTAGACATAATGGAGACTAGAGGAATGTTTTCGGATTTTTATCAGATGAGAAAGGTGGTTGAAAACATCGGCTAAGCATGAGGTGAGAAGTTGCTAGCTTGCTTGCAACTTGCATGTGAGCAATTCTTTATCCAATAGAATTTTAACATCTAAAATTACTAATTAATGACAAGTAGTTATTCATTATTACACTACAAAAATCATAGCTTCTATGATGAATTTTTTGTGATGAAATAATTCTGTCACAATATATATGATAGACTTGTGAGAAATTTGTTATCAATACGAATTTGACATTTTAGTGATTGATGCATGACGATAATATTTGTCACGAGATCATTTGTCAAAAATTCGTCATAATTTTGTGACACTTTTGTGATCACTAGCTTAATTAAAATATTAGTGACTCAAAAGTGATAAATATAAAAGCATCACAATATGTTTGTCACATTTTTTTATTTATTTGATCTATGGTCACAAAATTATCACAAACAGTAGCCCTAGGGCATAGTTCCGCAACACGTTGCAAGGCTGCCCTTCACAAGGCTGCCTGCAATAGGGGCTGTTTTTTTATTTTTTTATAATTCATATTTATTTAAAAATAGAATAATATAATAACTAATTTAAATTTAAATTTTTTCAGGAAAAAATATTACAAGCTTTGGTGTTATTCCGGCATAGGTTGGTATGCTACTTCTTCTTTATTGTGAAAATTTTCTCTTTTAACATATTATGTTTGTGCTAAATCCAGGAAGATTACAAATCATCTCTTAACACCAAATATGGTTTAAATGTTATCTCTCAACTAGGATTTAATGTCGCAATGTGGATCAATGTGTAGGAGCTCCAATAAAAGGAAGAGTATATGGATTTGGTGTTGGAAAATATGCTCAATCACTAGTAAATAATACAAGTTATGGTACATCAATCACACGGGTGTCCCTTCTTCTAAATGTTGCTAGTGAGGATTATTTGCAACATATAATTAACAGAAGTGCGTGAAGACTTAGATGATCACATTAAAAAGTGAATGCTAAAATGGAAGAACGTATCCGTACACTTGTATTGCAAATTACTCAACAAGGGAGTAGCCAATCACCTTCTGGAGATTCCACTCCACGTTAGTAAGGTAATTTATCTTATTTATTTATCACTTTCTTATGATGCTTCATTATTTTAATATTTCTTTATTTAAATCACTAGATTTTAATATTTTCTTAGGATGGAAAATCACTATTTTTGTAGGATGGAAAACCACTATCTTGAACTGGAAGTGTTGGAGGCATGAAAGTTGATCGTGGATACATAACACTTTACTTTGCCACTAGTCAGAAGAACTAAAAATGTGTACCCAGAGCATTTGAAGTTGAGTCGATGAAGGGGCTAGCTTGCTCATCTTTGAACTTGGTGGCAAATGTGGAAGTCGCATTTTAAGAATATTAGACTTAACCATCTTTTTGTTTTTGTTTTGACAACAAGTCACTTGGTGGGGGTTGGGGGGGGGGGGGTGTGAATTTGCAACTACATATATGTAAATAGTTGAATGCAAATGTCGATATGGATAGCTCTCCCTCTAACGGCTAGTTGATCTCCCCTCCCCCCCGGCCCGGCGTTCTCGCCGGAGCAACCCCTCCCCTCCTCGCCACGGATGGCAGCTAGGGGACCACCTGATAGCCTCCCTCCACCCCTTCATTCTCCTTCCACTGCTCTTCAAAATCGCCAATCTTACAAAGATGTCGTTGCGACTGGGACCTCGGCGAACGGTCGTCTCTCTCGTTGGATCTCGGGGCCACGACGGCCTGCAGAACTCATATCTCCCCATCAACTAAGGTGTTTGCAACAAGAAATCCATGAAGAGGTCACTATACCGGCATCTGAGATGGCTGATCGCTCGAAAAAACTGAGGATGTATCTGATCGGCAGATGTGCTGGCCGGCTGACGCTCGACTCGCTGAGGGCTGCCCTCCCACAAATCTGGAAACTACAACAGGGAGTAAACATGAGGATTTTGGGGGATAATTGCTTTTTTTTTTCTTTTGAATGTGTGCAGGAACGTATGAAAGTGTTAACCGGCGGCCCCTGGAGCGTCGAGGGGCAAATTCTGGCGATGTCCCAACCGCGACCATTCTTTCAGGTCTCCGGTGAACAGATCAGGCGATCCCCGATATGGATACGATTTTATGACATGCCATATGAATTGCTGAATCATGAATCTGTGACATGCATCGCGAACTGCTTTGGGGAACTATTACTCATAGATGATGCCTCCATTACCGGAGATTCATGTTGCGAGGCCAGAGTTTGTGTCGACGTCGATCTCTCAAGGCCGATCAAGCAAGGTGTATGGATCAATAATCCGGATGGAAGTAGGTATTTTCAGAGGGTCACTTGTGATAATCTTCCCATATTCTATTTTCGTTGCAGCCTTGTCGGTCATAGATTTGAGACTTGCTGTTCGGCACCGGCAAACGGAGAGGAGGGTCGGAAGGTGCTCATGTTTGGCCCTTGGCTTCGCTCCTTCGTCGGAAAGCGGCCTGCTACCGCCAGAGGTGCTCGGGGCGGTGGCCCGCAGGATCCTCGAAGCACCGGAGACGGTGCTCGGACCCTTGCGCAGCCCTCCTCTGGAAGCGCCGACGAGCCGCGAGCAACGGATGGGCCGGATGCTAATGCTGGACCGGGAGGGTACGCGAACCGGTTTAGTGTTTTAGATCTCAACCATTCACATGGTGTGAATGGTTGAGATGATCACCAAAGATGCCCTAAAGTCGGGGAAATGAATGAACACATGGACGGCACGGATCATCTTGCGCGGTCAAGGCAAGATGCTGCCACGTGGAACGCACTCAGATCTCACCAACGGCTTAGATGAGATGGGTTCCTCGGATCATCTTACACGTGGCCCCGAGAGGCATTTAGCGGATTTCTCTCCTCTTTCGGCTTCTTCTCCATCGCCGCCCAGATCTAGGGCACGCTCTTTACCTGTCTCCCGTTCGCCTCTCATATGCAGGTGTCTTCGACTGTCGCGGACCTTCATGTCGAGACGGTAGAGAAAGTCAGGGCTCAATTTACAAAGGAGGATGATTATGAAGAAATGGAGGAAGGTCAATTCACGGCTGATGACCTGGAGGAAGCGGAAGAAAAGCCGGATGCGAACCTTGCCCCACCTCTGCGGAAGGAAGCTAAATGAAGCAGGGCCAAGAAGAGGGTTCCTCCGATGCTTCTACCGCCACTACACCAAATATTACGGAACCAAAAAAACAAAAAAGGTAAACAAAAAGTATCAGATGTCTCCACCCCCTCATCTATGTTTGTATCTGTGCAGGAGGTCGGGGAACACCAAACTAGGTCTTCATGAAAATCGTGTCGTGGAACTGCCGAGGAGCTTGCCGTGGTAAGGTCCGCGATCGGCTAAAGGAACTCATAACTAGGTACCAACCTGATATCATTGTATTACTTGAATCGCATGCTAACAAGCAGTAGGCGGATAAATTTCTTCGTCGGCTGGGGAATCATTGGAGCGGGTGTTACCAGGAAAGTCTAGGGGCATCGGGAGGTATCATATTGGTATGGAAAAACATAGATGTACAGGTATCAATAGTAAGTATGGAACCGCAAGTTATGCATGTGGTAATCACCTTAGGTAATTTCTCATCACTACTTTCTTGTGTCTATGCGAGCACAAACCCATTAACAAGACCATCATTATTTAAAAAATTAGACAAATTAAACTTGCATGATATTCCTTGGATCATTATGGGTGATTTTAATTGTATTACTAGACCTGAAGATAAAAGGGGGGGGGGGGGGGGGAAGCCTTTTACTATTACCAACTCAATTAAAATCTTTCGAAGCTTCATTGACGGTCAAGGGCTCATCGACCTAAATCTAATTGGGGTTCAGCACACTTGGAGCAATAATCGCCAGGGTGCTGCGAGAATTCTATATCGTCTAGATAGAGTGCTAGTTACTTCTGATAGGGTTAGGACTTTCCTAACCTCACTCTTAAAACCTTAGCTAGATGTCCTTCGGATCACTCACCATTACTGCTGGAAACCCACATAAAACAAAAGAAGCCTAAATTATTTAGGTATGAACACTTCTGGTTCTCCTATGACCAACCAAAGGATATTGTTCAAAAGGAATGGACCCAAGATAGGTCAGTATGTCAGGCCCTCAATTCTATTAGGGTTAAAACATTAGAATGGAGCAAAAAGGAACTTGGTAGTCTTGAGCATAGGTCTGAGAAGGTCTTAGATGAAATAAAAGTTTTGGAGCTCAAAGACAGTACCTCTGGGCTCTCAGATGTGGAGTGTGGCAGACTGAAGGCTGCCTACCACCTTCTGCTGCTTTCAGAAGACAAATAAGTATTAAGTTGTGGTCTAAGTTTAGGATTAACTGGATTAAAGATTGTGATAGATATTCAAAATTCTTTCATCTAAGTACTTTGATCAAACAAAGAAGAAAAAAAATTGATATGCTAACCACTGGTGATGGCACTGTCATAAAAAATGGGGATCTAATTAGGGCCATGTTTGTGGATCATTACAAAAATCTTTGGAACTCTGAAAATACACCCATGCTTCCTACTGATTGCTGGCCTGAATTACCACAAATCCACCCTGACTATCACTCCCAACTTCTCACCCCTATCACTTGTCAGGAGATCAAGGAAGTTCTCTGGAACATGCCTCTGGGTAAGGCCCCTGGTCCAGATGGTTACACTGTAGAATTCTATAAAAACTACTGGAACATTATTGGCCTTAAAATCTGTAGTGAGATACAATCCTTTTTTCAAACTTCAGAACTGCCTCAAGCTTGGTCTGACACTACCTTAATTTTCATTCCCAAAAAGCAGGTTCCAAAAATCATCAATGATTATCGTCCAATATCATTATGTAATGTCATCTACAGAATAACTACTAAGATCATTGCAAATAGACTAAAACCCTTACTTAATAATTTAATTGACCCTGCCCAATCTGCTTTTGTTGCTAATCGCCTCATCCAGGACAACATTCTTGTAGCTCAAGAATTAGTTCACTCTATGGGAAAGGGAAGAAAAAAATTCATGTTAATCAAAGCAGATATGGAGAAGACTTTTGACAGAGTGTCTTGGCACAGCATACGAATGATTTTAAAACTCATGAATTTTCCATCCACTTTCATTAATTGGATTCTCTCCTGTGTAACTTCTCCAAAGTTCAAATGCTGTATTAATGGCATACTCTCTCAATCTTTCACCAGTCATTAGGGAATCAGGCAGGGGGATCAATTGTCACCATATCTTTTCATTTTAACTTCACAAGTCCTATCCTCCTTAATCAATGCCAATGTTGGTTTAGGCAACATACAGCCCTTCAAGTGTGGTTCTTTCAGTCTAAGTCACCTGATTTATGCTGATGACCTCCTTATTTGCATTGCTGCTACCAAAAGAAATTGTGTGAACTTAAAAAAAAATTCTCAAACTATATGGCATGCTCACTAATAAGAAGATGAACCCACAAAACTCAGAACTTTATCTCCCACCTAAGTTACATCCTAGGCGAGTGCACATTATTAAGAATCTGCTTGGCATTCAGATTGGCAATTTTCCTTTAGTCTATCTTGGTGTTCCAATATCCTATAAGCTGATTCCCAAATGTAATTTAAACATCATGACTGATGAGATTGCTGCCAAAATGGCCGGTTGGAAAAAGGGTATGCTCAATCAAGCAGGTAGATTAACTCTCATTAATGTTGTCATGAATTCCATTCCTATTTACTCTTTAGGTGTTACTCATGTTCCTACTGGTCTATTGACTTCCCTTGAAAAACTGACTAGGGGGTTCCTTTGGGATAATAATGGGAGTAAAAGAGGTGTACATCTGATTAATTGTAACACTGTCCAGGATTTAGGAGGACTGGGAATTAGAGTTCTGGCTGACATACGTGTTGCTCTACTTGCTAAGAGAATTCAAAACCTGCTGAATGGTGATTCCAATCTTTGGACTAATCTGATTCATGAAAAATATGGCCATTTTCACCCTTGGGCCCCTTCGCTGAGATGATAAATTACTACAACTATCTGATGATGCACGTATATGAAATCATAATCCTTTTTGCGTGTAACCTTATGCTAATTATGAAGTGTGTTAAAGTGATAAGTCAAAATACCACAAGTATCTCTAATCATCACAATCACAAGTGCTCATCAGACACAACAATTAATGACATCTGCTATTTTTCTTCCAAGTAAATGTAAGGTTTTGATTAAAATAACTGAAATAAAATGAATGCAAAACTGAAGTGCTGCAACTTAATATTTAAGTTGTTTCCATACTTGTGAAATATGATGACATCGTATTTGGTACAGCTTTAACCTTCAATCTGCAACATTTCAAAATTCGTTGCTAACATGGTCTAAAATAATGTGCTAAAATAATTCTTAGACTGGTGCTGAGCTTATTTTGACTTCCTGATAATTCTATCAACATCAGTTACAAATTGCCCTTTTATTTCTTTTTGAGTGTAAGGGCTGTTCCACTTTCATTATTACTTTTTTCTCATTATGTCTGTTCTCGAGTTTCAACAAGTTAAAGCTCAGAATTCTAATGCTTGGGCCTGGAAAATTATCTTGGATGCCTCCTTAGAATCAGACATGGGTTTATTAAGAATATCAGAAATGGTCGAAACATAGATATTATACTTGATCCTTGGATTACTGACATCTCATTTGCTGTTAAACCATCCTTCATTAATGTTAACTATTTGTCTATGTTACAAAATGTATCAGATCTCATCTCTAACAACACTTGGGATATCAACTTGATTTCATCTATGTTTGGACCTTCCCTGATTTCCAGGATTACTTCGATTTATTTGCCTCTTAACATGCCTGCTTCTAATGTCAATGATGATACATGGGTCTGGAATTCAAATATGCATGGAATTGCAAATGCTAAGAATGTTTATAGTTTCCCTTGCAGCGACCGCGGCTCGGCCATGGCATCTGGACGGCTTTCTTGGAAAAAAATATGGCAAATCAGAGTTCCCCATAAGATTTCTATTTTTCTTTGGAAACTAATGCACAATCGCTTGCCTACTAAAGACTTCTTCATGCGTTTTGATCACTCGAATAATACTGACTGCTCTCTTTGTGGTTTGGGTGTTGAGTCTAATGCGCACTTATTTTTCCATTGCTCTGTCTCCTTGCAACTTTGGTCGATCTTTCAACAGGAGATGAATTTTACTTTTTCTTATATGGACTCTTGGCATATTGGTGATTGGATCAAGGAAGGTCGTCTTTTGGACCGGAGATCCAATAGATCGCCATTTTTCTTCCAAGCAAGTAACCATGCAATGTGTCTGGGAGCGGGCGGTCGCCGCACACTGGGAATATGTAACAGCCCATGTCCCTGAGACAACTAGCCCCCAGGACCTATTCGGATCCGGTGGGAGCCTCCGGATGGCCCTTGGGTCAAACTCAACTCCGATGGATCCTTTGTGGATCCATCGATGCCGGTAGGAGCAGGCTATATCATTCGAAATTCCAATTGCTATTTTGTTTCTGCAGGTTGTTGTCGTCAATCTGCTGATGAGGCCATCGAGATGGAGGCCATCGGGTTATTGTTAGGACTTCGGGAATGTAGAAGCAAAGGGCTCACAAACATTAGTGCTGAGACGGATTCGGAGGTCTTAGTGAAGATAACTAATCATGCAACCTGCTACCCTTGGAAGATCTTGAATATTATGCAAGAAATTTGGCACCTCATTGAGACATTTCATGCTTTTATCATATCTCACTGTAATAGACAATGTAATCGGACCGCTGATTTCCTTGCGAACACTGGTCGGATGCAAGGAGATATGATTTTTTGTGAGGAGGCTCTTCCTTGTGAGCTCCTCAGTATTTTGTATGATGATGCGATATCTTAAATGATAGTTAAAGTTTCCTTTTTAAAAAAAAATGTCGATATGAATGTTGAATATGAATGATATGTTGTTATTAGTCAACAATTTTACTTGTGTGGAGAGTTTTTGTTATGTGATTACAGTTTGCTCAAAATTCATTGTTAAATTTGTATAATCAAAACTCGTGTAGTGGATTTAATATTTTGAATATTTTAACTACAAATGTTTGAACTATATGATCTTTAGTGTGTTTAGAAATGGAAGTTTTAGTATCTTACATTATATGATTTTTATTGTATAATTATTTATGTATAGTAGCATATTTAGAAAATAAATTGTCACAATGTTTCATAAAAATAGTCTATAACAAAGTTATCACACTAATTAATTGCATAAAGTTCCATCACAATGTCATCAAAATAATTAATAATGAATCATCACAATTTTATCACAACATGTCGATGGAAACTTTGTAACAAGTCTATCCCAATCATAATCATCATAAAATGATCACAATTAATCATCACACATCTGTCATAAAAATCATCACAACATATATCCATCATAAATTAGTAGTCAATAATCTGTCATAAAATTTTCACATTTGTAACGGAATACTTATTTTATCAAATTTTCATGACATAACTTTTTTAATCTTGTGATGATTGTATCCGTCACAAATAATTTTGTGACAACAAAAATTCATCACAACACAATTTGTGGGTCAAACATCTGTGAAGGAAGTAGATTGTAAAAAGTCCATCACGAAGGAACATTTGTGACCGAATGAGCTTATGTTGTGATAGAATTATCCGTCACGGATATCTTGTTTTCTTGTAGTGTTAACTATATATTATGTAATATAATCCAAATGATTTATTCATACATTTTATATTCCTAGCTGCCACTCGGCAACATTTGATTGGTTCTTGAAATCTAATCTATATGTCTACTTAATGATATAAGTATGTGCTTTAGCACAATATGTTGATTAATTTTAATGATTTACATAAATTTAAAAAAATAAAAACTCGATAAGTGGCATTACAACTAACACATATATCATATTGCTTATCAATCATATAATATAATATAATATTAACACATGATTATATGAAAATTAGATTTGGGATATTACATTCTACTCCCCTTAAAATAACTTTTGTCCTCAAAATTTAATGTACTTCCCTGTGCAAATAGGTATGGATCATGATCGCACATATTTTGTTTGGTTTCCTATGTTGTTTAGTATCATGAAGCTCTCATAGAACTTGTAATAATGGGATTATTCCATATCAAAGAACTTATTCCATTTGATTACGGATATCATATTTTCTTTCATATAAGGTGTGTTTTAAAACACAACTTAATCATGATGACCCAACTAGGATTTACCCCACTGTTGCTCATCATGTAAAAGGTAAAATGGGTAAGTGTGGAAGTTGCGCATGAAAACCAGTCAAGTAAAAATTGATGACTTTTAATGCCGCTGCTTGCGACATCAAAATTAATTTTGGGTGAAAACAAACTTCCTAATTTACAACATATATTAGGCTTTAGATTTTCATTAGTTATAGTTGATCTATATTTTTGCTTTAGATTTTCATTAGTTATAGTTGATCTTTATTTTTTTGTGATTATAGATGACTCATTGCTTTATTCACTCTTATAAAACTTAGGTGTATCACTCATTCTATTAATATTCTTTTCTTCTAGTATGGATAGAGTTTGAATAAAGATAAGTGCAACAGATATAAGTGTGAGATGAATTGAGTCGGAGAGTTAATATCATGACTTATACCTAGTACAGATAATAGAGAAAGTGTCATCATTCACATGAATCGATTATAACCTTAAAGAGTGGATGATGGTACATTAAATAAGGAACAATCACCTATCCTTATACAAGTCATAAACTATCTTTTGTTGCCTCTATGAATAAAGGTGAGGGTGTGAGCGACAATGAGATTAGCGTATATGATTTTTTTCTCTTATTTGTTTGTAATAATGAAATGTTGATTCGAGTTTGCAATCAAGAATTGGAAAGGCGTCCCCTTCCAATCATTCTTTTGCTAAGCCCGCAACCAACACTCCACGATAGCGAATTCTATGATTCCACTCAAGCTCTCGAACGATGATCATGCCTCACTATAATACATCTTTTGATAAGCTTTCTAACCCACTCTTTAAACTCTCAAGGTCGGTTGACATAATAAAGTCAACAATGACAAATCATTAATCACCCATAGAAGAGTGACAATGTTGATTCCATCAATCGTGCTAAGTGAGATGGAATGTTCAAAGTTGAACTAAAGTTAACTATAAAGTTATGATCATAGATGGTAACTTCTAAATGATAAAAAATTGTTCAAGGATCATCAAGGATTTCAAAATTTGTAATAGCACAGCCAGGGATTCGATAGTAATTATGATATTAATGATAGAAATTTAAGAATTCACAATAATTTTAAAATCATCAATAATAATTCACATTAGGAAAGGATATCCTAATAATATTTGAATGATTTGGATCCCATCAAGTCGGTATCAATTTTCAACACTAAATAAATTCATAGTTGGTTCATTAACATTTTATACTATTTTACTATTTTTTGTCTATATTTTCCTTATCAATATGGACATCTCATAGTATCACATATGTAATTACTGTTGTATATCTCATTATTGATTGTTCCTACAAAAGTTTAGTATCACCCTTAATATTATTCCACTTTTATCAAAGCTAGAGGAGAAAACTCCTAACATTCTACACACACACACATCAAATAAATTCATACTTGTATTTAGATATTTATAAAAATTTAGTAAGGCCATACTAAAATTTTACTTATATTATCTCACATTTTGATAATTGATTTTTCAGATTATTCAAGACAAAACTATATCTTCATCTACTCTTCCTATCCTCCTATTCGTACATATGATTAGAATTAATGTATCCCAAGCTTATAGAATATAGAATAGACCCTAATTTCTATTAGTGTGGAGGTCGCTCAAAATTTTTGGATAACAAAAAGTTTCTTGTAAAGTGCTCAAAACATAGGGTGTTCAAACCCAAATTGTTTGGCTTTTCTTTTCCAATTAGAATATCAATGATATAAAACAAACTTACTATTTGATTCATTTGACAAACAAATTTTTTTTCTCCTTTCTTTTTTTACTTGACTCTAATCCTATAATCATAATAATAACAATCATATTACTACTATATTTTAAACCCTAACATATCATATATTAATATAAATTATTCCAAATGTTACATGACACTCATGCATTTAATTTTATAACCTAAGTAGGTATTTATCACAACAGTTGATCTTATACTATGACAGATCGCAGGCATGATAAAGAAAAATTTATAACCAAATTTCATCATTCCAATTTTCTATGATTCATATTTTATTTTATTACGATTGCTTCTCAGTAAAATCAACTTTCCACCTTAGTTTTATATTGTTTTTATGTTCTGACAGATTGAGTGACCTTACATTTAATATTTATGTTAGTTAGTACAGAACTCCTAATCTAATACTTCTAATTTTTCTTGAAGTTAGACCTCCTAGGGTGTGTGCATTAAAATTCTTAGAATTTATATCATTCCAGACTGAGCACAATAATTCTGACAATTACTAGTATGATGTCTTATGTTTTTTATAAGTTTCACTGTACATGTCCTTTTCAGATCATTTCAATTGTAAATAAAACTTAATATCTTCATCCTTCTAATACTAAATCATCAAATAATTCAATAACAAATAATAGTTAATGCATAATTTACAAAATCGTGTAACAACAACGGTGGCAGACGAATATATAACTTTTCGAAGAGACATCTCATGAACATGATTTTAAATCTTGATCAAACTAGACTCGGAATGGATTAGGCAGGAATAATTTCACAATTTAGAAGAAGAATTAACGAAGAAAAGATGATCTTGAAGAGGACCATCAATTTAGGATTAGAATTGTCACCTTAAGTGATCAGTTTTATAGAATTTCCTCTGCCATCCATAGAAAGGATTGGGATCTTCTAATTTGGGTGCTATTTCTAGACATGTAATGGAGTCTGGAGTAATTTTTTTTGGCATTTTATTTGATGAGAAAGGCAATTGGAAAATGACAAGCTGCTAGCTTGTTGGCAGCTTCCATGTGAGCAATTCTTTATCCAATAAAATTTTGATATTTAAAATTACTAATTAATGACCAGTAGTTATTCATTATTAACTATATATTATGATAATATAATCCAAATGATTTATTCATACATTTTCGATGTTCAATATTTTTGCACAAATTTTACCTAGGTGCCACTTGGCAACATTTGATTAGTTCTTGAGATATAATCTACATGTAATAACTTGTGCTTAATGATATGAGCATATTATTTAGCACAATATGTTAATTAATTACATTTTTAATGTTTTACATAAATTTAACAAAATTTTAAAAACTCGATAAGTGACATTACAACAAACACATATATCATATTGCTTATCAATCATATAATATAATATTGACACATATGATTATATTCAAATTAGATTTGGAATATTACAAAAAGGGCATCGTGTTAGTGTCTACATAATGACACTAAATACCTTTTTGCACACAACTTATTGTATCATCATAGTGTCTCACGAGTGTGGATTGTTGACGCCATGGCCACGTCGACGTCTCATCTGTGTGGCACCATGACGACACTAAAATGTGGCTATTTTATTTAGCCACGATTTAGCGTCGCAAGTGTAAGTCGATATTCGATAGATTTCTTGTAGTGATTTACTTGAAATTCTTCCAAAAATGTATCCAAAACTCGATTTCAGACTTTATCACAAAATGTAATATGATTTTCACGGCTTAAACAGTATTCGAATTGAGATAAAAATGAATTTTCATGGCCCGTGATAGGAGTTTCATGACCTTTACAATGTCCCATTCGTATACAATTTGTAATTTTCATGGAATGAATTTTCATGGCCCGTGATAGGAGTTTCATGACCTTTACAATGTCCCATTCGTATACAATTTGTAATTTTCATGGGTCATGAAACGTTGGTACGATTGTGTATCGGGCCACTTTTCAACTTGAAAATATGCATTTTAACAGTCCATTACGGTAGTTTCACGGACAGTGATAGCGAAATTTTGGTCCATGACAGTTTCACTCTTTTTTAGTTTCTGGCTCCATTTTAACTCCAATTAGAGAGTAGGTTTTTTCAATAGCTTCGTAATTCATTTTTCTTGATTTCTACACAATAAAACTCAACTTTTGAATAGATTTTCATTGTTGTAAAACTAAATCAAATGAGTCCATAAAGTGATGCATGCGATATAAAATGAATCGAAATAAGATTAAATGCACGGCTAATAATCTGTTGAATTTTTCGCGCACCAGGTTTCTTGCTTGCCCCATTTGGAATGAAAAAAAAGAGTATTAGTGGAATCTTCAAAAGTCTCAAGATTGAGAAGTCAGAGAGAGGACGTAGATTTGTTTGTTATGTGCTGGTTTAAAGTTTAATAAATCAATTTTAAACTTCCACTATGTATTTTGTAAAATCAATATTTTTTATTTAACACCACTTTACCTCCTCTAGGTGCCTTGTGATCCAACAGATTAAACGTAGGCGTAATTCATTTTTCAAGGTGGTTTTGACAAAAAAAAAACAAATTTTAATTAATTTGACCTTATTATCAATGGTGTTTGGCTATATTCTCATAATAACGAGATATTGCGTCATTTCCCATTTATTTTGGGATTAAGCGGTAGACTATCAAAATATATTAGAATATAGGGAAACGACATATATGCTAGGCATATGTCGATCAAACTTCGAATTTCTAAAAACATCTTGAAAAATGTAAAACTACTATTTTTAACCCACAAATCAAATACATAAAGAAAATATTCTCATCTTTTCATGTTTTTTTATCATATTTTATTTTATATTATTTATCCATATATTATTATATTATTATATTTACTATAATAATAATAAATATTAACTATTTGTAATAAAATATTTTAAATATAAAATATTATATTTTCAAACTATATTCTCTTCGAACCAAACATGAGCGAAAATAAGAATATAGTTTCTTTTTTCAAGAATACCATATTATACTATTTAATTTTATTAAAAGATATCCTCTAACCAAATATAGAATATCTTTCACTAGAATAAAAAATATAATATCTTATTCTTGGATAGTCTTGCCTGTTTGGATAAAGAATTTCATTCTCTAGGATTATAATATTCTAATGGTAAAATTCTCCATTCTCACTAGTGAGTGAAATTTGTTATGACTTCAGACACGACAAGATTAAACATCTATTGGTAAATGTGTTGTCAATTTTTTTTCATTAACCCTATTCCATGAGGTGTTTGGCATTTTCACGATGGATGATGAGATATTATGTTAGATATTCTGCAATCCAAACAGCCTCAAATAAATATAGTCGTATTCTTCTTAGCATTTGATTCAAAGAGAATATAATTTATAAATAAAATATTTTATTTCAAATAGTTGACATTTATAAAGAAAATAATAATATAATAATGCATGAATAAATAATAGAAAGTAAAATATGATTGTAAGAAAGAGAGAAGAGGAGAATATATCTGAATGTTGGAAGAATATAGATATTTTGAATGTTGGATTAAAATCAATGGTTTCACAGTTTTTAAGATGATTTTTGTAAAAAAATTTAAGTTTGAGCAATTTATTCCTAATCCATTTGATGTTTACCTATATTATGAGAATATTGAGATATTTTTCTATTTAATCGAACCAAATGGCCCCTTAATGTAGTTTATTAGGGTTTATTTATTCAACTAAAAAGGAGAATAACTTTATTCTCCCACTTTTTTATTTGAGGGGTAGAGATTAAAAAGCAGAAAAAACTTATTTTATTTAATAATTTTTGTTAAACTTGTCGAATACCAAATCCACTAGAATTATAATTCTTATTCTTATCATAATAATTCCTTGGCCAAACACCCCAACTACTCAAACTCTAATGAAATGTATAGTGCAGGACTTCCAAAATTGTGAGTTAAAAATAGTCAATGCCTTGGCCAATTTGATATAATGTCCCGCTTAAATCTATCACTTGCTGATTTTACATAGTATAATCTTAATTTTATTAGAGTAGTCTTTCTAGTAACATTTTGTCTCTAGGTTTATATAAACAAATTATACTTGCCCCTTGACTTGAATTTAACATCTCATGCATTTTCAATCTTTTAAGTTAATAAAACATAAAATAAAAGAACACAAATTTAGGCTATTATTATTATTTTTCCTTATTTCATTAAAGCATAGGAGCAAAAGTGATCACCATAACATGTTTGATGACGCTATAAATTTGAGCCTCTTTATACGTAAAAGTAGATGGCCTTGGGAGAAATATTATGATATTTAAGTTAAAGAGTTTAATTTATTGATTGTGTGTATACATGTGATATTGGAGTTCATTACACCTAGGGGATGTTTCTATAGATCAAATTTTTGTATAATGTTGTATTCAATTACTTAGACCTATTGAATTGTCTCGTTCATTTACATCTAGTAGTAATTCAAATTACTTAAATAATATATACCTCTAATGAAGTGTCAATATAGATTACATCTTGTATTGGTTATCATCTTACATTGTCACTTGAGCAACAATCTGAAATAATTTTTATTACCATTTTTGTCCTATCTAAAACCTTAGAGATTAATTGAGTGACTACATTTTCTCATATCGGTCTCCCTAATCAAGCATGGAGTTCTTTTTCTTTTTTGAATTCATTCTGATAGTTATTCATTTCATATTTTCTTATTTATGTTGAAGTTTATAGTATGGATTCTTTGTTATATTGATTGTTTATATCAAATAAAGAGTTCAAGATTGCTGATATAACAATATATACATTTTTGGAAGATAATATGAATTGCAAGCAATGTTTGAATCCAATGTTTTTTAAATTCAAATGTATTTATGATGTGTAGATATGTAATTTGATTTTATTGCTAAATCAAAATTTGTCACCATCAGAGGACGGATGAAGGTTATACACTCCTTCCTTAGGGTACTCATGCCGTATCATTTGGCAGCTCTTCATGAAGTGCTTGTACAACTAGAGTTTTGTTGAAGCATCGAATGACTAACCACAAAATTGTCATGAGGGTTGCTAGGTGCTACACCACCACCACACCATTGACTACTTGACTCGACCTATGTTCGGTCAGCCTGGCTGCTTGGGTCATTGTCGTCTAGATACTTGATGGTTAACATAAATTTTATTAGAAAAAAAATTTAACATAAATTTAGGATTTATATCAATTTAAATTTAAAAATATTAAAATAAATTACTTCAATTATTGAAATAATTTAAGTATTTGAAACACCTATTTTATGATTCATAATGGTTTTTTATATTAATAATATTAAAAAATGATTGGATCATTCGATTACCATCTCCATTCAATCCTCCACCTAGGTTCCTTTGAATAGGATCTAGGCACTAAAATGGAACTAACTTGACCACAAGGGTCTCCTAAATTTAGGTATAGCACAAGGCCTAAGAATTTTGGGAGATTTTTTCTCAATGTTGTTGAAGTGTGGAGGAGATAAAGGAGGACTAGTGCCTATTGGCACTGATCAGGTGAAAAAAGGGTGTAGTTTTAATGACAAGTGAATATGCTTTTGTAGAAAATAGATCCATACAATATAATAGCATGATTTCCCATTCAATTAAAAATGTAGAAGGAAACCTATTATGATAAAAGCTAATATGGAGAAGGTTTTTTATAGGATTCCTTGGCATGCCATTAAAAATGTTCTAACTATTGTGACAATTACCCCACAGTTTATAAAATGAATTTTCTCTTGTGTTCAATCTCCTATTTTCTCGTGCATCATAAATGGAGTACCTTCCCCAAAATTTAATAGCACACACGGGTATTAGACACGGAGATCTCCTCTCTCCATACTTATTCATCTTTTTTTTACGAAAAAAGGATTAGGTATTAATATAGCAACGCGAAGAATCAAAATACAGCAATTGGAGGACCCCTAAAGGAGGGTGGTGCTCCCAAAAAACATCGTTCAATGAACGACGAGCAAAATGAGCAAAATAGTGTGCCACAACGTTTGCTTTCCTATTACAATGTGAGATCCTGTAGTTTGCAAAAATGAAAGCGAGCCTTTAATGTCAGAGATGATTTGTCGAGCGCGCCAAGGTGGTTTCGTTACACCGTTGATGGCATTCACGAGCGCTTGAGAGTCTGATTCGATGTGCAGCGAAAGAAAGTTAGCGTGTATGCAGTACTTGATGCCCTCAAGGATTGCCCACACCTCAGCTTCAATAGCAGTGCGGCATCGCCTAACGAGCGCCCTTGAAGCCACAAAAGAGATATCATGAGAGCAACAAATGAAACCCAATCCCGCACTTCCCCCACAAACAAAAGTAGCATCAGTGTTTAGCTTTTTCCACCTCATGAGTGGGGGCTCCCATCTAGTCACAGGAGGCCATGGGGGTGTAGAGCCTCAGGAATCTAGCATCTAACATATTCATTGTGCATGGACAGAACTCTCTACCATCTTGAACCTAAACACAGCCTCATTTCTTGCATGTCAGATGCCCCAAAAATAGTTCGTAATAAGGGATCTTAACTTTACTTTTGAACTAGGAATCAAGGATGAGCCCTCGCTCAACCAAGACCCTGCAGGCTAAAGGGACAATAGTTCAAAATTAAAGTTGAGATCGGTTTGAACAATGGACCAAAAATGAAGAGTGAAAGGACATGTAAAGAAAAGATGGTCAACAGTTTCAATGTGAAAACCACAGAATTTGCAAGAGGGATTGCTTGATGGAATAAACCGCAGGATGATACCAGCAGTAGGAAGGCGCCGGTGAAGGAGCTTCCTGATGAAAATTTTAATTTTTGGGGCAATGCTCAGGTGCCAAAGTAGGTTCCAAGAAGGTTGAATGGGCAAGTTTTGATTCTAAGATGGCCGTCCAAGCGAGAATGGTGGTAAAGACCTGTTCACAATGAATCTATAAACAGAGTTAGCTTTTGTAATACCATGGGTATCCATCACCCAATGCCAGGTATCATCAGTATGAGATAGGTAAATAGAAAGGATACAGTTCATCAAGTCAAATCCAAATAATATAGCAAGCATGTTGTAATTCCAACTATTATCACTCAAGAGATCATTGACCATCATGTTGTCATTAAAGGTTGACATTTATGTAAGAAGGTTTCCAGGCTAGAGGTATAGAGAAAACCCAGGGGTCGTGGAGGACAAAAGTATTTTTTCCATCCCCAATCTGAATCATAATACCAAGCTTGATGGTGTCAAGGGTGTAATAGATTGCTTTCTAGCACCAAGTAGAGAATTTAGGGGGATTGGACAGGGACCAAGGGTGGATGATACCATATTTGTGCCTTAGAAGCTGCACCCAAGGGGTATCTTTATTATTAAGCAAGTCCAAAGATCTTTTAGCAAGGAGGGAAGTGCGAATGTGCTTAAGGTTCTTGATTCCAAGGCCCCCACAAGATTTGGGCAATTGGACAGACTCCTAATTAATTAAGTGTGTACCTGTCTTTCTAGAAAAATGATCTATTATGCCTTTCAACAGCATCAATAATACCATTAGCAATGAATGAGGAACTGAAAGCATAAACAAGAATGGAATTGATCAAAGAGTTTATAAGGGTAGCCTTACCAGTTCCAGTTAATCTATTAGTGATTTTATCCAGAATGAATCCTTTGCGATTTTGGCAGGTATGTATTTATATTTGGACACCCAAGTAAGAGAATGGGTAAGAGCAAATTTTAAAATTAAGGGTGTTCATAATTGAATGTTTTCTAATGGGGGCAATCTTAGGGGGGAAGAAGATCTCACATTTAGCATAATTTACCCTTTGGTTTGTTAAGCTCTCATAGACTTCAAATATTTTCTTCAGAGTGATGCAGTTTGATTTAGTAGCAGCAGTACATATGAGCAAATCATCTGCAAACATCAGATGACTAAGTTGAAAAGTATTAATAGAGTATGATATCAAAGAGCCTAAGGAGACTTGATAATTGATCAAGGAAGTAAGCACCTAAAAGGTAAGTATGAATAGGTATGGGGAGATGGGGTTACCTTGTCTTATTCCTCTATGGCTGTTAAAAGGACTAGAGATAGAGCCATTAATATTACATGTGAAAATAGGTGATTTGATGCAAGTGAGGATTCAGGAGATAAAGGTGGGAGGAAAGTCTATTTTCCTGAGAATAGTTTCCATGGCAGACCAGGATATCCTGCCGAAAGTCTTTTCCATATCAACCTTAAGCAATAGGAATTTTTTCCTTCCCCTAGCAATGGAATGAGTGATTTCTTGGGCAATGATAATATTTTCCTGGATGGATCTTTTAGAGATAAATGCATATTGGCATTGGTCAATTAAACTATCAAGAGTAGGCTTGAGCCGTTGGGCAAGAATTTTGGTAGTAAGTCTATACAACACATTACAGAGGGAGATAGGCCTGAAATCAGAAACCGAGAAGAGAAATCCTTCTTAGGAATGAAGACCAGGACAATTTTGGTCCAATCATGAGGCATGTTGTTGGTGCATAGAACATTTCTAATGTGATTGCAAATGTCATGGCCAATAATGTCCTAATAATTCTTATAAAATTCAACAATAAACCCGTCAGGGCCGGGAGCTTTACCTAAACCCAGGCACCAGAGGCAGTCTTCGATTTCAAGGTTAGTGATGGGAGAAACTAAGTTATCCCACCAGCTATGATTGAGCTTTGGCAATGTAGGCCAGAGGTAGGGACCAGGGTTAAGAGACTCAGGGCACCAAAGGTCCTGATAATGCTTAACAAAAGCATCTAGTATCAAGGTGTCATTGTTTAGGACATGTCCATCATTTATGGTGATGGAGTTAATATGATTATTCTTTGATCTGATAATGGAAGACATATGGAAGAATTTAGTGTTTTTGTCACCCTGGCTCAACCAAGTGACCTTAGACTTGGACTACCACTTGATATTGTTTGAGATATGCAAGGTGCCTATTATAAGTGGCCTTGAGAGTGAGTAACTGCTGATCAGTGAGTCCAGAGTGCTCATCCTAATGCTGGAGATAAGTTATGAGCTCCTGAGTTTCCCTATCTCTCTCCTCGAGCCTCCTAGTTCATTTCTATTCCAAAGAGTGGTTTGTTGCTTAATTTGTTCCATTTTATTACTCAACATGCCAGTTGGGGGGTGTTGATTCCACACACGATTAACTATCTCTCTAGGTTCTTCATAGCCAAATCAAAATGTTTCATACTTGAAGTATTTAGGTTTTTTGATATAATGATGGAGAATGATTAGAGGCAGTGCGGGGAAAAGTATTTAAGATAGTTTCAGGGAATAATAGAAGCCATTAATTATTTACCAGCAGACGATCAAGCCTACAAAGGATTCTGGCACTGCCAGAACGGTTATTACACCAGGTGTATTTAGCCCCCTGAGATTTGATGTTAGTAAGGCACCGAAAGTCAATGAGATCCCAAAAGGCAAGGATGGATTTGATTAACTTGAATGTCGCTCCCCCTCTCTTATCACAAGGATTAATTAAAGAGTTTAAATCACCAATTATCACAAGGATGTCGGCCATAGCAATGTTACACAATTGGGACCATAAACTCACACGTGTAATAGGGATAGTGCTAGCATAGATGCATGAAAAAAGAAAAGAAATTCCATTTTGAGATACTACAACATGAATAACTTACGGTAAAACAAGGAACGGTGTCACCTAGATGTTGTTGGAGCGCCAAGCCACCGGAATACCCCCAACAGCCCTAGAGCTAGCGAGGAAATGGCCAGTCCACGAATGCCCCAACCGACGGATGACGCATTCCGAATCACGGTGGTTGGTGTGAGTTTCTAGCAGTATCAGAATGTCAGGTTAATCCGTTTCAGCATCTCGGCGAGGTGGTCCCTGATCTTGCTTATGCCCGCCCCCCAACAGTTCCAACTTAGTATCTTCATTTGGTTCCCGTGGAAGAGGCCTAGACACCCTCCTGCAAAGACGAAGACAGTTTTAGGTTTATTGGTGTAGGTTGGGAACTTTTCTTATCTTTTGGGGGCTTCTTCGTCGCCAAGCGCCGAGACTGTAGCTCTAGAGTGCGCGCTGGCGTAGTCCGACGATGACAGGGTGACGCGGGAGGTTCCAATCGCTGACGTACGAGGAGATCAGCATCTGAGGCCTCCTCATCCGACATGATAGAAGAGTCCTCACTAGGAATCCGCTCTGGGAGTGTAAAGCGCGAGAGAACTTGGTTGACCATGTCCTGATGCTGATTGCACAGATCCATAGTAGGGGGGAGCCTTCGCCGACCCGTGGCTGGCGAAACCTAGCATCGTAGAATGAGAAGGGGAGCCAGCAATGGAAACCCTAGATCTACTTGAACCAATTAGTGGCATATCACAGGCAGAGTGGGCGAGGATTGAGGACGAAGAGTCACGTGAGTTCACATGAGGCGCATCAGATCCATCCACGTGGGTTGCAACAGGGCTGTTAGATGGAGTCGTACAGTCAAGGGCATCAGCTCTGCTAGCAAGCAATCCACTGGCAGGCACAGCCCCAAGTTGAGGACCATTGAGATCAGGGATAGACGCCCTAGCCGGTATTGGTGTAGGCCGTACCATCGCCGGACGCCGAGGGGGCGGAGAAGGACGCAGTGCCTAGCCGCTCGCTAGCACCTGAAGCCATGGGCTGAATAAGAGGACTGCCTGAGGCTGATCAGCGACTGGGGGAGTCGCCGGAGCAGCCGGGGAGGACTCAAGTCGGTGTCCAGGAATGCCACATTTAAAGTAGAGAACTGGTAGACCTTCATACATGACCTTCTGGAAGTATTTGTTCCGTCAGTGTTGCGGACCCAGATGCCCTCCTTCACAGGCCTGGAGCGATCGAGGTCAATGCAGATCCGAGCGAAAGCGCAGTCATCCCACATGTCGTCCAAACGTAGGGGCGTGCCGAAATGTCGAGCAATGCCAACAATAGCGCCGGTGCTGCGCAGCTCGAAAGGCAGGCGTGGGAGGCGGGACCAGCAAGGAGCCGAGGAGATGAGCTCTTCCTCTTGCCGGAAGAATGACTGAGGAATAGATACATTTAGGATATGACCAGCCGCAGTCCATGGGCCATAGGTGAGAACCTGCATGCGATCAGTTTTAAACAAAAAATGAAACATGATGTGAAAACGCGCGACCTGAATGATTCGCAGAGGTGCGGAAAGCTTCCAGACACTCGACAGTTCACGGTGAAGCTCGTTGATAGATGCTTCATCACTGGAGAATCTAGCGATAAGGTAGTTTTGCAATTCTTCTAATTGGTTCCTCACATCCTCGATTGTAATCTCTATTTCTTCCCTGATAGACTCCTTGACATAGTGCAGCTGATTTTACGACATCGGAGGAGGTGCTCGGTCACGCTGGTGCGCTGCCTGACAATGTTTTCCATGAGGGTTTCGACATTTGGCCGGGATTGGTTGGATTAGCAAGTAGGATTGGGGTCTCGATAGCAGCATCAGTAGGAATTTAGGTGATCGACATAGACGAGCTATCGAGAGGATTAATAGGCAAAGCAACACGATTGCGGACATCGGGAGGAACGGAGCGACAGTTGGAGTCAGGAGGGGGTGGTGGGTGGAGGAGGGGGTGGATTTGGGGGTTTCATCATCGTGGGGGCAGGAGGTGCTACCTCCGGCATCGCCGGAGACGAGGGACGGGGGTTCAGAGGTGGGGGAAAAAGCCTGCGGCGTCATACTAATTCATCTTAATCTCTTCTCTTTCATGATTAGTAGCCAAGTCCATAGAGGGAAAATCATTCCCTTCTCTATAGGTACAACTTCAATTACCCATTTACTTTATGAAGATGATTTATTTATACGAGGCTGCAACAAAATCTTCTTGTACATTCTTGAAAATTTTGTTGGTTCAATATAAGGTCTTAACAAACCAAAAGGTTAATGAATATAAATTTTAGATTTATTTTGTACCAAAATTTAATTGTCAAAGGAAAAATATTATGAAAGGAATCTTGGACTTCAAGGTTGGAAAAATCCCTTTCGGTATCTTGGAATACCAATATCATATAAATATATTCTAAAGGTGTCAACTGAACTTAGTGGATAAAGCATCACATAGAATACGGGGTTGGAAGTCCATGTTATTAAACCAAACAAGCAAGGCAACACTCATTAATCAGTCATCTGATGCTCAACATATGTGTTTCCCTTGACTTTTTAATGTTCCCATGGTTTGGAAATATACTTTTATAAATGTTAACATGGATGCATTTTTGGTATCTGATTTCATTGTCAATTGTAATTGGAACTCTATTTTGTTACATAACTATTTTGGCGATGCTCTTGTTTCAAATATTGTCTTTCTATCTCCCCTCCTTGGTTTGTGATGATACATGGATTTGGACTTCGAATGCTTGAGGAATGACAAATGCAATATATGTTTATAACTTTATGGTGCGAAAAATATGTAACAACAAAATTGCTAGGAAGTGCACCAGTTGTATCAAGTAATAAAGTGTGAAGAAGATCCCATGAGAAACTATTTAAATCTATTCTATCCTAATAATCCACCAGGAGAAGAAAAGGCTTTTTTGTGGTGCAAACAAAAATTTAAAAATGCAAAAAGTAAGTGATAGGCAATTAAAATAAATTGGTGTTGAGCCATGAGAATAATGAATGATGAATATAAAGACAAGATATGTATAATCCTCCGTATCAATTGAGTTATGACAAGAAATAATAGATTTAATCTCTTGACAGATTAGGAGTACCTAAAATATCGGTTCCTTCAATAAAAGTGAATTGAACTATCTTAATTTCAAATAAAATGAACAATCACAAATGGCGAGTCAATTATACACTTTACTAAGAATTAAAATGCATAAAGATTTATCCCCTAGACTATCATTCATCCACAATTTTGGACAGAATGATAGTTTGTCCAAAATGTGGCACAAACAATGAGTTACAATCATGTGTTATGTTTGCTTTAACGCAAAAATAAAAGATCAATAATCAAAATAATAATAATTATTGAAATTAATTACCCTCTAACAAGTTTATAGTCTAAGCTCAAAACTAATATTACTCATCAAAAGGCAATAAGCTTAGGAAGCATAATCGAAAGAAATCAAAGAGTCAAATTAACTCGATCAATAACAGAGTTCAAATAGTTTTCCCTTTATTAAATAGAATCTAAAATATATATTACATCAAATATAGACTATGAAACTAAGTAAAAAAGCATCCAAGCATATGGTAGAAGAAAACCTCTAGACCACCGTTACTAGTTGACTCTTCTCCTTCGAGTGATCTTCAGACTTCAAGGCTCCTTCTTTACAGTATGGCATGATCTCTCAAGTTTCAAGCACAAAAATTTCTACCTCTCAGTTATAGTCTTAAAGGGTCTTTAGGATTTTCAAAGAGTTTTGGGTCAATTGGGAATCTTTATTTGTTAAAACAACTAAATTTGGATTAAACTCCTAATTAGCTTGGAAATCATCTAATTTATCTCTAATTTTGAGCAATTATGATCTCAATTAACTTCTAGAAGATTAGGAACATCATGTAATTATGATCCAATGAAAAGTTTTGAAATATCATCAAGCGATTAAAACATGCGAACTCAACGGTCCATAACATGCGTTTCACGACCAAATTTAGCTTTGAGTCGAAGTCAACATGATTCATAATGGCTCGTAACTCGGTTGATTTAGCTGTGTCGTGTCTTTAGACACAACTCATAAGTTTTCCCTATTACATCCGTTATATGATCCTCACGACCCGTAAGGGCTTTGTCCCAGTTCCAATTGCTTCTTCACGGTGCATGATATGTTGGGATGATTATATCCTCTAGTATCACAAGTCGTTAGTAGGACATTATGACCCATAAAGTTTCAGTTGAGTTCTTATGATCGTTACGACCGGTAATATTGTGTGTTGACGATCTTCAGCCTTACGTGAAAGAAACCTTACAATCAACTTGGTAACGACCCATTACAATCAACTTCCCAAACCTCAACTTTCTGTATGTGTCGTTAAGGAGATATAGCAGCCCGTTATTGATTCTTGCAGTTGGCAATAGCTTCCATGAGACAGGTTAAGTAACGATCCGTTATGACTATTGACATGTCTGTTAATGCCTTCTTATGACCGGTGAGATATGATGCTAGGGTAGTGATACGGACGTTACGACCCATTACAAGCAACTTTTATTGATTTCTCCACCTTTTTTCACTCCAATTGTTTTCAAGATTTTTCACCAAATTAAGAGTTTTTCTTACAAAATAACACGTAGTTAGAGATCTCAAGAAAATTTCAATAAATGAGATAAAAAAATGATGCATGCTATGAAAATATTATGAAATAAAACTAAATGCAACCCTAATTATATGTTGTAAAATGCATGTATCACTTTATTAGTAGTCAGTCCTCACCAATACCGAAATATGGAAGGCATATTTAGAAGGAGATATGATACATTCCAATCTCTCTAAAGATACATATTTTCTTAGGGAAGCTTGCACACAATAGGTTCCCTACTCTCAATGTTAGCCTTCACTTCATTCCTTCCATTGATGTGGCTTGCTCTCTTTGTGGAAATGAACTTGAAACAAACACAACTATTTTTTACTTGCCTAATTGCCTAGAAATTGTGGATGACTTTCCAATTGAAGTTAAAATTTACTTTTGAGCGTTTTTTATTCGTGACCCTCTTGCTCACGGTTTTCGAAGGCCTGGATTCTGGCTAAAAAATGAAACTACTATCTCTCTTGTCTTGTTGTTTGTGGGGATTATAGAATATGCACAATGATGCATTTTTTTTGCTCCAGGCGCACAATCATTTTCGATTATTTGGGAGAGAGCTCTGGCTAGTTTTGATGAATTTACTTCATACCACTAGCCCCCGAGACTCCCTCTAGATCTCTAATGGGGTCGACCATACCTTTGGGTGAAATTTGTTGGAGTTGATGAATACTTCAAGACCCCTTGTTTCTCACACCGGGTTCATCCACGTGAGCTTAGGGAATCTGAGTATTATCCAATTATATGTGATGTTGGCGTACGAACAAAAGGAGGGTTCGGGGGGCACCGCCCCCGATGGCGGTCCCTAGATGGGTTTGGCCGGCCTGTGTGGTTCGGATTAGGTTTTTTCTCTATTTTGTTCGGGTTTTGAACCCGTTTAGAAGAGGCTTATTTTCATATGTAATCTGGGTGATGGCCGTAAATCTAAAAGATGTAGTGGAATCTCTTTGCAGGACGTAGCCCTAATCTCAAGGGTGAACCTGGGTAAATCATGTGTCTTCTCTATTTTTCTGCAATCTCTTTAAGATCTTCTCTTTTTGTTCTCAAATTTTTCCATCAATTGGTATCAGAGTACAGGTTGTTCGAGGAGTTAGGGTTTATTCAAGATGTCAGGAGGATTGCGAATTGAAATAGAAAAATTTGATGGAGCATGATTTAATTTTTGAAAGATGAAGATGGAGGATCTCCTCTGTGATCGAGATCTTTGGATGGCAATCGAGAAGGAGAGGCCAAGCATGGAAGCGGCGAAGGTCGCGGATGGGGCCTCCTCCAGTCAGGCAGATTCAAAGGCGATTGAAGAGTGGGATCGGATTGATAGAAAGGCGAAGAGTTTGATTCGGTTTTGTCTCGCGGATTCAATTCTTACGAATGTGATGAGCGAACCTACGGCCAGAGATCTGTGGAGGAAGTTGGAATCCCTATATCAAAGTAAGTCACTGGTTAACAAGTTATTTCTGAAGAAGAAACTGTATAATTTTTGGATACATGAGGGTGACTCGTTCTCTACACATCTTTATAATTTTAACACAGTGATTAGTCAAATTGTATCAATCGGTGTTAAGTTTCAAGATGATGATAAGGCAATAACATTGCTCTATTTGCTGCTGGATTCATGGGACAATCTGATTGTCGTGATTGGTGGCGGGGATAAAAAATTTTCGTATGAAAGTGTATGTGCTGCCTTGTTATCAGAGGAAACACGAAGAAAGAGATCGGCAAATTCTAGTAAAGAGGCACTGGCGTCTAGAGGAAGACAACCAGAAAAGACTTAGAATCAGAGAGGGTCCAAATCCAAATCTCGTGGGCGTTCGAAGAGTAAAAACAAGAAGGTGCAATACTGGAGATGTCAAAAGTGGGGCCATCTGAAGCGAGATTGCAAAAATAAGCCGGTTCACAAGAAAGAAGTTGAGTCATCCTCGGATAAAAGGAGGCTGAAATAGGGGATATGTATTTGGCTTCTGTATGTATGGCACAATTAGATAAGAATGTCTGGCTCATCGATACTAGTGTTTCGTACCACATGACATCTCATAGACACTGGTTTTGTGAATATGAGGAGTATAATGGTGGGGATGTCATACTCGGAGATGATACTGCGGTTCAAATTGTTGGACGTGGCAGTGTGAAATTGAGGATGAATGATGACATGGTGAAGACTTTACCAGATGTGATGCATATACCACTTATGAGCAGAAGTTTGTTATTTGTTGGTACAATGGCTGATTCGGGTGTTATATTCAGTTGCGACAAGGATTTGTTCAAGATGATCAGAGGTCTATTGTGATTGCATGAGTTCGCTATGACACATTGTACAAGTTGTTCAAAGAGACTATATTTGTGGGCTGCGGATTTATTTCTGAAGAGGCCAAAGAAGATGAAGACAACACGTCTATGTTGTGGCATCAAAGATTAGGTCATATTAGTGAGAAATGACTTTCTACCATACATCAAGTCAGATGGTAGAAGGAGTTCCATATTGTTCTGTGGGCTTCGGGTTCTGTAAATATTGCCTCCATGGAAAATAAAATCGAGTCAATTTTCAACACACAAGTACAAGAGTAATGAAGATTCTCGAACTGATCCATAGTGATATCTTTGGACCAACTCCGACTCCATCTATTGGAGGGTCCAAGTACTATGTCTCTTTCATAGATAATTTTTCTAGATACTCTTTGGATTTATTTTATAAAAAATAAGTCAGATGTATTCGATAAGTTTCGAGAATTTAAAGTTTTGGTGAAAAACCAATTGAGCAGCAAGATCAAGGTCCTTTGTACAGATAACGAAGGCGAATTTTGTTCAGATAAGTTTGAACAGTTATGCGTGGACAATGGCATTGCAAGGCAGAAGACCGAATAGAATGGAGTAGTCGAAAGGTTAAATCGATCACTCATAAAAAAGGCCAGATGTATGCTGAGTTAAGCTAGATTGGGGCAAGAATTTTGGACAAAAGCTGTAGCCACAGCAAACTATCTGAAGAACTGCTCACCGACCTCATCAATGAAGGATCGGACGTCTTATGAGACAATGTTTGGGAAGAAGCCGAATCTGTCTTATGTTCGAATGTTCGGATGTGATGCGTATGTTCATATACCCAAGGAAAAACAGAGTAAGCTTGACAATAAGTCTGAGAAGAACATATTTGTCGGATACAAGGAAGGGGTCAAGGGCTATAAACTGTGGAATTCAAGAATAAGGACTATTGTATACAGTAGGGATGTTGTCTTCCGTGAATCACAATCCCAAGTTGAGACTCAGAAAAATGATGAACCCAAAAAAGTTGCAGTGCTTGAAGAATATTCTAATTTGGAAGAAGATTCTAATTCTGAAGCTGCAGAAGTGGTTGCTCAAGATATTTCAGTTGAGTCTGTTCCAGAATCTAATCAAGAGGACTCGGTTAATGAAGTTGAAGATGCAGATTCAGATGAAGACCTAAATGTTGGTACCATATCAGTTCTCAGGAGATCGACACGAGAAAGAAGAGCACCTCTTAGATACTCTCTTAGTGCTCTGAGTTCGTTTCATGCTTTGAGCATTATCGGAGAAGAACCTAGCTCTATAAAAGATGCAAGGTCTATGGATGATGCAAATCAGTGAGAGCTTGCTATGACAGATGAGATGCAGTCACTGGATAAGAATGAAATATGGAGCTTGTTGTAAATTGCCCAAGGATAGAAAGGCAATTGGTTGCAAATGGGTGTTCAAGCGAAAGCTGAAACCGAATGGGTATGTAGAGAAATACAAGGCAAGACTGGTAGCTAAAGGGTACTCTCAGATTGAGGGAGTCGACTATGATGAAATTTTTTTTCCCGTGACGAAAATGATTTCGATCAGATTTGTTCTATTTTTTGCAACAACATATAATCTTGAGGTAGAGTAAATGGATGTGAAGACGACATTCCTTCATAGGAACTTGGAGGAAGAGATATATATGAGGCAACCAGAAAGCTTTGAAGTTCAAGGTAAAGAGAATTTGGTGTGCAAATTGAAGAAGTCTTTGTATGGATTAAAGCAGTCGCCAAGGATGTGGTACCAGAAATTTGATACGTACATGCTCCAACTCAAGTTTGTACGTTCAGATTCTGATCATTGTGTTTATATGAAGAGAGTTGGAGATCAGTTTGTCATTCTTACACTGTATGTGGATGACATGTTGCTGATTAGACACAACATGAAGATGGTGAATTCAATGAAGAGTTTGTTGGCCAAGAAGTTTGAGATGAAAGATTTAGGGCCGGTGAATTTTATTTTGGATATGCAGATTAGAAGGGATCGTCAGAAGCGAAAGTTGTGACTAGGACATGAGAAGTTGAAGAAATTTAACATGTCGGACAGCAAGCCAGTGAGTATTTTTATGTCTCTAGGAACTAAACTTTCTGTAGAGCAATGCCCGAAGACGGATGAAGAAGCCGAAGAGATGAACCGTGTGTCATATGCAAGTGCAGTGGGTAGCTTGATGTATGCTATGGTGTGCACGCGTCTAGATATAGCCCAAGTAGTGGGAGTTTTGGTTCGGTATATGTCTAACCCAAGCAGGGAACACTGGAATGCTATTAAGAAAATTTTCAGGTACCTTCGTGGAACTTCAGTTTTTGCTTTGTGTTTTGAAGGTATAAAGAAAGGAAAGATACTTGATATTGTAGGCCATGTAGATGCTGATTGGGGTGGAGACATTGATAGTAGATGGTCCACTAGCGGATATATCTTTACATTATTTGGGACTGCACTAAGTTGGATGAGGATTGCTCAAAGCGTGGTAGCATTTTCTTTCACAGAAGCTGAATATATGGCTCTCACTCATGCTGCAAAAGAGGTCATATGACTACGGCGGTTGTGCTAGGAGCTCGGATTTGAGGAAGGTGCCATGGAGGTGAGATATGATAATCAAGATGCTATTCAGTTAGCTAAGAATCCTGCATTTCACTCACGCACAAAGCATATTGACATCTAATATTATTTCATCCGGGAAAATGTGGAAAAGAAAGAGGTTCAGCTTAAAAATATTGATACAATAGAGAATAGTTCTGACTTTGTGATTAAAAATGTTACATGTGCAAAGTTTGATTGATGCTCTACTGCTGTCGGATTGAAGAAGAATGTTGCTAGCAAGGCTCTCATTGGTATGAAATATTCACCAAGTGGGAGAATGTTAGAGTTGGTGAATACTTCAAGACCCCTCGTTTCTCACACCGGGTTCGTCCACGTGAGCTTAGGGGAATATGAGTATTATTCAATTACCTGTGCTGCTGGCGTACGAACAAAAGAGGGGGTTCGGGGGGCACCGCCCCCCGACGGCGGTCCCTAGACGGATTTGGACTTTTATTTAGCCGGCTCGTGTGGTTCGGATTAGGTTTTTTCTCTGTTTTGTTCGGATTTTAAAGTCGTTAGGAGAGGTTTATTTATATCTTATTTTCATATGTAATCTGAGTGGTGGCTGTAAACTTAAAAGATATAATTGAATCTCTTTGCAGGACGTAGCCCTAATATCAAGGATGAACTTGGGTAAATCGTGTGTTTTCTCTATTTTTCTGCAATCTCTTTACAATCTTCTTTTTTTTGTTCTCGAATTTTTTCATCAAAATTAAATTCGGATGACTCCTTTATTGGAGCCACAAGGACAAGGGTGCAAGTTTTTTTACTTTGTTCTTCTAATGGTGGCTTCATTGTCACAGGGGTCTAAAGAGGGATAACTTGTCGTTATCAGAGTGGAGGTATTGGGGTTACTATATGCAATCAACAAGTGCATACAACTGTGCCTTACGAATGTCATTCCAGAGTCTGCTTCCAAAATATTGGTGGAAATCATCAAGAAGGAATGCACATGCACATGGCAATTAAAGCACTACATCAGTGATATTTTGTATGGCTTCTCTTTTTTGAATCAACTCTGGTGGGGTGAGTTTAAAAGTTTTACACCATGTTTGAAATATTAATTTAACTAAGGATAAGTTGGGCTTTATAAGTCCAAAATTTGACTTAAAATTAAACTCGTCAAATTGATTATTTTGGATGGATTAAAGACAACTATTCCCGCTCTATCCTTTTTCTTCTCAATGAAATAAAAAAAAACAAAATTTTCTTAATAATAATAAGACATTTATCAGACTTGGCCTTTCCTAATCCAAACAAGAGTGGATTAAACTAACTCAACTCATCCCATTAATTTATGTCCAAACATGATTTGTATAAATCCTCACCATACTAAACTCCATTGATCTATATTCCATCATGCTAATTCATCCCTCTATCATTAAAAAAACTAAACACACTCTAAGTTTATTATCCTTAAGCAAAATTAGTTTTTTTTATTTTATTGAGAAGAAAAAAAGGTAGAGTGAGAATAATTATTTCTAATCCCTCCAATATCATCGATTTGGTGTGTTAAGTTTTAAATCCAACGATGAATTATGAAGCTCAACCTATCATTAGTTAAATTAATAAAAATTGTATCTAAACATGATGTAAAAAGTCAAACCCACCTCACCCCAATTAAACTTAACGTATCCCTTCCTCCTTCATTCAAATACAACTTTAGGAACCTATTTTCATGATGGATCACTGTATTGGGCTCTAAAAACTATATTTCTTCTAGTGCCTAGTCTTAAAATCAAGTATCTGTTCTTTTCTTTTAATTACAGAAAACCAATTCTTTTGTCACTATGAAAGAAAGGTTCAAACATTTTCCACCCATATATTTCAGAACTAAACTAATCAGAAGATCAAATTTGATCCAACTTATTATTTTAATTTATTTAACTTAATATTTTTATAACAACTTAATATGTCATGGAGGCATTGGATACTTGTAGTTTTGGATTCGAAATTGAGTAGTCATGCGAGTTTATCCATATTAATAATATTGAAACTATTGGATCTCGATCAAAAAAAAAATTTTTTTATAATAATTTATTAAATTCTTAATTCTTACTTTATTTTATCTATCATTTTCTCGAACCATTTCATTATAGTTTAGTATTTAAAAAATGACAATCAGATCGGGCGATTCGATTCGAATAATTCTAAAAAAAAAAATTCTCGCTAATTACCAGACGCGATCTCACAAGTCTGACATATTTTGGATCGGCATGAGCCCTAATCTGCTATTGGGTTTGACGCACAAGAAAAACTTATCCGGCCCAAAAGGTCCGCCATTTTGCACTCCCCTCAAACTCCACCGCCCCTCGTGGGGTTCCTCCTTAAAGGAGCCATGGCGGGAACATGCCACGCCTATTTTTCCTCTCCAATTCCATTCGTTTGAATTCTCTCTCTCATTCTTCTTCTCTTTTTTTTTTCCTTTTTCTTTCCCTCTCAATTATTCTTTCTTACCCCTTTTTCTTGATCCATTTTTTTCTGTTTTTGGGTAACTTTTCTTGATTTATTTTGATCCTAATTTTTTCAGTACTTAAAATTGCTCCAATGGTACCCAAAATTTCCCCTCCAATTTCCTTCCCCAGCAGCAATAACAACACTGCCGGTCAATCGCTGAAGCCTCCTACTGCATCCGGTTTCGTCCACCTCCGGTACCTCAGCGGCAGGGGCGGCGTCATCTACCCGTCCGGAGGATGTCTCATCCGCCTCAACTCCGACCGGGTCTACACCGTCGGCCGCCGTCGCCGCCGGGGGTCTCCGCGCTGTGACATCATCGTCGATGGCCGCTGCATCAGCAGACGTCACTGTCAGCTCTTCCTTGATGGCACTGAACGCAAGCTCCGACTGGCCGACGGAATCCTCCTGCACCGGGACTATGATCTCCAGGAGGCCAGACGGCGGTTTGGATGCGTGGTCGAGTGCTCTGGGGGGTCCGCTTCCAAGCCTTCCCTCAATGGCGTCTTCGTCAATGGGCGCAGGCTCCGGGGCGGCGCCGGCGCGGAGCTATCAGTCGGGGACGTGGTATTGCTTGGTTGCGGAGGGAGGTGTGGGTTTCTTGTGGAGAGGATCGTCTTCTCCGACGCTGTTGCCGGATGTGCCGCTATGGCAAGTGAAGGTTCGGAGAATTCGGAACTGAGAGCGGTGCGCCTTCTCCGTCACCTGAAGAACATACTGAGAAGTCCGGATCCTGTATCTTACCTCAGAAATTCACTCGATTTGCACCCTGAAACCAGTAATTTAGGTTTAGAGACATGTTGCAAGTTTGCCCATAAAAGATCACTTGAAGTAATCGATTCCAGTAACAAAAGCAATAATCATGTCCATTGGAGCTGTGGGAAAATAAATTCGTCAGAAAGCATCGAAGCGGAGTTGGCTACTCCATATTTGGATTTGGAAGCGTGTAGCAAAGTTGTGAATAAGCAATCAATGGAAGTAATTATTTCAAGCAACAAAAGTAGTAACAATCTTGAGGGTTGTGAGGAAGGAAATTCATCGTATTTGATGGAACATAATGGAAACTGTCATCATGAAAGCCAACCAAAGGAAGATGAGCCTAAGAATCAGTCCGATGGCAGGAAAATCTTTCTGAACCATCTTGAATTTTTGAATTCAGAAACAGCAGAGTGTCATAATGGAGTCACTCTACCGGAGCTTCTTCATCCCATTAACACTCTTGTTCGAGTTTTCATCGCAACTTTTACTTGTGATGTTTCTTGGTGCGTGCATGCTTCATAGGTGTAAAACATAGTCGAATTGTGTGTATGTACTCTGCTAACTGATGCAATCCTATGTAGGTTTCTGTCGTGCTGTCAGCTGCCCAACCTCTTACCTGTAACAATTGCATGTCATAACAGTGAAAGATGTTGGAGCAGGAGCATCAATAGCAGGACATCGACCCCATACGTTAACTATCCCAACCTATTGCTGGTGTATGTTTTTTATTCATATAAATTTTTCCATGAGAGTTCAGTTTCTTCCCGTTTACAATGCTTCTCCATGGCTGCATATATTGATTTATTATTTCTCTTTGATTGTAGATATCCTATGTTTCCAGAGGTGATAGCATTTGGGAAAGATTGCAGCAAGAAAGGTGTGGCATGCCATCATCCTAAATTAATTATATTGCAAAGGGAGAATAGTTTACTAGTTGTAGTAACCTCGGCACTTATCTGCTTGTGTAAGTGGCAAATATGTTTCCTTGTCTCTCCTCTATGATCTCTAATGATCATAAAATAGTGTTACTACAATTTTATAATACATTCCTTGTTTCGGAACTCGATTTCTGCCATATAATTTTCATGATGCATTACACTTTGCTTTTAAGGAATGTGCTAATTGCATTTGCTGGATTATGCATGAACTTAATATGCAATAAGTTTGTGGAACAAGTACCTTGATCAAATGTAACTTCTGGATCTTTTATTTGCTGCAATCGTTGCATTATGTTTCAAAATGGAAGTCTTCTGCTTTATCTGAGAAGCCTTTATGTTCACTTGTCTTTTCGCTACATAATAGAGATATCTTTAAAGTCAAATGGTTCACTTTGGACAGAGTTTTTCTACAGGTCATGATTTATGTAATGCATTCTGCTCTCATGATCACTTTAATTTTGTAGTGGAACTATGTGACAAACTCTGTCTGGTGGCAAGATTTTCCTCGTCAAAATTCACCAGATTACTCAGCTCTTTTTGGGACAATCAAGGATTCAAAATCTGACTTTGCTGCTCAGTTATCTGGATTTATATCATCTCTTATCATTGATGTACCCGGCCAAGCAAACTGGATCAATGAGTTGACTAAGTACGACTTTCAGGGGTCTTTCTGTCATCTGGTCGCTTCAGTGCTGGGAATTCATGTACGGAGTTATTGTTATCCTGGGGCTAGTTATTACCAATCAGTAAGTATGTTTAGTTCATCCTGAAAGACATTTATAGATGATCTGGAATTTCTTCATCATAATAAAGAGCTCAAAATATTCTAATAATAATTAGAGACAAGAAAGAGATCTTTCTTGACTGGATGCCAATTGATTAGCCTGAAAAGTGATTTAGATTTGCATCTTTGTTTTTCTGAAAAGGTAAAGGATAGCTGCCATGTGCAACCATCCTGGTTTATTTTTACTGGCTAAAAATTGCATGGATCATTACATTGATGTCAATCAGCCACCCATAGCTATAATAGTCTAAACATGCCACCTTCACCCCTAGAGATACAATTATTACGTTAGGACCAGAGATACCAAAGAAAGGAAAACAGAATTGCATGGCTCCTTCTAGATAGTCTGATCATGACCCGTGTCCGAAAGTAGTCCAAAAAATTTTAGCTGACTGATTGCTAATACAACAACAACAACAACAAAGCCTTATCCCACTAGGTAGCTGACTGATTGCTAATCTGTAGACAAATTCCTTCAGCCAAAATCCTGATTTGCATACTGTCTCATTAGAATAACACGGTACAAAAAAATTATCATCTTTAAAAAACAACTTATATAATGCGAAATATGAGTTTCTCTTGATAAGAAATATTTCCTCACTATTGCATAAGTCGAGAGATGAATTAATTGTTCACGGTACAACAATTACCTTATTGTCCTACTATGAAAAGTCATGTTGTATCTTGTGCATTCCTCTTAAACGTGATAATCTGACATACGCTGAAGAATACATTTACATGTGGTAGGGGTCAGTTGGGTGTTCATGCGAAGAATGGCTTGAGCACATGGGTAAGGCTTGTACTATAAATGTGTATGCTTTTTATATGGGTTGTGTGGTGATGTGTTTAATGACCATTAATTGTCAATAATATATTGTGGTTATAATCTGTCAAGGACCAAGAAAGAAAGTGCTATCTTTTTTTTTTTTTTCAAAGTGTTATATATTTTTTTTCACCTTCCAAGGAATACATGATGAGTAGCTAGGATATAAGGTTCTCAGTATCAATTTATAATTTCGATTTGTCCTTGACAAGACCTAATAAGAAATCACAGAATTGAGGTCATGCACATTAAATATGATGCTCCATAAATAATAATGTACAGCACATATCATTTTTTATGAGTGAGGAGATGGATAATTTCTTTTTGGGGGATCTACACCCATTGGTTGGTTTTTTCACTCTTTTACAGCTTTTTGACTTTTGATACACATGAAAAAATTGCCCAATTGATGAATGATGCCTGAACTTGGCATTCATCCTTTCTCCTTAAAAAAACTACTATTTGGACAATAAATCCCTTGCATAACATGTACATTGCTGAATTTGCTTGAGCTATGTACTCTTGTGTGTATATATATTTTTGGTCAACTATTGAACTGGATAAGGCTTTGTTGTTGTTGTTGTTGTATTGAACTGGAAAATTGCCAAAGTTCTCTTTATTATCTCATACTCTCCGTATGCATCCCTTCATAAAATTCATTATTGCAAAATATAATAATATATTCCTTTTTCTATCTTGTCCAATAAGAGCTTTTATTTTTTTTAAGATATTTTTCTTTTTGTCAATGCATCACCTTTTGGTTGATCTACTAAAGTAAACTAACCATAAATCCTAAACTAAACCTTACAAAGAAACAAAACTAAAGTAAATAATAATTCCGATCCATCAAAGTTTGTCTTCTAAACAAATATCCAGAGGGTTTAAATAGAGTTTAAAAGCAAACTAAACAATACTAAAAAGGCCCACAGCTGAAGACTGGACCAAAGAGTACAAGGCCCATAACTAAATAGTACAAAAGTACATGCTGAAGGCCCATAAATTTAATCATCTTTACTCTGTTAACTGGAGAAGCTAATAATGTGTACTGCAGGATAAACAGATTACAAAATCAAAGCACACAGTTCAAAATTTCCTTGGTTCTGTTCAAGCATCGGTTGTAGGCATAAACCATCGGTTTCGTCCTGGCATTGACTCCTGTGGTGCTCAATTGAAGTTTCTGGCCACAATTTTAGGAAAATGCCAAGTGAATACAGATGGAACTATTGAAGTCATTTTGAAACGAAATTGCAATATACCTGCTGATGCTAATGCTATAAGTGTTATTGTTGCCGACTTGAATGACTTTTCTGAGGGAGGTGCGAAGATTCAAGAGCCTATATCTGCACAATTTTAACTATTGTTTTTTATTTATCATCTTTGTGATTCATCATTTTGAAATTTGTCTATGTTGATATTATGATGTTTTATTACTTCTTTGAACAGTTGACTGGAACTTGTGTTGCATATTTGGTTACTGCACATGTTTACTACCCCTATTTACCTATATGAAAAAAATAATGAGATAATAGCATCCCCTAAAAAAATAATGAGATAATAACATGCCACTGTTTTTGAAAAACTCATAAATTTTGTCTAATCAGTTTGAGAGTTTTTCTATATGAAACAGTGTTGGTTCCACTGCATGCCATCTGGACCTTATGTAATAAGTTCCTCCAAGAAACTAAATAACAAGTATTTTCGTGTACCCCTGGTTTGAATGCCAACATTGAGTTCATGGAGCATTGTCAAAATTAAAAGAACTCTTGGGTACAAGAATTTGAGTTTTCTTTTTTTTTTTTTGGTGTGCAGCATGCATAGATTAGAGTCTGCCATTGTATTTGGGAGTTTATTTTAGGGTCTTTTATTTATGAGTTTTGAATGATTGCTTTACACCAAAATTGATCCATCTGAAACATGCCCGCTAGCATCATAAGTTGTACTGTGTGGATTTGATTTTATTTGTAAGATGAGGTTTTTATATATAAAAGCATAGTCTACAGAATAAGCTGATTTGCCAAAATGATCGATGCTATGTTGAAAATATTCTTAGTCATGCTTTGTTTTTGTATGATGAGTGGCGTTCTCTCTGATGTATGGTGCTATCTCTAATGTACTCATGATATAAACTTTTGTAATATCTGAACTGCTATTGCATCAATAAAGGTTTTGGGTGATTAATACTCTGGTTAATCATTCTTTCTCCTCTTCAAAAAAACAAAAAAAAGTTATCATAATTCTAAGAGCATTGGAAGTGTCATTTCTGATACACCTTTTTTGTTTCTATGTAACATTAATTAACTTGTACCAGATATGATCAATCTTGGCTTCTTGCCTAGAGATATTGCAAAATGGGTGTCTCCTCTCAGTTATGCTGGATTTTTTAGTTTCTCAGCGTTCATCTATCCTAAAGAAGTCTTAGCAGCTGCCTCTGGTGCAAACTCCGTGAAAGTCGAGCTACTAGTCTGTGTCTCACAGGCATGTTTTTATTATCTAGAATAAAATTGTAGGAATGTCATGAATTATTTCCTTTGTGTATTATTTCTGAATTGATGGAGCTCAAAGTTGTTATTTCCATTTCTAAATGCAGGGGCCAAAATTTTCTGAAATAGCAAGGCTAATAGGATATCAGCATTATGATTCTTTATGTTCACTTCTTGCATCCATGCAAAGGTGTCTTGGGATTTGGCGCTTACAAGAGGTACTGATATGAACTTGAAGGATAAGTTGAGCTGTACTGATCTCAGCTGTCTTTTCACTTACAATGTTAAGATGACATTGATTTTTTTTCATGTAGTTTTCTTTTTATTCTGAAAAATATTAATATTTACGTCCTTTTAATGTTCTAAATACAATATGTTCATCCTTTTTATTCACAAAAAAAAAGAACATTAAGTTTATGGCCATCAAGATTTACATCCTTCTAGTTTAGACAAAGCATCGTGTTTAAAATTAAAGAATTTCAGGCATATGAATTATCTTCATTTTTTCTGATAAGATATATAACTCAACCTTAAAAAAAGAAAATAAAATAAAAGAAAAAGAAGAAGATATGACTCAGATTGCGACTTATGTGAAGAACTCTGTGCTCATATATCTTAAATTGTCTACCTAACATTTTGGAATTGGTGGATCTTATATGTCGGCAATCTTTAATTCTCAAATTTTCTTAATTACGTTGATTGTTTTATTCGCTATGGGGAGTAAAATTAAGGTTAATAATTTGTAAAAAAAAATTAGTGAAGTTAATGAAGTGACTCCTATGTTATGAATGGATAATATTCTCTCGGATTCATTGAAGAAATGACACCTGAACTGCTTAAATGGCCTGAACAGATATAATCTTTAAGTGATTTTCATGGTTTTCATGCAGACAGTGGTTTCACGATGAATAGTGCTTTTTTCTTGAGAAAGTCACAATGAACTATTTCACTACAAATGAATGCCAAAGACTTAAATACAATCTGTTAGGGCTTAGTACACATTGTTTGGTGAGTAAAATGGTAATAGAGTGTACAAAATCACATGATATGTAATGATATACAACAACAACAAAGCCTTATCCCACTAGGTGGGGTTGGCTACATGGATCATACGACGTCATTCTGCTCTATTAGTAACCAAACCTTTCGGTATATTATTTACCAATAGATCTTGCTCTATTAGCTCGTCAAGTGTCTGCCTTGGCCTCCCTCTCCCTCTTTTAATCGGACTCCAGATTATTTGATCTATTCTTCTTACTGGCGCATCTAATGGTCTTCTCTGAACATGACCAAACCATCTCAAACGATGATATGTAATGATATAATGCCAATAAAATCAAAGGGCGGGATTGCCATATTCATTCACATAGCATTCTTCTTATCTTGTTTTTGTGTCGGAGAAAAGTCAAGATGTATAGGTTTCATGAGGAGCATAGGAAAAAGAATACCAGAAATAAATTGGTACATAAGTTCCTTATGAAGCAGTTGGTGAAGTTATTTGGTAAGTATTTCCTACAAGCTATATAATTATAACTTTGTTGTTTTGCATCAAGTTAGGTCTTGTCTCAGTATAGATGGCCTGAGTTAGAAGAGACAGATTTTTTATACGGTAAGAATTGAAAGAAGCTGCTCCTTTTTTCTCCTCTGAAGAAAATGAGAACCACAATGCTTACTTCTTTGAAAGGTGCCTCCTCTGTTGGATCTTCAGTCAACTTGCAATTTTTATCTGCTTTCTCGGCAGCAGTTGGGAAAAGGTCATGTCAATATCATGATTCTGAAGAATCTGATCCAGAAGTAACACACTTTATTTTTACAAATATTTTATCATTATTGTTATACAGATCTTATTTAGTTCACAATTCGTTGATCATTTTTTATAGTGGGGTTGCTGGTCTGTGGCTAATGAGCTTAGGAATCCATCAATTAAGATTGTATTCCCTACTATTCAAAGAGTGAAAAGTACACCATATGGACTTCAACATTCTAGAAGAATGCTCTCCCTCCAGGAGGTAATGTATATATGAATCTCATGTTATAGAACAATTATTCACCATGGGCATGTATACTTTTTAACCAACAATAGTGAAGGGCATGCGGTGTAAACGAGGCATGAAAAAGAAATTTTAAAAACATAAAGTCAACGATGAGGTGTGATATTCCAGAGGTTCATAGAGACAGTATTTTGTCTCCTAAAGTATTTGCTAAGTATTTGTTTACCATGTTTTTTTGAGTTCTTGTGGCATTAAAATAAATGTATCCTTCTTTGTCTCTTATTCATGTATTCTGGTTATGATCCTCTTCTACTCCTTGAAGTACCAATGCCACATGCTACCTAGTTCTAGTTTTTTCCAGGAAGTTTGTTGTTCCTCTTCTATTCTTGATTTTGACAAAAAAATTTCTGATAAAAACCGTCAAGTTTCTTATTATGTAGTTTTTCCTTCTTGACCACAATATCTTTATGGGGCTGATTGGAGGCTGGAGTTCCCCAAACACCCTAAGGTAGCCTAGAACCAGACCACCTTTTCTGGGGTGGAACTAAGGTCACGTGACCCACCTGAACCAGGTCGTGGTTTCATTTTTTTTGTTTTCACCTTTTTTTTTATTTGACCTTTCTTTTTTTTCTTTTTCACTTTCTCTTTGTTTCCTTTCTTATATAAAATAATTTATTTATTAAATATAAAATATTTATTATAAAAGATTGATATAATATTATTTATTATTTATTTTATTAAAAAAATTAATATTTCATTAAATATAATTAATTTTAAAAAATGAATTTTATATTTAAATAATATATTTTTTAACAATTTTTTCCATAAAAAATTTTAATTTATAATTTTATGTTTATTAATAATAAAATTATACTTTATATTTATAATAACTATTTTTAATTCAAAATCCACCAATATTTAATCCATCGCATCTACTTTTTCCTATCACATCAACTTCTCGGATCTCATCATTATGTTTCACTCCATACAAACACACTCCGAGTTAATCTATCAATTCAACTATTCACCGAGAACTTAGGAGGAACTACGGTTCCAATTTATCAATTCCCTAGTTTTCATCATTACGTTTCACTCCATCCAAACACACCCCCCGAATTAATCTATCAATTCAACTATTCACCGAGAACTTAGAAGGAACTACGGCTCCAATTCCAAACGCAGCTTATATGTCTCTACAATGGGAAAAGACTCCTTTGACCTGAATTTTTTTGGAAAATTGTTGTTTCTTTTCTTTCATGTGTTGATTCTATCCATTTCACACTAATATTTATCTTGCTAGATTCATCCATTTATCTGGTTCTTTTACTTCAGAAAACTTGGGAAAGATTGAGAAGTACGGGTATATTTCATGATGCCGTTCCACATCCTAATGATAGGATAGGATACGATACCCCATGCATGTAAAGGTATCATCTTGTCCTAATGAAAAGTGTGACTTCCAATATATGTGTTGCATATAGCTAACTCTCTTGTTAAACAGATAGCTCGGAGGCGCTTTGAATCTAAAGTGGGTAGCTCATCATTTGGTTGGATATATTGTGGATCACACAATTTCAGTGCAGCTGCTTGGGGTCAGACACTTCACCATTCAACTGAATCAAAAATCCATGGAGTTTCAATGGTTGCACCTCTGGGCGAAAGACTGCATATCTGCAATTATGAGCTTGGTGTTATCATTGTTGTTCCTCCAACAGATGTTTCAAGTAGCTATGGTCCAGAAAGATTAAATTTAGATGACTTTATTCTGCCATTTGTCATTCCTATGCCAAAGTATCAAGGTAATGACAGACCAGCAACGGTACAAGCCATGCGAGAGGCCGTAGCTGAGGCCAATTTTCAAAACATTTCTTCAAAGGCCGTGCCTGTGGAGGATGCAGATGAGGGTGTGTCTGATGAGGAGGAAATGATTGAGGATTCTAGTTATTTTGTCAAAGAGAAAGAGGAAGAAAAGATCTATGCAGAGATGATGTGGAGTCAAATGGACTCTTCTGAAAGTTGATGTGGAGACAGATCCTGTACTTCATCTTTCTTTAACTCTTTAAAGGTGAACCGCAAGAGGATATCTTCTGATACTATAGAACACATCTTGCTGAACGTAATTGGTCCATCTTTGGTAGCAACAACAACGACAAAGTTTTATCTCACTAGGTGGGATCATACGATGTCGCTAGAGTGTTCCACTCTTTTATTGGTGGATTATGAATTTGAGTTGACGTCGTTATGTTGGCTGGAATTTCAGAAGTTGTGTGCCTCCTTCGTACTTGTCCATCCTCAATTATATATGGAATTGTTTTCTTAACACACAATGTCCTTGTCCATCTTTCTAGATAATAATTTCTTTGTGACCTCAATCTTTCTTAATAGTAATACGGGCATAAGACGGTTGCAGAATTTTTCTCGATGTTTTCTTCATATGTGCTGGCAACTTAAGGAATTAATTCTGCAACTTGCTTTTCAAGTGTATGAATTCTGGCTTCCATCTTTTCGAATTTGATTTGAATGTCTGAATTTTGTGGAGGAGGAGATGACATATCACTAGCAATGTTCTCCCTTCTAAGCTAGGTCAATTGCACCTCCAAGTTGTTGATTAATTCATCTTGCACTTTGAGCAGACTTAAATTCTTGCAATGAATTGGTTAAACATCTCTTGGAGGCTGGTTGTTGGCTCATGTGATGATGTAGATTCGAGTATTGATATAATTACACCATCTGTCCTCTTGTTTTGTTGCCTAATGTTGTCAATTTGCTTCTCCATATTTTCAATTTGATAGTGTTGAGTGGAGAGTTTCTTCGGCAGAGGATTTAATAATTGTTTGAGCATGGTAGATAGATCTTGTGATGAATCTTCATTTTGGACTTTGTTGAGGCTTCCCTGTAATACTTTGTCTTCACGACTCGTTATGAATCTCATCATGGTGGACAACAATGTTATTTCCCTCAACTTATTGAGTGGTAGTTGTTTGCTTCTTCATCATTGAGGGAATAATGATGTGAGCGTCGATAATCAAGTTGTGTATAAAAGATGTAACCTGAAAGCTTACACAACACTAAAAGAAAAGTGAAGTAAAATAGAAAAATAAAATTCTCAAAGTAGCTTATATGAGATAGAATAAGAATTATGAATATAGTCCCCAGCAACGGCGTCAAAAATTTGATGCGTAGAATTTGTAATAAATAAATTTGTTAGCAAGTACACTAGTCGTATCAAGTAATAAACTGTAGAGTAGAGTTGTCGATCCCACGATGAACTAATTAAATCTAATCTATCTCAATAATCTACTAGGAGAAGAAAATGGTTTTGTGATAAAAAAACAAAAATTAAAGGTGCAGAAAATAAATGATACGTAAATAAAATAAATTGATGTTGAGCCTTGGGAATTATGGATTATTAATGTAAAGATAAATGTGCATGATCCTTTGTAATAGTTGAGTTATAACAGAAAATAATTGCTTCTATTCTTATACGGATTAGGAGTACCTAAAGTATTAACCTCTCAAGACGAGTAAACCAAGCTATCTTAACTTCTAATAAAACTAATAACCGCAAATGATGAGTCAATTATTAATTTTACAAAGAATTAAGATGCATGAGTATTATTTCCTATGCTATTATACACCTACAAATCTAGATAGAATAATAGACCGCACAAAATTCGGCACAAACGATGAGTTACCGAACACGCGTTATGTATGCTTCGACTTAAAAGTAAAAGATTAATTATCAAATTAATAATAATTCCTGAAACCAATCACCCCATATATAGGTTTGTAATCTAATATCAAAAATGAAATTACTTATCAAAAGACACTGAACTCAGCATGCATAATCAAAAGAAATTGAAAAGTTTAATTAACTCAACTAATAACAAGGTTCAAAGAGTTTTACTTCTTGAAAAGAATATAAAATTTCTATTAAAAAATAATAAACTATAAGAAATAGATAAAAGAGCATCCAAATAAAAGTTAGAAGAATAATTCTCGATCTTCGGGACCTCTAGATTGTTTCACAACAAACGACGAGTTGTTGCACAATTTTCTTCTTCGATTGATTTTTTGGGCATTGAAATCCGTCCTCTGCAAGATGACATAGCTTCCAAGTCTCAAGCACCTCTAAGCACACATTTTTCTATCTTCTATGGCCTCTATTTATAGTCTCTAGGGGTCCTAAGAGTTTTCGTAGAGTTTTGACTTGACTCGAAGTCTTTTCATGTTAAAACAAGTAAATTCAGAATAGGCTTTGATAGGTCTTTAAAATCATCCAAAACTCCTTAAAATCTGAGGAAATATGTTTGCATGAGGCATGCCTTGAATTAGTCCCACATGCATAAGTCATGAGAGAGATGTTAGGTATATATGAGAGCATTGCCTTGTCTAGGTGTGACAATATCACACGCTAATGTTTTTTTCCATATGACATCAGAGTCACTCCACGTGAGCCTCTGTGCATGGTGGGGTGCGATAACTCAACGAGGACGTTGATCCCCCTAAGGGAGGAAGGGTGCATGAGGCATGCCTTGGATTAGTCCCACATGCATAAGTCACGGGAGAGATGTTGGGTATATATGAGAGCACGGCCTTCTCTAGGTGTGATGTGCTTTGAGAAAACTGTGTGGGCCGAGGTCTAAAGCGGACAATATCACACGTTAGTGGGGAATGTTCAAATCATCCCTAAGGCTTAGAATAAAGTTTGGGTTCAATCTGGACATGAAATTCTCAACAAAAGTCAAAGAAATATCGAAAACAGCTTTTATAATGGCGCATAACACTGTTTTCACGGTCCTAGTAGTGTCCAAATTGGAGTAGAAGTGTAGTTTTAACGCTCCGTAATTTGAATTTCATGGCCCATAACTCGGACAAGCTTTTTGAGCAAAACTGGATATTTAGCGGGCCGTTACATACGTCTCACAGCTCGTTATATTCAATTTCCAGCATTTGGGCGAAACTGAAGATTTAATGGGTTGTTACATACCTCTCATGGACTGCTATATTTCAGCACTAGCAGCCTTTACTAATTTTCACTTTTTGGCTCGTTTGAACTCCGATTTGAGCGTAATTTTCTCCGCTGGCTTCCTAACTCAATTCTCTTACTTTTTTTGTAATAAAACATAAAATTTGGATAGATTTTTATTTTTATAAAATTAAAGCAAATAAGGTCAGAAAATGATAAATGCTATATGAAAAGGAATCGAAATGTGATTAAATGCATAGCTAATTATATGTTGTATTTTGCATGCATCACACCAATATCCATTTCTCCATATAGAATGGCACCTGTTGAGCAGGAGGCATTAAAGAAGCAATTATAAGAATTGCTTGATTTGAGTTTTATTCGACCAAGTGTGTCATCTTGGGGAGCTCCAGTACTGTTTGTGAAAAAAAAATGGCTCAATGAGAATATGCATTAATTATAGACAGCTGAATAAGGTGACCATAAAGAATCGATATTCTTTAGCGAGGATAGATGATTTGTTTGATCAATTGCGTGGTTCAAAGTTTTTCTCCAAGATTGACTTGAGGTCTGGATATCATCAGTTGCAGATCAGAGATGCAGATGTGAAGAAGACTACATTTCGCACTAGATATGAGCATTACGAGTTTTGATGATGCCATTTGGGTTGACGAATGCTCTGACAATATTTATGGGGTTGATGAATATGGTACTTCGAGAATTTTTTGATGTATTTGTCATTGTATTTATTGATGACATTTTAATCTATTCATCTAGCAAAAGTGAACATGAACAACATTTGAGGACAGTGTTAGAGACCTTGAGACAGAACAAGTTGTTTGCTAAGTTTTCCAAATGTGAGTTCTGGATAGATAGACTGGTGTTTTTGGGGCATGTCATATGGAGTATTAGTTGATCCTTTCAAGATAGAAGCTATTGTGAAGTGGGAGGCACCAAGAAATACAAGAGAGGTTCGTAGTTTTCTTGGATTGGCAGGTTACTATAGGAGATTTGTGCAGGGCTTCTCTATCATTGTTGGGCCACTTAGTTGCTAAGGAAGAATGCCAAATTTATTTGGACAAATAAGTGGGAGGGTAGCTTCAAGAATTGAAGAATAGATTGGTGTCAGCATCAATTTTGACTTTATCAGAAGGTAGAGAAAATTTTGTAGTTTATAGTGATGCTTCACACCAGGACTTGATGTGTTTTGATGAAGCATGGGAAGGTAATTGCCTATGTATCGAGGAAGTTGAAACCACATGAAGTCAATTATCCTACTCATGATATAGAGTTGGCGGCTATAGTATTTGCATTGAAGATATGGAGACATTACTTATGTGGCGAGCATATCCAAATTTTCACTGATCATAAAAGTTTGAAAGAGCTAAAGATACAAAAGAACTTAATCCACTACAAGAAAAGTGACTTTTAGCGATCATAATTAACGAAGAGATTCAAATATGGTCGTTAAACATCGCTTTTAACGGCTAAAAAAAATTCAAGTCGTCAACAACAAGGACCAAAAAAATTCTTGTCTTTAATATTCTTAAGACTGGTCGTTAAAAGTCAATAATAAGGACCAGAAAAAATCTTATCCTTAATATTCAAATTAATGACAATCATCTTGTCGTTAAAAATATGAAAGAAGAAAAGAACAAGTAGGTATAGAAACATAGTTCCACATTCATTATAATAGTATGATGAGAGCAAAGAGACAAGTATTAATAGAGGAGTAGACTAATGGGCTAATGTAGAGTTTTATGGAGAAGGTCCATCTTTGGATTTTTTTCTAAATTAAAAATAATATTTTTTATCAGATTATTTGTTCACAAAAAAACTTTAAAAAATTGGTCGGATTATTCAATCCGGTGATGTCTTTAGCGACTAGGTGAGTGGTCCTTATAAGTTATAGAATTACAGTGGTCCTTAAAAAGAATCAACGACTAGTTATTCACACTGGACGCTAAAACCTTTTAGCGACGGGACCTATAGCGAAGAGCCGCGACCAGTTTTTTCTTGTCGTTGATTAGTATTAACGGCAAGATGACAACTTTTAACACCTACATATCTTTTCTCTAATGACCTAATTTCTTGTAGTGATCAAAGACAACGAAGATAGATGGAGTTTATTAAGGATTATGATCTGACAATGGAATATCATCCAAAAAACAAATGTAGTTGTTGATGTGCTGAGTCGAAAGTTCAGGGATTGAATGACACCTGATGACTTAGGCGTGATCTCTCCTATTGAGGAGCTTACGAGGATGATTTTCCACTTATGGAGGTTTCTTGTGCAACCTTCGTGGGAGGCATGTTATTGGATAGGATTTGATGTGGACAAAAGCTTGACATAGGCACTTTTATGTTTATGGATCAACTAAAAGCTGGTCGTGATGAAAAATACTATCATGTAAGCAAGGATGGAACTCTTATGTATCAAGATAGAGTATTTGTACCTAGGGCATATGATTCGAGAGAGGAGGTGATGCAAGAAAGTCATAATGCAGTATATTGAATATATCCAGGTTGCACCAAGATGTATAGAAATTTGCGTCAATATTATTGTTGGCCAAGAATGAAGGAGAATGTGGCTGAGTTAGTATGTTAGCAAGTTAAGGCTGAACATCAAGCTCCTTGTGGTAAGTTGAATCTATTACTTATACCTGAGTGGAAATGGGAAAAGATTAATATGGATTTTGTGATGGGTTTGTCAATCACTAAGAAGGATCATAATGTTGTGTGGATGATAGTGGATAGATTGACAATATCAACACATTTCTTACCCATCAAGACTACTTACTCATTAGAGCAGTTGGCACGATTATTCATTGATGAGATTGTTTGGTTACATGGCATACCGAAAGTCATTATTTCGGATAGAGATCCTAAATTCACATCCAGATTTTGAAAGAAGTTACATGAGTCTTTAGGGACGAAGTTACATTTTAGTATGGATTTTTCATCCACAGGATGGACAAGCTAAGAGAACGATACAAACACTAGAGGATATGTTGAGAGCTAGTGCGATGGATCATGTTGGATGTTGGTATGATCATTTAACGTTGGACGAGTTTGCATATAATAATGGTTGTGAATCCACCATTCACATGGCACCATTTGAGACTTTATATGGACGGAGATGTCGTACCCCCATATCATGAGATGGGGAGTGTGAAAGACAACTGACGGATGTGGACTTATTCAAGAGACCTTGGACAAAATTGGTGTTATCCCTAAAAGGAAGCAAGGATCCTCAGAAAGCACTAATGGACAAGTCACATCGTGAGAGACAATATGCAGTCAGAGATAAAGATTTCTTAAAGATTTCTCCTTGGAAGAGTGTTCTTCGATTTGGAAAGAAAGGAAAGTTGAGTCCCATATTTATTGGACCCTACGAGGTTCTTGAGAGAGTAGGACCCGTGACTTATCGCCTTGTTTTGCCACCACTATTGGCGAGAATTCATAATGAGTTTCACATATCTATGCTTCGAAAGTGTTTTCTTAGAGAAAATCAACAAATTGAGGCACAATGGAGATAAATGAGAATATGACATACTAGGAGGAGTCATCTTAGATATTAGAACGTGATGTGAGACAGTTACGTAGACGTGAGATACCTATGGTTAGAGTGTTATGGAAAAATCATACCGAGAGAGAGGCTACATGAAAGTTGGAGGAGGATATATTGAAAAGCTATCCTCATCTTTTCTAATCTTCAGGTTAGTTTGAATTTCGAGGACGAAATTTTTTTATAGATGTTGTAATTGTAATATTCTGCACATTTCAAAAAAATGGAATTAAGTAAAAAAGGAGAGGCTTTTTGGTCTTTGTGCAGGTCTGGACAGCAGAAAAAAAATAAATAAACGATGTGTATAAGAAAAAGAAGAATCGTCTTCTTCCTTCCTCCCCCGACAATGCCGCATGCGAGACCCTAGCCACACCTTCCGGTCACTCATTCTCCGTCATTCGGCCATCGTTTTTCGCATGAAGGGTACCAATGGAAAGAGTGCGATGAGACGAACATTTTGACATTGGTTAGATGAGGATCAATCCACTGTAGACGACGTAGTAAGCTTTGAATGCGAGGCAAGGGGGAATCCACTAGCGATCGGTTCCGGCTCCGATTCATGTCGATCCTCCTCCTGGTGAGCTGAACATCATCTTAAGGTCGATTATATCATTTTGAAGAGTTTTAAACATGTTCTTGCTCCCAATCATGTAAGTGGCCGAGTTGGACTTTTCCAACGACATTTTCGGCGAGTCCGATTGGGAGCTCCGGCCAAGCTCATCACGATGTTCTAGTAGGTGCACACATGAGGCAGACAGAGATCAGATTGTTGTTCGTATAATAATTAATCGCTAATCACTTTTAGATTTATGGGTTTCGGATTCTGATCGTCTGCCGACCCTCCCGACGACTCGTCCCCGTATCATGGTTGGTAAGTGAATGGAAATGTACATATGATTGGATTTCAATTATGTGAACAAATTCAAAATAACTTTATTTTATTACTAATGTCAACGTTCGGCGATTTTTTGACATTTCGGTCTGTGTTTCTGAGAGCAATGGCTACGATTGTTGTGGTATGAATGGCCTGTGGTTCTAATTGAAAGTTGTCTTAAAGATTGATTTGAATTTCTCTTATAAGAGTTGTTAATTGAAGGGAGATAGTTCGTTATTTGTTGAGATTCGATTAGGCTGCCACTAGTCGATGATGCCTTCATATCATTCTTGATAAGTGTTGTAGCAAATTCATAATAGGACTTGATTTATGATAAGCACGTCGAGTTGTTGTAAAGAGTGAATTACCAAATTTTAGTTTTATAATATTAATTAATCAAGTAATGGATATAATATGTTGTGTTTACCTTTGTTTGGATCCGGATGAGGAGATAATTTGGAACTCGACGAATCCAAGGTGAGAGAACTTATCTCAAATGACATGAATTGCTTAACTCTTTGAAGTGATGACATTGTCCCATTCGATGTGGGACAGATTTTTGTGATAGTTTTCCTTATGCATAATTATATTTATTCGTATACTTCATATATGTGCCATTATATGACTTGTGATGTTTTATTATGAATTTTGGTAGTCTCTATTTGATAGAAGTTTCTCCTGTTCACCTGAAGAAAAAGATATGTTTTTGAAATGAAATCTTTTAGTATGATGATTTCAAGCTTTAAACATTTACCTTGAATTCACATTCATGCCTTGTATGCATTACATGTAAAACCGCATAAGACGGAGTGTTTTCACCTCGAATGATTGGCCAACTCTAGGTAGACCGATTGAAGCTTGGTATGCTCTGTGTCAACGGGATACGAAGAGCAGGTTCAACACCCCTATGTCAATATAGTGATATGATGGGTGGAATTAGAAAAATCATCATGTGTCAATAGGATATGAGGGATGGAAAGAAAAGATAGGAAGTCCTGTGTCAATGGGATACGAAGGGAAATTCAACGTCTTGTGTAAATAGGATACGAGGGAGGAAATTAGAATGATCACCCCGTGTTAATGGGATAGAGGAGTGAGATTGACTTCTCCATTGAGGGACATGGATTGGTTATGAGTGAGAGGTGTGATCGTTGTTTTTAGTTACCTTGTATTTCATTCATTTTCTTATACAAACTACTATCTTAAATAATGTTTTGAATGATTTTAAGAGATGTTGAATTTATAGTGTAGAACGATGGACACTCATAATATATGATTTATGTCTGGCTCATAATTTTGGTTAGAGAGGAGCTTGTGACTCACCATTTTGGGCATGTGTCCTACCCTTTTTGTTACTGTCAATGATGCATATTAAACTTTATAAATTGCATGTAAAGGATATGGATAAATGTTGTATATGATGTAAGTCGAAATTTCTGAAATTTTTCAGAGCTAGTTTATTTTTAACGTTGGTTTTCCATTAAATATTTGAATTTGAATTTAAGCATTTAGTTTTACGGCTTCACCCCTCGTAGTGCCAAACGAGTAGTTGGGCGTTACATCATAAATCTCCTATGGTTTCACCTTGTCCATAACCATTCCTCCAGTTGAGAAATCAAGCTTATCCTTGTCCACTTAATGCAACATATTGTAGAAGCCTTCAAGTTTTTTCCAAAGGGGAATCCAATTGTCAGGTACCCAGCCAAGAGTTCCTTGAATCTGTCCCATACCTCAGTCGAAAAGATTGGAGTTCATTTCTCAATTTTACTGCCTCTTGAGGTGGGTGATATTTGTTAGTAAATTTGTCGACGAGTTGGTCCCAAGTTTTAATTGAACCTACAAGAAGAATTTTCAGTCAGGTAAATGCTTTATCTCGTAAAGAAAAAGGAAATAAAGTCAAACAGAAAGCATATATAGAAACATTAGGACTCTTAAAAGTGCTACAAATGGGTTCTCATGAAAAGCTCTGCCAAATTGATGAGCCTCAACCATGCAAGTAATAGCCGGGTTTAGTTCGAAATTGTTTATTGTGATTACTGGAATCACAATGATGGAATCGGTGTTCGAATATTTGGAAAAAACATAATTCATCATGCACAGTTCTTCTTATTCTTGATCTTCGTGTTCAAATTGGTAGTGTTCTTGTCTTTCAGTCATCTTGTGCTTTCACAGCAGCCTCGCTATTTGTTCAATCTTAGGATTGTAGGATCACAAGGCACCAAGAGAGGGGTGAATTGATGTTAAATATAAAATATCTATTTTACAAAAATTATCGCGGAAGCTTAAAATCAAATCAACAAAAAAGCAATCATATCACATGCATAATGAAATAGGAAGGAGAATGAGAGAAAAAGACAAATACAAGAACGCAAGGCAATTTGTTGACGAGGTTTGGCCACACCTTGGCCTATGTTCTCGCTCCGATTTCTCGACCTCGAGACCATTGGAGATTTCACTAAACACCATTCCTTTGTTTCAAATGGGGAAAGGAAGAAACTCTTTACACCACACAACATTTTCTCCGCTTCGAGAGGTAAGGTGCACCTCTCCTCCTAGGAAGCTTATTTTTTCTCTAGCCCAAGAGGTAAGATAAAACATCTTCTACACATGAGCTCACACCCAAATCTATAAGAAAATGTTTCTCTCTTTTACAATATCAAACTCACAAGAAGAGAAGAGAAAAAGAAGAAATGAAAAATTTACAACTTAGAGCTCAAATGTACCACAATGTTCTTCCCAATTTTCCTTAAAAGTCTTAATCATTCTTACACCTTTGAGTCCTTTTTATAGCCTTCTTAACTCCATTTAGCCGTTGGGGCTTGTTTCCTAATTTTGAGGCCAAAATATTATCGTTATAGTGCATTCTGCACTATTTTAAGCATAACTTTTTGCACACTTATCCACATGAGATGTTTTTTTTATTTTATGAAAAGCTAACAGAATTCTCTAAAACATTGATATTCATAATTCATCCAAAATTGAATGATATGCTAGTCAAATATTGATTAAATGTTTAGTATACAAAATTGTGCATTTCAAATAAAACCTTTTAGACATTTATTCTTTTATACATAACTTTTCACATCAATATCCAAATGAGATGATATTGATTCTATGAAAAGCTAACAACATTATATATAATTTTTATATCACTCTCGTAATCCAAATCTAATGATAGAATACTCAACTATTAAGTGCAAATTTAGCACATAAAATAAACTTCAAAATTAACTTTTAGAGCTTTACTTAAATATAATTTTTTATGTCGTTGTCCAAATGAGATGATTCTTGATTCTCTACAAAGATAAGAGAATTATCTATAACTTCTATATTCACCCATTAATATAAATCTAATGGGAACATAAACAAATATTAATCAAATGTTTAATGCATGAAACAACTCATTTCTATTTAAATTTTTTTTGGCATTTTAAGTATAACTCTAATATTTCGATATTTATATCATCAAAATATAATTCTATATGGCATAAAAATTTTGCTCCAACAAGGATCAAATTCCAGAACCTTGGAGCTTATTATTTCAAGTATCACGATCCAAGGGCTCAGATTAAATGGTATGTGAAAAGAAAATGCATGAAAACTTGCACAACTACCAAAAGAAAAACAAAAAGTAAAGAGTCTCAAAGTAGCACGCAAATAATAGTAGAAAGTGAAATTAGTTCTCAACAATGGCACCAAAAACTTGATGCGAAAATTAATAACGATATAAGCTAGCAATTACATTAGTCGCTCAAGAAATAAAGTAGATAGTATAGGGTGTCGGTCCCATGAAGAACTATTTTACTTACTATCGAATTTCAAAGGCTAATAAGAGATGAAATGCAATTTGAGCAAAATTGTTCCGAAAATAAATCGAAAGAAAGATAAAAGATAAAAATTGAACTAAACTATCGATGCTTAGGATGATGAATTATAAGATAGACAAAAGTGATAGAACCTAAAAATATTAAGTTCATTTCAAATGATAGATTAGAACCACTCCAATTATTGATCTCCAACCATGATCTCAATTTCAAATCTAACGAAGCTTACTCCATCTAGGATCAGAAACTAGTTAAACAAAGTAAAGATGCAATAAATTATATATTCTAAACTATTAAAATACATACAATGGTAATGTTTAATAGACTGCACAACAAGTATTCCATCAAGATCCTACGACTGTGTTATAATGCTTCAACATAAGACTCTTAATTCAATCCACAGAAATCATGCAATCAAACTTCCACCACAAAATGTTGATGCACTCGAAGAGCCACCACCACCTGACGATGTCATCAGATCGAAAACATAGACATCACTGAACATCACGTATGTTGAGCCTCACCATGATGAGTATTCACTATCACATTAATTAAACCTAATGCAATTGTTCCTTAATCACATATCTATTTTATTATTCTAATTAATAATCTCATATTAAGTACAACATATTCCATAACAAAGTTGAGCTAACAACTTTAAACTTATAACTACTCTTTTTCAGCTCAAACTTTTAGCTTAGATCTTGCTTAATTTTGTTTTGTTATATTAGTTAGTTTTTATTTTCTTAGTTGTTAGTCTCTTTACTTTTCCTTTTACTTTTATTTTTAACGGGTTATCTTACTACAAGTTACAAGCTGGAATGAAATGCCCTAAATTTCACATTTTTTTATCTTTTCGTGGGTTGTTATTCACTTGTGATGCATATTACTCAGCTATCATGGGTCATTACGATGAAGTCATGACATGTAACTTTATTTCATCACCTGTAATTTCAATAAGTCATCAATTTTATTCGGCGTAATCTTTGTGGCATGGGTTTGACAATAAGTGTTAATTCAACCACTTAAGCATCCAGGTTGTTGTCAGATTGTAATAGGTATTCACTAGTTCTATCCCAATAATCTACTAAGAAAATAAAATGGTATTGTTGTAAGGTACATAAAATAAATTGTAAGCAAATAAAATAAATTGGTGTTGAGCCTTAAGAATTATGGATGATTAATATAAAGATAAACGTGTAAGTTGAGTTATAATATGAAATAATATATTCGATTCTTGTGATAGATTAGGAGTGCCTAATAAATTGACATTTCAAATATAAGTAAATCAAACTATCTTAACTTCTAATAAATCTAAAAATCGCAAACGATGAGTCAATTACCAATTTTACGGGGAATTAATTAAGATGCGTGAATATGTATCTCCTAAACTATCATTTACCCACAATACTATACAAAATAATAGATCACACGAAATTTGACACAAACGAAAGAATGAGTTACCGAACACGTGTTATGAGTGCTTCAACTTAAATGTAAAAGATCAATTACCAAAATAATAATAATTTCTAAAAATAATCAATCCTCGTCCAGGTTTGTAATTTAATCTAAAAAATAAAATTACTCATAAAAAGACAATGAACTCAGCGTGTATAATCAAAAGAAACTGAATAGATTAACTAACTCTATTAAACAGATTTAATAGAGTTAAAATAATTTTCCTTATTAAACATAATCTAAAATCTCTATTACAACAAAGATAAATTGTGAAAAATAGGTAAAAGAGCATCCAAGTAAACTATAGAGTCCGAATTCACAGCCTTCGGGACTCTAGATTGTTGCACAACACAAATGATGAGTTATTGCATTTCAGTTTGATTTTCACGCTTTAAATTTCGTCCTCAGTAATATGGCATGGCTCCTAGGTCTCAAGCACTTTTTCCTTGTATCCTAGGACCTTTATTTATAGCCTCTAGGTGTCCCAACGATTTTAGTAGAGTTTTGATTTGATTGAGAGTCTTTTCATATCGAAATAAGATAAATTCTGATTGAACTTTTATTGGACTTTAAATAATCCAAAACTTCTTCAAATTTAAATAATTATATTTCCAAATGATCCCTAAGACTTATGATAAAATTTGAAGTCGAGTCTTGAAATCTAGTTTCATAATGTCCTATAACAGCTTAGAACGGCCTGAGTATTGCTTTTAATGGCTCATAACACTGATATAACGGCCTTGGTAGTGTCCAAATCTAAATAAAAGTTGTGTTTTCAATGCTTGTAATATTCTGGGCACGGTTCATTATATTCAATTTCCAGTATGATAGCTTTCACTAATTTGCACTTTCTGGCTCTATTTTGAATTCTGATTTGAGTGTCATTTCCTTCAATGTCATCGTGACTCTCTTCTCTTGTTTTTTTCCTATAATAAAACACAAAATTTAGGTAGATTTTAATTTTTATAAAATTAAAGCAAATAAGTTGTTGTATGAAAATGAATCGAAATGAGATTAAATGCAAGACTAGTTATAAGTTGTATGTTATATTTTGCATGCATATTAACATTGCTTTATGCTCTACGTGTATCAATATAAAAGGTTGTAGCAACCTTGTCACGGCACATAATTATTAGAGTTAAGACTACATAACGTTCAATGGTAATTTCACATGTCGTAAATGTTGGTCACAGACTTCGCAGTGGCTTCCAAGTTTTCTCTTCTCCTTGTTTTCAATTACAAGCTCAATAAGCACTTAAGCGTTCAACAATGGAGCTCTGCGATGCGTATTGACCTAGTTGCTCTGCGTGATCGTATTGATCCATGCTGAGTATGTGCAATGACACATGTATGGGGTTTGATTATAGGTATGATGATATTTTGAGTTATTTATATTTATATAAAAGATCATAAGATGACTTATGTTATATATGTTATGTTTTAATTGTTTACTATATGTATTTAAATGTTATATGCACTCGTATTGTTCTCCTATGTTTTATTTTTTTCATTCACTAAGCAAATGATTGTTGCTCATGTTACCCTTTTCGAATTTTTCAGATAATTATAAATTCTTGAGTTAAATTGACTCGGAGCTTATTGTTGATGCATATAGAAAAGGTCGAAACGTTGAAGCACTTTTATTTATCCTTCATTTTTATTTTTGAAAGCATGCATGTAATAGATAAAAACATGTGTTGAGATAAAGAGTAATAGAATTTTTTGTGATATTATAAGACACTTAATTATTTTGAATGTTATATGTTAAATAGTGTGCGAAAAAAATGATAACAAGATGTGAATGATATATTTTAACTAAACTTTGATGAATATGTATTTGTTATATGTATCAGTAGGTAACATAGATAAATAAGAGAGGATGTTTTGTTGAATCTGTTATACGACAGTTAAATAAGATTAAGAATTATAATACTTAGAATTAAAACTTAGTCATCGAGTTGGGTGTGACATTATTTGATATGCATATTTCTCTCTCCTCTTCTTCTTTCCTTTCACGATTGTGCCCTAGCCTACAATTGCTGGACCACATCGCTTGCGCCCATGACCTCATCTCCAGATCTAACCCGCCAGCGTCCACAGCCTCCTCACTCCTGAACTCTCCATCGCCTACAAACTCCTCCTCCTCCTCCTCCTCCTCGCTCCTAAACTCGTCGGTGCCAAGGCTTCCTCCTCCTTTCTCCTAAAGTCGTCGGTGTCTGTGATATGCTCCTCCTCTCTCTCGAAGTCACTGGTGCCTGTGATATCCTTCTCGCCACTCTCGAAGTCGCCCATGATCTCCTCCTCTCTCCGGAACTCATCGGCGCTTGCATTTTGCTCGTCCTATTTTTCGAACTCTCTAGCATCCGCCATCTCCCCATCCTTGCTCCCAAACTCATCGGCGGTCATGACCTCCTCCTCACTCCCGGAGTGTCCAAGCCCACAGCCACCTCCTCCCCCTCACTCCTAGTCATTGGCCATGACCTCCTCTTCCTCGCTCCCAAAGTTGTTGGTGCCCATGACCTTATCCTCCTCGCTCCATAAGTCATTGGCGTCCACGGCCTCCTCCCCGTCGCTCCCAAAGTTGTTGACGCTCGAGATCTCCTTCTCGCTTCCAAAGTTGCTAGCACCTGGAATTTCCTCCTCGCTCCTGAAGTCTCCGACAAACACACCTCATCCTGCATTGGCTGACCTCTTCGCCTGCACTTTAGAAATTGCTGCTGCAAACAACCTCGCAAAGTTCAACTTCTCCTTTCCTTGTTTGCAAATCTTGTGGTAATCCGCTACTGAACCAAATCCACATCCCCTGCTGAATCGAGAGTAAATCATCGCTGAATCGCGTCTTTCTTTGTTCTGTTGTCCACTTTCGATCGAACGTCTCTAGATGTAGGCAGTAGGATGCTACCCAATTGAGTAGGGAGCATGCCCATTAAATTCTAAAAAAATGTAAAATTCGCAGATATAAACTCTTTCAATGCGTATAATATGAATACCACTTTCCAACCTGTTGATAACTTCTCTCTAGTGTCAGGCGGGTGGGACTACGGGCATCGCTTCCTAGACAATGTTTTCAAAACCGAACCGGGCTGACCAGTCCGATTGGTTCAACCGCAAATCGATTGTCGGTCCAATCCGGCTTTGTATATAAAAACAATTTTGGCAAAAAACTAGTATGAACCTGAAAAAACCAGTAAAATTAGGTTGAACCAACCGGTTTTTTTTATTTTTTTACTCAAAAAGGAAACCAATAATATAAGATGAAAACTTTCAAATAGATTTTTGAAAGATAAAAGGAAACAAAACAATATGATGAAATGAAGCCAAAAATCATGGGAGATTTGAAAAAAAAGGAAAGAAAAGGAAAGAAAAATTGAATAATAAGAAAGTTACCTATTATAATAATAATAATAATAATAATAATAATAATAATAATAATAATAATAATAATAATAATAATAATGATGATGATGATGATGATGATGATGATGATTAATTACTAATATATTAGTCATCTTAATTTTTGGTAGCATTAACTTTTTGAAGCATAAGAAAAAAATTTAAAATAAAATAATTCATCTCTAAAAATTTTAAAAAATATATAACAAATTAAATAAAAATATTATGCACAATGCATGAATTTTATTTATAGCAAAAATTAGCTGTAAGAAATAATTAAGGGAGAAGAATTAAGAATAGGTTAATTGAAAATTCACGAGTAAATCATAATATAATTAATTAATATTGAATCACTAGTGTTATATAATTAATAAAAACATGATGATAATATATCTGTGATTATGATTTTGAATAAGTATTAATTTTTAATATATAATAAATGATATTTTCACATAACTTTATTATTACTAATGATTTATTATTATTTATATACTATATTATATTACTAATGATTTCTCTATTCAAAATTATTAAAAATATATATTATTTTAATATAATCCGATTGAACTCGATCCGGTTAGTCATCTGATCCGGTTAGGAAAACATTGTACCCAGATAGGTTGTCAACAAAAGAAATGTATTCCCAAAATTCATGTATCAATTATAACATTAATGATTTGTTTTTGCATCCTAATTATTAGTACCATATATAAAAATCAGGACATTCATCAATTACATATAGTATATATAATTTTACTACAACTGACAGCATATGTATAAATTAATAAGGACATTCCAAAATTACTTTTATAGATTAATTGAGCCATCCGAATTTTATAAAAATCTTAGTTATAGACTCTCACCATTTATCAATTGCACACCCAAAATTCATGTATAAATGAGAAATGAATTATGTACATTTTCATCTTAATAGCATCCATAGGCATTCATGAATTATTTTTTGCTACAACTTCCGGCATATGTATGTCCCAATTGCCACTCGAAAAAAATATTATTGCCGTTATAATTTTATTAGAATGTTCAACACTAATAAAAGAAAATGATATTAGTGCTTTTGAAGTAGCAATACTGCTCACTTACGTCATCTGAATGTTGAAAATCTCAGTCATAAAATATATAAACAGAAATAAACTCTATCACCATATATCAATTGCATGCCCATAATTATTGCATAAATAATAAATGAATTATGAGTTGGCACATTAAATAATAATGCCCATAAATAAAAATTGACATTCATGAATTTCTTTTACTGTAAATACTCTGTCACCATGTATCATTACATGATCTGAGGATCACTTATAAGTATTCTTGACATCGATTTGCTTTAGCGTACGCTTACTAATATTTGGTGTTGTATCTCGTATGTAGTGATGATCAACATGATCTTCATAATTTGATTGCTTTGTGTTTGATGTATATATCAGATTTATCGTAGCATCTAAGATTCTATTGTCATACACACATGCAGGTGAAGTCATCAACTGAGAGAAGTTAAAAATGTCATCAAGATGGGGTTGGATGGCTATGATGACTTTTCTCTGTGTTCTGGGGATGCAAGCTCCACTGATTCGAATAATCACAGTTGATGCTCGTCCTTTGGGAAATGATGAGATTGAAGCACATCTTAGTCGTCTCAACAAACCTGCTGTTAAATCAATCTTGGTATTTTCTATTAGATCGACAATGCATTAGCCTAAAATGATGTGTTTGATTTATTGTCTTTGTTGTCATTTAATAGCTTGAGGATGGAGACATTGTTGATTGCGTCGATATCTATAAGCAGCCAGCTTTCGATCACCCTCTCTTAAAGAACCATAAAATTGTGGTATGTGATTGCTTCTGTTTCTCTTTCCAAAAGCCTTTTGAATGCTATTACTTATATTACGTGCATGATTATGCATAAATGTTTCTGTATTAGATGCAACCGAGCTTTTGGTCGAAGTCCAATGCTACCAACAATCCTGGGCAGGATCCCATTTTTCAATCTGCATGGCAGAAGACCGAAGGGTGTCCAGATGGAACAGTTCCGATACGAAGAATTCAGAAGGATGATCTTATTAGATCCTCTTCCTTGGGTGGCTTTGGAACGAAGGCCTCGTCATTCAATCAAGTTGAAGTAAGATATATGTTACCTATATAGAGAGAATTTATCATATATGCATGCTTTCCTAGAGGAAAGTGCAACATAGTTTAGCGTTGCACAACTTTGGCTGATGATTAGTTAGTTCTGCCAACTAGCTAGAACTGCTAAATCATCTTGATAAGCATGCTGTTAAGAATATAAAATCAATGATATTGTTCTTTCTAAATATTAGAGGTCTTGAGTTCAACATGGTATCAGAACTAGAGCACATCAAATTCAACATGATATCTAGAGGTTCTAAGTTCAAACTTCGTTAAGCTCTTATTAAAAAATAATTTCCTTTAATTGTCCACGTATTGAACTTGAGCTCATCAAAAGTTATTAGCAGTCCACGCGTAAAAAGGAGTGTTAAGAATATTGCTCTTCCTAACGACTTAAGCCTTTAAAAAAATTGATTAGCACATCAAAATTCAAAATGTGCTAAAGCGACCCCTTATATATAATCATCATGTACTTGATCTAAGCACCTGTAGTACTAGTAAACAGCTTGTACTTGCGGCTTAAACTTTAGCCCTGGGGAAAAATGAAATAAAAAGTATGATTATTCGATTTTTTTTTTACTAATTGCAATAGAGCAAATAATTAAAAATTGGGTTGTTCTTCACATTTTAGAGAGCAGGTGGAAGGGCAGAACAAGGTCCCTATTTTGGAGCTAGAGCCTTGTTAAATCTTTGGAATGTGTCAGTGGAGAGTGACGAGTGGAGTCACGCCAGCATTGAGCTTAGTGACGGAACTCCTAAAACCAACTTCGCCCAAGGTGGATGGATGGTATATAGTTAATCTTTAAACTATCCAACTTAATTGTGTATACTATATATATATATATATATATATATATTAATTGTTTCTGTAATTTCATGCTTGTAATGATGCATGCGTACAGGTGAATCCTTCGTTGTTTGGCAATGCTTATCCACGTATCTTCACATATTGGACGGTAAGACATCATCAATCATCATGTACTGTTGTAGAAGTCTATTATAAGTTCATTTTATTTAGTGTGATATCTCTAATAATATGTTACAATCAATTGACAGACGGATGGGTACCAAAGCACCGGATGCTTTAACTTGCTTTGCCCAGGCTTCGTCCAGGTCGGCAAGACTTATGTACTCGGCGTTGGACTTAAGCCTGTCTCATCTTACAATGGCAAGCAATATGCAATAGACACCTATATTCTCAGGGTAAGTAAAATATTATAATTTCTTCAACACTCAATCAATAGCTTAGGGGTCGTCTGTCCATTTAGATCATCACTTAAATAAATTATCACTATTTAAATTATTGATAATGTTTGGTAAGGACTGGTAATATAAATAATAGTCAAAACGAATCGTGACAAAATTGTCAAAATACCTCTAAAATTATTTTAGATTTTAATAACATGTTATTATAAATAAACAAAGAAAAAAAGTATAAAAGTAAATATATATATATAAAAGATGAGACAAAATCAAGAGTTATTTGTAAAAAGATTCTAAACAATAAAATAGATGAAGTTAAATGATATTTATGTATTAATAAAATATTTAAAATAAAAATTTTAATTGAATGGATATTTTCGTCAAATGCATTCTTACCAACTAGTAATACACTTTTCCTATCTGCTATCTAGATTACTAGTGAGGTGGTAATCAAGATTATTAGAGTAATTAAAATTACCGATAAGCAATCGCAACTAAACGAAATAATGTGATGGGTTCTAAAAAATTTTAAATAAAATAATCGATAATCTATTTAAATTACCTTGTACGAAACGTACATACATACCTCGCAATGCAAATATATGCTTGTTGGGAGAAAAAAAAAACATATTATTTCAGTCCCATTGGCATTAATTACTTTTATCGAAAATCAGATAAAATGGCGTATAAATAATTTATTTATTTATGATACAATTGTATTGTACATGCATGGGACGAGTGCAGGATAATATAAAGAATCTGTGGTGGTTTGTGGTGGAAGGGGAGCCGGTGGGCTATTGGCCGATGGAAATATTTGTAAACAACGGCGGCCTGTGGAAGGCAACAATGATCAGGTGGGCGGGCGGCGTCTTGAACTTGGCCAAGGGCGGGAAGCACACGACGACGCAGATGGGCAGCGGCCACTTCGCCGACGAGGGGTGGACGAAGGCGGCGATCTTCCAGAACCTCGCGGTTTATATCATCAAGTTTGTCCCTCCGGCAACCGGTGAAGTCACCGCGTTCTCTGACAGAAGTGGTTGCTACACCGCTTTGTTGGACGGCGGCGGCGAGAATACTATCTCGTACGGCGGCCCTGGAGGACCGGACTGCTAATAACTTATATTTTCTAATAAAAAAATATGTCTTTGTTATCTTTGGATGATGTACTTTTGCTAATGCTGGTTTGTTAAGCAATTTTTTTTTTAAATCAGATCAGACGTAGAATCGATGGTCAAGCAATTGGATCATAGTTCGATCGATTTAATTAGATTCTATCGGATTAATTTGTATTTTTATTAAAATAATATTTATATTTCTTTCAAAAAATATAAAATAAGTAGAAGTATAATCATGTTTAATTATTATTTTAACATAATGAAACATTAATTAAAAAATTTTAAACATATATTTATTACAATCATTTTAATAAAATATTTTTTCTTATTAATTATAAAATATTTTGTTTAGAATTTTGTGAATATTTTTTCTTTATATATTATTTTTTCCTTTTTATTTACAAATTTCAAAGATAGCTTCCTTGTTATTAATTTCCTAATTATTATACTTTCTAGGTTTTCCCACAAATTTTAAATCCAATTTTCCTATAATTAATTTCCTTTTTGAATTCAACCCAATTTTACTCGAACTGATTCTCCTGGTTTTTTTTCAAAAATAAATTTTAATGTCAAATTGGACCAGACCTACGATTCGTTCAAAGTTGAAACTGTCGGACCAGTCTGATTTTAAAAACATTGATTTGTTAAGTGTCATGGGGAAATGTTTTTTGTTTCTTCTTATAACACTATCTTATGGAAAGGGATTGGAAATGATGAATTATTATCAAAAGTTGTATGGTTCACCTACAAAGTTTAATAAATGTATAAGGAAAGGTCATATAATATAATCTCGACAACCAACCTATTGAGAGGTACATCGTACATGTTTGTTAAAATGGGTATGTGAACAAAGGAGAAATAGGACCTTGTTCCAATTACGCACTGAAAGATGGAAAATTGACAACAATGCTAAAAAAATAGTTTTGTTCTTATGCACTATATTCCTAATTGAAGAATATAAGACTTTTTACTAAACAACCTTAACGGGGAGGAAACTCAAAATGGAAAGAAGGTTAAAGTCGGGGAAGTAATGTAAGAGAATTAGGGGTGGCAATATTCCCCACCCCCACGGGGCCCGTGGGAATTCCCCATTCGGGGGTCATCTTCGGAGAATTTTTTCCCCGCGGGGGCGGGGATGGGAGCCAAACTGCCCCCGCCCCCTCTTTCGGGGATCGGGGCGGGGGTAGTTCCCCCGTCACGTCGGGGCTCCGATTCTTCGACTTTTTTTCCCTCCTCTCTCTCTCTCTTCCTCTCTTATTCGTCCGTCGCGCAGTCGCCCCTCCTCTCTCTCTCTTCCTCTCTTCTTCGTCCGCGCAGTCGCCCCCTCCTCTCTCTCTCTTCTTCGTCCGCGCAGTCGCCCCCTCCTCTCTCTCTCTTCCTCTCTTCTTCGTCCGCGCAGTCGCCCCCTCCTCTCTCTCTCTTCTTCGTCCGCGCAGTCGCCCCCTCCTCTCTCTCTCTCTCTTCCTCCGCGCAGTCGCCCCCTCCTCTCTCTCTCTCTTCTTCGAATCCGGCCAGATCCGCACGAATCCGGCCAGATCCGCACGAATCCGGCCAGATCTGCACGGATCCGGCTCTCTCTCACCCCCTCCTCTCTCTCTCTTCCTCTCTTCTTCGTCCACGCAGTCGCCCCCTCCTCTCTCTCTCTCTTCTTCGGATCCGGCCAGATCCGCACGGATCCGGCCAGATCCGCATGGATCCGGCTCTCTCTCACCCCCCCTCCGCCGGTCTCTTGACCCGCCGCCGCTCTCGACCGCCACCGCTCTCGCCCCCACCGTCGTGCTCTCGCCCGCCGCCGTCGTGCCCTCGCCCACCGCGGCCGTGCTCTCGCCCGCCGTGGCCGCTCACTCGCCCCGCCTCCACCGCGCTCTTGCCCGCCGCCGTGCTCTCTCGCCCCTTTTCGCCGGCCATCAAAGAAGAGATCGGTCGCATTCGAGATCATCCGCATCCGAGATCCTCCTCCTCTCTCTCTTCTTCTTCTTCGTCCGTCTCCTAGATCGGCTGCATCCGACGCGGATACGGCCAGATCGGCATGGATCTGCCGCTCTCTCGCACCCGCCGGCTCTCTCTCTCACCCCCTCCGCTGCTCTAGACCGCCGCCGCTCTCGCCCCCACCACCGTGCTCTTGCCCGCCGCCACCGTGCCCTCGCCCGCCGCGGCCGCTCTCTCGCCCCGCCTCCACCGCGCTCTTGCCCGCCGCCGTGCTCTCTCGCCCCTTTTTGCCGCCGTTCTCTCGCCCCCGCCGCCGCTCTCGCCCCCCTCCGCGGGGATTCGGATTTCCCGCGGGGATTCGGGGCCCCGCGGGGATCGGGGTGGGGGTTAAAATTTCCTCCGAACCGGGGATTCGGGGCGGGGTCAGGGGCTGAGGCGGGTTGTCGGGGTCGGGGCGAGGGTGGTGTCCCCCGCCCCGAACAGCGGCGGTTGCCATCCCTAAAGAGAATGGGCTATCAAAAAAAATGTTTCAGAATGGAGGTAAAGAATTTCATAATATTGAATAAGAAAAATTGTGTTAAACAAAATAAAATTTTCTTTGTTTTCTACATTCCAATTCAGCATTGGAAGAAAAATAACATATTGAGTGAAAAGGAGAGGGAATGGAAGGAATTTTAACATTCTTTTTCCCACTCTATAAACTCAATCAATTAGAGATGGAATGGCCATCGGGTCGTACCTATGTCATACTGCATAGGCCTGTCCAATGAGACTTTGGGTATGGCACCGACACAAGCCTGACCAGATGTAACCCAATAATTTTTTTTATTTTTTTATTTGACACTAACAATTATTATAGTATCATATATGATATTACACCATAAAATTAAGCATACACTATAACATTGATGTCCATAGGCTAAAATATAAATTCTTAATCTATAAGTCTACGATTATATTTGTATTAATGTGTAACATTATATAATTTAGTCATTTTACTATTATACTTAAGAAAGAACAAAATTAAGTTATTATATTATTAATTTACTACGCAATCTAATCTATCTACATATATAATACTAAGGTCTAATGGCATTTTTGCGATTTCTTATCGTGTCTTCTTCTTCCTCCGTTTCGATTTATCTTCTCCTTTTTATTTAAATATTACACTTGTATTATTTTCTTCTCTCATCCTATCTTAATAACTATATCCCATGATGTTTTGTAACCTCATTCCATCCCCTTGATTTACTCATGATTTTATATTATTTCTTTTATTTCGCATATATCTTCTCTCTATATATCATCTTATCTTTCTAACCTCCTATATTGTAGGCTCTGTTTGGCAATGTCAAAAATAACGTTTAGAATAGTGTTTTAGCGATTGAAACGCTATTTTATCTATTTGGTAGAAAATATAATCAAATAGAGTTTAGCGTTTTGAATGAAAATATTGAAAAGTTGCTTCTATTAGCATTAAGTGGTTTGTATTTTTTTTCCAATTTTATCCTTATTCAAATGTATTATTTCTTTTTCGATTTATTAACAATGGATATATAAATTAATTTAATAATTAATATTTTCAGATCATGTATGAACTATATAAAATGTATTATAAATATACCTTTTATATATTTTAATAACAAATTTACTTGTAAAAATTTATTTTATTTCATTGAGATATTAATTAATTATTAAATCTTAATAAAACTTGTATAGCGATTTAATTGAATAATTTATTATATGTCCAATTATGTCATTTTTATATTCATCCGCTAATTCCATCGCTAAGTCTATCAAACGCTTATTTATTAATATTTTAAATGAATCGCTAACTGCTAATTATCAACTGTTATCTGCTGTCCGCTCGTCAAACCGCTAATAATGTCAAACAGAGCCGTAATTGTAACAACCATGAAAAAAAAAGAGGACAAAATGTTGGGCCCGGGTAACAGCCCATTAAACAAACCTTAATTAACCTATTATTAAAAATCCCTAATCTCCTCCCCATGAGCACCCACAACCGTAGGACACCTCTCCATGTTGCCCCCATGTTCAAGCACGCAACTTCAAAGTAGAAACGAAGGTTCCTCTCCTCTCCTCTCCTCTTCTCATGAACAGGACGACTCCTTTTCTTCTTCCTCTCATATTCTCATTCGTGTGGGCTACCTGTGGCAGCAAGAGAGTGCCACCAAGAGAGAAAGATCACGCTGACGCATGGATGTCAAGAGGGACGAGGAGGACGCAACCACCGCTGATTTAAATGAATCAAGCAAAGATCAAACACAAAAGAAGGTGGATGAATTGAAATCACCTTGAATAACCCTTGAATAGATTTAATTTTATCCTAGTTGATTTTGTAAAGAAGAAGATAAGAAGAAGAAGTTCTTACTTTGATTTCTTTGATTGTTTGATTAATTGTATATAGGACTTGTTTCTTGCTGTTATGTTTCTACTGTATTGATTTCTAGGATGTAGATGGTAGGCTTGGATGTCCTCATGTTAGAGATTTATGAAAATTTTCATAATTGATATCTGTCAGCGAACTACCGGTCGATCGGCCCTAATGTTTTTATAAGCTAACTGGTCGACCGGTCCATCGATTCTACAGCCTGATTATTACGAATCGACCGGTCGACCAACCACCAATTCTATGATCAGACCGGTCGATTGATCTCTACGCCATACTAGCCGCTCGGTCGACCGTTCAATAGAACCGATCGACCGATTTGTCGATCCTACAGCCTGCCTTATCTTACACGACCGGATGACCGATCCCCAAGCCTGAGGAGATCGGTCGACCGATCCAAAGCCCACCAGTTGACCGATCCACAAACTTTATTTCCACATTTGTCAGTAATTCTAAATCTCAGTCTGATCATTATCTATTCTTATTTCATTCTATTGATTTAGGACATCTACTTATGTTTAATCATGATTATGCCTTCCCAATGAGATCCATCCCTAATTTCAAGATCAAGTCTTGTATTGATTTATTTCTCATCGATCTTATTGCCTCCATTATATAAAGAACAAAGAATAACAAGATTCTAAAGTGATTAATAAGTTAAGATGGAAGATGAATAATGTGTTGACAGTCTGCCTCAAGATAAGGGTTGCTCCTTTGGTCGTGGTTTGATCACACATTGATCCGCACACGGCTGTATCATTTGCTCGGCATGCCCCAAGAATTAAAAACACCTAAAGTCATTTTGATTGTTCTAAGCATGATTTAAGATTTGGAAGCATGGATAAGTAAAACAAACATTTTTCAAGCATGGATAAGTAAAGCAAGCATGAATTTCAAGTCAAGTTAACTTATGTCATGATTCCCAAGCATGTCTTCAAGTCCAAGTTCATCAAGTCTTACATGGTTGTACTGATTATTGATGTCTATTTATCATCCACATTATGATTTATGATGATCTCATGCTTCACCTCCTATCAAGATAAGTACGTTGATTTACTTCTGATTTCTCTATTCAAATTATGCATTGTATACTTATGTGATTTCTCATTAGGCTGTAAAGCTTACGGGAGGATCTCCTCCTCTATGTCTGATTTTTACAGGTCCAGGTCAGTGACGGTGTTGAGCAGGTGTGCTACGACGATGCTCAGGTGACAAGAAAGCACATGAACAATAGGATCTATTTAGTTATTTATTTTTCCTTCCGCATTTATGAACCTATGATGTTAACCTTATCAGATTCATTTAGATATGATATAGCCACCTTTCTAGACTTCCGCAACTTATATTATTTTTCTTTATTTTATTATTATTCTTCCGTTGATATGTCTCAGTGATCAATAAGATGGTCAAAGTCATAACGTCCGTAGCATCTTCAGGTTGATCTTCGCCACGTGGAGGGGTCGATTTGGGGGCGTTACAGTATTCACTCAACTTCCCACATAATCTCAATTATCGCCACTCTGTAACTAACAACTATTGTAACCTCCTCTCATCATCTTCCTATGTAAGAGATGAAGCTCAGCTCTGATCTTGGCTCATTGTTGGTGTCATTGTTGCCACTATCGCTGCCGCAACCGTCTGCTTTGGCTGCCGATGAATGCATCACTACATGCATTTCATTTTTATGTTTATCTCGATTTTTATTCAATAAAAGCACATAATTCTCATTTTTTCCTTACAATTTTATATATTCTTACCTCACAATATAAATAGGAAATCAACTCAAATCATATTTTCATTTTTATTTGCCTATGTTCTCTTTTCATTGGTTTCATACTAATAAGTTGATTTTAACAGAGCATGTATTTAGAATTTTCCATAAAATAATCAATGGCTAAAAGAGGGAAAATTATTATACATACTGATAATATTTTTATTTAATCATTGGTATATTTACTCTCATTATGAATTGATACAATGGTAAGTAAAAAAAATATTTACTCTCACTATGAATTGATATTTACTGTCATTATTTAATCATTGGTATATTTACTCTCATTATGAATTGATATTTACTCTCATCTTTCATCGTAAGTCAACCTAAATTTAAAATCAAATATATATAAAAGAAATTGAGAGGTTTAAAAAGTTTAATGATGACAAAACATATATGAGATACATATTATAATTATATAACAAGAGATAGTTTTTAATTATTTTGGTTATAACTGAACTCTATAATTCAAAAAGTTTTTTAAGTGACCTATGACATAATTTGAGATTTATCTTACCAATATGTTTTTCTAATAGTATATAGTCAATGTATAACAATTTTTTATGAAATTTTATTATATAAAAATCAATATTATTTTTAATCGTAGAAAGAGCGAGGGTCTTCACTAGTTACTTATATAATTATAATAGTATGCCCTTGTACTCTTTTATTCTATGTAATAGAATTTATAAAGTTATATTAATATATTTAACCAATTAATTATCTAATGCAACAAAAATGTGTTCAAGACTTCGCATGATCCAACCTATCTGACCTAATCAAGTCGTGCTTAAATTGTGTTGTATTGGCCTAAGTGCTTTTTGGCATGACCAGAACTCAAGCGGTACCTAAGCCCAAAGTTTTTATAAATTTAAATTGAATAGTACCAAAATTTCTTAACCTACATGAAGAGGTGCCCTTTGTGGGCATTGGTGGGCTACGTGCGCAAGGATCGTGCCTAAGATGAGCGATCATGCATGCAAGACGCGCGATCATGCGCGCATCTTCGCATAGGATATGCATGCGCGTGAGACGCACGATCGCGTCTTACACGTGCATAATCTGTGCAACGCGATCGCTCGATTATGGCACGCTGGGATCACCTGAGATGTGCATCTCACAGCACATGATGCCCTCAGGCTGCCCCCTAGCCCAAGTCTCCTTCGTCTTGTCTTTTTTCTATAAAAGAAAATCAGTAGGGTCCAATGCATACTTTCGTGTAAGTTCATATTAGAAATATTTGTGTTGTGACTACATATTCCATTTTTTCTGAGATTTGATCCTGATCCCGAGGTACAAGTACATCTATCTAGTGTTTATAGAAATATCTCGATGATCCGCTTCCGCAATAAGAGGTATTTGTATCCCCTAATTTATATATGTTATAAATCAAATATTGATATCAAAGTTTTTTTGATTTTTTTCTCAAACTCATGATTGCGTCGAAAAAATAATATTTATTATTATTTTTTAAATTCGTGCATCATGGTTGTATGATCACAATTGATGGACAAAGTGGTATTTATCATCACAAATATATTATGAATGAACCAAGATCATAATATATTGTTTTCAAATTTATTTTAATATTTTTAATATTTTTGGATTTTTTTCTTGCATGTGTTGTAGAAAAAAATGAAAATAAAAAATTATTCCCGCAGGCATAAGGCCCGTTAAGAGGGCTCAGTATATGGGTGCAAAGGTGTTGCACCCATATATATTGGCAGCTGGCCCCCACATAGGCCCAATAAAAAGTTTTTCTTTTTTTCTAATTTACATTTAAATATTAAAATAATTAGAAAATATAAAATATTATTTTAAAATTTCAAAAAAAATAGAAGAAATATGTATTTTCCTTAGGAATTTTTTTCTAGATAGCTTAAAGTATTGCATGCAATTTAACAGTATTGAAATAAATTATTTGTTAGTGTAATAATTAAATGATTTAGATATGCATGCTAATTACATATATTGCTTAATAAATATGTTATCATGCATGAAAGAAATATTGTCATTTATGTATGTCATAATGATATTTATTGTCATGTTCTAAATTCAATTATGGAAGGCATTTGAATAATTTGAATTTGAATTCAAAATTGGTATCTCCAAAAATTCATTGCAAATCAAGGTTTTAAAACTTGTCCCGGCCCGGCCAATAAGAAGAGTCATGGGCCGGGTAAAACTTTGTCATTTGACTCATGTTGAACCGGTCAAAACCTGAGTTTGACCGCTTGACCAGTCGAGTTCTCACGGCCCGATTGGCTGGTTTTTTTAAAAAAAAGTTCACATTTTGGCAAAGTAGGGCTGGCTCGAGTTCTTCTATAGTGCGCTCACGAGTTGCTATAGTGCCCAAATTGTTCAACGGACATCACGGTTGTTTGACGGACGCGCCACGTCGCCACGCATGCAGAGTCGCAAACGATCTCCTCTATTGCGGCTATTCACCGACGACGGACAACCACTACAGATTTGGTGACTCGGACTTCGGCGACCATTGTAGATCTAGTGCAAGCAACACGTGTTCCGTGGCCTACGAGCTCCTTCGGCGATCGCTATGGCGCTTCTTTCGATGTGGTGATCTGCCTCAGAGTTTGATCCTCCGATGACTAAGGGGAGGTGAGTTTCGTCCATTCTCAATTGCTTCTTAGTATGTCGATCCTTGGACCCTATTTGCCTTGTCGTCTTATCGACTAGTGAGGCGGACGCTTGGTCGACCAAGGCAGCAAGGTCACACTCTGGCAGCGTGGCCATCGGTCGGCCAATGCCCCCTCTAGGAAAAGCCCTTGGCTGGCCAGGGCTAGCGTGCCACCCCTAACCAGCCAGGGCGCACCACCCTTGCTTCTTGGCCGTGCCCTAGCCAGCCAAAGGGTGACTTGGCACGTAGCCATGGCCGGCCAAGGCGCGCCCTTGGCCAGCCAAACGACGGTCAGGGTGCACTTTGTCCGGCCAGGGGGCATCCTTGATCGATCCAGGGTGCATCTAAGTTTAATTTTTTTATTAATTGATGTTGATATATTTATTTGTATTTATTTTTTATTTTATAGGAAATGGCATCATAATACCTATTGGAGAATCTCAAACACAATCTACAATCAATAGCACTATAGTAGCTCTTCTAAGTTCTCAAGGAGTAAGATTAAAGACAGATCCTGCATGGGTGCATTTTTAGATTTGTTTTGATGCACAAGGAAAAAGATCACTAAAATGTTTGTATTGTAGAAAAATTTTTAAAGGTGGGGGAATGTATAGAATGAAATTGCATCTTGCTGGAAATAAAAGAGAGTCATTGTCTTGTCTTAAAGTTAGTTATGAAATCAAGTATCGACTTGGAGAACATTTAAAATTTGTAGCTACATCAAAGAAATAAGCACATGAAGAAAATTAAGAAACCAATATTAGTGAGCAAGTTGAGATAGATGTACAAGAACAAGCTGCACTTGCCATAAAGAATTCAAGCGAAGTCAAAGGGGAAGGAAAATAAATAAATACAAGTAGTTTTTTTTTCTCCAAGGACTATTCCTCGTGCACAACCTTCAATTAGAGGTGTCTTGACAGATAAATAAGTTCATCGAGCTGTTTAGTTGTTGTTCGGTTCTTTTATAATTGTTGCATTTCATTTAATTGTGCAAATTCAGTTTATTATAGGCTTATCATTTAATTGTGAAAATTTAGTTTGTTATAGGCCTATGATATATGTCATTGTAGCAATTGGTCCAGAGTATAAAGATCCTAATTATCATGCAATTAGAACTAAATTACTATATGATATTAAAAAGGAAGTTGGCTTATTGGTTGATGCATTTAGAAATGCTTGATCAGAAACTAATTGCACCATAATGGGAGATGGTTGGCAGGATCAAAAGAATAAGCACCTCATCAACTTTCTTGTTTATTCTCCAAGAGGAATTTGCTTCTGACATTGTAAAGGATACTACAACTATTTGCAACTTATTTGTTGACTTGATTGATTTTGGTGGACCAAGTAATTTTGTACATTTAGTTATAAATAATGTTTTAAATTACAAATTTGTTAGCAGGTTGTTAAATGAGAAGTATCCATTCATTTATTGGTCTCCTTGTGTTGCACATTGTTTGAACTTAATCTTAGGAGATATTGGAAAAATGACTCTTGTGAATAACTTAATTGAAAGGGCATCCAAAATAACAAAGTTATTTATAATCATGCTTTTTGCTTGCTTGGTTAAGGAAAAAGACCAAATTAGACTAAAATTTTACGCCCTGTGCTAACTTGATTTGCAACAATCTTCATTGCATTGAAAAACATATATGTTCATAAGATTGATTTGTAAGCTTTGGTGACAAGTTTAGATTTTATGAATTCCAAATATTACAAAGATAAGAAAAAGGTCATCATTAATATTGTGTTAGATAGTATATTTTGAAATGATTGTGACATTATTGTGCAAATTGTGTCTCCTTTGGTTCGCTTATTAAGAATTGTTGATGGAGATGATAGACATTCCCTTGGTTATGTATATGATGACATATATAGAGAAAAGAGGGCAATCAAGAGTACTTTCATGCACAAGAATATTTTGTACAAGCCTTACAGGAGAATAATCAAGTAAGGATGGGATAATCAACTTAGCAAACATGATGCATACATATTTTTCTAATTCAGCTTTCTATTATGACAAAGATAAATTTTGCATCAAGCCAGAAATTCAACAAGGATAGCTTGATGTATTAGATACAATTGTTACAAGCCGAAAAACTGAAGATTTAAAATAAAGTTGGTTGTATAATTACAAAGTTTTGACAAGCAACTTGCTTTCGCAATAGCTAAAGAGTTGAGACTCGTTGATAACCTTTATCTTTTTATATTATGGTGTTACATTTGATTTTATATATTTAAGTATTTTTTTCTTTATGTAAACTTTATGGCAAATCAATGATGACGTAGCTTTGGATTTAGTGTTCCATTAGTGTTCCAATTAGCCATTCGACTTTTAAGTCAAAGTTTGACTGTCAAATTGCATCTTCTGGTTGTGAAAGAAACTAAGTGTATTTAAGAGAATTCATTCAAAGAAAAGAAACAAGTTAGAACACAAAAAATTAAATGATCTTGTCTATGTGCATTACAATTTGAGTTTGAAAAATAGATTTGTGGAATGAAAATTTTATATATTCATATTTTTGTTTATAACTTTATATTTGATAACTCTTATATTATTATCATTGTTTTATTATTTTGTAGATTTCTTATTAAACAAGAAGCACTTATTGATCTTATCAAATACGTTAGTTTGGATAAAGTTGAATTTTGAATTATGGAGGAGGAAGAGAGTCCAATGCTTGATTATGGTGAGTTGTAGAAGATGCTCTATAATGATTTGGAAGGTCCAAAACTTCATATGCAAGAAGGTAAATGTATTTTCCTTTTTGTTTCAAAATTCAAAGTATTGATTTGTAAGATATTTATAATTGTCAAGTTTGATTTTTAACTCATTTCCTATATATTTTTGAAGATGATATGGAAGGAAACAATGTTGAAGACTTTGAGGTCATTTTGAATTCTTTTTCTTAAGATGAAGAGTATTGAAGAAAAGTGATTAATTTTGATGTTTTATTGAAGAATCATGAACTTCACCATTGTTATTATGTTTTTTTTATGCTTACAAGAATTGTTAAGACTTAAAATTTGTGTTTGATTATGAAATGCTATGCTACCTTATGAAATGAAATTGTGTTTGATTATATTTATATGTTGTTATGTTATTTTATGAATTGGTGTTAGATTAAATTATTGATTGTGTTGAGTTGTGATTTTATACATATTTTTAGTATTTATATTAATTTATTATAATCTAGTTCGACCATTCGGTCCGACCCTATCCGACGTAACCTTTTAATCCATTCGAGTCGAAGGTCGACTCGACAACATTGTTGCAAATAATTGTCTTCCTAAAATTTTGATTGTGTTAAAATTGTGAATATGAATTTAAAAGTGGTATGTCCAATTTTGTTAAGCATGATAGCTTGTCTAAAATTTCAAATTGAGTTGAAATTAAACAACTAGTGTTGCACAAATTTTTCTGATATGATGCCGAGGCGAAAGATAGTGCATGGTTATTTAATTGGCACCTCTTGGGGTCTTGATTGTCCTAGTCATATTAGAAATAATTTAGTGTGACAAATAAAAATGAATTTCAGTGATTTTGAATTATGAGTTTATTCAAAATGTATAGAGTAGAAACTTTTAGATTATGTGTTAATTCAAAATTCAAACTAGATTAATTTTGTCACATTATTAATATAATGAATGATAATATTTCTTGAAGATGGTGGAAGATGAGTGGAAGTATAGCAACCTCTCAATGTCACTACTTCATGAATATTGTTATTTCATTATTTATGCTTTGTAGACAAATTATAACATGTATAATATTAATTTCTCATATTTCATGACCAAATAGGACCATGCCTTTCAAAATAATCATTGTTGACTTTGAACAAGAATGAAAAGCTAAACAGTGATGGTCTGATATTTGACACTGCAAAGTCCCATATCTCTTAAAAGAACAAAAGGTCTTGAAGACCATTAACCATGTTATCAAAGAATCTACACCTAGAAATAATGACCAATGCTAGAGAGACATAAAGGTTTATCAGTCATAGTCCAAAATGAATCATATTGCCGCATTGCATTGTTGAGCACGATGAGCAATTCGAAATATGGGCGGCGCTTCACAATAAGTACAGGTCAGCACAACCATCAAGCTTCGGCGTCGGATGCTCACGGTCAAATTTGACTCAAGTGATTAAATCATATGATGAGGGAGCATGTCCAAAAGATGTATAACATGATCCATGAACTCAAGAATGGTGGGACAAATGCTCGATGACAAGAAACATGTGCAGGTTCTTATCCGCTCTCTTTCTAGAAGTTGAGAACACATGTGTTGTAACTTGATGCACAATGAAAGTGTTAAAATCTTTTACCAAGTTGCTCGTCACATTGAGATGGAGGATGAGACTTGTCAAGCCATGAATCAATCTTCTCAAACATCAAAGCATTGGTTGTTGAAAATAGTGGGCAAAGAGATGATTTCCAATTCATGAGAAAGAGGTCACATAAGTAGCAACCAAATAAAAGGAGCAGAGATGTTAAACAAAAGAAAGCCCAAGGTCACCAGTGCGAATGTGAAAAATGTGATGACAAAGCATACATAAATAAAGTGAAATGCTACAATTGTAGCAAACGTGCTCACTTCGCTCGTGGTTGCACTGAGCCTAAGAATATATGTCCTAATCATGATTTAAATTATTTTCTAATCACGGTTTATTTGTATATCTCTAGTTGTGCCTTAATTGTTGAAACTCATCCTTCGTGAATTACATATTCGGGAGCTACCGATCTTGTAGCAAGAGAACGTGGGGTCTTTGTGACATTTCGTCGAATAAGTGTAGGGTGTAAAGGGATTTACATTAGCAACAATGAAAAAGTTGAAGTTAAAAGCATTTGAACGTGTAAGTTAAAACTTCACAATGACCAAATTCTTACCTTCACAACATTTTATATGCTCCAACTTATAAACGAAATTTACTTTATGTGTCACAAACTTGGTTATGTAATAAGATTTCAAAGGAAATAATATGTCTTGACAATGTTTGATTTTCTTAATAATGGCTCCAATGATTTAAACATAACATTTATTGACGATAGTTATTCTTTTATACCATTTGTTTATGTGAATGAAAGTGCTAATATTTGACATGCCAGATTGGGACACATTAATCAACATCGAATCAATAGACTCGCTAGAAAAGACCTCTTGGGGTATCTCGCAAAAGTTGATCTTTCAAACTATAAAGAATGTCTAAACAAGAACATCATTAGTGAAAGGAAAACACGTCGAATACCCATTATAATTAATCCATTCAGACATATGTGATATGATGAATGTTCACACCAGACACAATTTTTTCTTACTTCATCACTTTATAAATGATTATTCACGCTACGGTGTTGTATACTTGATTTTTTATAAGTTTGAAGCTTTGAATTGTTTTGTGCTTTTGTACGATTCATTATCATGTTATAAAATCAAGTTAAACAATATTAAAGTCTTGCAAATTGACCGTTGACGTAAGTATCTCTCTGACTTATTTAAAAAGTTATGAGATGAAAATAGTATAGTTAGGCAACTAATAGTATTAAGAACTTTGCAACAAAATGGTGTTACAAAAAGACGAAATCATACCTTATTTAATATGATTATATTCATGATGGCGCAAAATAATCTTTCAATTTCTTATTAGGGAGATGCACTATTGACTATTGCCCACATTTTAAATCGTGTACCATCAAAATCGGTTGTCACCACTCCCTATGAACTTTGGATAGGTCGAAAGACTAACTTTAGTTATTTGCATCCTTGGAATTGTGCAACCTATGTTTTAAACAACTATCACATGTATGGGAAGTTGGATTCAAGAGAGCAGAAATGTATCTTCATAAGATATTGTGAAACCTTTAAGGACTATATATTCAAAGGTGAAAGGAGAGATGGTACGGTAACAAAAATCAAAAATAAAAATGTGACATTTATAGAAAATGACTTTCTTAAGCAGGACAAAATAGACAAGGAACTTAACACTATATAAGAGCGAGAGAGAGAGAGTCCAAATGCGAGTTTCAAACTTGACACTATATAAGAGCGAACAATTTGAAAACTCAAATTAGACACTAGAAGGTAGTAGCTAAACCTAAATATGTGCCGTGTAAATTTTAATAGATCTCTACATATGCTCCTTCAGTTGGGAGTCTTCAACGCAATAGTTGTGTATCAATACCAAGTATGCTAAGATGACCTAAAGATATGATGAATTAATTAGTTCAATGGTCATCATGGAGTCTCTATCAAAGGATTCATCTATACATGCCTTAGATTCTTGATTATGTCTTAAGAAAAAAAATTAGTGCTTGCTATTTTGTGGGGTACTCAAAGATGAAAAGTAAAATAGCATGTTCAGCTACGTTTTGAAAAAGCAGCTAATTCACTACTAAAAGAAATGAGTGCAAGGGAAAGAACTGTAATGAGGCATATTAAACTTTCACATATGATTGGCCAACTATATTTCTTATGTTGAATATATATATATATATATATATATATATATATATATATATATATATATATGAAAGTCAGTTATCACTGAGCAAGACATATGTTGTCTTGACTGTACTGCAAGATAAATTTAGAGCATAATTAGTTACATGATTATTTGAGCATTTGTTAGCTTACATGTGAACTGTCATGAATCCCTAACGGGCATCACATACACTCTAGAGATAATTGAATGATTATGAATCTTAACAGGTCTCTTTCCGGATCTTATAAAGAAGTGTGCTCATACTCGTAAGTCGCTCGGCACATTTACCATTTTATGGACGAATGAAAGAAGCAATGCCCAATGCGGACAAGTGGGAGATTGAACGAGTGCCCTTTGTGAGCATTGGTGGGTCACGCATGTGGCCCACCCTCTGTAGTTGCCTCTCGCGCAAGGATTGCATGTAGACACGCATGATCATGTGTGTGTCTTTGCACGCAATACGCGCGCACGTGAGACACTCAATCGCTTCTTACATGCGCATGATCTGCGTAATGACTATGGCGCACTGGATCGCGTGAGATGCACATACGGCGCATGACGCCCTCAGGCTGCCCCCTTGCCCAAGTCTCATTTGCCTTGTCTTTTTTCTATAAAAGGAGACCAATATCGAGGGTTCAATATACTTTCGTGTAGGTTCATTTAGAGGTATTTGTATTGTGACTATTTGTTCTATTTTCCCGATGTTTGGTTTCCAATCCTGAAGTATAAGTACGTCCAATGTTCGTCCAATGTTCGTAAAAAAAACCTGGACAATCTGCTTACGCAACGAGACATTTTTTGCAACCTCCAATTTATATACATTATAAATCCAACATCTACAAATAAATCATCGGCCATTCCATTTTATTGGTTGTACTGGGCATGGTCAATCCTATGTCAGAGGGTCAAAAATCCATCTCTACACCCAACCAAAGACCTTAATTTTTTATGAAGATAAATTGAATGGTACAAAATTTCTTGATCTGTAAGTACATGATTCAATTTTTTTGTTTTTTATGAATCAAATTGCAGCATTTTCTTAATCTATCATGCAAATTTAAGTAATTTGATACTTGACATGACCACTTAAGTAATCATTTGGTGTACCTTATTCTATAATATAAGAATTATTTTTATTAGATATTTAAACTCCACATACTAAAATATTTAAACCATGATTGTACCAAGAAAAAAATCCAGATCATAGGTAACAACCGAGAAAAAAAAGGAAATAAATCAACCTGTAACGGCCAACTAAAGAAGGGGCGGAAAAATGGGTATATCCCAGATTTCGTGGGATACAAAAACCTAGCAATAATGAAGGGAATAAAAATAATAAATATGAAAGATTAGGAAGTTAATTACCTGGAATGCCCTCAGATTTGACACTAGCATAAAACGAAACCAAAAACCTCCCCTCAGGCATCCTTCACCTCACGTGCACCAGAACACTTGAAGGGTTTTCTACGTGTTGTTCTTATCTTGTAAAGATCGTCCGCAGCTTCCCTTTTTCCCATACATCTCGTCGTTTATGTTCCACCTCCTCACAGTCTCACGATTTCGATCGATCTGCGGGTGGTAATCGATTAGGAAGAGGAGGGATTGCACACAAACAAAAGGAAGGGCCCAACATCTGAGTCGAATAATCAAACAAGGACCAAACGCGAAACAAGTTGGGTGATCCTGAAATCATCTTGCATAACTTTAAGTAGATTAAATCAAGACTTCTATCAAATCAGATCTCGTGGTATTAATGAATAGCATGCAAGATGATATCAAAATAAGAAGCTTGATTAATCGGCTGATCGTTGTATGATTACTAGGACTGGTTGGATTTATGCACCATATTGTTTTCTTTTGATCTGTCGTAATGATTGCATTCCATACTCATAATTTCCGCTGCATATGTATTGCATTGATCCGTGCCTTACTTTCTGTTTATGCTGTGATTAATCTGTGTTGGTAGAATGATAGAAATGTCATCTTGTAAGATTCTCGACATTTTGGAAACATACAAGAACCTAGCCTGGATTGCTATGAACTCAGCCTGGGTTCATACTGCGTCTGACTAGGTTGATTATTTGGCCCGTGTTCGCGGAACCCGGTCCGGTTCACCTTGAACTTGGCCCGAGTTAGCGAATGATGCATTGGCCGAACTCTTGACATTTTAGTACCCGACCCGGGTTCCACTGAACCCGACCCGGATTTTGTCCCATGTTGACCCGACATCGTGTGACTCTTCCCATGGATCCGGCCCAGGTGCGCTTCACACTCGGTCCGAGTCCCAGATAGGTGTCGGCCTGGGTTTCTCGATACTTGGCCCGGGTTATGTTTGCTTGATACCTTACCTGACTTCTCTTTTGATTTTGATCTCGACCTGCAGGAACTTCCCAATTTTAACCCAAGTACTGATATGATTCTTACCTAATTATGAATATCTGATTTTCCTTGATATATGACCAGAACCATTACTATCATGTGGCTATTCCCACAACTGAATCATCGATTGCTTATTGATATTAAACATTGAAATGTAAAAAGGTTAAAGTGACTAATAAGATAAGATGGAAGATAATTACTGGGTTGTCAGCCTATGCCAAACGCTTCATGATAAGGGTCGCGATCATTGACTCGCACGCGGTTGTATCGTTTCGCTCGACGTACTCCATAAGTAAACAAGAGCCCATCCTATGTTAAGTAAAGGATGAATTTAAAGACACCTAAAATCACCTGAATTCCAAGTATGATTTAAGATAAATAAGCATGACTAAGTAAATAAATATGAATGTATTATCGTTATCATCTATCATCATGATTATGTAGTAAGCTATTGATTCCAAGACTACTAAGTATCATTTGATTTCATTGATTATCATTATCTATTGATTTTCCTTACTAATGATTTATAGTGATCTCAAGCGCATTCTCATAACCAAGATAAGTACTGATCTTTATCTTATGATTTATTCTAATTAGAATTATGCATTGTATATTGTTATTGGTTTCTCACCAGGTTGTAAAACTTACGGGAGAATTATCTACCCTATGTTTGATTTTCACAAGGCTAGATCACAATCGATTTGGGGACGTTACTCATACATATATTATTGAAATTTTCAAAAGTGAGAAAGAAGGCCGAAGTATGTGGATATGTCTCTACTTATTATTATTGGCCTAATTGGATAAGAGTTAGATTTATTATATTATAAGTGCCAAGCTAAAAATGTATATAATTATCAAAAGTTTAACGATCAAGGGGTCTAACGTATAATATCACAAATAAAATATGAATGTAATTATAAGCTTATATGTAATTACTACTTTATTTATTAAAATATATATTAAATTCGTGCGGACAAAGGATTCAAATAATATATTAGTTGAGCCAAAAGCGATATTGTATCACCCTTCAACCAATCAAGATATTATTCGCTTTGGACTTATGGCCCGCATGAATTTAAAACGTATCTTGATAGGTGAGAGGAATAGTTATATATATAAGCTTATGATCATCTCCGTATTTTGTTCATATTAAACTATTCAATGAGATCATCTTAATCCTTAGACCTCAGGTCATTACAAATATAGTTCCAACCTCATGCGCAAATTTTAATCATGTAAGAACTAGGATGAACACTAGCCAAAAGTCGACGATGACCTTGAGCGCTCTATTTGGCATTATTAGCGGTACGACAAGCGGATAGCGATTAGATGTTGTAACAAATAAGTGTTTGATAAATTTAGCGCTATAATTAGCTAATGAATATAAAATAACATAATTAGACATATGACAAATTACTTAATTTAAGCACTACACAAATTTTATTATAATATAGTAAATTAAATATTTATATCTTAATTAAATAAAATAAAATTTGACAACTAATTCTTTTCTTAAAATATATAGATATTTATATTAACAATAAATTTTATATAATGCACCCATGATATAAAAATATTAATTGTGAAATTATTTTTTATTCATTGTTAACCTATAAATAATTTGTAGTTAATTAAGCATGAATATAAAAAGAAATATAGTTAAATATTTATAAAATAAAAATGAGAAAATAATAAGATAAGTTAGAAATAAATTATATATTTGAATAAAGGTAAAATTAAAAAAATTTATAAAATGTTAACCTCTAATCGTTAAACACTAGTAGAAGTAACTTTCAAATATTTTTATATAAAACGCTATACGCTATTTATTTTTATCATTTATCAAACAAAAAATTAATGTTTGAACCGCTAAATACTATTTAAAATGCTAATTTTAGTAGAATCTTACAAAATCTGCTCCTTGGTTCTTAGTTCTCAATTTTACTATTTAAATTCTTTAAACTATTCAACTTATTCACTTTATCCCATCAATTTTTAACTTTTTTTCTTAATTTATCTAATGATATTCTTAACCTTTATTATGATATGAAAAAACAATATAGACAAAAAAAATTGATGTAAAAAAATATGTATTTAAAATTATTTGTTTTTCTCATATCAAATCTATTTTCACTTTTTAAAAAATGAGAGAGTAAAATCATAATTAGAGAAATGAAGAAAAATAGAAGTTGAATAAGTGAAATTTTCATTTTTATAAAGAAAATGGAAATGACTAATCACTTAGACGAGCAAAGCACTAAAAAAATTTTAAAAAAATAATCCAGTCTTTCTCTTGTACTCTAATGAAATAATTTGGAGTTTCACAATTTGAATTTTATAAGAAAAGTTTGTAGTCATCTTCCAATTGCAGAATGTCTGATATCGGAAGTGACCTGGACGACTAACCAGAGAATCAGATAGTTTGTGTTTTTGGGTCTCCCTGACACGATGAGCAGCTCAATATCACAGATGCTCACAAAGCATCTCAATATCCAACTCCGACGTGGAAGGGTCAGATACAAAAGCACATAATTAAACGAGATAGCCTCTAAACAACTGAAAGTGGAAAATAGTAATTGGCCATTTTTGTTGTCATACGAAAACAGCATCGAAAACTAACTGCCTTGAAGCATCTACAAATCACACAGAAACTGAACCAAGATTTCCATAATAAAAAAAAGGAGCAATGATCCAACTTTACCGAACTCAGTTGGAAAAAGACAGCAAGAATGCCTGGTGAACACAAGCTTAAGATTCCCTATCGAATTCCAATATCAAAGAAATAATTTAGCGGGGTTCATAGAAGCAACTTATATTAGATAACCAAATCCTGTTCTTTACAATATTATCATGATAGAAATTATTGGCAGAACCGAAGATAACCTCTTATCTTGTAGAGCCGGCTAGACCATTATACGTCCTTTGGAACCTTCACTATGCAGAAGAATAAGAAACCCACCACCAAAAACCTTCTCTATCCGTAGCAATGGAAGATTGGATAGAATTAGATGCCTTATCCAACAAAACAAGTTATGCTGGGTAGCCAACAATATAAGATTTTAGCATGTTCAGAGTCAGCCCTACAGTTTGTTCTCATTCTATATTACACATGTAAAGCACCAACAGTCAGTTTTCTAGATACCTTTTTTAGAAGAAAAGAAAAACAAAACATGATATGTGTGTGTGTATAGAGAGAGAGAGATAGAAGAGAGAGGGAAAACCCCATAACAATACAGTAAGGCAGGCACATTTATTATGAATATGATGGTGCAAGCTTTCTATCATCATCCCTGAAGTTCCTACTATTCCTAAGATTGGAGGAAACAATATAGGATAAATGTTCAGTATAACATATACCATTTAATACCGCACAAGTATAATACCAACAATCATCGAGATAAATGTTCACAAATGAACCAATTAGGTTAGCAAGCAGATTTGACAGGAACTACAACAAACAAGGAGAAAGTACAACATTAGGCACCCTGTGTCATGCTAGCACTCAACAGGAAAGACATGCGCCAAACATCAAGCATTCACAACTCTTTTTGCACTTTTTGCATTAACCAAATACCATTGGGCATGGACAATGGCTAAGACCACGGTTTTTCACTAGTGAGATAAGCTTGTCAGAAACAAGCCACAAAACCCAGACCAAGATCAGGCCCTTTGTTCATATTTAACCTTCAAATAGAAAGGTGGAGATAAGAAATTATCCAAAATTATCTCTGAGGATGTCTCAATTATACCAAGACTTGATTTGCACAAACAACTTTCTTTTTAGAACTGTGTGAAGAACAATGTGACAAGTACCAAAACACGTGATGCATAAGGATTATATTTATATCACTTAGTTGGATCCACTTTTTTGGAGGGGTTCATCTAGAATCCGTTTGACAAATTTTCACCGTGCGATTAACATATTAATACAATAGAGTCAGTAACACATATATAGCCAAGTCACCTGGAAAGTTTTTGATATAGAATGGTTATCTGAGTGATTTAAGGATCACAGAAAATATAAGCATATCAGGGATGTCTACTACAAGTAATCCATTATGCTTAACAAGCAGTAAATCCACTTAGTTGAAGAAACCATTACAAGTTGAGCCTAGGGACTTATGTATGCTCTAAAACTGGAAAAAAGCAAGATTTTAGACAGAATATTAATATCTTCATAAAATAGTCATATCCAGCAAATGGTACAGTGCAGCAATAACAGTCGTAAGCAGGAATACAGCAAAGAAATGAAACCCAGAAATTTGATATTAAGATGTCATGCAGTCTTATTTCAGGTTTCAAGCAGCCAATGTTACAACTAACAGATGACCAGTTACAATGGGCGCAGAACATAGCCAAAGAAGCACTGAACAGAGTTCCAACATCCAGTTGTCTTCTTAGCGACATACCGAACTAGTAATAAATCCTAATGTTCTCCAACTGTTAATATCTAACAGAAAAAGTGATGGTTCGGTAGTACCTTTATATATATAAGCTCGACTAAATCAGACCCTAAGTATCTGAAGCTTGGAGGAGAAGGCAATGGCGACCCAGTCGGGCTGGGTGGAAGACCACTGCAGCTGCTCAATCTCGGCGCCTGCGGTGTATGCGAGGATGGGGTCGATTCCGCCCTCACCGCCGGCAGCAGCAGCAGTCGCCTGCTGGCCGCCACTACCCGAGGAACCCATCGACGAGAGGTCCCAGATGAGGGCCTGGGAGTCGTCGCCGGCGGTGCAGATGTGGCAGGACGAGTGCGGCGCCCATGCTATGGCGTTAACGCTAGCGTGGTGTCGCTGAAGCTCGACGACGGGGAGCGTCGGGAAGCGGATGTCGAGGACCACGACCTTGGCAGAGTCCATGATGATGGTGGCCATATACCGGGGGTCTTGCTTGTTCCACCCCAGCCGGACGAGAGGAGTGTCCGGCGGATCCGCCGCCTCGTAGATGATGGTGGAGTGCTCCTTGTCACGGAGGTCGAACACCCGCACGGAGCCGTCGGCGGAAACGGACGCGAACACACCGACGCCTCCCCAGGCGATGTCGTAGACCTCCTTGTCGTGAGCGATGAGCTGCGTGTCCACGGCCTCCCGATCAATGTCCCAGATGGTGCAGGTGGTGTCGATAGAGGACGTGCCGATTCGCCGGGGCTCCGCATCGTTCCAGTCAAATGACGTCAGCGGACCGCAGAACTCCGAGTTCCGATTCCCATTGAGAAGGGACTTGAGCTCGACGCAGGCGGAAGAGTCACCCTCATCGCCGTCGCCGGAGTTTATGCGCCAGATGCGGAGGAAGTCAGCGGAGGTGGCGAGGAGGTCCGGGCGGAGGCAGTCGCGGTCCGGAACGAACATGGTCTTGGTCGGCGGGTAGGGGTGCTCGAAGGAGAGCGCGGGGTCGGAGCGGATCTCGCCGGTGGCGTCGTCGAGCTGGACGATCTCGACGCGGTTGGGAAACTGCTCCAGGAGGCTGGCGATCGCCAGGCGGTACTTCTTGTCCCGCCGCACGCTCCAGTTCATGGCGTAGATGTGCCACGGCGCCTCGTAGGTGTAGATCTCCGACCTCTTCTGCTGCTCCTCCGACCCTCCTCCGCCGCCGCCGCCGTCCGCCGACGGGCCATCCGCATCCCTGTCTCCGCCGGCGCCGTTGCCACCTGCTCCCATGGCGCCTCTCTCTTCTCCTCCTCTTTCTCTCTCTTTCTGAAGCAAAACCCTTCCTTTTTTTTTGCCTGTGGATTATGAATTATGAGGAAGAAGAAGTTGTGGCGGTGGATCTTATTCACAAGCAACAAAGTAAAGAAAGAAATATTTGGGAAGTTACTTTTATTACTCTTATTATTAATTAATTAATAATTAATGTGCAGAAATGTCTTCCATTTTCTATAACCTAAAATAAGGATGAAATGGATTCCAATTAATTTTCTTAAGATATCAATTTATTACATAAAAATATTTCTGTTGTATTATTCCAATTGAATATGTAATAGTTATATGAATGAATGATATTAGCGGGGATAAAACTTTCATTTGACTAAGGAACTTAGGTCAGAATTAAAATTTTTTACCAAACAGTTAATGTGACGAAAACTTGTCAAGTTTCCGCCATGTAATGTAGAGCAGAAATATTTAGCCAAATATTTTAGTCGTAAAATTCTTACTATTAATGGTAAGAGCAACCTTTTTTATTTTTTTTGTTATAGGTCAGAGCTATTTTTAGACCTATAACTTGTATTAATAGCGGAGCAACCTTTTTTTTATTTTTTTTATAGAGCTACTTTTAAACCTATAACTTATTATTTTAATAATCTTATTATATGCATATATTATATTATATTATATTATATTATATTATATTATATTATATACTTATAATATATACATATATTATATTATCATAAATTTATAATTTATTTAGGTATAATAACAAAAGAAGTACATTTATTATTTATTAAAATTTACTTAGTGTTATAATAAAATATAATTTTCCATTATTATTTAATATGAAATTTTTTTTTTAAATGTTGACGTAAATATTTTTATTTATTTTACTTATCATATATCATAATAAAAATTAACTAGTATGATATTAGTATAATATAACTAAATTATCAATTATGGTATTCTAAATAAGTTGCAATTATACAATTATTTTATATAAATATGATGTTAAATTTTATTTTATATTTCATTTTTTAGTTATTAATTAGTATATCTTAATTTTTTTCTTCGATCTAATTTGCTAATTATAAAAATATTGTGTAATTAATAATATAAAAATAATCTTATAAAATAATAAAATATATAAATTTACTTCTTACTTTTTATCCAAACACCTACTAAAACTTATCTATCAAATCAACTTTTTAAATTCTCATCATTACATTTTTTCATCCAAACACCAACCTAAACTTTTCTATTTAATCGATTAGTTATCGGGAACTAACTTTTTTTTTCAAAATTCTCGTATCAAACACGGCCATTAGGAACGTGTGGTACGAGAACAAAATTAATAAAAATTAGGAGAAATTTTCTTTTTCTTGTCAAGAGAACAAAAGTGAAATATGTTCTTATAACAAAAGATAAATAGTGTTTGAATACATCAAGAACAAAAAAACATGAAATTATGTATTCTATTAAACAATGTTATGTAATTTTTAATAATTAATAAAAAAAATAAATATTCATAATAAAATATGCTAATACTTGAGTGAAATAAAATAGATAATTTTTAAATAAAATAATTTTATTTATTTAAAGAAACATTATTTTAGAAATAATCAGTCTAGTTTGTTTGATTTCTAACAAATATGATATAATTAAATAATAATTATTCATATTAATTAAATAATAAATTAATCACAAATTAAAATTTCTCATTATTATCATTTTAAATTTTATTTTAAGCATCACATTTATAGTGTATTTTCTACAAAATTTAATAAATACAAAATATAATTAATTATGTGTAATTATTAATACCAAATAAAAAAGGATGAACAAAATATTTGTTCATGTCATTGACAGAAACATTATATTCTTATTTTAAGAACAAAATCTAGTAGTTTTATAGTTTTTAATACGATTTTAATTATTTAAAAATTTGAGTAGAAGGTTGCTTTTGGAATGAAATCGCGGTTCTTCTAAATTCTCAATGAATAGTTGAATTAAGAAATTAGTTCAAGGTGTGTTTGAATAGAGTGGATCATAAGGATGAAATAAGGGAATTGATTGATAGAAAAAATTGATTTGATGGATGAATGTTTTATGAATTTGAATTAAAAATGATTATTATAATTATAAAGTATAATTTTATTATAATTAAAATAAAATTATAAAATAATATAATTATGAAAAGTTTTGTTAAAAATATAATTTAAATATGAAAAATTGTTTTTAAATTAATTATATTTAATGAAATATTAAAATTTGTAATGAAATAATAAGTAATAAATAATATTATATTAATCCTTTATTAAAATTATTTTATATTTATTAAATAATTTGTTTTATAAAAAATTTGAAGAAAAAGAAAAACGTTAAACTAAAAATAAAGAAAATGTCACGTCAACACAAAAAAAGGTTGATTTCAATGCTACAGTTCTCTAGTTCCATAAAAAAAGTTGGATCCCGAGTATCTCAACCAGGTCATTATCCAGGTTTTAATTTCCTTATATGGGTGCATTTGGCAAATGGAACTAAAATTCCTCTGAATTTCATTTAATAAATTAAGTCAAGGTGTATTTAGATGGAGCGAAACATAATGATAAGAAATCAACGAATTGATATGATACGAAAAAAAATAGGTGTGATGAATTATTTTGTGAATTTTTTAAATAAAATTTAATATTATAAATGTAAAATAAAATATTGCTATTAAATAAAAACAAAAGTATAAATTAAATTTTTTGTTAAAATATATTATTTAAATATAAAAATTGGGTTTTCAATAAATTATATATAGTAAAATATTAAAATTTTTAATGAAATAACAAGTAAGAAATAATATTATATTAATATGTTATAATAAACAAATTATATTTAATAAATAAATTATTTTATAAGATACATGTGTGGGAGAGAGAAAATAAAAAAAGAATAAATGAAATTGAAAAAAAAATTGTCAACACGCCAACTCAAAAATAAAAAAAGTGGTTCACCCTAGCTTGATTTGGTATGGTTGAAACAGGAGAAGGAAATTAGGAGTCACGTGATTCCTAATTTTAGAGTAAGGTTCCGTATCCAATTCTATCAAACATCACGTCATTTGATAAAGCCGATTTGGAACTAGACGGTGGTTCCGTCCAATTCTAATTGTCAAATGAGATCCATGGGAGCCAGGTTGAAAGCCTACGTTTGCAAAACCGCGAAACAAAAATATTATTTCGTTGCCAAACGCAGCCGAAATGTTTGAATACAAAAGCAGAACAAGCCTATGTTCTAGCCTATATACCATGCACTTTTCGTCAATCATAATAAATACATTCAGCATTTAACTCATGAAAATGATGAAACTGAAATTTAATGATGAGTTTGATAGAAAAAGTATTATCAGAATTCATATATTCATGTTTAATATGATTGATTTCAAGATGAAGATGTTATATTACCTGAAAAATAAAAACCTGGATGAATTTGGCTGAATGATACCTCATTTTAACAGGTAATGTTGAAAAAACTTATTTTTAATTACATCATATTAAACTTAAATAAAAATATGAAAAAAAAGGTGTGAAAGAGGAGAGAGAGGATGGAGAGGACAGAGAGTTATGATGTGAATAAAAGATTAAAAAAACTGATTAAGAATGTGAGGAAGGAAACAACATGATTTAGGATATAAAGAGTGAACAAATGGCAAAATTAGGTGAGCCTCCCATCCCTCTCGGATGTCATATTGTAATCGACAAAAAAAAACCTTTGAGTTGTACCCAACATTTGATTGTAGTCTATAAGGATATATAGGCACCACGAAAAAAATATTAAGCAACTAAAATAGGAATATTTTGATTTATGCATATAAACAAAACTATCTTGTAAATGTAAAATTGTCCTCTTTTGATTTAATATCAATATAATTCGTGTTCTTGTGGAAAATAGAGAAATATTATTTTGTGCCATGGCTATTTCTCCTGTCTAAAATAAGGAGGGAAGATATGCTTAAATTGTTAAATGATATAAAAAAACACTTTAAGTTGAAAAAGCCAGTGGAAAAGGCAACATTAAATCAAAAGAGTATTTTTTTTCCTTCTCTGAGATGATCCTATCATAACACTATTTGTTTATTATTTTATATATCACATGTCATAGAAAATAATATTGGAACTAGAATTAGAGTGATTCAGAAAACAAATATCTCTTCATTTATTGACCAATCCAATTGATCGAGTTTTTATGAAAAAGCTTGAAGAAATATTTTCATTCTTTTTAAGTTTTAATGTAACATCCCGAAATTTAACCGTTACGTGACTAAAGTCTTCTCTTGAGACGTTATTGTGGACTATATAACTTATCAACCCTTAATACCATCATAATAAATGGGAAAGTCAAAACAATAAAGGTTTATACATTTGGAAGATGAACAATAACTAATAAATAAGTGCAAAAACTCCAAAATCCCGAAATAATAAATACAACACGAATCTCGTCTCGAGTACATCATCAATCTCGAAGCCTTTATAAGTAAAGCTTACATGAAATATTATACAAGACAGACTCAAACTGCCATTTGAGCTCTAACATCGCACACACATCAACACTATGCAAGCTGCTTAATACCTATGAGGATCAACACAGAAGAAAAACAACAATCTTGTAAGTAATAATGCTTAGTGTGTTAACAAAATAAACTATAAAATGTCTTTTGAGTATAGACATCAATAACGATAGTTCAGATGATCGTGTCCATAAAAAGAGTCATATAAATAGTGAAGAGACACAATCTGATTATGAACTTTATAATGAATCATGGTCCATTTTTTGACAGCAATATAGAGATAAAGATTATGCAAAAAGAATTATAAATAGCCTATCAACTTTTTCCTATATAAGAACTATTCCTCTTCCAAATGGGAGGATCATAACATTATAAGAGTAATTAATCAAGGAAACTAGGTTCATCAATCTCTAATATCATATTATATAAACATCTTATTATCATTTATTGGAAGAGCTATCTTGTTGTTAAAGGTGTGCCTTGTGAAACAATATAACCTATGTTGGCAGTGCAATGAGAATGCTTTTATGATAAGGGAAGAATTGCAGGTGTAAGAAATCTTCTTCATTGTTTAGGTTAGAGTAGCCTCACACAACATGAATAGAAATGAGTGGCCATAAGGCTACTTATCATTCCATTAAATCATTTGTTTAGTTCTCTCTAGTTCATAGGTATAGACAAAAGTAATCCACATCTTACATCTTTTATCTTTTCCTTAACACTAAACTATATTTGGGCCATAAGAGCCAAATAAAATCATAAGGAATAAAGGTAACTCTAGATCATCTATAGGGTCATATAAGGGTGCATGGAATGGTTAAAAAAGATTGAACGTCAATCTAATTGAGTAAAAGAATCATATAAAGTTTTTGTCTAAGTTTTCGGGCGTCCGATTCAAGGGGTAGACGTCTGATTCTCTTCTCGGCGCTCTCAGTTAGTTACACTATCAGGGTGCCCGCTCTTGTGAGCGGACGTCTAGTCAATAAAAGTGTGAGAGATGTCTCAGTCATCTGGGGTTTTTCAGGCACTCATCCCGATGAGAGGGCATGCGTTAATAAAATGTACAAGTCTCTATCTAGTTCGGATGTCTATTTCACTGTGCAAGCATTCAATCTTCCTACCCTATCCAGCTCTTTAGGCATCCATTATACAAAAGTGCGAGTCTATTTTTTTCAGACACTCGGCCTAGTGATCGGTCGTGCAATATGAAAAGGTCTTAATATCTATGTTATTGGCGGTCGATCGATTGCTATTGTAGGGTATGGTCTGACAATGGAAAGTTCAATATGACGGTCATGACATTTTAGGCAGTTGATTAGTTCATCTTAGAGCGGATGTCCGCTCAAAGGAGCGATCATCCGATCTGAAGGATGTCTACTCTTGGTTGAATCTTTTGGACGTCCGATTTTCCAATCGATTATCTAGTGGATCGACTAAGGTGCAACTCATTGCGGCTTAGATTTTCAATCAAGTTTTTAAACACCCAAAACACTTTCAAAGTCCAATGTAACATGTATCAATCAAATATCACTAGTAGGAAGCATCCAAGTATCGTTCACGTCTTCTTATCACATGTTCCATGTGCAACTTATAAAATAAGCCCATTCTCATATCCTTATAAAGTTGGCATCAGATCCATTTCATAACAATCTAGCAAACCTATGCATGTACTAAAATCCACCAAATCACTGAAAAATAAACACATACAAACAACCTAGTTGCATGTCGTCACTAGTAATTGATTTGTAATCATGTCATCACCCAATACATTCTAGTTTGAATTCCAACATGATTATCAATCAAAAGCATCAATCTCAGTTATCAACATGCCATCATAAATCATTAATATTTCATTCTAAGCATAATCATTGTAACGACCTCAACTTTTGATAAATAAATAAATGAATATTTTATTCATTAATAAAATCTAGAAAATCATTATTTAATTTTCACACAAATCGAGACATTTCATAGGGCATCCGACGATTGGTTTCGAAGCTCCAACATAGGAGAGAAGCCTCGAGGCGATGAATGCGAGTTTCAAGGTCACTACGCGGAGATATTGATGTGGAGATTTATGGATTATATTTCCACCATTATTTCGTGTGCATGTAGTATCTATTATATACTTATTTTTTCACGTAGACATATGCATGGCATTAATTCAACACATTTTAAATATTCTCCACATGAACTCGCAATATTATAAATAAGTATCTCCTGCCAGCGTGAGAATTCACTTGGATAAATGCCCTTTTCTTTTGCAGGAGGCTAATGAGTCCAAGGAGATGAAGTAGAAGCGGCTGAACCATACACTATTTTCTACGTCAAGGATAGATGGATTGCTATCGGGCTAAGGAAGAGGCCAAATAACAAAACAGCAAACACCATTTGTAGTCTGGGGACCAGCCAACTCCTTCATCTCCCTGGTGCAAGGAAGCTTTTCAAGAGGTAGGGGGACCACAGGAAAAAGCTGTTGAGCGCAGGTGGCGACAAGTGGACAGACAAAGAAGGAGAGGAGAAAAATCAATAGAAAACAGAGGTCAAGAGGTAGGAAAGGAGGCGGATATAAAAGGAGGAGAAGTTGTAAGCGAGAAGATGGACTTTTCTAGAGAGAGGATTAGAGATGAAAAGATGAAAGAACTGAGAGTCTGAAAATAATGTCTTTGGCAATTTGTGGAGAAGTGTGTCTCCACATGACTTGTAACTAACCGGCTTTGTTGAGACCAGGAGGTATTTTTGCTACTTGGATTCATGTTTCTTAGCTTTGTTTATTCTATCATTTTTCATGATCAATATCGAGTGTTGAGCTTTCTTGTGTTTTTCATTATATCAGTCAGGTTCATGTTTTATTGTTTGATTCTCTATCTTCTAGCTCTTTACATGGATTCGAATTCATGAACTATCTTCACACTGCACCCTCGACCATAAGAATGTTATAGGTTCCATCGCGACGAAATCAAGCTTGGGTGAAGATAGTTCCATGCATGGTTCTCGTGTTTTCATGTAGTTGTAAACTAGGAGAAGATTTTTGAACCATTTGCTGCCTTGCACCCCCAATCGTTGGGACGTTATAGGCTCCATCATGATTGAACGTGGAGAAATCAAGCCCAAGGCAAGCAGTAGTTCATGGTGTTAGTTTTCGAAGAATTAGCAATGGCTTCATGGTATGGTTTAGACATCGTTCGCCCTTTGATCCGTGACTTGAAAAGGTTGTGCACACTCCAGAGTTTTGACAATAAACGACCGAATTGAGTCAGAAATTTGGTATTACCTTAAACGGTTTTAAAGGATGTTCACATATTTCTATTTCACCATTGTTGCGTCGATTCTTTCTGAATTTTCTGGAAAGTTCGACCCAATGTGGAATACTCTTCAATCCTCACTCAAGTCAGTGACCCGAGTAGGGTAGGCAAGAGATGAGTTACTTATGAAGGACTTCCAATAAATACTAGTTCGTATTTCCTGAATCAAAATTTTCTTCTCCTTCAAAAGCATCTAAGCCATCTCGGAGCATTCTGCCTGGGAGGGTGGTCCTTATTCCACTAAGGCAAGCATGAGTCGACCATAGCCTCCTTGTCTTAAGCGTATTTCTATTGAATGTCTGATACTTAGTGGACACAAGACTTAAACTCAAATCCTAAGAAAAGCTCAATTCGTACTTTGGCGTTAACACACATTCTTTTTACGAACTCCTTTCACGCACGTAAACACTAGCTTTCCACCAACACGAACATGTAGGCACGGAGTCGAGTGTCTTTATTATCGAGATCAACCAAACGCATGCGTGAAAAGGGAACTCGGTTACTTCACCCATATCATGTCAACCTAAAGAACCTTGAATCCAACAGCGGAAGCACCTCCCATAAGTCCTCAACACGTGTTCTTAATTTATTGTCTCACACCCTCCTTTAACATTAATCATCGCTTTTGCAATATTTACGCTTTTACATTCTGAAAACTACAAAAACATTTAGTCTCTTTTTATGTTAAGTTGCCATTCCTTTTCTCTTGTTTTCAAGTATTTACTTTTCTTATCGAGTTTGCTCCGAAGGATTTTTTTCGAAGATTTCGCAGACATCGCTTCCCTGTGGATCAAACCTCAAGCACTACAATAATGTACCATACGCTTGCAGATTGCATTTCAATAATGTAGAGAGATTATAAATTTTAAGACTTCATTCATGATATTCCTTTGTATTCAAGGGTAACACGCCGGATATTGGTAGACCTGTGTCATAGAGGCCTTTGTCTCCTCTTTCGTGCGATATTCTCTATACACACTTTATCTGAGTTAGATATCGCTGACCAAAGTTCAGTGTTCGTGCAGTTTTTCAACAGAAGGATTGTAGTTGATTTTTAGCCAAATTTAGGTACATAAGGGAAACTCCTATGATGTCGATTTTCCGCGACGTGGAACTCTATTCTCTTCTCCTCAGTATCGAGGTTTTATTGATATAGAGTTTACATCCTTTGGACATCGTATGATATAATTTTAGTGGCAAAAAAATGTCAGAATACGATTGACCACCGACGAAAGAACCCGGCCCGAGCTCTATCAACACGGCCCGAGTTACGGCCAACACGACCCGGGTTAAACATGGACATGGCTCGGGTTCTATGAACTAAGACTGATTCAAATTTGGACGTGAACTGGGTCGGCGACAATGCTGCCCGAGTTTTCGATGACACGACTTGTGTTTTTTTAATACGGCTTGTGTTTTATCGAGCAGCCATCACGGCCAATCCAGCCCGGGTTCAGATCTTACCCGGTCTTGGTTCTACTTGGCTGAGGGGTTTTTTGGCGATTTTCGAACACAACCCGGGTAGAACCCGACGCGGGCTGGATTTTGAGGGCAGAAAACTTATTTTTGAATATTTTACTATGGATAATTGAATGTTATTATGGTTAATAATTCTTGATCATCCATGATCATAATTATTAATATATCTGACATCATCATATCTTTTAGATCTAATTTTGAGATTATTCATATTATTATTCCATTTGATCATGTAATTCATTATAGTATTGATACAGTAGTTTTTTCCTAATTGAGTTCTTATTTAACCTAAACTAAATTGTTAAAGATAAGTGTATTAGGTAAATAAGATAAAAGATGAATACTGATGGATCTCCATGTTCTCTGATTGTCTATAATCCTTTTGGGTCATATTGTTATCGTATTGTATAGGATAGATAGTATAATTAGAGGTTTGAAATGTCATCCTATAGAAAAATTATGGTTGTTCTGTGATTGGTCATGATCCCCACCATAACGAATTATTATTTAGCATCATTATTGAATGACAGCTTGCAATAGTCAAAGATTGATCATGTGAAGCACTGGGTGGATGACTTAAAGCATAGCCTCAAAGAAAGAGTTAAATAAGGGAATTGTCAGACCCTTTAGTTTGTTGAAGAGTTCATCGTATATCTAGGAGATGGCGATGAGGCAGGAGCTCAACGATAATATTAGGCACCTGAAAATCAACACCAACATCATAATCACAATAGAGATTGTAGGCATGGTGATAGACGTGACAACCGTTGTCCAATGATCGGAATAGAGCCAGACCCTATCTGAATAGCAGGAAGCAAACAGAAGCCATGCGACTACTATCATCGACTTCATCTCGATGAGTGCTATCGAGAGACGGGCGCGTCTTTGAAACAAAGTGGGCCACTTCACCCGAGAGTGCAAAGAGTCAAGACGCATTGTACCACCTCCTCCTCAACTCAATAATGGGCCATCGAAGATGGTGCAAGGTCGAGTTTACAACATGCGACCTACTGACGAGCAAAGAGCAAATGACACAATTCATGGTACGCTTAAAATTGATTACATTCATGCTAACATACTACTTGATTTATGAGTGACACACTCCTTTATTTCAGAACCATTTGTTCCACTATTGAGCATGAAACCACATGCTACAAAATTTCCACTTGACATCGGCATGCCGCTGGGATCCATTGTTACACAGAAATACATTCTCAAGGTGTCGGTCAAAGTGGGAGACAAATCGTTCCAGAACACGATTCATTGCCGATGAAAGAACCCGGCCCAGGTTCAACATGGACATGGCTTGGGTTCTATAAACTCGAACCGAATCAGATTTGGATGTGGACCGTGTCGGCGACAATGCGGCTTAGGTTTTCGATGACACGACTCATGTTTTACGAACACGGCCCGTGTTTTATTGAGCAATCATCACAAGTGTGGACCGGCCAACCCGACTTGGGTTCACACCCTATCCAGCCCAGTTCCACCTGGCCGAGGGGTTTTTTGGCAATGTTCGAACATGACCCGGGTCCTACCTGATGCGGGTTGAGTTTAAAAGGCACAAAACTATTAATATTTACTATGGATAATTGAATATTTATTATGGCTAATCATTTCTGATCATCCATGATCATATTTGTTAACAAATCTGACATGAAATCTTCTAGATATGATTTTGAAATTATTGATATTATCATTCATTACGATTCTTTATAGTATTTATTCAATAGTTTTTCCTGATTGGATTCTTGTTTAATCTAAACTAAATTGTTAACGACAAGTCTATTAGGTAAATAAGATAAAAGATGAAAACTAATGGGCCTCCATGTCTCTAATCTCCTGGACCATATTGTTATCGTATTGCATGGTCAGATAGTGTACTTATAGGTTTGAGATGTCATCCATTAGAGAAGTTACGACTGTCCTATGATTGATCATATCCTTCGTCATCACGAATTATTGTTTAGCATTATTATTGGAGAGGTGGCTTGCCGTGGCTTGATTCTCCACTAGCGTACATGAAAGAGACATGGAGTTTTCCCTTAATTAATTGATGGCTTCTTATTGTATTGGATACTCCAAATATTGAATTGAATTGAATCAAATTGAAAGAATGAGAATTGAATTAAATTGAATCATGGTCATTCGTGACTGATATTGTCTCTGCCCAATGACCATTGATATTGATATTGAATTAAAATTATTAAATTAGATAGTGCCATAGTGATAAGATACATTGATTATTATTAATTGATATTGATTGGTCTTTGTGACATTTCTAATCATCTTTATTGATATATTGATCTATTGAGCTCTTATTCTTTTGATCGATTCAGTACTCTATTGCTTATCGTATCTTGTTATTATTTATTTTATTGATCACTGTTGGTTATTAATTATCATTATGTCTAGATCCTATGTACTGTGTATTTTTATACTCATAGATTTTTTTCTACATCTGAATTCATGTACGTAAGTTGATGATAGAAGATGACGATGTATATGATCAAGCTACAAAGATATTGCACATGACGTAGGACTATGTTATACGAGATTTATTATTGGAAATTAGTTTTTCACACTTTTAGTATTGTGGAGATACGATCTTTGACATTATGGATTTTTAGACATTCTTATTATTATTTTCGCATTTTATAGAATTTATTTTAAAAATTAGTTTATAGAAAATTATGTAGCGTCTCTAACTCTGAGCGCGTGAAAATCATGTGAGTCTCGGAGCGTTACAATCATACTTAACAAAAAGGACAATTAAATCATATTTAAATTTTGCCCAGATCATGCATGCTACCCTCCTAGGCATATTTAAATAGCATAATTATCAGTCATAGTTCATCATTTAAAACATTAATCAACTTTCCTAAACATACTCTTACCCTTCAGAATAAGTTCCATGACAAAGATCCCATTTAAAGCCTTTGTTCCTTTATTTGCTTATTTTCTCTAGTTCTCTCCTTGCTCTTTCACTTCTCCTTCATTCCTTTCACTCCCTACAGCCGCTTAAGCACAAGTGCACTATGAATAAGATAGAGTAGAATGAGTCAAATAGCAAAAGAGAGAAAGTAGAGGAGTGAGTGGTGGAATTAAATAGGTTTTGAAAGATGAGTTTGGTGTCCCTTCCTCCAAGAGTCACCAGTGAAAGTGGTGTTCTTTCATTTCATTTGAATTTTGAAGAAAAATAGTTGATTGAGTGGACATTTGTTTTCTTCCAACTTACGACTAATTTGTTTTTCCTACAAATATAACTGATCTTATGAGAATTCAAACTTATCTCGATTAATTTTAATTAGACCAAGTTAATAATCAAAGATTGTCGATTTCGATTAAACTTTGACATTCATTAGATAAGGTGATTAAACTATTCGAATATTTGCTTATCATATTTAATATTAATCATACCTTTTGTAGTTGCCTAATTCAGAACCCAAGTAAAATAAAATCCAAGTACGATTCTACGAATCCACCCTGGAACCCGAAATCAGTAGAAATGCGAGTCTAAGCGTATAAACCAATGTTATTGACTGCAGGTCATACCAAAATCGATTTTGATATTGAATCGAGAAAATTCAATTGAACCATCCTATTGAACCGATTCAATCCGATTCAATTCAAATTTTGAAACAATAAAAAATGATAAAAATGGAACAGTTAAAAAAAGAAAAAAAAAGAAAGAAATCTAATAAAGGCCAAAGAGAAGAAAAAAATGATAGGCCCAAAATTAAATAGGAATTAAAATAAAAAAGATAATTATTTAAAATTAGATAACATTAAAATAAAAAATTACATAGGGAATAAATAAAGAAAATAAAAAGGAAAGTGTTTAAGAAAAAAAGAATATTTTAAGATTAAAATAACATTTATCATAATTAAATATTAGATACTAAATCAATAATAATCTATTTATATTTATAAGTTAATCATTATTATTTATCATTATTAAAATTTTTAATAATATAAATTATATTATATTAATTTTTAATCTTACTAATAAGTTATTAGTACAATATTCATATAACTTATATTATATCTTTATAATAATTATAAATAATATTACTTTAATAAAATCTCATTCGATCGATCGGACCGGCGGTCACCGGATAATAAATCGCATGTGCCCTCATCCCATTTCGTTGCTCCAACTTTCGCCACCGTGACGCACCGCGCCGCCGCCGCTGCCACTTCAACTCTCTCCGTTCATCCACTACTGCCAGCGTTCACTTCTTCTGGCACCCCTGCTCGTGCTGCGACAACTCTGGTGTTCGCTTTCTTCCGCTGCTGGTAGCATGTACTCTCCCTCGCTCCCTCACTCTTTGTCTCTCTCTTTGTATGTGCTCACTGTGTCATCTCTCTCCTTTCTATGTGCGAACTCACTTCGCCTAAGGATGCCTTGTTCGTGCTGTTCATCCCTGCAGCTCTTTGTTTGCGAACCCTCTTTTTTTGTGTGTGCAAACAGCTGAATCCATCGGTTCCTCTATTTATTTGCAAACAGAGGAAGTGAGGAACCGCCCTTGGTCCCTCTTTCTTTGTATGTGCGAACTGCAAATAGTCGAAATGTTGAACCTCCCTCAGTCCCCCCGTTGTGTTTGCGATTGGATGAACCGAGGGGTGAGGGGGTGCCTCCATCAGTTTAATGTTAGATTAAGTTTTTTTGTTTGGGGCTGCCGCCATATATTTTTTTTTTCAATTAGATTAGATGAACGAAACCTCCCTCGATTTTTTTGTTTGTTTTGCATTAGTCTTGTAGTTGTAGGATTGTAGCCTCTAGGTATATGATCATTTGAAAATTTGTTATTTTGTATGAACTTGGTTGATCGTTTGATGATTTCAAGAAAAAAAACAATGCATTTTGCCGTGTGATGCCATAGTTACCTCCGCCTGCCGCCAGTTGTTGTCGCCTGCTGCCGTGTATTACCGTGTGCTGACACCTCAGTCGCCTGCCGTCGTGTGTCAACTCCTGGGGTAGCACCTCCAATGCCGTCGAACCCCAATTCGACGCGCGACGGAGCCGGCCCGACGGAGTCATCACAAGACTTTCGAACTATACAATGGATGATGAACATCAAACGCAGCGGAAATTAAAATATAAATATGATGTAGACAAACAGCCACCAAAAGATAACATGATAATATTAAAATTCTGGACATGTTCTAGGACAGTCACATAATCATAATGAATGAACTTAAGCATTCAAGTTACATCCATAATTCAACATCTAAATGCACACCCCATCATGGGCAGCATATTACAACATTTAAAACATATTTCTAAACATGAGCATAAGGCCTACTAATTGGCCATGAACAAATTAAACTTAGTCCTAGACATGCCGTGCCATGTGCAATACTTTTCATTCATAAGAAGCAACGCCTTTGTCTTAATTTCCTGCATGATCCATTGCAAGGAAAACATATCCATTAGAGTATGTAAGATTTAAGCCATAATATGAACAATTTGCATAATATGATATGAGTCACTAAAATGGACAGTAATATGCAATAATCAATACTATACAATTCCATTGATCATCTAAGTGCTTTCTTAACCTAGATTATCAATCTATAGGTCATCAATATTAAGCATGAACAATGCAATCAATATGGCATTGTCATGCCCAATGTGACCCATGGTCCAATAGTGTTCATGCTCAATCAATGAAAGTAATTATCTTATTTGTTCTGAAATGATGAGTGGAAGTTTGCACCATAACTTTCATAAATCGGTCTCCATATAACCGTCCCTTGTTTCTCATCATATGACAATCCAATTATTATCAATTCAAAGCAATAATCAATATGAGCCTTTAACAATGATCGGAGGGCTGAATCTTGCCATAGTCATGTGGTTATCTAGATCACGGGGAAACTATCCGTTCTCCAAACAATGGATGTCCCGAAGGACCAATAAACAATGTGGAGGCATCTACCTTCCAATGTGACAGGCTCATCTGATAATTTCTCTAACATATTCATTCAATCAGTCAATACATCAATTCATTAACCGATTCTATTTACGGTTGAGCATGCATATCGATATCAACTAGATTATCAATCAATCAATACTAATTATACTATTTCTGTACTGGATCGGTCGATCGATAATTAGCACCGGTCGACCGGTCGAGTCTTAAAGACTGACCGATCGACATATGACCGGTCGACCGGTCATCCATGATCGGTCAACCGATACTATATGCACATCGGTCAGTCGATCACTATGTGTTCGACCGACGGATACATGATCACCGGTCGACCGATATCATCGCAACTATCACGATATGAACACTATGATTATCGGTCGACCGGCCATTTCCAGTGGTCGACCGATATATGTTGCAGAATGATAAACTAGATATTTTTCTAAGGTTTTCAAATTGCAATTCATCACACAACATGCCACACAATCACATATCATGCTAGACTCACATTCAAGACAAGAACATGATACATTTAACAATCTCTAGCATGCAATGTCCTAGGTTTAGATGAACCTAACATGCATCTAGTTTTTAACATCAAATCTGATTTTCTAACTATAAGATTATTTAGGGCAGATCTTAATGTTAGAAATTAAGACAACTATGATCAAAGTGGGGATCCAACTTACATACCAGATTTTTGCTCAAAACTTCCTTTCTTTCAAAGCTGATTTCTCCCTCCCCTTCTTCCGCTTCTTCTTCTTCTCTCCCAGCTAGGACCAGCTTGATCTTGCCCTAGATCTTCCTCTCCTTGCTGTTCATCAAGAGAAGAAACCTTCAAATCTCGGATGTAGAAGAGAGCTGACTTTCCAAAGCTGAAATCTCTCAAATGGGGGAAAAGAATTGCAGAATTTCTGTTGGAGGCTTATATACTATGAGGGTAGAGAGAGATAGTGGGTTTTGGGGTGTAATGGGGAGTTGCCAAGTGTCATTCTCTCTCTTTTCTTTTTATTTCTTTTTTCTCTCATTTGGACAGGTGTTACAGTGTGTCCGCCACACTTTTTTACCACTTTCACTTCTCCTCAAAAAAAAATCTCGCGGGGGTAAGCAGGGAGGCCTGCGATGTTGCCTCTCTTCTCCCAGCCTCAGCGTGCAGGAAGCAGGGCCCATGTCTCCCTGCTCGCCTAGTGTTGGCTGCTCCATGCTCGCGCGGTGCTGGCTGCCTCCGTTGTTGACTCTCTGCTCCCGGTCTCAGCACGCAGGGAGCATTGCCAAGCATTGTTGTAATACTCAGCCCATTTAAAAATATATATATATATAAAAGAAATAGAAAATAAAAAAAAAACAACTCATAGCCCAATTAGCAACCTCATTAGTATAATTAGCCCTACAACTACCCTATAAAAAAGCTTATTGCCCTAAAGCTCTCATTATTATCCACTCATTCCTCTCCCTCACTCCTCTCTTTTCCTCCCTAAGGCATTTCATCCAGCAAGAAGGGGCACTCCAGCAAGGTCTTCATCTAGGTTTATCTACATTTCTACATCTTTAATCATTAGGGCCATTACTCACTTTCTCTCCCCCATTTGGATTGCTTCCTAGGTGAAGAACAATAAGGAGAAGTGTTATTGGTGTTTGGAAAGGCTCAAACTAGGATCCATCACGAAATAAGGTGGGTGATACCGGAATCCCCTTGTATAACATGATAGCAATTGATTGGAATTAGGTTCTTATCGTATGATGTGTTCTTGATGATTGAAACGGTATGCATTTATTGATTGTTTTACCATGTTTGCTCCATGTTTATGATTCTTTTTGATCTAGATATGTTCTGTATTAATCTCCTAGACTTAGATGATTGATTGTATGCCTTGATTGCATTTTTGGATTAAAAATCACTACTATAATGATTCTGTCCGATTCTATTTTTCATGCGGACCGGTCGACCGATCCTGTATATCGGTCGATCGGTGTTGAGGTTATCGGTCGACCGATCCTTAGAGACCGGTCGACCGACCATTCCTCCCGAGCCTTGTATCGTTCGGCCGATCGGCCGAGCGAAGCTCTTCTTGATTAAGTATTATCGGTCGACCGATCCAGAGATATCGGTCGACCGATGTAGCAAGATTTACTGTATTGTCCGATCGGCCGACCGGTCCAGACAAAATTTACTGTATTGTCCGATCCAGAGATAACGGTCGACCGATGTCCGAAAAATGGTCGACCGAACAATAAGGACCGGTCGACCGATAGCTGTCCAGATTTCATATTTGATTCATGATTTGATTGAGATTCTTTCAATGCTTGTGTGGTGCTACTCTTTACTATTTTGGATTGTTAGGTGATTGAATATTTGATCTTATTTTGATCTGTCCTATGATCCAATCCTATCATAATATACAAGCATGACAAAGTGATAAATTGATTAAGTAAGAAAGACATGAATATGTTTATGGGAGTGATGGTCAGAGCTTAAGTTGAGTAGGGTCGCTCCCTTAACCATGACTTGATCCCCATTGGCCCTCGCCCTGACGTAAATTCCCTAGGTAAAGGCATCCAAAGGCACCTAATATTAAGTGAAAGTAAGAGCACAAAGAATGTGGACAAGTGACATGAACATGATGAATAAAGTATGATTATTGATCCAGTATGATCTCTGAAATCTTTTATGATTATAAGATTGACTCATGATCTCTATCTTTTTTATCCATCGATATCTCCAAAGAATGATCTTATGCTCTCAAATCTGATCTTATTGCAAGTGATTACTAATTCTATCAATTGCTAATTATTGTTATGCATTGTGCACTTATGGATCCCCACTAAGCTGTATAGCTTACGGGAGGATCTCCTCCCCTGTGTTGATTTCCATAGGGCCAGGTCAGTGATGGTGTCGAGATCGTGTAACGCGACCAGCGATGCTAATGCACATGAACCAAGAGAGGGCCTAGTTATCTCTATATTTATTTCCTCATTTTGAGCTTGATGCAATTCAGATATTATAGCTATCATGGACTTTGTAATATTTTGGGACTTTCATTTTTATGTATCTTCTCTTCTTTGTTTCTATTATTGGCATGCCATTATTTTTAATTGAGATTTGGTCAAGTTTTTAGTCAATGTTATAGTATTTTCGTAGCGCCTTTGAATAGATCCTCACCACGTGGACTTCAAGATCGAACTTCTACTGGGCACTGCGTCCATTTCCAAGGCACCATACCGTATGGCACCTGCCGAGATGCAAGAGTTGAAGAAGCAGATTCAAGAATTGTTAGAGAAAGGCTTCATCCGGCCGAGTGTCTCGTCGTGGGGAGCACCAGTACTATTTTCAAGAAGAAGGATGGTTCAATGCGGCTTGGCATTGACTATAGGATGCTCAATAAGGTGATGGTGAAAAACAAGTACCCTCTGCCCTGCATCGACGACCTTTTTTGACCAACTATTTAAGGCGTTTGTATTCTCCAAGATTGACCTGCGGAGTGGCTACCATCAGTTGAGGGTTACGGAGGAAGACATACCGAAGACAGCCTTTCGGTCTCGGTATGGGCATTATGAGTTTCTAGTAATGCCATTTGGATTGACAAACGCTCCTGCAGCTTTTATGGATATGATGAACAGAATTTTTCGGCCCTACCTGGATCAGTTCGTCATAGTATTTGTAGACGATATCCTGATCTACTCGTCCAGTCCAGAGCAATATCAGGAGCATCTCAGGATAGTGTTGGAGACCCTGCGCCAACACAAGCTGTATGGCAAACTCTCGAAGTGCAAGTTTTGGCTGAAGGAGATTATGTTTCTTGGACATATAGTATCCAAGAAGGGCATTCAGTGGATCCCGCAAAAGTGAAAGCAGTGACCAATTGGGTGAGGTCGAAGAATGCTTTCGATATCCGCAACTTTCTGGGATTAGCGGGTTATTAAAGGAGGTTTATCAAAGACTTCTCCAAAATTGCAGCACCGCTCACGAACCTTACGAGGAAAGCGGAGAAGTTCATCTAGTCTGACAAGTGTAAGCAGAGCTTCCAGACCTTGAAGGATCGTCTGACATCAGCACCTGTCCTCACTATTCTAACGGGCAGCAGAGGATATGTAGTCTACAGTGATGCATGTGGGACAGACTTAGGGTGTGTGCTGATGCAGCATGGTAAAGTAGTGGCATATGCTTCACGTCAGCTAAAGAAGCATGAGGTTAACTACCCCACGCATGATCTAGAGTTAGCTGCTATAGTTTTCGCTTTAAAGATCTGGAGGCACTATCTTTATGGAGAGACTTTTGAAATCTTCACAGATTATAAGAGTCTCAAATATATTTTTGATCAGAGGGACCTTAACATGAGGGTACATTAGGGTACGGGAGTATGAGATGTTACAGGAGTTAGACCAGTGGTGTCCTAGACTTGACAGTAATGGAGCGATATGAATTATGCATCAGATGAGGCCCAACATTATTGACAGGATCATAGCCGCTCAGAAGGAAGATCCTAAGTACCAGAAAGTGTTGAAGAGATGTCAGTAGGAGCCGAAGGATTTTCAGGTGTCAGCAGACGGAGGAATTCGGTATAGGGACATATTATGGGTTCATACGGATGCAACTATCAGACGTGAAGTAATGGATGAGTGACATAAGTCTGAGTTTGCCATCTATCAGGGTAGCACTAAGATGTACAAAGATGTACGGCGTAGCTATTGATGGCCGGACATGAAACGAGAGATAGCTGAGTATGTGTTTAGATGTTTGGTGTGCCAGCAGGTGAAGATTGAGCATTAGAGGCCCCTACGAGAAGTTGAAGTCTCTAGATGTCCCACAATGAAAGTGAGATAATATCACTATGAATTTCGTATCCAACTTGTCCAGGACCAAGAAGGGTCATGATGCCATATGGATGGTGGTAGATAGATTCACTAAGACGGCGCACTTCATCCTTATCAGTGGAAGCAGTCGGTAGAGAGTCTATTAGACTTGTATATTAGGGAGGTGATTAGATTACATGGCATTCCAGCATCAATTGTTTCAGACCGAGATCCTAGTTTCATTGTTAGATTCTGAAAGAGCATGTAGAAGGCATTTGGCACCAGGTTGAATTTCAGCACTGCTTTCCACCCTCAAACCGATGGGCAGTTCGAGAGGACTATACATACATTAGAGGACATGTTGCGAGCTTGTGCACTGGATTGGTAGGGTAGCTGGGATGAGCATATCCATCTGATCGAGTTTGCTTATAATAATAGCTACCATTCTAGGCATTCTTCGAGGCTTTATATGACAGACCTTGTCGTTCACCCGCTCATTGGGATGAAGGAGGCAATTGAGTATGCTGAGAAGTGGAGCTGATTAAGCAGAGGATGAAAGACAGCTCAAAGCAGGCAGAGGAGTTATACGAATAAGGGCAGACGTGAATAGATCTTTCAGGCTGGTGATCAGGTTCTACTGTAGGTGTCCCCTATGAATGGAGTTATGAGGTTCAGTAAGCAAGGGAAGCTCAGCCCTCGATATGTGGGACCCTTTGAGGTACTCGAGTTAGTAGGTGAAATAACATGCATGTTAGCATTGTCACATTCCTATGGGCGAGTGCATAATGTGTTTCATATCTCCATGCTCAAGAAATACAAGCATGATGCTGCTAATGTCTTACGGATCGAAGAGCCAAATCTAGCTGCTGATTTGACCTTCACGGAGTATCCGACGCATATAGTGGAACGAAAGGTACAACGTCAGATGAATAGAGATGTGCCTATGGTTAGATTAGCCTGGCGTTTCCATCACGGTTATGATGCCACATGGGAGCTCGAGTCAGAGATGCAATAGGAGTTTCCGCATCTATTTAGATTCCTACTTAGTGCAAAATTCGAGGACGAATTTTCTTTTAAGGGGGTAATAATGTAATACCCAGTCCATTTAAAAAAAATATATAAAAGAAATAGAAAATAAACCAAAGATCAACTCATAGTCCAATTAGCAAGCTCATTAGTATAATTAGCCATACAACTACCCTATAAAAAAGCTTATTGCCCTAAAGCTCTCCTTTTTATCCACTCATTCCTCTCCCTCACTCCTCTCTTTTCCTCCCTAAGGCATTTCATCCAGCAAGAATGGGGCACTCCAGCAAAGTCTTCATCTAAGTTTATCTACATTTCTGCATTTTTAATCACTAGGATCATTACTCATTTCCTCTCTCCCATTTGGTTTTTTTCTTAGGTGAAGAACAATAAGGAGAAGTGTTATTGATGTTTGGAAAGGCTCAAGTTATGATCAATCACGAAATAAGGTGGGTGATACCGGAATCCCCTTGTATAACATGATTGGAATTAGGTTCTTATCGTATGATGTGTTCTTGATGATTGAAACGGTATGGAAGAATGATTGATTGATTGTTTTACCATGTTTGCTCCATGTTTGTGATTCCTTTTGACCTAGATATGTTCTGTATTAATCCCCTAGGCTTAGATGCTTGATTGTATGTCTTGATTATATTTTTGGATTAAAAATCACTACTATAATGATTTTGTCCGATTCTGTTTTTCATGCGGAGTGATCGACCGATCATATATATCGGTCGACCGGTGTTGAGGTTATCAGTCGACCGATCCTTGGAGACCGGTCGACCGATCATTCCTCCCGAGCCTTGTATCGTTCGGCCGATCGACCGAGCGAAGCTCTTCTTGATTAAGTATTATCGGTCGACCGATGTAGCAAGATTTACTGTATTGTATCCAGACCAACCGATCGATCAATCCAGAGATATCGGTCGACCGATGTCCGAAAAATGGTCGACCGACTAGTAAGGACCGGTCGACCGATAGCTGTTCATATTTCATATTTGATTCCTGATTTGATTGAGATTCTTTCTATGCTTGTGTGGTGCTACTCTTTACTATTTTGGATTGTTAGGTGATTGAATCCTTGATCTTGTTTTGATTTGTCCTATGATCCAATTCTATCATAATATGCAAGTATGACAAAGTGATAAAGTGATTAAGTAAGAAAGACATGAATATGTTTATGGGAGTGGTGGTCAGAGCTTAAGTTGAGTAGGGTCGTTCCCTTAGCCATGACTTGATCCCCCATTGGCCCTTGCTCTGACGTAAATCCCAAGGTAAAAGCATCTAAATGCACTTAAAATTAAGTGAAAGTAAGAGCACAAAGAATGTGTATAAGTGATATGAAAATGATGAATAAAGTATGATTATTGATTCAGTATGATCTCTGAAATCTTTTATGATTATAAGATTGACGATCTCTATCTCTTTTATCCATCGATATCTTCAAAGAATGATTTTATGCTCTTAAATATGATCTTATTGTAAGTGATTACTAATTCTGTCAATTGTTAATTATTGTTATGCATTATGCATTTATGAATCCCCACTAGATTGTATAGTTTACGGGAAGATCTCCTCCCCTGTGTTGATTTTCATAAGGCCAGGTCAGTGATGATGTCGATATCGTGTGCCGCGACCAGCGATGTTAATGCACATGAACCAAGAAAGGGTCTAATTATCTTTATCTTTCTTTCCGCATTTTGAGCTTGATGTAATTCAGATATTATAGCTATTATGGACTTTGTAATATTTTGGTACTTTCACTTTTATGATATTTCTATTTTCTCTTCTTTGTTTTTATTATTGACATGCCATTATTTTTAATTAAGATTTGATCAAATTTTTAGTCAATGTTATAGTGTTTTCGTAACGCCTTCGAATAGAACATCGTCACGTAGCGTTAGTCGATTTGGGGACGTTACAATTGCTATGATCTCCCTGCTCGCGAGAAGGGAGACACCGAGGTCTTCCTGCTCACGCGGTGCAACAGGGTGGCCTGCGTTGCTCCGTGCTCTGCTAGCATAGGGCTTGTAAGCCGCTGTGAAGATGTGCATGTTTAAAACTTTAAGTTAGGAATTAGAATTATATAATAGTTGTTGTCCTTCTCAAATGTGCATGTTTAATTAGGTTACAGATTGTTTTATGCTTGAATATAATGTTACAGGTTGTTGTATGCTTAATATATGATAACTTAACTTGATGAAAATTTTGTTTTATTATAAAGAAATTATAATATTATATTCAGTTTTATGCTAATTAATATATATAAAATAACCTGGTAGAATAGGGCCGTGTCGTGTTACGTGTTCCCAATTTATGTTTTTTCCCAGCCCTCCGTGGGCTGCCTGTTTTACGTGTTTGACAACATTGAGCGGCGTATCAAGGCGGCGGCGGAATTCGTCGGATAGCGGCGGGCACATTATCTGGACTTGGCGAAAGAAGAACCAACTTCCGGTGAGCAAATACTGCTGCATCTTCTCCTTATCGCACCGATTTCGTTGTCTTCCATTGCATCTGTTTTCTTGGGGGATGCGAACTTAATTACCAAATTTACTGCATGGTTCGTCTAGGGCACACGGAAATGGCAGAGCCAAATACGTCCGCCAAGCCTTCGACGACTCCGGTGAGTAGATTCCGTCCTTGTTATAATTTGGAGCTGCCAGGGACAAATAAAACAAGATAAAGAATTTCGTGTAATGTTATCTGTTTACTTGAGAAATGACTTCGGATAGGACATTGGAACATGTTTTCTTTTCCTTTCAACATGTTATCTGGTTCAGTTTTATATGTTAGGTAGGCACCACTTATTATTGTATATGAATTCTAGATACCTGCAAATACTTCTTTTCCCCTCATTTGAATCTTGCCACGTTCCTTAGTAATGCATTTTTAGCAGCTAGATCAAAGAACCTCAAATCAAGCACTAGCAACCTTCTTTCCTCTTTAGTGTTCTAGACAGTGCCTAAGAGTTGTGGAGATATTTTCTGTTAACAAATATAAAGTGCTAGAAGAACTTGACACAAAGTATCATTTTTCTCCATGATGAACAATGAAAAGATCTTAACTTTTTGAAAATGAGATTATGGCATGTGCAGGCTGCAGAGGAGGACCCCGAGAGAAAAATGAAAAAGGAACTAAAGGTCTGTTGTTCACATAAACTCATTTCCTACTAATTTGTTTTTTCAAAGAATTACCAATTTTCCTTTAGCTCCTTATCACTTATGTGGAGATTAAATGTTGCCTCATCGATTTTCACATGAATCATATTTACTTATTGTCTGAAAACATAACTTTCATGGCACATCATTGCTTTAGGTTTCCATTATTTTCTTTTTGTGGGATACTTGTTATCCAATATATGAGGACGCCTGATGCAGTTTGTTGCCTCATTGAGGAGATATGGATGTTGCATCACTGCTTTTAGTCTATATGAGGAGAAAATGTTGCCTCATCGTTTTTTACATGAATCATATTTACGTACTGTTTGAAAAAATAGCTGTCATGGGATACTTGTTATCCAACATACGAGGAACTACTTGATGCAATTTATTAAGGGCACTGTCTAGTGCTGTGCGCGAGTAGTGCTGACTGCTGAGCACACAAGATTCTCCCTTTTACATTTTATCCATTTTAATCTTTTTACTTTATAGAGATAATATTCTTGTCAAAGAACATGAGAGAAACTTCCATCAGAAGCTATCAGTAATATGTATGATGTGAGTAATACAAATCGGAAAATAGAACATAGAATTTTAAGATATATGCCAGAGATCACTTTTCAAGTAAAAGTAGTTCTAATTATAATTGCTCATTCTTTTGATGGAAAAATCCCATAATGCTTGAGAACAAACTAATAATTGGTAGGCAATTGAACATCAATAAGTATTTTGGTTAGTTTCCGAAGCTTTTGATTCTTACTGGTAACATTTGGATGCAAGAGCTTAAATACATATTAGTTACCAAGAACTAATCGATTAGGAAAATAAATTCTAGTTTGGTGTTTGGATGAAAAGTGTAATGATGACTAGCTAAAACGTTGATTAGACAGTGATTAGATAGATAAGTTTCAGTAACTGTTTGGATGAAATACGAGAACGAAAAATATTATATTAAATAAAATAAATATAGATAATTTTATTTTTGTTGGGGAAACTAAAACCTAATTTAATGTATAACTAATATCTTAAGTTTTACCTTAAATAAACCCAAATTAATTTCTACTTTCTTTTTTGTACAAAAAATATGTATCACATTTATTTAATTACTATGAAAAAGTTTAATCAATATCTAATTAACTATTTTTATAAAATATTAAGTTCAGTTAAAATTCTTATATTAATAAATTAATTACTATTAATTATTTTGATTATTAAATTTCTTAAACTAACTCCGCCTATGTTTTATAGCCGGTCCCAAGCCCGGATAAAGGAGGAGGGTTGTGTTAGGCCCCGACAGCCAGCGTAAAATCCTGTCGAATCTCATGAACATGGATCAACGAATAGAGTGGAATGGCGTCGTATGATCCATGCAGCCGACCCCACCTAGTGGGATAAGGCTTTGTTGTTGTTATTAAATTTCTTAAACTGAAGATGTTAATTTATTAGTTTTTTTAAATTAATGGGTCTATTAAAAATGCGACATCAGAAAAAAAGAAGGCTGGAACCAATTTAGGTCTTGCTGCTGGCAAAAACTAAAACTGCCCAAGTTCTGGACAGGTGATGCTTTGACCAGAATTTGGTTCATGTAATAGTTGGTAGTGATTACTTTTTTTTTTGTTTAGGCAGTGTTTTGCTGAATCAACAGAACTAAGGCCAGTTCTGGCCTTGGTTCTTGTGTCCAACCGTTTCCAACAGTGTCCAAACGTTGGTAGGCTTAAGATATTCAGAGCATTGCTATTAGATGAAATGATATTATTTGGAAAACAACCTAGAGCCAATCATTGTCTTATGGTTCTCCTAAAAAAAATCATTGTCTTATGCTATCGCTGGACCGAACATATTTGTTTATGCAAACTTCAAACCAGTTTTGACTGCAAGATCTGTCATAAACACACTACATTGACAGGACTTTTTGATACCCTGATAGTTAAGCTTTTGACGGTGTTATTCCAATTTTAAACCAACCGATGATTTTTCCTTAGTTTCTTCTCTAATTGCGTCCTGATGGATTTCACCCTTTCAGGCTAAACTTAAAGAAGAGAAAAAGCTCAAAGCTGCTCAAAAAGCACAAGCAGCTAAATTTCAGGTATCATGCTTCTGTGGCTTGATTTGTCTTGCACTTGTAAATTCAAGTATATAATCATGTTGGTTAATGCTAAGATCAAGGTTGTCAAGTTCGAGTTTCTACCTAAGTTTTCGGTTTAAGGGGGGGGGGGGGGGGGGTGAACTCGTATCGTAAATACGTAGTATCTAGATATAATATTAATTTAATATTTTTTATTTTTAAACCACATAAAAATATATTAATAAATACATAAAAAATTAAAATAACATGAATAATTAGAGAATAAAATTTCACAAATTATAAAATTGTAGAACAATCTATTTTAAAATTATTAAGATAAGTATATATATATAAATTCAATTGAAGTATCATAAATTCATAGAGCGAAATTAATAAATTTATATACACACAGATAAATGTATAGGAAAATTAATATAGTCTAAATTTTTTGTCTAAAATAGTATTATTTTTTTTTCACTATTATCATAATCACTATATAATTTTTTCAATGTATGATTTGATTTTTATTTAAGTATTATGGTCCAAGGAATGAAATAATAATCATAATTCATTGGAATTATTTATAATAAATTATATATTTTTATCCCATTTTATATCTTAATTTTAATTTGTTATAAAATTTTAAATCAATTTAGTATGATTATAAAATAATAGTGAAAAAAATAGATATAGAATTTATGTATATTTATATGTATATTTATATGTATAGTAAACTAACAAATGTTCTAAAAAACCTTTGGCATGGAGGTTCGAACCTGCAACCTCCTACAATATGATCATCATGCCTACCAGACAAGCTACAATACACATGAGAATGAAAACGAAGTATTAACTACTTAATCGTTCGTATGCACGTATTCATACGTTTTTACCATGCTAAAACGTAAGTATATCCGATTTTAAGCCATTTTACGTTTTTAACCCGACTCAACTCGTTTTTGAACCCTAGATACGCAAATTCGTAAGTTTTTAAGTATTAAAACTAGTTTTTAACAACCTTGGCTAAGATTATATATATATGTTTGCTTCCAGGCACAAAAGCCATCTGATGGCCCTAAGAAGAGCGAGCGGAAACAAAAAAAGAGGGATGATGATGAAGAGAATCTTGAAGATTTTATTGATCCAGTTACTTCACCTGGAGAGAAGAAGCAACTCTCCGCTCAAATGGCTAAGCAATACAGTCCTGTTGCAGTTGAGAAGTCGTAAGTTTTGCTTTCTTTCAGAAGTTTTGGGCTTTTTAAATTCTCACTCGTGCTAATCGCCACAAGAATTATATCTTTTAGATTATTATTGTATATGAAACTTGTAAGTACCTTTCAGAAATAAATATGTTGTAATAATTATACTATATTTATTGCTTATTTTCCTGTCTGTAACACTTAACTTGTCTTATCTTAGATGGTATTCTTGGTGGGAGGCATCAGACTTTTTTGTGGCAGATGCAAACAGCTCAAAACCACCTTATGTGATAGTATGTCTAACCCACTTGCTTAGTTATATTTTTCCCTGCTATACTCATTTACAAAATTTTAGCTGAACTGTTTATTCAGCAAATATTCAGTCTTTCCATCTGTTTTGTTTAACTGTTTATTCATCAGTGAAAGAGAATGTAATGTTGTGATAAAGATGAGAAAAAAGTCTCTTCGGAGATATCTGATAAAGACGAGAAAAGAAGTTGGGACGGAATGTATTGATATTCAAGAAGTTGTAATGTTGAGATAGCTGTGAAATAATCTTATTTATATTTCCGAAGGATTTTTTTATGTATGTCTGATAAGCTTAATGAATAAATGTTGCATCAGATGAGGTTTTATTGGATTTATCTATAAATCTGTTATAGTGAACAGTCATTGTAGAATTTAAATTAGTATTGGAAACCAGAAATTAGATGAGTGTGATGTAAAGAGCAGATACCAGAAACAGTATCCTACAGACACCACATGAACATGAAGGATAAAGGCATGGAGAAAATGAATATCTACTTGCACCCATGAAGCGCTTTGACAGCCACCATGGTTGATAGAGGGTTTGGGCAAGCCAGAAGTTCTGAATCACCTCATTAAGAATATTCATTATTTTATACCTGATAACACGAAGCTGATCTTATTGATGAATTAAATTAATTGCTTAAAGGAAACTTGTATCGACAGCACCTAATCTTATTCCGTGCTTTTACAGAAGTTGTGGTCCATTTGCTTCAAATCCTGCAAATTTAGTAACTTCCGTGTCAAGTATGATTTCATTTTGATGTATTTGTATTATCAACTGATAGGCCATTGGCAAGCAGTATCCAGTAAAATCATTGTATCCAATAAATAATGACTTTTGCTGTATCTATCAGATTGTCTTAATAATTCTATGCAGGTGCTTCCACCTCCAAATGTAACAGGTGCTCTTCATATAGGGCATGCTCTGACTACCGCAATACGGGTGATACCTATATAAACGGTCATCTCCTTAATTTGTTTTATTAGTTATGAATTTGTATCATTTATGGTTTTATTTTCCTCTCAACCTCCTGTAACATCTCACATTTTGCATTGTACTACAGGGTACAGTTATTCGATGGAGGAGAATGTCTGGTTACAATGCCCTGTGGGTACCGGGAATGGACCATGCTGGCATAGCAACCCAGGTTTGGGACTTTCTTATTGTATCATATTAAGAACAATTTAAATGTTATATCTCTACACAAATGGATATTGCATAATATGAAAGGTGTAATTTAGCCTTATTGTATGTGATTAGCACTAGCACATGACAATACTCAACAGTATATCATCACAACTGTATCTTGATATATTGGGCACAAGTAGGGGTTTGGATAGCATGTTCTTGTATACTCCACACCCACTTCGAGTCCTTTTTTTAATTTTTTGCCCTAAACACACTCGTGTATCTCACAGTTTCCGTTTCTTATACGAGGATGACTACCTAAGTTTAATAACCATCCTTTTTTTTGTAAATTTCTCTTTAAGCGTACAAATTATTTTTGCGGGATTGAAGGATGCACATTAGCCGACCCCACCTAGTGGGATAAGGCTTTGTTGTTGTTGTTGTTGTTGAAGGATGCACATGTTCTCTGGTTAAGGCTACTTGCTTTTCTATTCTATGATTACATTTGAATTCACTGCATAACTGGTGGCAATGATTATGCTATGATTAATAGTTTGACGAGGCATTCTCCACAAAAAAATAATTTGATGAGGCATTTCATTACATGGTGACAACAATGCCATATTCTGATCTTTCTCTTTAGTACCATGTTTGAGTTTGCTCTCAATGAAAATCTCACAACTTGCCATTTAATCTTATTGTTCATCCAACCTATAGTAAAAGCTGTCATTGCCCCTGGAATTTTACTTATTAGTGTGTCTTACCTCCCGTGTGTTTTCTGAATACAATATTAGTTTTACTGAATGCTTTTAGAATTTTACGTGAACCTACCATCAAAGACTCTTCATTGTCATTTTAATAGAAATTGGATGATTACTCAGGTTTTGTAGTTTTTTTTTGAAACGAGAAAGGATGACCATCCAGGAGTTCCATTAATTTTTTTTTTGAGGAGAAGAAGGATGAGCACCAAGTTAGGGTGTCATCCGTAGATATATATCAACTATGCTGTGAAAGATGTACAAGTGTAGGCTCTCGCGAAGAGAGCGGCAAAAAGCTAAAAAGGTACAGCCACTATCCGAGATCCCACTCCCGAAGAAGGAAAGAACAATGGTGTACAATATCGTCTATCTGACATCTCTCCCCACAAAAAATAATCCGGTTGCGCTGGAGCCAAATAGACCAGGCACCGGCAAGGAAGGTCACTAAGAAAACTCTCCTCTGTGTCCGTCCATCACGAGCTCTGAGAAACTGCCAAAATGCCTCCGATGTATGAAAGGGGCCTCCAACCAAGGCCAATCGCAACCAAACTGCACGTGCCACTGTGCAACCAAAAAATAGGTGTGAGATGTCCTCCTCTGCCTCTCCGCATAGAACACAGGATATATCATCTTGAGGCTCCCATCTCGCCCTGTACTGTCCGGTGAGAATCCTGTCATGTCGCATAAGCCAGGAGAAAATCCTGACCTTAAGCGGCACCCGAGTACGCCAAATAAGAGTGAAGTCTGTCTGGAGGGTGTCAGAAATCGGGCTGGTCGGTAGAAAGCGGAGGTAGAGACTACGAGCAGTAAAAGTCCCAGAAAGCCATACCCATCCATCGGCCTGGCCTGGATGTGTCCGAAACGGAGCAATCCACAGATGAAGGTCCAGGAGCTCTTGTATGCGCCTATCGAAGAGAGCTGATCTGAAAGTAGGCGTCCAAGAACCGGTGCCAGCGCCATCGGCTTCTGACCATGCGGCCGCAACTGAAGAGTCGGGATGGGCTGCCAGTGGTAGTAGTCGGGGAAAAGATGTCGCCAAAGACCCCCCTGAAAGCCGGTCATGATGCCAGAAGGAGAAGACCTCCCCGGAACCGAGAGAAGGGACCATGAAAGGGCGAATCATGGGAAGGAGAGCAGCAACCCCTCGCCAAAATGCAGATGCCCCATGGGGGATAATAGCACGAGACTCCCAGGAGAGGTCTTGGCCATAGCATGAAAAAGAAAACCGCCTGCCATAAGCTATCATGAGGTCCCATGATCCGCCCAACCCACCGAGCCAAGAGGGCCCAGTTGGAATATCTGAGATCGCATACGCCAAGGCCGCCAACAGAGGTGGGGCGGCAGATAGTCTGCGAGTGCTTCCCTGCCAAAAAAATCTGCTCCGTAAAGAGTCAATCCGTCGCTGGACCTGTCCGGGCATCCGAAGGATAGACATATAATAAGTCGGCAAAGCCGAGAGGACAGAACGTAGAAGAACAAGTCGGCCTCCTCGTGAAAGTAATCTCGAGCTCCAGCCCTACAATTTGTGCTCCAGCCTCTCCACTACAGGGGTCCACCCCCGAGAGCCAGTGTCGATCGGAGAGGGGGAGTCCCAGGTACGTGATCGGCAGGAAGCCAGACGGGGTGTGAAGCTCAGCTGCGCAAGCATCCGCCTCCTCTGAGACCATGCCGAAAGGGATGAAAGAGGACTTGGCATGGTTGATCTGAAGTCCCGATGCTGCCCCGAATAAATCCAACATGATGGCCAATCGCCTAGCTTCCTGAGAAGTGCCCTCGATGAAAAATAGGGTGTCGTCTGCATACTGGAGTAGAGGAACTAAACTGTCATCGAAACCTATGAAAAGGCCAGCCCCACACGAGGCCTGCGTGCACCTCGCCAAGGCGTCAGCCGCCAGAACAAAAAGCATGGGTGCAAGTGGGCAGCCCTGACGGACTCCTCTCTGAGGCTGGACCAGTCGCCTGCTGATCTCCTATTGAGCAGGACTGAGAATGAGGCAGTGGTGATGCAACGCTTCATCCAAGCAATCCAGGCCATGGGAAAGCCTCTAACCTATAGAGAATGCCATAAGAAAGACCAAGAAATAGTGTCATAGGCTTTGAAGAAGTCGACCTTCCACAAAAAGGCCGGGCGCCCGGTCCTCCTCCAATACGCATTGATCTCCGCGGCCATGCCATAGCTGTCAATGATAGAACGACCCTGAATGAAAGCTGACTGACCCTGATGGATAAGGTTTGGAAGAACCTCCCGAAGTCGATTAGCCAATACCCGTGCCACTAGAAGGTAAATGGCATTGGATAAAGCAATCGGCCTATAATCCTCCACACGCTCCGCCGGTGTGCGCTTCGGAAGCATGAGCAGCAGAAACCTGTTAAGGCGTTCAAAGCCCCGGTTTCCATCAAAGAACTCCTGAATGACTGCCATAACATCCCCCCGCACCACAGGCCAGAACTCCTTATAGAAGAATACCGGAAAACTGTCAGGCCCTAGGGATGCGTCGCCATTGAGGTCTCGAAGTGTCTGGGAGACCTCCTCCGAGAGAGCCTGCAAAAGGAGAGAAATATGATCGTCAGTGAGGGTGGGGATTCCCCCAGGCGACCACCTCCAAGAAGATGGGGATTGTCTCCTAGAGGTCTCCCGATAGTATGCTGTGATGACCTCTCCAATGCGCGGCTGGCCGGAGATCTCCTGTCCCTGGACCTACATATGGGAGGTTACTCAGCAAAAAGTATAGATCGAGATGGATACAAATTTCTAAGGCCTCCCATGGTTCTATTGCAATGTAGCTGAAGACATTGTTAATCTTTTCTTTAATTGTGACGTGTCGAAAAACCTGTGGACAGCGGTGAGATGTCGTTGGCTAGATGTGTCATCTTCTGCTAATTTTTGGAGAGAATTCAGATTTGATGGTAGAAAACAAGAGGTCATGGTGCACGTGTCATGACACAAATGACTGGTGCAAATAGTTCTATGGGCCATTTGGTTCTAGCGAAATGCTTGTGTCTTCAGGGGGAGATGTTATGTGGATAATGTTCTTGTGTAATTCACTTGGTTACAATTTGTCTTCTCAAAAAAAAAAAAAATGCTTAAAATGTGGTCTGAGAAATAGTGAGCAAACTATGAATTTTTCTGTGTATGTCTCTTCTTTCTAATATATTCCTAGGTACAGTAATAAAATTGGCCTTCTCCTTTTAGAAAAAATGTAAATTGTACGACTGCGATAATCTAAGATCTGAAATACTGTTGATTAGTAGAGTATATTGTGCAATTTTTGTCCTAGGAAAATTTACATATTAATTTTTGGTTACCTTATATTGGTTACAATGTGATCAGAGAAATAATGAGCAAACTATGAATTTTTCTGTGTATGTCTCTTCTTTCTAATATATTCCTAGGCACATTTGCGCCTTTGGTTTTCACCCTTGTTGTCGATGGGCTTGCCAGATGCACACAGGATGCTTGCCTGGTCTCTTCGGTGGCTTTGTCGGCGGGCTGGTACCTCTATTGCAGTACGCGAATGATACCATTTTCTTCGAGGGGTCAGTACAGGAGGCCAGACGAGTGACCATTCTGGTGGAGCTCTTTTGGTGCGACGTCCGGCGTCGTGATCAACCATGCCAAGTCATCTTTCATCCCTTTTGGTATGGTGATGGAGGATACTATGAGCTGTGAGGCTGAGCTTCGCACCCCGGTGGGGACTCTACCAATCACTTACCTGGGCTTCCCTCTTTCCGACCGTCATATTGGCTCCCGGGGTGGACATTGGTCATCGAGCGCTTTGAGCACAGACTTCAGGAATGGAGCTCGAGGCTCCTTTCGAGCGGGGGCCGCCTCGTTTTGCTTCGATCTGTTCTTTCATCACTGCCAATCACTTAATGTCGGTGTTTCGGATGCCCGCCTGGATTGATTATTTGAGGAGCAATTTTTTTGGCAGGGATGTAGCTCCACCCGCCGTGTTCACTTGGTCGCATCACAAGGTGGCCTGGGTATTTGGGACCTATGCACCACAAACAGGGCGCTCTTCGTCCGGTGGGTGGGTCGGATTATGGGGCCCGAGGACAGCTTATGGTGGGAGGTTTTCTTCGCATGCTAGTCGCGGTCTCTCATGGGACTCTAGGCCTATCCCCCCACGTGGTGCATCCTCATTTTGGAGGGAAGTGGCTGCCGGAGTGCGCTCCTTTATGAGCCCATCACTTGGATCAGGGAGGCTTTCTCTTTTTGACAGCACGATTGGTTACCCGGGGGCCTGCTTGCTGAGTCCTTTCCCTGGCTACGGTCTTTGGCTGCAAGCCTAGACGCCTTTGTGGCGAGTCCTGGTCTGAGAGGGGCAGCCTTGGCACGGGTTCTTGGACTCCTCTTATCAGCTCTCCACTTTGCTTGGCTTGTGCGGCGTGAGCGGATTCTCACCATAGCATATAGGGCGAGATGAGCCCACACTCAGACACTTCTTGTGCCTTGTGTGGGGAGATGGAGGAGGTTGTTTTGTCACCTATTTTTCGGATGTCGGGTGTCCCATGAGGTGTGGTCCCAGACAGGTATCACAGATATGATTCTACTGAGATTTGGCACTGGGTTGGAAGCCTCCATGGCGACTTTTTTTGGGGTAATTTGACTTCAGCGCAATCGAGTCATTTTTTGTGGCAAGAGATGTCAGGTTGATTGTATTGTGCATCACATTTTTTGTCTTCTTCGGGATTGGGGTTTTGGATAGTGCTCGGCATCTCTTTTACCTTTCTTTTTTGCTACTCTCCGCTGGAGAGTGTGTCACAACATGTATATGATGTTCCTTTATAGTGATCTACGTATACGCGGATGACAACCAAACCCTTTTTCTCCTAAAAGAAAAAAATTAATAAAATTGGCCTTTTCCTTTTAGAAAAAAATGTAAATTGTACGACTGCGATAATCTAAGATCTGAAATACTTTTCCATCTTTTTCGTTTCTTCTGATAATGTCCTAAGATGTTGAAGGGTGCAATTTTTGCCCTATGAAAATTTTCATATTAATGCAGTGCTGTTTCTGGTTACCTTTTCCACTTAACACATCAATATGATTTGACAAATAACAGAATTGTTCTCCTTGTAGACTATTAAAGTTTTACCATTATACTGAATCTCCAATCCTGTATTATATGACTCAAAATTTATAAGCTAGTGTACATTTACCTTCACGTGGACTCACTTTCTATTGTTTTCCTGAAGCTTCAAAACTTACATTGGCAAAACTTTAACTGGGTCATGAAACTTGTACTATCTGGGTTTGCTAAAACATTATATATTTTGCTACACATTCAGCATTAACGAGATAAATTATTGTTGTATTTTTTATCTTAGGTTGTTGTGGAGAAGAAGCTGATGCGTGAAAGTAAATTAACTAGACATGATATTGGGCGTGAAAGATTTGTTGAAGAAGTGAGTCCTTATTCCACACTATTATTTTTGTCATTAATTTTATCTGAGAATGAACAACAACAACAACAAAGCCTTATCCCACTAGGTGGGGTCGGCTACATAGATCATACAACGCCATTTCGCTTTATATGAGAATGAAGTTCTATCAAAATACATTATGTGTATTTAATTTGATATCTATGGTTAAATAATAATCTAATCGTGGTCATTCATTTATTGTCATTCTTTGAAAGGTTTGGAGATGGAAAGAGCAGTATGGAGGTACTATATTAAGCCAAGAACGCCGTCTTGGTGCTTCTCTTGACTGGTCTCGTGAGGTAAGGAGACTGCATGAACTATTCTTTTGTTTCTCAGAAAACCAGTTCTGTACCATATTAACCTTTCCTGTATAATCAGTGTTTCACAATGGATGAAGAAAGATCAAAAGCTGTTACTGAGGCATTTGTCAGGCTTTATAGAGAAGGTTTAATTTATAGGTCCCTACTGACTCCTTACCATTTTTCACCTGGCTTTCTATATTATTTTATTTTTTTATTAGCATTAAGCACATTCTTATTTTGCATGGTTCTCAGGGCTCACCGTTTAGTGAACTGGGACTGCACACTACGAACAGCCATATCAGATATTGAGGTATTACTTCTAAATTATGACAGTTCTGGGGTTGGTATTATGTTTCAAACTAGGTTCTACCATGCTATTTACCATAGATGCTTTCAGGTTGACCATATTGAAATCAAAGAAGAAATTTCGAGAAAGGTTCCTGGCTATGACCATGAAGTTCAGTTTGGTGTTTTGACTTCCTTTGCATATCCTCTTGAAGGAGGGTTGGGTGAGATTGTTGTAGCCACCACAAGAATAGAGACAATGCTGGGTGATACTGCAATTGCTATTCATTCTAAAGATGAACATTATGCTCACTTACATGGAAGATATGCAATCCATCCTTTTAATGGAAGGAAGCTGCCAATAATATGTGATGACATTCTTGTTGATCCTCAATTTGGAACTGGCGCTGTCAAGGTAACCATGTTTGCATTAAGAGAAACATCATTTTGCATCTTCTTGCGTACCAGAAAAACTTTTTTCTTGAAGCTTTTCTCTCATTCATTGATGCAGAATCTAATTTCATCTTAAATCTTTTGTGAAGATTACCCCTGCTCACGATCCTAATGACTTTGAAGTTGGAAAACACCATAATCTTGATTTCATTAACATCTTTACTGATGATGGGAAAATAAATAGCAATGGTGATCATGAATTTGAAGGGATGCCTCGTTTCACAGCTCGTGTTGCTATTGTTGAGGCGTTGGCAAAGGTATATCTTTTGTCAGATTTCCTTTCTGAATGCACCATCATCTTTATTTTTGTTTAGCTTTAACAATTATCTTTTTTTCCCTGGTATTACAAACAAGTTGTATGGATTTTACAAAGTTGCAAGTTAAAAATTGGATACAGCTCCTAAAAAAAAGGATACAGCAATCCCTGAACGAAGAACCTCAAGTATCCCATGGAAATGTATCTTGGTTTCTCAATGGACGTTAAAACCACCAACTATTCTAATAGAGATGGTTGGTTAACTTATATAATATTTATAATTGAGAATCATTGAATATGATTTTCTTAATAGGTCATATTCTCTATTTCATGTTACTTCCATCTTAAAGTTGTTATATTTTCAAACAACAACAACAACAAAGCCTTATCCCACTAGGTGGGGTCGGCTTGTTATATTTTCAAAACAAAGACTTATTTTTCTGTAAAGTTCTTCTGTTAGCAAACTCAATTCTAATTAAGCAAGAATTAGTAAATTGATCTGGAGCTGATCGTTTGACCAATCACATTGCTTTATCCAAGCATCGTATAACATACTTGTTCAATTCTGAGGCATCTTTTAATTAAGGAATCACAACTTTTTTTATATTTCTGAGCTATTCCTATTTTATTATTTTGTTTGATTCAGTGAGTAACTCCGCCTATGTTTTATAGCCGGTCCCAAGCCCGGATAAAGGAGGAGGGTTGTGTTAGGTCCCGACAGCCAGCGTAAAACCCTGTCGAATCATGGATCAACGAATGCGGAATGGCGTCGTATGATCCATGTAGCCGACCCCACCTAGTGGGATAAGGCTTTGTTGTTGTTGTTGTTTGATTCAGTGAGTATTTTCTTTTAGCAATGTGTCCATATAAGATTAGCAAAACGGAAGGTTCTATCTTGTGGAAGTCCTTTCAAGTAGAAAGTTTTAACTTCAGTTTGTAAACTAATTTGACAGCTCTGCATTTGAATATTCAAGGAATTGCCTGCTAGGAAGAAAGTATTTTTATGACATGATTGTACTCACCTATAAGAATGTTTTAATGCCTATGTCACAATGGTTTTGTGCTTATAGTCTTTGTAAATCTAAAATCCTTTTGCATTTACCTTTTATATGTCGTCATCAACCCGGCAAAAAAATTGGATGAATGCAAAAGGCATTCATCCTTTACCCTCACAAAAAAATCAACCTAGAAAAAAATGATACTCTATATGTTAACTGAAGTAATCGTTTATAAATAAAACAGGAATTATATAGAGGAGCTCAGAAGAATGAAATGAATCTTGGCATTTGTTCGAGAAGCGATGTTGTTGAACCTATGATAAAGCCTCAGTGGTTTGTTGATTGCAATATTATGGCAAAGCTTGCTCTGGATGCTGTCATGAGTGATGAAAAAAAGATTGAGATAATTCCAAATCAATATGAACAAGAATGGAGGAGGTACTTGTTAACATTTGTATGCAAAGCTGTGACATCTCTAATACTTTCTATACCCTTTTTAGCATGTTATGTTGGAAGCCGTTATTTGTATGACCATGGTCTTCATTGTGCAGGTGGTTGGAAGGGATACGTGATTGGTGCATCTCAAGGCAACTTTGGTGGGGACACCGTATACCTGCTTGGTATGTCACAATTGATAATGACAATCTTAAGGATTTGGGTTCATATAATGACCACTGGGTTGTCGGACGAAATGAAGAGGAAGCGATCTCTGAGGCAAAGGGAAAATTCCCAGGAAAAAAATTTGAGATATCCCAAGATCCGGATGTACTGGATACATGGTTCTCATCTGGTCTATTTCCACTTCTGTCCTTGGCTGGCCAGACAAAACACCAGACCTCAAGGCATTCTACCCAACTGCACTGCTTGAAACTGGCCATGATATCCTGTTTTTCTGGGTGGCTCGAATGGTTATGCTAGGAATGAAACTTGGAGGTGATGTGCCCTTTAGAAAGGTATAGTCTACTATTTGATTGATCTGCATGCATTCATAATCGACACTAACAGAATGCAAATATTGAATAGAACTTAAAAGTAACGTGTATCTGAATACAAAACATTATAAGATGGTCTTGATTGCTATGCCTAAGTGTATTTCTGTTGTCTTGCATGAACTATTCTGTTTCCTCCTAAGAATTAATATGATGCTGGCATGTGGGGAGGGGAGGGGGTTTGGGAGTTGGATTTCATATGGTGGTTGGGATGGAAGTGTGCCTGCCTGCTTATGTGCTAGTCCTTATAAATGAAAGTCAAAGACTTTGCATTCAATGATGCCAATAAGCTCATGCTGTCATGGGTACATTGCAGAACACTCCCAGCATTATGCCTTTTTTCCGCCCACCACTATTAACCCTCATGTTTTTGCTTGTATGACATGATAGCTACATGCTTTTATAGTGTGATACCAAAGACACTTTATTTATTAATTGAATAAACAAATCTGTAACTTATATTCATTAAGTGCCCTTGTGCAGCTTTCCACAACCATCTTAAGCTGGGCTTTTGTTTTTTTTTTTGCCTGTCACTTCTGTACATTTCACAGGTTTTGTTTCTTAATACAAAGTGGACAATTCTCGTAATCATTATTTCATTCTTCAGCTGTTATTCATTTTTTTTTTTTGAGGAAAAGGATGACCACCAGAATTTGTGGTTGACATCCATGTATATATAGATATATCACTAGGAAAAGAGGATCATGTACAAGTATACGCTATATCCATAGGACAGCGGCAAAATAGAAAAAGGGAGATGTACATCTGCTAACCCACGAAATCCCACTCCTAGAGAAGAAAAAGGTGTGATGTACCAACTTGACATCTCTCCCCACAAAAAATAATCCGATTGGAGCCAAATGGCCCAAGAACTCGTAAAAAAAAGTTGCTAGTGGAGCTCATCAATTCTGTCTCCGCCTGCCATGAGTGCAAAGCAGCTGCCAGAAAGTCTCTGATGCAGGCTGGGAATCATCCATGATACTCGTCCATGACCATAACTCTCGTGATACTGAACACTCAAAGAAGAGATGGGTGGTACCCTCCACCGCCTCACCACATAGTACACAGGAAGTATGAGAGTCGGGCGCCCATCTTGCCCTGTAAGCCCTGGTGAGGATCTTGCCCAGCTGCATGAGCCAAGCGAAAATCTTGGCCTTCGCGGCACCCGAGAACAACATATGGTCTTGCATTCTGTCATGAATGCGTCAGGGGATGAGATGGCAGGAAGAAAGCGCAAGTATAGGCTGCGAGTTTAGGACTCCAATAGCCACACCCAACTGACTGCCTGGAGGGTTCCGGGCGAAATGGGGCTCGCCGTTGATGAAGCGCCTGAAGCTCTGAGATGCGCTGGTAAAAAAATTTAGTTTTTGTTATATGAAGCTTAAGTATTTCAGTTAGTCCAAGAGCTACATTGTGTCTATTTGTTGTTTTATGTTCGTATCATGATATCATGTATTATGAGCTACTGCCATCGAAGTATGTCTTTCAGGCATCTTCCTTTTTGTTTGAACTTTTGGGAGTACTTATGACGCAACAGGGGATCGTAAAGTAGATGAGATTATAACTTTCGGACGAATCTCGAAAGAGATTGACAGTTAAAAGCACCATTAATAGTTTGATAAACTCGAAATCCACCGAGGTTCGGAATCCACCGAGAAATAAAATCACACAAGTTTAATAGAATAATTGACCTAATAATGGAAGAGGTTATGCCTATTTATAGGCATTTACAATCAAATCTAAAAGAACCTAAAATCTATAAAGATAAAATAGCAACAATGTCTAGATAAAAAATTTAACTAACATTACTTATCTTCTATCATATCTATTCTACATTAGTCTCCCTTTCTTCAAAAGAGTTCGACCTCGAACTTTGAAAATTGAATATAGAGGTTCACGCTTGATATCCCGCAGTGGTCGTCTTCTTTCTCAACTCATCAGATAAATCATTTAAACTAAGCATATTGTATAATAGTACCAAATAACAAGGTAGTGTCCTTAAATCTTGATTTGAAAATATAATCCGTAGAAAATTAAAATATTTGGCATTGACGAAAACTTTCATGCATCTCAGATCAACTTGAAGCATTTGAAGTAGATCTCTTTTGTTAGTTGACGAATTTAATTTCAACTTTTCATCCACCTCTTGAATAAATTTATCTTTTTTTGCCTTAGAAAGAAAATTCAAGATAACCAACTCTTCAGTATTTGGATAGATTTTGATATCTTTAGTAGTTTCTTGTAATTTATCAATTGGAGTAGATATAACTTTCAAAGATAGTTGATCTTTATATGATTGCACAGATTCTGGAAGAAAATCCAAAATAACTAACTCTCCAAATATTTGGATAGATTTTGATATCTTGAATAGTTTCTTTTAATTTTTCAATTGGAGCAGATATAATTTCCAAAGACAATTGGTCTTTACAAGATTGCACAGAATCTGATGGAGGCTTGAACATTTTATTGATTATATTCTCCAATTCTTGCTGAAATTTCTCAATTGACTTCTTGATATTTGATAAGATACCACTTTGTATTAGTTAGTGGCTCGTTAATTAAGTAGTGGGTAGTTAGAAGTTGTATGAGTTAGTGGCTAGTTAAGAAAGTAGTGGATAGTTAGTTATATTTGTATTTGCATGTTATAAATACATGCATAAGTTTTAGATTTAGGGGAGCCTTTTGAAATGTGTTTATCAATTATGTAATTGGAGTTTGGTCAACTCCGTACGAACTTATGGAGATTTGTCATTGGCAAGTTATTAGTAGTAATTGTGTTTAATATTCTTGCACTATTAATAATAATAATAATAATCCTATTTTTATTTTCAGTCATATATGTAGTTGTATTTTCTGTTTGTATCAATTGGTATCAGATCCTCAAAGATCCTAGTAGCAAATCACAAAGAAGCAACATTCATTCAGGAGAAAACAACTTACATATTACAAGTGAAAGCTCATTCCATAAGAAGAAAAGCTAGAAGTTCATATTGGTTCAAAAATTCCTATCTTGGCCCAAAGATGGGGTTAATCAAGTTTGGAGTCTTCAATTGCCCCTACAAAATATTATTATTAATTTTCTTTTCTCCGCCTTGAGGACAAGGCGAAATTTTAGGAGGGGTGTACTAATAAGATACCACTTTGTATTAGTTAGTGGCTGGTTAATTAAGTAGTGGGTAGTTAGAAGTTGTATGAGTTAGTGGCTAATTAAGAAAGTAATGGCTAATTAGTTATATTTGTATTTGCATGTTATAATTACATGCATTAGTTCTAGATTTAGGGGAGCCTTTTGAAATGTGTTTATCAATTACATGTTTGGTCCACTCCATACGGACTTATGGAGATTTGTCATTTCGAATTGACAAGTTATTAGTAGTAATTGTGTTTAAAGTTCTTGCACTTTTACTATTAATAATAGTTATCATAGTTTTATTTTAGTTGTATTTTTAGTTTGTATGAATATTCTTCAAATGAATTTGAATTTCTTGCATTAAATTTTGCTTATCTTGTTGAGATTTGTTTGATTGCTGAAAAATAAGGTAATGATACGATGAAGGCAAAAAGTGTTGGATGAAGTAATTTCTTCAACTTTTGCCATGTCCGAATAGATGGTTTTTTATGATAAGCTTGAATGCGCTTATTATCTTTCCACCATGATAAAGACTCTATTTGAAAATTTATTGAGCACTAATTTGACTTGTTGAGATTATGGAATATCCCAATAATCAAAGAAGTGATCAACTTTAGAAATCCAGTGTAAAAATCTCATCAATATGGAAGTACACATTAAACGAAGGTGGCTCTAGCCTCATCTTGCTAGTTAAAAAAATTAAAAGAAAGAAGAAAACAAGATAAAAAGAATGTAACTAATGAATCATGAGAGAGAAAAAATGTGAAAAAAAAGGATAAGGAGGTAGTCATTGGAGATAGCAAAAAAACAAAAAAAAATAAAGAATGCATTTCAATTAGGAAGGAAAAGGAAAAAAATAAAACAAGAGAAATAAAATTAGAAATGGATGGCGAAAAAGTAGATGAGCACCAAGACAAAGAGTAAATCTCCTTGAAGGCTCTGATACCACTTGACACAGCGGGGGGATCGTAAAGTAGAGGTGATTACAACTTTTAGACGAATCTCGAAAGAGATTGACAGTTCGAAGCACTATCAATAGCTTGATAAATTCGGAATCCACCGAGGCTCAGAATCCGTCGAGAAATAAAACCACATATTTAATGGAATAATTGGATAATAATTGAACTACCTAATAATGGAAGAGGTTATGCCTATTTATAGGCATTTACAATCAAACCTAAAAGAACCTAAAATCTATAAAGATAAAATAGCAACAATATCTAGATAAAAATCCTAATTAACAATACTTATCTTCTATCATATCTATCCTACATCAACTTAAGATTATGACTGGCAGTGGAATCTTCATGAAGTGTCAACTCCTTTATGTTTTGTGATTTTGATCCTACTGATTGTTTTATACATAATTTTCCTGATCACTGCAGGTGTATCTACACCCTATCATTCGTGATGCGCATGGACGCAAAATGTGCAAATCTCTAGGCAATGTTATTGATCCACTTGAAATAATATATGGAATATCACTTGATGGTCTCCACAAAAGGCTTGAAGCTGGTAACCTAGATCGGAGTGAATTGGAGCGAGCAAAGGAGGGACAAGCAAAAGACTTTGCAAATGGTATTCCTGAATGTGGTGCTGATGCTCTCCGCTTTGCACTTGTTACCTACACTGCTCAGGTTTTACTCGTTATTCAGTCTTCACAGTTGTCCAATATATTTTTATTTGATATTTCATCTATTCCATTTTTCTTCATTACATAGTCAGATAAGATTAACATGGATGTATCTCGAGTGGTTTCCTGTCGGCATTGGTGTAACAAATTGTGGAATGCTATACGATTTGCCATGATGAAACTTGGAGATAACTATAGTCCTCCAATGATGCTTGACACAATTTCTATGCCATCAAGCTGCAAGTGGATACTTTCTGTTCTAAACAAAGCCGTAGCAAAAACTATATCGTCCTTCGAGGCATCTAAATTTGCAGATGCAGCTAATGCAGTATACTCATGGTGGCAGTATCAATTATGTGACATATTCATTGAAGTTATTAAGCCTTATTTCTTTACAAATTCAGAAGAGTTTGAATCTGAAAGAGCAGCCTCGAGGGACACTTTGTGGGTATGCCTGGATACTGGCTTGCGTCTGCTCCATCCTTTCATGCCTTTTGTTACAGAAGAATTATGGCAACGCCTTCCTCAAGCAGAAGGAAGTAGTAGAAAAGAATCAATAATGATATCTGATTATCCATCAGTTGTTGAGGTAATCTTTTCATATAAATTTTGTATTTGGTTAATATATGGTGCCTCACCTCTGAAGGTACTTTTGAAATATGAGTAACAGATTCCTAACAACAATATAACTGATCACTATTGATTTCCGTTAGTCATCCTTTTTACTCTGGAAAAAAGAGATCTGAAGATTATCCCTTATCACAGGCCTGGACAAATGATGCAATTGAAAGTGACATGGAAATTGTCAATGCTGCAGTGACAAAGCTAAGATCATTACGCCCACAAAGCAGCAAGAGTGAAAAGTGCGTACATCCATTACCACATAGCTTGCTAATTTTTTCGAGGGATATACATTGCTCATATGTAGCCTAAACTGTTATTTGGAGATTTTTTAATTGCTTGAACGTTTTTATTGTTCTCATTTCCTCTTATTTTAAATTTCAGATATCCAGCCTTTGTGCTTTCTCGAGGGCAAGATAGTGCTAGTACCATCAAGGCCTATGAATTTGAAATAATTACCCTTGCTTCAGTATCATCCTTGAAGGTTCTATGTTTTTTTTTTATCTGCAGAAAGCATTATAGTTATGTTTTATTAAAAATGGAGTACTATTTGTTAAAAAAAAATGGAGTATTAACTGGTCAGTTATATGGTGCTATATAATAAGAAAGGACAACATCCAACCTCAAGAGTATTTTATATTATCAATTAATCTCATGGTTGTTTTACATTATCATTGACACTCCGGCTGGCATAAACATCCAGGTTTTAACTGAAGATGATGCGGCTCCAGTAGGATGTGCAGTTGATGTTGTGAACGAAAATCTTTCTGTATATCTCCAAGTAACAGTAAATACAGAAGTTGAACGAACAAAGTTCAGGAAAAGAAGGGAAGAAATAAAGAGGTGAGCTTCCTAATAGCTCCACTGGATGCATTCTTCATTTACTACATTAAAGTTTATATTTGTTGCAATAGGAGAGCGTCACTCGTAAAGTGTTTGCAAGATTGAGTGAAATGAAAATTAATGTTTGTATTTTCTACATGCTTCTCACATTTAAGCATTTACTACACTACTGTTGTTTGATAGTTTAATGGAAAAAACGAGACAAAACTAAGCTGGCAATTCCTTCCAAGTTTTCAAATATCTTTAGCTATTTTGTTGTCTCACAGGATATGTTGGAATGTATTAGGGCAAGTATTCAACTAACGGTAACTAAACTCCAGGAATAGTGTCAAATGACACTAATCATTCTGCCAATATTTTCCTTTTAAATCTGTACAAAGAATTAGATTTTGTCTTTCTTAAGAGTAATCTTGAAATTCAATTTTGATCTGAGTGGAAGAGTCTTCCAGAATATTAAGGTCCAAAGTGCCGGTTGGATCCAATGAATATGCAGGACACAAATAGTCAACTTGGCCATTGCCCAAAAGAAAGTAGTAAACTTGATGGGATGATTCCATATTTCCTTTATATTGAAGTCACTGCAAACAAAAAATTTCATTATGGTGACATTTTGTTTAAGAACCCATTATAATGGCACCATATTATGGTGAACTTACGGCAATGCCTAATCTAGCTATATTAATGTTGCGAGATCATGTTAGCCACATTCCAATTGTAGTTGAAATGAAGCTCAAAACTGTTCACTAAATTAGCTATTGATGAAAAAGGTTGAAATAAAATTGCTATATGACATAATTATCATTACATCTTTGATCTGGTGATAGCATTAATCAGTCCAAAACTTTTGATGGAAGAGAGGGACTGAATGGTTGTCTTCCATCCTTCTTTTACTCTTTATTTTTTTTATGAAATTGACCATTTTTCTTATTGCGATAGAGGTTGGTTAGCCGTATGATTTTGAAAATCACTGCTGCACGATGCTTAACTATCTTCATATTTGATGTTATAAAGTTTCTTATTCTATTCTTTTCTTGTTTCTAGTTTGTCTTACCAATGAGGTAATATGTACATTTTCTGAGGCGTCATCCTTTTGAATCTTTTTTGACTAATCGTTTATTTATTTAGTTTTTTTGATAGGGGCTTTTAACCAAGTGTTCACTGCTTGATGTTGTCGTGTTCCATGATGTCTGCAGGATGCAAACTTATTTGTCGCAGAAAATGAGCGACAAAGCTCCCCTGAGCGTCCAAGAAGAACACATGAAGAAACTTATTGTATTACTGGAAGAACTCAGGCTTATTGATGAAGCTGAGAGAGATCTTGATCAACAGACAAACTGAGGGAATCCAATATCATTATTATGTTATGATTTTGTTCTTGGGAACATTTTTTTTTATGCTAGCTTTCAGAAAAGGAATTTATGGGTGCTTTTCGTCTGCCTGGTTCTTTGGCGATTTTGTAACTCTGAAATAAGATGGATTGTCGCATCTCAGCATTCACATTTCTTTGTATCTGCTTATTGGGTTAATTAATTTTTTTGTATGGTTAATATGAACATTACTTATCATACGTTACCCCTTATTATGAATAAATGTTGATAGAATATAGAGACTAACATATTAGTAAGTCAAATGTAATAATAAAAATAATTATAATGACATAAGGTCTAAGAATCAAGATGGTTTGATTGATAGTTTCACATGGACAAAATATGAAGGTGATCATGGACTTATATGTAATTATCTTTTCACATATCAGGACGCATTTTAAATTCGTGCGGGTTAATAGGTTCAAAGCGAATAATATTTTTATTGGATCAGGGGTGTTATAGAATGGTATCAATCTCGTGTGCTCACTTGAGCCACGTGGGAAACATGAATTTCGCTCAACGAGGACGTTGAGCTTTTTTGTAGAAGATTGTAATGATTTGAGATCTAAGGATCAAGATGGTTTGATGAAATAGTTCTACATGAGTAAAACACGAAGGTAGTTATAGGTTTATTAAGATTCATGTTTTAAATTCATGCGAGCCAATAGGCCTAAAGCGAAAAATATTTTGATTGGATCAGGGGTGTTACTTGCGTGCTCATTTGAGCTATTTGGAAAATACGGATTTCATTCAATGAGGATGTTGTTGAGCTATTTATGGAAAAGATTATAACGATATGAGGTTTAAGAATCAAAATAGTTTGATGAATAGTTTTACATGAATAAAACACGAGTTTGATGAATAGTCTCATATGATAAAATACGGAGATGATCATGTGTTTATATGTAACTACCCTTTCATTTATCAAGATGCATTTTAAATTTACGTGAGCCAATAAATCCAAAGTGAAATTAGCCGAGAGTGTTACAATAATTGTATTACTTCGGTAGGATCTATATCAAGACCAAATTAATGACGATTTTATTCATATATTTTTAAAACTAGAATTGGAACATCCGGAAAAGGCCTATTAAATAAGTGCACCACTTTTTTTTTTCTTTTTTCTTCCCCCAAAATTATAGCAACTAATAAATACAATTTATTCTGATGAGATTCCAGAAGAATCAGAACCATTTCATCATTCACGTAGTGATTCATCGAAGGAAAAGATAATAAAGTTAGCCCAATTAATTAGCAAATTATTTCACCCACCCCTAGGAAATTAAATTCCTAAACATCTCCAAAACCTTCTCCGGAACACAGATTTGCATCAGCGTTCACGAACCTTCTAAAAATAATTTAATTAAAAGAAAATCTCGATCTACGAACCTACGGGTTTCTCGACGCACACACCATCACGTGACTTCCTCCTGAGTTCTCACGTGTATGTCGCCGAGACTCCCAACACCACCTCTCTCTGCCGCCCACGGCGGCGTACGTGTCGGCCCACCAAGCCCTCCAGCCGGTCAAGAAGGCCAACGTAATTCCGACACGTGTCAATGCTGCACCGAAGTCCCCATTCCTCGGCCGCACCACGGAACCGCCCAAATACCGGCCAAGCCTCGGAGTGCACGAACAGAGACCAGAACGACGCACCCGGTTTTAAACCCGGGAGCCCTCACCACGACCATGTCGATGCACCACCCACAGAGACGGGGTGGAGCCCGAGCCAACGTGGGAGATGCGTGCAACTGTTTTCCTTCCTTTTTCCTCCGCCAAGGAAATGGATCCGTTGGGCCCTCTATTCGTTTTCTTTCTCTTACTTCCTCTACGGCTCTACCTATAAATAAGCCTTGAACGCGCCGACCTTAACACTTGTTCCTTTCGCTCTCCCCTCTACAATCGCTCGCTCCCCCCGTCGCATCTCTTCGTGTCCCGTCGCCTCGAGACGCTGCCATGGGTAAACAAATCCGCCTGACTTCGCGTTTCCCTCTTGTATCACTTGTTCCTTCTCCTCTCCTTTGGTTGCTGACCCCCCTTTTTTTTTTCCTTCGTTTTGTAGGCAAGATCAAGATCGGTATCAATGGTGAGCATTTCTGTACTTCTCTAGTTTTCTGGCTGTTATGTTTGGATTTTTCGCGTAATCTCGAATGTTATTTTTCGATCCGATCTGTGTGTGATGGATGGGAAATCGTGTTTTTGCTTTTCTAAGGGTTCGGAAGGATCGGACGTCTGGTGGCGAGGGTGGTGCTCCAGAGCGATGACGTCGAGCTCGTCGCCGTCAACGACCCCTTCATCACCACCGATTACATGGTGAGATCGAAATGCATTGCTTTTGTCGCCGCGATCTGTACTGCTTGAAAGAGTTGTATGTGATAGTGGGTTTTCTACTGTTTTGATTCCTTTCTGTTGCTTAAGAACGATTGTCGATAGTGGGAGGCAAAGCAGTTGGCGCACAGTTGGATTTGCTATCGCACCCTTTGATCTGTTTATAAGCGTTTTTTATCACCTTACCTTATCTGCTATGATGACTTGTTGATCGAGTGCAGGTAGGCTGTGAATTTGGTTATTTTATTTTTTTGGAGTAGATCGTGATGGGAGACTTTGTTTAGTCAGATTTAGTTAAACTTTTCATTACTGTGGGTTTCGTGATCCGTTTCTGCTTAAGATTTAATCAAACAATGGAATTGGATGATGGATCCAGTAATAGTTCAGTAACACCTGTGGTTGTATAAATTTTTCCATGTAATGTGCTACTTTCTGTAACTTATGTGTGTTCAAGATAATCTCTTTTTTTTTGTGGTTATTCAGTAGCTTACTGGTTGTTGTCTAATTGTGCGATTCTGCAGACATATATGTTTAAGTATGATTCTGTCCATGGCCAATGGAAGCATAATGATATTAAGGTCAAGGACAGCAAGACCCTTCTCTTCGGTCAGAAGGAGGTCGCGGTGTTCGGTGTCAGGTCGGTAGTGCTGTTTCCAGCGGTCGTCCCTTGTTTTATTTCACTTAGCAAATGATTGACATATCTTCGTATTTGTGAAGGAACCCTGAGGAGATCCCGTGGGGTGAAACTGGTGCTGAGTTTGTTGTAGAGTCGACTGGTGTTTTCACTGACAAGGACAAGGCTGCTGCTCATCTCAAGGTATATTGACTTTCGTGATATCTATTTTCTTACATTCTTGTTAATTTGTTTTATGTTGTCTAATTGAAATAATCCCTGTTTGATGATTTGCTCCACGTGTACATTTTGTCTCCTCTTACAAATCCATTCATGTAAGATTCGGTGTAGTTACACTGAGCTTAACTTGAGTTTTTTTGTCAAGAAAATAGTTAAATAAATTCTTTGGGACTTCTAATTACGTTTTTATGTATTATCTTGGAGATAGTAAAGTTTTTCTACTCATCTGCTATAGATATTTTTTGTATCCATATTTATTTTGTATGGTTTCATAATGAAGCAAGATAGGTCATAGCATTAGAGTTAATAATATCTTCTTCCTTTCTGTTATTTCCATGAAATCCTTTCTAGTTATTCTTTTTTCAGGATAACATCACTGCATGCAATTTAAATTTAAATTTAAATAGTGATTAGTTCATGCGACAGGGTTTACTTCATTCTTAGACCATTCTATTTCCATATAATTCGTAAAATATATTTTATAATTTAATTACTAATACTGATTTTTGGGTGGCTTTTGATTGATCTTTATGGTGTAGTGTCATCAAATTCATTTAGTGCTTTATGTACTTCCTTAGCTATGTGTAGTTTCTTATTATGTTTCTTTCTATGTAAATAGGGTGGTGCAAAGAAGGTCGTCATCTCTGCTCCTAGCAAAGATGCCCCAATGTTTGTGGTTGGTGTGAATGAGCATGAGTACAAATCGAACATTAACATCGTCTCCAATGCTAGTTGCACTACAAACTGTTTGGCTCCTCTTGCTAAGGTCTTACTTTTTATTCTTTTGCGTAGTTGATAAACATCATTTTTGTATTTTCGTTTCTTAGTAAAACTAACGTTACTACGGCTTGTTGCCAATTATAACAGGTCATCAATGACAGGTTTGGTATTGTCGAGGGTTTGATGACTACAGTGCATGCTATTACTGGTATCTATTTGTCATGCCTTTAATTGTTCATACACAGCATAACAGACTGTTTATTGAGCTCTCTTACAAATAATTTTTCCCTTTTAGCTACCCAGAAGACTGTTGATGGACCTTCTAGCAAGGACTGGAGGGGTGGAAGAGCTGCCAGCTTTAATATCATTCCCAGCAGCACTGGAGCTGCCAAGGTACGCTCATAAAGATTAGGTTATTTTTTTAGTACATTACTAGCTTGATCGTATAACTGTTATATATTCAAAGCTGTTCTATTGGTTCCTTTAGGCTATTGATTTTGATAATGAGATAAGACCCGACTTTTCCTTCTAAACCATTCTTGGTTATACAAATTGCAAATCTACAGGCTGTTGGAAAGGTCCTTCCTGCTCTTAACGGGAAGCTTACAGGAATGGCTTTCCGTGTTCCTACTGCTGATGTGTCTGTTGTGGATCTTACCGTTAGGCTTGAGAAGGCTGCAAGTTATGACCAGATTAAGGCAGCAATCAAGTAAGCATCTGGTGACTGTATTTTTGTCCTGAAAAAGATAGATTGGATCATTGTACACACGGCGAAATTCCTTGGAGATCCTATTTACATATTTTTCTCATTTGAACAGAGAAGAGTCAGAGGGTAAGCTGAAAGGAATTCTGGGATATGCTGAAGAGGACCTAGTGTCCACGGACTTTGTTGGCGACAGCAGGTTCTTACTATGCCTCAAGAATGTTCTTCTATGACGCTTATCATTACTCCTTCAATGGTGCTCATCATGTTATGGCCACAGGTCGAGCATTTTTGACGCCAAGGCTGGCATTGCTTTAAATGATAACTTTGTTAAGCTCGTCTCTTGGTACGATAACGAGTGGGGATACAGGTGAAACTTTCAAAAACTTCTTCGCCGTTTCTTTTTTGCACGATTTGCGCATTTCATATCTTGTCGTCTGATCTATGTTTTCTCTTTTACACTCGCAGCACTCGTGTGATCGATCTCATCCGTCACATAGCAAAAACCAAGTAGAGAATTTGGATCAGTTAGCCATGGGGGTTCGAGGTGTTAGTAGCTAATTACTCCGATATATCAATAAATGTCTTGATCATGACAGCTGTTTTGGTCTCTTTTTGTTCAATGTAAGGGGCGTTTAGGGCCTCGTCTTTCCTTGTTCTTGAAAGAGTTTGAAATGGGATATTTGAGTAACATTTTTCTTCCCCCTTTCGGTGATATATTTCATTGAATTTTATCTACACTTTCTTCTCTTTTCTTGCAAAGGTTCACTTTTTTTATGCACGGAATTATCTCTCTCAACACCGGAAAGGTTCACACTGGAATTAGCTCTCTCTGCATGGAATTGATAAATAGATTTCAACTGAGCCGTGACATAACCGGATATAGGTGGAAAGAAGGTAGATATTAGTGACCTAAAAAATGCTCGCCACTCGGCAGCCTTCTGATCTCTAACCTAAAAAATTGCTGGCGTCGGCAATACGACAATTTCCGCCAAATAGAATTATAGACAAGCTCCAATTTCCGCCAAATAAAAATAAAAACAACGACAAGGGATGAGCGAAACGGTGAAAACCGCCGAGCAACGGAGACGGAGCTCTCGGAGCTCCGAAACATCCAGCGAGTTCGGCTCGATCGGCAATATGGCTGATAGATGCCATAGAAAACCAGAAACACAAATATGACTGCAATGGAGACGGAGCTCGAAACATCTAGCGAGCTTGGCTCGACCGACAAATATGACTACGATCGGTGAGGAGGATCGGGAAAAATGATTGCCAAGAACCAAGAACAAAGAACGCAAGATGAAACTCAGAAGGAAACGCAGAGAAAACAACAAAGTAGAAGATCGGACCGAGATGAAGAATAAAGAGGGAGGAGATTCGAGAACAATAGATCAAAGAACAAACCAGACGATCACCAGTTATGTAGAAGACGAAGAAGAAGATACCGAGCTAGACATCGGCGAGACAAGGCAAAGTCCGTCGTTGAAGGTCTCGGCGTCAACGCCTATATCGAACCTCCCTGGACTTGTGGGAGACATTAGACTAATAACGCTTGGCAATGAAGAACTCGAAGACTCCGGTGACATTCTGACAACAATTGCGACAAAGCGACGATGAGAGGGAGCTCACGCGGATCCAAAGGCACTTGGCTCTGATACCATGACTCCGCTCCGATGAGGAAGAAAGAATGAACTCGGAAGAGAAAAAAAAGAGTTGGCGGAGGAACAAGACAAGGAAACTAACTATTAAAAAATGCACATGTGAATCGGACATTACATGACCTGCACCATTTTATTTATACTAAAAATAAACTGCTACGAAGAATAAAATGGTATTATGGAAACAATGCTATAGGACACACAAAACACTCCTACATAGGTGAACTGTAGCTAACGACACGACTTCCAACAGTTTATCACTTGAAGAACGAGACATTGGGCATGGTACGGTCCATGGAGAGGATACGTTTGTCGCATCGTCAGAGTGCATGTAACAGATCGAAATTTCAGAAAAATTTAAAACTTCTAATAAGCTGACATCGGATCACCGGACGGCCGAAACCCAGAATGAACGTCCGATATGACACCGAAACAGAAGCTAGGTTCTGATCTCTCCTTCTCTCTCCCATTACACTTAATAATATGCAACTCTTTCACCATGATTTCGGGCATTCAATGGCTAATGAAATCCTCACAAATTGAAAGCCATACCCCCCCCCCCCCCCCCCCCCCACCCCACCAAACACCTTTTTTCTCTCTCTCCTCTTCATCTTCTTCATTTTCCTCATTGTTGAACTGTGCTTTCTCTGTGGTCTCGGCAAGAAGGAGAAAGAGCCAACCCCACAGGTAGAGGGCGCAGGCAAGGAGGGAGAAGAGGGCGCGGCTAAAGCTCGATCCAGCGAGGAAGAACTCTAAAGCGCGACAAACATGTGTTTTGGAGATCTAGTTCATAGAGTAGTGACATGAAGATTTTGCATGTTTAAGGACTTTAATAAGGTTAGGATTCATGCTCTAAGGGTAGAAATCGTACCATATTTTGTCCTAAGATTTCAGATTTGATTTTTTTGATATTATATTTTCATCAAATGATATATACTTATGATTTCGTATGATGTTTGTTAAGGTTTTAGAAGTTTTAATCATACATGTCGAGATAGTTGAAAGGAATGAATGTTACATGCTCATGTTATGACATTTAATCAAACTAAGGTGTGATAATATTATGATAAGATTATGAAATCTTCAGTTTTCGTGTCCGGCTATAAAAGTTATGAATCGTGTAAATTTATTATATGATGAATTCGATTCTTACATGAAGAACAAATGCTATAATATGCTTATGGATTATGCTATATATATTGTGGATGATGTTAGAATAGTGTTGGATCATCGTTGTGTTGAAAACCTAAAGACTGTAATGACTTGCAACCTTACGTGTAATAATTCAGCTTTCGCATTTTTTTATTTTTAAATGTTGTAATAATTTAGCTTTAAGTCTTCCGCTTACGTGTAATTTTATTGACCATTCAGATCAATAAAAGAGTCAAATAATGATCAAAAGGAGATTTCGCCACGTGACATTGCGCCAACGAGCGCTTGCCCTTTGTATAAATATAATTTATTATTTAGGAATTTCCTACATAAAATAAAAATATATTATAATAACATACAAATAAAAATAACTTTTTTATAAATAAACATATAATAAAAGTAGTCGACTCATTTATCACTTTTAATTGTGGAAAAATATTTTGATAATTTTTAAAGATAAGAATATTATATATAATTATTTTTTCAATAATAGAAACTACAATTTAATCTTTCAAATGACTCCAAACTAAAAAAACAATCAATCAATAATCCATATATATTCCAAATCCTAATATTAATCAGGTACAAAAGACCTTATATATATATATATATATATATATATATATATATATATAGCATTCATGTTTAATATGATTTACACTATCATATTTTAGAATTTATCTTTCAATTTGATTTAAATGATGCATTTTTTTGTATTGACTCAATATTTTTTCAAAGTAGGCCAACCATTTATCATTTATCATTTATAATTATTAATTATTTTTAATAATGAATAAAAAACAATATTGCCTTTTACTTGCGATAGCTTGTTTTATGTAGCCATGCGGATACCACACATCACTTTTCTCTATCCTCCACACAGCCTAAAAATATAATAAAATATATGATATTAAATATAATGTGTTATTTTTGTGAATAAAAATAATTTAAAATAAAAAATTCATTTCGAATCCAATTAAGATATATTTCCTCTCTAAAAGATAACGGTCAATTATATTCCTTTTTAATTGTTAATTTGTTATTTCCTAAATTAAAAATAAATAAATGATTAAATATTAGTATGACTAAAATAAATAATCTTTGCATTATACATAAAATAAATAATGGTTCCATTTTAAAAGATAATGGATAAGTATAATAAAAATAATAATATTTACTTTTAAAGAGTAAAATAAATAACATTTCATTATTCAAAGATAATGTATTACTTTCACTGAAATAAAATAAAATAATATTTCTTCTTCTAAAAGTTAAAGATCAAGTTTAATAAAATAAATAATATTTATTTTGAAATAATAAATAAACAACATTTTCTTTTTCAAAGATAATGTATTTTTTTATAATAAAAAACTTTGAAACAATGCATTCAATTTGAGGCGAAGATAAAAAAACAAAATTTCTTGTGAAAACAAATTATGTAGCTAGTTAAAGTTAGTTTATCTGAGATAATAATATATGTATAATATAAAATTAAATGAGATTAAGTTTTTAAATAATTAAACTTAATTGTGTGCACTTGGGACTTTTGGTTAGTATTATTCCAACTTTTGGTTAGAAAAGATAGGCTTCCTAGGAGGAGAGATGTGCCTTACTTCTTGAAGTGGAGAAATATAAAGTATTTCTTCCTTGCCCCATTTGGAACGAATGAAGAGTGATTAGTGGAATTACCGGCGGTATCGAGGTCGAAAAGTCGGAGCGAGGACGTAGGTCATGTGGCTGAATCTCGTCAACAAACCATCGTATTCTTTATGTTTGCATTATCTCTCCCTCTCCTTCCTATATTATTATTCATGTGATTTGATTTGCATTGAGTTAAAATTTAATGAATCAATTTTAAACTTCCGCAACATGTTTTCGTGAAATTGGTCTTTTCAGTTTTAACAACAATTCACCCCCTTTTGGTGCCTTGGAATCCTACATCACAAACTCGTAATTCTATTATTTAATCAAATAAATTAAACTATCTTAAATTTAATCAAAACTGAAATCCCACATATTGGTATTCATGTAGATAAGATTAAAATTAAGATTCATTAAGATGAAAATCCTAGATTATTAATTATTTCACAAACTGGTATAGATTAACAGACCACACAGATCTAATTCTCTACATACTAGTTATTAGACCTATGTCAATTTTTTAATTTCATAATAAAACATTTAATTTAACTAAATGAAATTTGAAATCAAGTAGTCCATAAACTAGTAATTACTTAACTCATAAATTCAAATAATTAAATCAAAAGTATTAAACACAACTAAAAATTGATCCAAAGAAATTCAATAATAGAATAAGGGTTCACAATATTTCCCTTTCAAATAACAATCTCCTAAAATAAAATAAATAAAAACATGGAGTTCATCCTAGCATTGCATAGAGATAATAGCAAAATAACAATAATAATGAAAGAATTACACCAAGAATAAATCAGAGCCCTCGGATGTCGTCGGAACATTTGGATCAATCATCTGATCAACTCTCTTTCTCTTGGTGGAAGCCTACAAATCTCAAGACTTTTCAATGAAAGAAAACCAAACCGCAAAGCACGAATTGATATGGTGGTCTTTCCATATATTTATAGATGTAGTATGGCTTCCAATCAGTATGCATCGTATGACTAAGTTTAAATTTGTGAAGATAAATTCTCCACCAACTTCACACCCTTTTTTCATCTCAACCAACATCAATCAACTTAGTAGATAAAATTTAATATGTGGTACGACCAATAACATTCGTCCATGTAAGCTTCCATGCAGTGTTGCCCAATTAAATCACATTCCAAAGAAAATCTCAGCTCACAAAGATAAAAAGTTGGCACCATAAATAGATAAGTTTTTATCCAATTATCACCTTATGATGAAGGGTGATAATCCTCTTTGGTGCACAATAACATCTCTGGTATGATTCTCCGGAGATAACATGTGATAAATATTGGCCGATAACATCCATTTAGTGCCTAATAAACTCCTCTCTCTGATATATTGGCCGATAACATCCATTCACCTTGTGTTTTCCCCCAATAAAGACAAAGCATCAATTTGGCGACTCAACAAGTGTTTGGTGCCCAATATGAATGTCCTTGATGAATTTGGCCCTTTAGATTTCACTCCTTATGAGTTTGGCCCCTTAAAATTCACTCGATGAATTTGGTCCCTTAGATTTCACTCCTTATGAGTTTGGCCCTTAAATTTCACAATATGAATGTCCTTGATGAATTTGGCCCCTTAGATTTCACTCCTTATGAGTTTGGCTCCTTAAATTTCACTTGATGAATTTGGTCCCTTAGATTTCACTCCTTATGTGTTTGATCGGTTTTAGCACTTTGCAATTGAAGCGTGAAGAGGTATAATTTGCATATTCATTTGAGACGACAATTTTTCTTTTTCCTGCCAATTGATTAAAATATAATCTTCCCATAATTATAATACTTCGAGAATTAATACATAGAATCAATAAATCCGGAATTATGATAAAACACACTTAAAATGATGCATGCAATGATCAAATTATAGAAATATTAATTAAAATAATAAACTAAAATATATTGTATTTTGCATGGATCAGTATTTATATTACAAAATTAATTAGGTATAAAAAGTATGAGTAAAGTCCATCCAAACAATATGTAGAGGATAAAATTCTTCGCCTTCGATGGTCTCTGAATCGTTGCAGAGTACACACGCTCAGTTTCTTCACAATTTCTCCCGAACAAACATCGAAAAATTCAAAAATTCATCCTCTGCAATATGAGCACAGCCCCCAAGTCTCAAGCTCTACATGTTTTTCGTATCCTAGAATTTTGGTAGAGTTTTGATTTGTTTGGAGGTCTTTTCATATTAAAACAATAAAAAATTGGAATAGACTTTTATTGAGCTTTAAAATAATCCAAAACTCCTTTAATTCCGAGTAAATATGTTTTCTAGTGATTTCTTGAGACTTATGATAATGTTTAAAATCAATCTGCAATTGAAATTCTAAAAGAATTAAAGAAATCTTCAAATTCAACTTTGTAATGACCCATAACAGACGGTGACTTCTCACGACCCGTAACAGACTGTTACGTATCTGTCACAAAATTTGATATTTAACGGGCTATTACAGATCTGTCACGGCCCCACTGTTATTGCCATTATATGTCTATCATGACTCGTTATATTCAATTTCCAACCTTGCACCTTTCACTAATTTGCACTTTGTGACTTCATTTTAACTATGATTTGAGTGTCATTTTCTCCAGTGGCTTTTTAACTCTTTTCTCTTGTCTGCAATAAAATACAAAGTTGGGTAGATCTTTATTTTTATAAAATTAAATCAAATAAAATCATAAATGATGCATGTTCAATAAAAATGAATCAAAATATGAGTAAATGCATGACTAATTATATGTTGTATTTTGTATGCAGAAATTACCTCTAAAGTTATGAAGTGATCATTTAAATTGTCACTTGAGTTCTATTTTTTTCTTCATTTGCTCTTTAAAAATTTTTAAATAAATAATAAATTATAAAACTAATCAAATAATGATTATTATGGATATATTATTATCATATTTCTATGAAATATCTTAATTGCTTTATAAATTTTGATTTAATGAGTGAAAAATATTCATTTGTGATTTAAAGTATATGTATTATATAATAAATTAGATATATTTAAATATAAATATTTTTATAAGAGTATATTAATAAAAATTGTAAATTAATTTATAATTAATATAGATTGATTGCCTCCTTCATTCCTTACAAGAGATAATCCATCTTTGAACAGTCCTCCAATCTTTCTCATGTACCCTTCAATCCTATTCTCATTCCAATCCATAATGATCTGTGCTGGTCCGGCTAATCCAGATTGCATTTTGATGCACCATTTTTCGGGTGCTTAGCAGGTGCCAACCTTGTTGGGAAATTTTTAGGTAACTATTCCACAAGATTTGTTTGGATTGAAGACTTTAGAAAAGTGTGTGCAGTGGAGCATGAATGGATGAAATTATATAAATTCTATTTCCAAATATTGTGTTGTTACTTTTGACGGATTTTCAAGCATCACTTTGATGGAATGAAGAAAATGAATAAATTTAAATTAAATTACTTGCTCCCTTACCCTCAACAATTTATATTTATCACTCTATTTATTGTCAAAATCTCTTTTTCTCATATTAATATTACATTGATATGATAATTTTTGTTTATTTGTTTTAATTTATATCTATTTTTTTTAAAAAAGGTTGAGCTAATATGTATATGTATATATAATTAAAATAGGTTGATTTATTTATTGTTAAAGAAAAATAGTTAGATTTATTACTATATAAGTATATATATCCTTTAGTTTTTCTTTCAATCCAATTTTTTGCCATATACGTAACGGAACACCTAACCTGATGATTTCGTAACCAAAAAATTACATAAGTAGATGATTTAGGCACTATTTGGCTGAGATGATTAGTAGATAAAATTTGTCTATAAGTAAGTTTAAAGTTATCTTAGTGTAATAATTTTATAATGTGACTAATAAGAAGATATAAAATGTACTCATTAGTGAAATTAAAAACACAAAGGTAGGTTGCTTATTTATTATATAGAAATAAGTTAATTGATTTGATCGTAACTAACTACTTATTACTAATTTAATTTACTTTATCCAAATGCTTAATTACTAATCACTAGCTGATCATACTAAGTTTTCACTCCATTTACATTTAATTTGACATGTACCGAGCCCCTCAAATTGCCTGCATTTAGTTAATTATGCCTGGAATGCATGTATTTATCATTTCTGCATAACACCAATCTGCATTGGGTAATTGAGCTGATTTTAGTTGCTGTCATAATCCATACTTGTTTAATTTTTATTTGAGGACTTTGGTGCTTGCTGTTCTTGCCCCTCTAGTAGGTAATACAATGCTGCAACCAACTGAAAAAGGAGAGGGAGACCACTGATTTGCTGTCAAAAAAGTAAAGGAATCTACTGGAATTTCTTTAGGACATGAGAGATGGCACAATCAGAGGCAATAGAAACTTCTGATTTGCATCCAAGGGTGATTAAGAACCATATAAAAGTTGAAGTAATCCAGATGAGAAAGGGGAGCCTCCATTTCAAAGGTGGCTGGACTAGGAGCTAAGGGAGGAGCAGCTGAAGAGAACCACATTCTGATTCTGTCGACATATTTCATATCTTTCTGATTCAGAATGTTTTTCATTGCTTTCATCTTCTATTTTGTATCAATCCTTGTAACTATAATGAGCTAAATTCCAGCTCTCCTATGATAGGGTAGTAGTCTAATTTCATGTTATGGATGGATGATGAACAAGCTATTTCCCTTCTTTGATGTTGATTATGATATTCTGATTTCTATTGGAATCTGTTTTCCTATCATTTTGAAATCCTAATTCTGTTGGCAACTGAGAGGTTGACTATGATTTCTTTTCAGAAATGAATCAAGATGCAATGATAGTTTTCTGATTCAAATATTTGATTATGTGTTGAATGCATCTAATTGATTTGTGTTAATGTAGACTTCATTTATATTTGCAGCCGAGAGGTTGATTTTAGGTCCTCTTGATGTTTAGAGATAAACCAAGAACATTAGCATTAGTATTGGATTAATTATATTTTTGTTTAGTTAATTGAGGCAATTGTTTCATCATTATGAATGTTGATTAGGTTTGGTACCATTTTAGGCCTTACTGATTTGGCAAATCTGATAGGATTTTGGCAATATCAATAAAGTGCCAAATCTTGTGCTTAATGATAACTCAACATCAATGGGGATCCTTTTGTAATTCAACTTAGCTAACATTCATATGAGAATATGATAATTAGTCCTGATTTAATTACACTGTGATAACAACCCTTTTTTTTAGGTTGAATCAGAATTGACATGCATTGCTGAATTGTTCCAATCCATCCATAGCTGAATTAGATGAACTCAATTCTTAGGAGAATCTTTCATTGATTGCTAATTCCTTTTTAGTTTTTAGCAAGTAATTAGATTTCAGTCCATATTAATTACCCAAACACCAAAAACAGTCCTTGCCTATTCATAGTTTAATTCTGTTTTTACCTTTTTTCTATTTCACTATTTTAGCTACTTAGTCTAGGATTAGTCTAGTCTAGATAGTGAGTCTTTAGCCCTCAAATCACTGTGGATACGACACTTGAGTCTAATACATTTGATCTGTACACTTGCAGGTAGAGTGAGTTGAGGAGTTTGATCACATTTCACAAAATTTCATTTTATCTCAATTCTGGCCTATAGTTCAACAAGTTATCACACTCCACATAAATCACATCAAGTTTTTGGCGCCGTTGCTGGGGATTTGAGGTTAATTAAATTAACTTTAGGTAGTTTAGATTAGTTTTAGACTAGTTATCATTTCCATTTTTAGTCTGATTTTTAATTTTTACAAGTTATCATTCTGTAATCTTCATTCTTGTCTGATTGAAGCAACTTTAGGGATTTTTGCTTCAAAAAACATTGATGAAGCATACTAGCTGATTGAGAATATTGTCAAGAACCACCATTTCCTTACACATGATAGAACTAGAAGTCCACCAGCTGAAAATCAAGTGAACAACTTGTTTGTCCATATTGAAGAAGTTTTGCAAAGGGCCTTACAAAAGCTGAGTTTATCACCCAATGTGAGCAAGGCATCCAATTCTGAAAATAGATGTGATGTATGTGAAAATCAAGGCCATGTTACAGAGAATTGCAATCTGATTATGCAACAATATGAGCAATCAATTGGCCAAGTGAATGCAGTAAACTATGGAGTGAAGCCTCCTACTGAGTACTACACTCCAGATAATAGAAATTACCCCTACTTGTCATACAAGGCCAATCACTATCAAGCCCCTCAAATGCAGAATTCAAATTGGCAGTCCAAGATTTTGCCAAAGAATCAACCCCTTCCTTATAGTCAGCCTCCAAATGTTCAAATGCAAAGACCTCCATATGAGCATCCAGTGCAAGCCCATCAGATATTAAAAATGAAGGAGCTACTGCAAACAATCCTGAAGAAGCAAGAGAAACATGATGAAGCAATGCTGAAGTTAACTAGTGAATTAGAGACCTTGAGTGCCCATAACAAGCACTTGAGAGCCAAATTGCACAACAAGCCAGCACCTCAGCTAGGCCACCAGTGTTTTTCCCAAGACAACCAAAAGTCAATCCTAAGGAACAAGTCCAAGCTGTCCAGCTCAGAAGTAGAAGAATCATTGAAGAATCAATGCGGCATGTTGAAGACAATTCAACTAGAGAAAATTCAAACTCAAAGCCTGCAGAAGAGCCAGTTGAAGAAATTGTGGTGGAAAACGAGAACAAGAACCCTCAAGTCAAGGCTAGCATTTTTGATCCTGTACCTTTTCCACAAAGGCTGGTCAAAGCTAGACAAGATCAACAGTATGAGAGATTTCTGGAAATTTTGAAGAAACTCTACATTAATGTGCCATTTGTGAAGACAAATCAGTAAATGCCATCATATGCAAAGTTCCTCAAAGAGATTCTGACCAAGAAAAGGAGAATTATGGAGCATGAGATAATAGCCCTTACTGAAAAAGCCTCAACCATAATTTAGAACAAGCTCCCTCCCAAATTGAAAGATCCAAGAAGTTTTTCAATTCTTTGAGAAATTGAAAATAAAAAAAATTCAAAGGGCAATGTGGGACTTAGGAGCTTCTGTTAATGTAATTCCTTTATCATTGTGCAGGAAGCTAGAAGTGGAAGATCTGAAGCCCACCAACATGTCATTACAGCTAGCTGACAGGTCTATCAAATATCCACATGGAATTCTTGAAGACATATCACTGAAAGTTAAAAAGTTCTACATTCCTGTAGACTTTGTTGTACTTGACATGGATGAGGGCCTGAACACCCCAATTCTATTAGGCAGACCCTTCCTAGCCACTGCAAGAGCTGTAATAGATGTCAGGGAAAGTAGATTGACATTTCAGATTGAAGAGGACAAGATAGAGTTCAATATAGCTCAAGTTATCAGTAGCCCCAACTTTCAGCAGGAAGACTTTGAAGATGGACAGATTAATAAGATAGTGGAGCAAGTTTCTGCAATAATCCCAATTGAAGACCCTTTGTAAAGATGTCTTATGTTTGATCACTTGAAGGAACTAGAAGACCCTAAACCTAAGGCATGCCAATCTGTGATGAATTCATCAAATCAGTGGACAAATCAGAAATCCAGAATGCAGTGCAAGAGGTTTTCACTACTGAATTCTAGACCAGCTCAACCAAGGAAAATTCTTCTAAATTAGAGTTGAAACCTCTTCCTAGTAATCTGAAGTATGAGTTTCTGAGAGAGAATTCCACGTATCCAGTAATAATTAATGTTAATTTACCCCAAGAGCAAGTTAAAGAGCTGCTAAAGAAACTGAAGTTATACAGGGAAGTAATTGACTACTCAATTGAAGACATCAAGGGAATCAATCCTTCAATTTGCATGCACAGGATTACCATGGAAAATAATTACAAGTCCACAATTAAATGCCAAAGGAGATTGAATCATGTTATGAAGGAGCTTGTGAAGAAGGAAGTGCTTAAACTCTTGAATGCTGGAATCATATATTCAATTTCAGATAGTGAGTGGGTTAGTCCAGTTCAAGTTGTGCCAAAGAAGAGTGGAATCACAGTGATGAAATCAGATTCAGATGAGCTAATTTCCACCAGAATAGTGATTGGATGGAGAATGTGCATAGATTTCAAAAAATTGAATAAGGAAATTAAGGATCACTTTCCACTCCCTTTCATTGATCAAATGCTTGAGAGACTAGCTAAACATTCTCACTTCTGCTACTTGAATGGCTACTCAGGATTTTTACAGATTTCAATCCATCCACAAGATCAGGACAAGACCACTTACATTTGTCCATATGAGACATTTGCCTACAGAAGGATGCCCTTTGGTTTGTGCAATGCTCCGGCCACATTTCAGAGGGATGTCCATTTTTTTAGATTTCATTGAAGACATTATGGAAGTCTTTATGGATGACTTTTCAGTCTATGAGGATTCCTTTAAAGCTGTTTGGAAAATTTGATTAAGGTGTTGCAAAGATGCAAGGAATCCAATCTGATTCTGAATTGGGAAAAATGTCATTTCATGGTTCAAGAGGGAGTTGTACTAGGCCACATTAGTTCTAACAGAGGGACTGAAATGAACAAAGCCAAGATTGAAGCCATTGAGAAATTGCCACCTCAAAAAAATGTGAAGGCAGTGAGGAGTTTCTTAGGCCATGCTGGATTTTACAGAAGATTTATAAAGAATTTCTCCATGATGCCAGACCTCTCACAAAACTACTAGCAAAGGATGCTGAATTCAATTTTGATGAAGATTGTTTGACAGCTTTTAACCAGCTGAAGCAAGCCCTCACATCAGCCCCAATAGTGCAACCACCAGACTGGTCACTGCCTTTTGAAATAATATGTGATGCATCTGATCAAACAGTAGGGACAATCTTAGGCCAGACCAAGGACAAGAGGCACCATGTTATCTGTTATGCTAGCAAAACCTTGGATGAAGCTCAAGTCAATTATGCCACTACTGAAAAAGAGTTATTGGCTGTGGTGTTTGCATTTGATAAGTTCAGATCCTATCTAGTTGGAGCCAAAATCATTGTGTACACTGACCACCAAGCTGTGAGGCACCTGATCAGCAAGAAAGAATCAAAACCAAGATTGATCAGATGGATTTTGTTGCTCCAAGAATTTTATGAGGAGATTAGGGACAAAAGGGGCACTGAAAATCTAGTGCCTGGCCATTTGTCCAGATTAGAAGAAAGTTAGGAATTTCCTATAATTCATATCAATGATTCCTTCCCTGATGACTTCTTAATGGCTATATCAGCCACTGCCCCATGGTATGCTGACATTGTGAATTACTTAGCTTGAGGAATCATTCCATATGACTATTCATATCAGCAGAATAGGGCATGGGGCTACTCAGAAAGTAGTCGCTAAGGTCCTCTAATCAGGTTTCTATTGGCCTACTCTATTCAAGAATGCTCACATGTATGTGAAGAGTTGTGATGTGTGTCAAAGAGTATGGTCAATTTCTAAAAGGAATGAAATGCCTCAAAATGGAATTCTGGAAGTTGAAATTTTTGATGTATGGGGAATTGATTATATGGGACCTTTTCCTACTTCATTTGGATACAAATTCATATTGTTGGTTGTTGATTATGTGTTCAAGTGGATAGAGGCAATCCCCACAGTAGCTGCTGACTCCAAGTAGTTATCAAAATGTTCAAAGAAATCATTTTTCCAAGATTTGGAATGCCAAGAGTGGTTATCAGTGATGGAGACAACCACTTCATAGAGAGGAATTTTGAGAACCTCCTAAGTAAATATGGGGTCAAGCACAAAGTTTCAACATCCTATCACCCACAAACCAATGGCCAAGCTGAAATATCAAATAGGGAGATTAAAATCATTCTGGAAAAAAATTGTTTCATTAACCAGAAAAGATTGGAGTAGCAAGCTGCTGAATGATGCACTTTGGGCTTATAGAACAGCCTATAAATCTCCAATTGGTGTCTCCCCATATAAGCTAGTTTATGAAAAAATTTGTCATTTGCCAATTGAGCTCAAGCATAAGGCATATTGGGCTGTCAAGGTGCTGAATTTTGATATGCATTCTTGTGGTCAGAAAAGGCTATTACAGCTGGATAAACTAGATGAGATTAGGCTCAATGCCTACCACAATTCTAAATTTTACAAATAAAGGACAAAGAGGTGGCATGACGGCAGGATATTAAAGAAAGAGTTCAAAGTTGGAGACTTGGTATTGCTGTACAACTCAAGACTCAAACTCTTTCCTGGAAAACTGAAGTCCAAATGGTGTGGACCATTCAAAGTTCACAAAGTTTATCACTTTGAAGTCGTGGACCTTGAGAATGATAACTCAAATGTCTTCAAGGTTAATGGTCAAATTATATAACCCCACAGTAGAAAATTTAGCTAAGGAAGTGTTGAAACTGTCTGATCCACCAGAATCACCTAGCTGATGTCAATTGCAGCAATGTCTAGCTTAAGACACTAAAGTAGGGCATTCTTGGGAGGCAACCCAAGCCATTTCATATCTAATTTCCTTTGTTTTGCAGGAATAAATCAGAGAGGAATCAACTCTACCCCTGACTTTGAACCTAGGGAGTACTCTTAAACTCAAATCTGATTTTTCTCACTGAAATGCTATTGTTAACTGATATCATTTTCTAATTCTTGTTCTAATCATCACTCATATCAGTTGTCCACATTGGCCATTGCTAAATTTCAGTGCATTTCTCAATCCTCATATAAATTGCTAAATTGTACACTTTATTGATTTCCAAAATTGATCATTGTAGTTTTCTGATATTGCATTTGATCATTCTCCAATTCACTGCAGAATTGATTGCATACTGATGCATATCAGGAAGAACTGATCACAAAAGCTTCTGATTGATATGAAGGACCCAAATGAAGCAAGAAACAACTTCGAGATTTAATACTCTCCCAATCCTCTCCCTTGCCTAAATTTCTATCACTAAGGACAATGCTAAAAATAAGCTTGGGGGAGGATACCTGGTGAATTTCTGAACTTTATTACCATGTTTTTAATTCATTTTAAATCTCACATCATATCTATCACCAGGTTATCACTGTTATTATCAAGTTATCATTATTATCACTCGGTTATCAGTATTTTTATCAAGTTATCACTACACTGTTAAGCTCAAATCTTGTTATCATTTTAACTCACTAATGAGTGAAAATCCTCTAGTATGACAGCTAGTACACTCCAACACCAAGTAGTCAATTTGGCTATTAATCTTTTTGCTTCAATCAGCTCACTTTTTAGATGCATTTGAACTCAATTCAGCTGAAACCTTTCTTTTTGTGGGCAATACTAGCTAACACTCATGGGTTGGTCAGAAAATAGAAAATCTCTAGAATGGAATTAACGCTTTTGCTGCCATGTTAAATAAGAAAACTTGACTATTTGTACTAAGGGATCTAAACCTTACTTGATTTTGAACTATTGCTCACTTCATGAACAGTAAAGAAAAAAAAGATCAAAGTTGCATTTTGCATTGCATGCATGCATGAATAAAGAGAGCCAATTCCAACCAGTATCTTTATCCTGTGACCAGCATGAATAAAAATCAGGTTCAAACTTGTTTACTTGCATTATCATGAATAAAAGTTAGGTTTCAAACCAATTTAAGCAACACCTAAATTTGTTCATCAAGAGATTGATAGTTCAACCTTTTTAGTAAAGTTGAAAATTCCTGAAATTCAAATCAGTTAATTTTAGTACTTCTTTCATGGCTTAAATTTGCTTTAACCTTTGTGATTCCTCAGCTAGAGTTTGAGTTTTGGAAAGAATGAAGTGTTAGTAAAGTGGGAAACTCATTGGATTTCAATGAGACGAATTTGAATTCACTTGTGAACTATTTTATTCAAGCCTTGTTCTTAATATCTGACTGTTTTGCTTGAGAACAAGCAAAAGACTAAGCTTGGGGGAGTTTGATCACTAGCCGATCATACTAAGTTTTTACTTCATTTACATTTAATTTGACATGTACCGAGCCCCTCAAATTGCCTACATTTAGTTAATTATGCCTAGAATGTATGTATTTATCATTTCTGCATAACACCAATCTGCATTGGGTAATTGAGCTGATTTTAGTTGCTGTCATAATCCATACTTGTTTAATTTTTATTTGAGGATTTTGATGCTTGCTGTTCTTGCCCCTCTAGCAGGTAATACAATGTTGTAACTAGCTGAAAAAGGATGGGGGGACCACTGATTTGCTGTCCAAAAAGTAAAGGAATCTGTTGGAATTTCTTTAGGACAGGACATATGGCACAATCAGAGGCAATAGAAACTTCTGATTTGCATCCAAGGGTGATTAAGAACCATATAAAAGTTGAAGTAATCCAGATGAAAAAGAGGGAGCCTCCATTAGCAAGGGTGGCTGGACTAGGAGCTAAGGGAGGAGCAGCTGAAGAGAGCCACATTCTGATTCTGTCGACAGATTTCATACCTTTCTAGTTCAAAATGTTTTTCATTGCTTTGATCTTTTGTTTTGCATCAATCCTTGTAACTATAATGAGCTAAATTTCAGCTCTCCTAGGATATGGTAGTAGTCTAATTTCATGTTATGGATGGATGATGAACAAGCTATTTCCCTTCTTTGATGTTGATTATGATATTCTGATTTCCTGATTTCTGTTGGAATATGTTTTCCTATCATTTTGAAACCCTAATTCTATTGGCAATTGAGAGGTTGACTATGATTTCTTTCTTAATCAAGATGCAATGATAGTTTTCTGATTCCAATATGTGATTATGTGTTGAATGCATCCAATTGATTTGTGTTAATGTGAACTTCATTTATATTTGCAGTCGAGAGGTTGATTTTAGATCCCCTTGATGTTTAGAGATAAACCAAGAGCATTAGCATTAGTATTAGATTAATTACATTTTTTGTTTAGTTAATTGATGTAATTGTTTCATCATTATGAATGTTGATTAGGTTTGGTACCATTTTAGGCCTTACTGATTTGCCAAATCTGAGAGGATTTTGGCAATATCAGTAAAGTGCCAAATCTTGTGCTTAATGATAACTCAACATCAGTGGTGATCCTTTTCTAATTCAACTTAGCTAATATTCATATGAGAATATGATAATTAGTCCTGATTTAATTACACTGTGATAACAACCCTTTTTTAGGTTGAATCAATTGTTCCAATCCATCCATAGCTAAATTAGATGAACCCCATTCTTAAGAGAATTTTTCATTGATTGTTAATCCCTTTTTTTATTTTCAGCTTAGTAATTAGATTTCAGTCCATATTAATCACCCAAACACCAAAAACAGTCCTTGCCTATTCATAGTTTAATTCTGTTTTTACCTTTTTTCTATTTCACTATTTTAACTACTTAGTCTAGGATTAGTCTAGTCTAGATAGTGAGTCTTTAGCCCTCAAATCACTGTGGATGCAAATTGTAATGTTGTCCTCTATCCTTCAAAATATGTATGATGCAAAAAGCGAGAATTGCGTCCTAAAAAAATGATGTAAATGGTGACGGAACTGATTGAATCAATTATTATGCATCCTTAGATGACCATTTTGTTACAGTGATTGCATCATTTTCATTGCAAATTTATATCATAGATTTGACTCCTTTGAATTCTAATGTGTGAGATTAATTAATTTAAAGTGCGAAGTCAATTATCATATATTATTATAGCTCAAAACATTATTAGAACGAGATGGGACTTTATTACTTGTCTATTTCAAACTTTCAAACTCATACTATTTTGCAAATCAATGTTTTCATGACCTTATGAAGTAAGATATAATCATACTACTTTTTATATATCTTATCTCCGTGAAATGCCTGGTAAACTTTTAATGATAGTATTGTTCACTTTGGCCTTTCTTGACTCATAATTCAACTCACAAATTTGCAATGATCTTTGAATGCCACCTTTGTCAAAAGGATTTAGATAATAATTGCATTTAGACTGAATCATATGATTTCCACCACATACATGTGTGTATGCAGCCATCATTCTCAATTTCATTAATGTTTTAAGAAGTCTCAATTAATGCTTCCTGTTTAGTTCCAAAAAAGCCCAACAATATCAATCAAATCTTTGCAATTAATTGTACAACTTTCACATTTAGTTATTGCCAACAATTAATATGCCATAAAAGATGCATAATCCTAATCCTTAGAATAATGAGTTAATGTTCACAAATTTGAATTAATGTGCAAAGAGCCTAAATTGTGATCACATATGAGATTTAATTAGCTGTTATTTGCTAGTTGTCACATGATAAATGAGTGGTGTAATTTTTTGCTTATAAATTGAGAGGAAAATACAACATAAAGGAAGCAAATTAAAAAGAAATGTCTTCAACATACTTTTAAAAGCTTTTGTAGTTTTCTCTCTTTTATTTCCGTGAACATTAGTGGTATGAGGATTTGGGTCATGTTGCTTGCAAGAAACAGCAGCATGGCCCTCCCTCCTCCACCATGGCCATCATTTACTGACATCAACATTCTATTTTGTGGAGGCTCAGAGTTTGATCCCAGAAATGAACTCAAGCATATGAAGGTGATGCAAGTTTTAAGCTTCTATACTAATACACATATCATTCCAAAAGTTATAATCTTAATTTATTATTATTCTCTTTGATTCCATAGATGGGTTGCAAAAGTGATTGCATCTCGTGAAGTCAAGTGGAGATTAACTTCTCAATGTTCATCACCAGTTGTCTGATTCAAAGTGTGCCTGAAGTTCAAGAGTGAAACATTCACCACCGCGAATCATAAGATACAAATGGATGGATCATTCGTTGCGGTGGAGAGTTCACCAAGATAAAAACAATAGAAATCTTTGTACTCAAATGTCTTTTATCTTTACAACAAATTCTTTAAATTGTAATATCATACGTAGTAGAACGATTTTCAGATCTGTTTTCATGTAATAAAAGCGTATTTGGAAGAGTTGTGTCTTGCATTTAATCTTTTTCATCATTCACCTGTTTTAGTTTTTAAAATCAGTAACAATGCATTTGAATCTAAATCATAGTTTTAAAGAAAAAACAAAACAAATAACTTGACCACATACACCTTTTTCCTGCAGTTATTAGGAGTCAAATCCATTACAAAACTAAGATACATAAGCATAGCGTTGGCCCATAATATCTGAAGAAAGTTCAAAGTAATTGGTAGACTATTATGCACAATAGATATTATATATCCAAGTTACGTACTCATAGGATAACATACATGGAAACTTAAAATAAATTACAAATATATTCAAATCGCATTATTACACATATCAACACCTTCAAATTTGCTCCTATAGATAAAACACATTTTCAAATCCATGCAGAAAAGATTAATGCTCTCCAGCATAAAAGATGTCTGGATAGTTCATGGCAGCACAATTGTTCAAGTGTCTGAGTCATAATTAAGAAATGTCATATAACACTACAAGAAAATTGGCGATTAGCGACGCCATGAAGCGCCTCAAAAGTGTGTGACGCTATACAGACGCCACTAGCGCCTCCATTGCGCTTCTTTAGCGTCACCAGAGTCAGACGCCACTTGCCTCTCAATAGCGTCTCATTAGCGTCTTCCTAGCTACTCAGAGAGTTGACGTTAAAAGTAGCACAATCGAGACGCTACGTAGACGTTATTTTTTCCTGCCAGGAACCGCAAACGCGCGGCAGTACCTAGCGCCGTTATGGCGTCGACAATGTTAGACGCGAAGCTAGCGTCACATGTATGAAGACTCTAAAGCGACGCTACATGGCGTCTCAATAGAAAGAGACGCTAATGAGATGCGACATTATATATTTAAACTCTATATTATATATACTATATGTCAATCAATAAATTCATTAAATATTATATTAGTATTAATTACATGTTTATCAACATATTATCAATAGCATAATATCAACATATAGATGTATTAATTACACGATTATATATATATATATATATGTAATTTTACATGATAAGAGTGTTCCTAAATATATAAATTTTTTCCTATATTATCTATGTTATCTATACATATAATATATATAATATCTTTATTATGCATATATCTTAATTATACGTCTTCTTAGCTATTCAGCGGCCGGGTTGACGTTAACTATCTAGTGTTGTAATCGAGACGCTACGTAGACTCTATTATTTCGCGCCACTATTCTTAATGCGCGGCAGCACCTAGCGCCGTTTTGTCGTCGACAACTTTAGACTCAAACAAAGGAGATGCTAATGAGACGCTACTGTATATATATTTAAACACTATATTATATATACTATATGCCAATCAATAAATTCATTAAATATTATATTAGTATTAAGTACACGATTATAAACATATTATCAATAGCATAATATCAACATATATATGTATTAATTACACGATTATATATATATATATGTATTTTTACATTATAAGAGTGTTCCTAAATATATAATTTTTTACCTATATTATTTATGTTACGTATACATATAATATATATAATATCTTAATTAATTATGCATATATTATTATATACTTAATTATGGGATTACGATGGTTGATTAAGTGAGTGATATGTTAGCGTCACAGTAGACACACAATAGCGTCCACCCAGCGTTTAACGAGCGCCGAAGCTATTGTCGACGCTATGATGACACTATGGGCGTCTCTCTAGCGTCGCACGTTCGAGACGCCATATGGTTTTAGACGCTAGTTCGGCGCTACGGAGTCGCTAAATGAATCTAGCGACTCAATGGCGTCTGTATTGCGCCTCCTAAGCCGACTTTTTACCCGTCACTCAATCGAGCATATATAGACATATAAATACGCGTATATGCTGATACCTATATATAATAAGTGCATATATACATATTATTATAACCTACTCTGACACATATAAACAAATACACATATATATTCACTTCGAATACGTATACATATACATGTTATCTATATATATGTGTAGACATATACATACACATATATATTTATAATACATATAGACGAAACACATTGTTGTAACTTAATCTCTCACACATAGACATATATATACGTACGCATATATGACATATGTATATATATACACAAAATTGTGTTATATTATACACATATACATATTTATAATTTTGTATACATACATAATAGATTATCGGAAGAAAATAAAATAATTGAACGGAGCATAATGCGATGAGACGTTACATTGATAAATAAAATTACATACATACTAAAAAAAATTGAAAAAACTTTTATTGAGCGTCTCAATGGCGTCGCGATTTTGAGACGCTACAATAGACGACGCGATGGTGTCGCTACATTTCTTAGCGACACATTAGCTTCTCTATAGCGCCGCGCTAACCGAATTGTGATAGTTTCGGCGCCTACATGGCGTCTATGTAGCGTCTCGTGATTGTGCGACGCTAAAGATTACTTAAATCCCTAACCCCCCTTCTTCGTTTTCACTTTTTACTGCTTAACATTTACCCCCGACGCCCCGACGCCCCGACGCCCGACGCGGTCCGACGCCCGACCTCCGACGTGCCCCGACGCCCGACCTCCGGCGCCCGTCGCCCGACACCCGACCTCCGACGCCCTCCACTGCCGCCTCCGGCCTTCTCCTGACATCCGACGCCCGATGACCGCCCTCCACTGCCGCCGCCCTTCGCCTCCGCCGCCCTCTGTATTCGACCGCACTCCACCACCGCCCTCGGCATTCGCCGCCGCCTCCTCCTCCTCCGCCCTCCCCGACGGTTCGCCGCCTCCTCCTCCACCGCCGTCCGTCGCGTCCTCCGCCGCCCTCCGCCTCCACCGTCGCCCGTCGCGTCCACCGCCGCCTCGTCCGCCCTCCACCGGCGCCGACGTCCTCCACCGTCGCCCTCTGCATTCGCCGCCGCCCTTCGCCTCCTCCTCCTCCTCCGCCCTCCCCGACGGTTCGCCTTCTCCGCGGTCCGCCCTCCTCGACGGTTCGCCGCCTCCTCCTCCACCGCCATCCGTCGCGTCCTCCGCCGCCCTCCGCCTCCACCGCCGCCCGTCGCGTCCACCGCCGCCTCGTCCGCCCTCCACCGGCGCCGACGTCCTCCACCGGCGCCGACGTCCTCCTCCGTCGCCACTGCCCACCGCCTCCACTGCCGTCTCGGCCGCCCTCCGCCCTTCGCCGAAGGTACTAGGCCGCCACCATGTAAATTAAGTTAATTATTAATGCATGAAGTTAAATTAAGTTAATTATCCATGTTAAGTTAAGTATTACTTATTCATGTTATTATCATGTTAAATTAAGTAGTACTTAAGTGAATTATCATCTCATTGGATCAAGTTAGTATTACTTATTAAGTATAATATTAAGTATCATCTCTTAGGAATTAAGTTAAGTATTACTTAAGTTAATTATTACTTATTCATGTTATGAATTAACTTAAGTAGTACTTAAGTTAATTATCATCTCTTTGGATCAAGTTAATTAGTATTACTTATTAAGTATTACTTAAGTCAAGTTAACTTAACTTATGTTAATTGTTATCTTAACTTATGAAGTAATGTTATGAATTAAGATAACAATTACTTATTCATGTTATGAATTAACTTAAGCAGTACTTAAGTTAATTATCATCTCTTAGGATCAAGTTAATTAGTATTACTTATTAAGTATTACTTAAGTTAAGTTAACTTATGTTAATTGTTAAGTTAACTTATGAAGTAATTCATGTACTTAAGTTAAGTATTACTTATTCATGTTATGAATTAAGTTAAGTAGTACTTAAGTTAAGTATTACTTGAAACATGTGATTTTGGACTTAATTCGTAAGTTCAAAATCACACGTTTCAAGTACAAGAAATTTCTTACTTGGCTTAATGTTCTCCGTTACAGAAATGATAAAGCTACATCGTAGTTGGATTCGTCGTTGGAAGGATCAACATGGCGTCATAACTGAAGAATATAAGGATGGTGTTGATTAATTCATTAATGTGGCATATCAAAATGAAGGTGTTGCTTCTTCATATGGCGAAATCTTATGTCCATGCCGGAAGTGCAAATGTTATCAGTGAAAAGTAAGATATGATGTGCAGAAGTATTTATATTACAACGGTTTCTTACTTACATACACCAATTGGTTCTTTCATGGCGAAGAAAGATGGGCTAAAGAAACAAGTAATGTAGATACCGTTGTGGGCGACTCGAGCAATCCGTACTGGGACATGATACGAGATGCAATGTTAGGAGAAAATATTGGCGAAACATCGATTGAAGAAGACCCGAATCCTTCGGCTTCTAAGTTTTATAATCTTCTCGAAGAGGCAAACCTTTATGGGATGGATGCGTGAAGCAAACTACACTTTCTGCAGTGGCATAACTAATGAACTTAAAATTAGAATTTAATATGAGCGAAAGTTGTTTTGACCGGATGCTTGCCATTATTAAGAGTATGCTTCCAGTTTCCGAGAAATTACCGGGAAATTTTTACAAGTGCAAACGGTTGATGAGAGATTTAGGGTTGGAATATCAGAAGATTGATGCATGCTGCAATAATTGCATGTTGTACTACAAGGAAAACAACTCACTTATGAGTTGTTCTATTTGTGGCGAGCCCAGATTCAAACCGAAAAAGAATACTCAAAGTTCGAAAAAAAATGTGGCAAATGCAATATTTAGATACTTTCCGATTGTTCCAATATTACAATGACTATTTCTTTCTGAAAAAACTGCATCATTTATGAGGTGGCACAAAGAAGGGGCACGTGAAGATCCAAATTCAATTACACATCCTTCGGATGCGGAGGCATGGAAACGATTTGATGCACCTCATCCGGATTTTTCTGCAGAATCACGCAATGTTAGATTAGGACTTTGCACCGATAGCTTCAACCCATTTGGCTCATCGAGTACTGCTTATTCATGTTGGCCTATTTTTGTGACACCGTATAATTTATCTCCAAGCATGTGTATGAGACGAGAGAATATATTGCTTACCTGTATCATCCCGGGTCCTCGATCTCCTAGTAAAAGTTTAGATATTTACTTAAGACCTGTGATTGACGAACTCAAGATGTTGTGGGAGGATGGCGTGGTTACCTATGACAAATCTAAAAAGCAAAATTTCATTATGAGAGCCGCATTAATGTGGATCATAAGTGATTTTTCGGCATATGGAATGTTGAGTGGTTAGAGTACAAAAGAAAAACTTGCTTGTTCCATATGTGGAAAGAATACGAAATCCTTTTATTTGAAAAATTGTAGGAAAGTTTGCTGGTTTGATTGTCATAGGATGTTTCTGCCATTGGAGAATTCGATGCGCCGTGATCGAAACTCATTTAAAAAGAATATATCCGAGAACACTTTGTGTCCAACTCATTTGACAGGAGAAGAATTGCTAGAGCAAGTAAACAAGCTTAGTGAAGTCTCATTCGGACTGAAGGCCGGTAGTTATAAGCAAATTGGATTTGGAAGTGAACATAATTGGAAGAAAAAAAGTATTTTTTGGGAGTTGCCTTATTGGTCTTCAAACTTGGTACGTCATAACTTGGACGTCATGCATGTGGAGAAGAATGTATTTGACAACATCTTCAACACTATTATGGATGTTAAAGGAAGAACAAAAGATAGCATACAGGCTCGCGAAGACATGAAATTAATATGCAAAAGATCAGAGTTAGATATCATTCATCTTCAAAATGGTAAATGCAAAAATCCAAAAACTACTTATGTCTTGAGCAATGATCAAAGAAAAGTGGTTTTCGAATGGGTAAAGCAATTGAAATTCCCCGACGGATATGTATCAAACATATCTCATTATTTTAACTTGGACAATGGGAAGATACATGGGATGAAGAGTCATGATTGTCATATTTTTATGCAAAGGCCGCTTCCAATTGCCTTTAAAGAACTTTTGCCAAAGGCCATCTGAGAGGTTTTAACAGAATTGTCTATGTTCTTTAAAAATCTTTGTGCATCCATCGTTCGGAAAGAAGATATATTTCGGTTAGATGCTTCTATTGTGATTACAGTGTGCAAGGCTGAGAAGATATTTCCACCTTCTTTTTTTGATGTGATGGAACATTTGATTGTACATCTTCCATATGAAATAAAAATTGCTGGTCCGGTTCAGTATGGATGGATGTATCCTTTCGAAAGGTGCATGTTATATTTGAAAAGGAAGACGAAGAATAAGGCAAAAATTGAAGGCTCCATATGTGAAGCATATTTCATTGAGGAGGTGTCAAACTTCACTTCAAAATACTTTGAGCCGCACATACAATCACGACACACCCAAGTTCCAAGAAACGATGATGGTGGTGAAGGAGAAGTTGACATGAATATTCTATCCATCTTCAAGTACCCATGTCGACTTCTTGGTGCAGGACGCAAAGTTATCTTGAATGATAGAGATCTCACCGCCGTTGAGAATTATGTTCTTGCAAATTGTAGCGAAGTGACACCGTATCTCGAGTAAGGCAATTTGTTCTAATTTCTTATATAATTTAAAGCTAATTGTTGCTATATAATTGTATTAATTGAAAACTATGAATTCAGGAAATTCGAAGAATCACAACGAGAAATCAATCCATTAGTTTCAAACGATGAGTTATTGAAACTACGAGACGAACATTTTTCCGATTGGTTGATATGTGAAGGGAGAAATCTTTCCGCTTGTTCTTAATTGTTATAAGTTCGTAACTTTCACTTCAACTTTTTAGTTATTTTTTTGTAGGTTATTAATGGCTCAGTCATAGAGAACAAAATATGAGATCTCGGTCATGGCCCGAAGAAACAAGTTCTTAGCTACTGCGGTGTCATAGTCAATGGATATCGGTTCTATACAGAAGAATATAGCCGACAACGTTCAACTATTAATAGCGACATATGTGTTCTAGGAAGCATGTACGGGGACGACGACTTTGATTACTACGGTGTTATAGAAGACATCCTAGAATTATTTTATTTGGGAAAATCTAACAAAGTCGTGGTGCTAAAATGTCGTTGGTTCGATTCAGAGAAAGCAGTTCGGATCGATCAAAAGTTTAAATTGGTGGATATTAACCCTCGATCGAGACTTCAGTCATACGATCCATTCGTATTGGCGGAACAAGCACAACTAGTGTACTACACTAAGTATCCATCGAAAAGAACCAAGGATGAATGGTGGGCATCATGCAAGGTGAGGAGTAGACTATTCTTAGCAGAAACAATGGTAGATGAGAATGAAACATCATCCGTACACAACGATGTGCCAATGGATGATTACTATCAAGAAGATAGAGTGAACGAGACGATTGATGTGGCCGATGGAGTTGAGAATTTTCAATTGGTCGATGACGCTGAGCCAATGGAAGAGTTCAATTCAAATGACCTCTTGGATGTGAACTTCGATAATTTCATTGATGATGACTCGAACCAAGATTAATACAAACAAAAAAACATAATTTAACAAAAAATTATAACTTAATTGATTATAAAAAAACTAAACTAACATAATATTATATTCATTAATAATGTAATGCTTTAAATACTACACTTGTGACTAACCAAAAAATAGTGTAAAAAGTAATGTAAGATAATATAAAATATATAACAGTAGGAAAAATATAAAGTTGGGAAAAAGAGAAGTACATGGTACGACCAATAAAATTTGTTCATGTAAGCTTCCATCCAGTGTCGACCAATGAAATCAAACTCCAAAGAAAATCTGGGCTCACAAAGATAAAAAAGTTGGCACCCTAAATAGATAAGTTTTTATCTGATTATCACCTTATGATGAAGGGTGATAATCCTCTCTCCGATATATTGGCCGATAAAAAGTTGGCGCCCAATAACATCTCTGGGATGATTCTCGACTGATAACAACATGTGATAAATATTGGCTGATAACATCCATTTTGTGCCCAATAAACTCCTCTCTCTGATATATTGGCCGATAACATCCATTCACCTTGTGATTTTCCCCAATAAAGACAAAGCATTAATTTGGCTCCCTATGTTCAAAGTAATTAAGACTCAACAAGTGTTTTGTGCCTAATATGAATGTCCTTGATGAATATGACCCCATAGATTTCACTCCTTATGAGTTTGGCCCCTTAAATTTCAATCATCGCTGAATTCGGCACCTTAGATTTCACTCCTTGTGAATTTGATCGGTTTTGGCACCTTGCAATCGAAGCTTGAAGTGGTATAATTTCCAAATTAATCTGAGATGTCAATTTTCCTTTTTTCTACCAATTAATTAAAATAATGAAGTTAATTTGCCCATAATTATAATACTTCAAGAATTAATACAAATAATAAATTCAGAATTATGACTAAAACAGACTTAAAATGATGCATGCAATGATCAAATTACAAAAAAAAAAATTAAAATAATAAACTAAAATATGTTGTATTTTGCATGCATCAGTATTTATATTACAGAATTAATTAGGCATAAAAAGTATGAATAAAGTCCATCCAAACAATAGGCAAAAGATAAAATTCTTCACCATTAATGATCTCTTGATCGCTGTAAAGTACACACGCTCAGTTGCTCTATAGTTTCTCCCGAACAAACGTCGAAAAACTGAAGTCCTCTACAATGTGAGCACAACCCCCAAGTCTCAAGCACTACATTTTTTTTCTCCTAGAGCTTCTTTTTATAGCGTTAAGGTGTCCCAACATATTTGGTAGAGTTTTGATTTGTTTGGGAATATTTTTATATTAAAATAAAAAAAATTATAATAGACTTTGATTGAGCTTTAAAATAATCCAAAACTCCTCGAATTCCGAGTAAATATGTTTCTTAGTGATTCTTGAGACTTATGATATTGCTTGAAATCAATCTGCAATTTTGAAATTCCCAAAAAAAATCAAAGAAATCTTCAAATTTAACTTTGTAATGGTCCATAAAAGCTTCATAACGGTCTAAATATGTATATCGCTAATCACAAGAAAATTTTGAATTAAGTTTTAAAATTTATAAATCCTCTATACTATTACAACGAGAACCACAAGTATATGGCATATCATTGTAGTACTTGAGGGTCAATCCACAAGGATAAAGTTGAAATATTCAAACTTAATCAAAACTATTTGAAAGAAAAGCTAAGTTTATAGATGTTGTTGAAAATGAGATAGTGAAATGATATAAACTAGAAATCATAGCAAATAAGACTACTCTAATTTTTATGGATTTTTCATGCCAAAGTAGATAGAGATCAATGTAGATAAGCACTAGAACTGGAGGAATGTTTTCACTTGGAGCTTACATCCTCTAAATTTCATTCAGGATAGAAATGTGTGAATGCCCTTTAACACGTGCATTAGGGTAACATCGTGATAAAGATCACTCGACTTGTCCGTGATACTCTCGTGCTCACGCTACGTCTAGTTTACACATGTAAAAGCATTCATATGTTCAGTTCCACCGTCATTATCTCGCACGACGACTGCATATGAATCGACCCTTCCTCTTTGGATTGAGCACTTTGTGACAACTAAGTACCCGAGCGTTCAAGAGAAATACACTGAGAGCAAGACAGCTATGATCGGTGGGTAGAACACAAGGAATTGAGATGCCACCGAGGATGTTTAGACTGTTTAAGAGGGGAAGGAAACCGATTCAAAAACACAGCTTGAGATTACTAAGAGCTCTTCATACATAACTCCTTCATACGTCCTCTCGGGTCACCTACAATGAAAGAGGGTTAAAGACATTTCTTCTTGGGCAGAGGCTCTCAAAATCACAAGAGAATAAAAAAATAGCAATGGTAAAACGAATACAAGATGGAACAAATGACGCACACACTTCAAACTTGTTTATGATGGTCTGAGTTCTGACTCACTACGATCGTTTATTGTCAGAGTCTCATAATGCACACGTCCCTCTCGGGCTTCAGGTTAAATAATGCATGACGTCTAAACCAAATAATAGAGAACGACCATCACCAATGTGATACAAAATCGGAATTATGAATCACTATCGTCAGTGCTCGATGTCTCTGCGTACGATCACGTATAGCCTAGAATATCCCTACGATCAGGGGTGTAAGGAGATAGTGATTTGAAAGCTCCCCCAACTCTAACTGCAAGGAAGTCAAAGAAAGTAAGCATGGAATCGTCTTGTTGGTGCTAGATGTCTCTGCGTACGATCGCACAACAAATTCACAACATAACATGAACAGAAATGAATGTCATTAAATAGAGAAAGGTCTCGACATTGATTAGCCATCAAAGCATCAAAGAAGAACAATAATAGAATACGAAAGTCACAAGATCAACATCTCTCAACCACTAGTTGGCTGGTTAGTTACACATTACGAAAACTATAAAAGAAGAAAAAGAAGAAAGAAAAATAGGAGAGAAAAGGGAGGAGGGAGGCTGCGGGTGCAGCCTCTTCTACAACCTCCTTTAGCAACAAAAAAAGGATCCAAAACTCAGTCAAAATTGTGCTAACCTGTCCACTGCTTTTCCAGCTACTTTCTCATATACTTCTTCAATTTTTCCCACTAAAGAAGATGCCTGCGGTCCCTCCTGCCTCTTGGTTTGCCATTTGTCCAACTTTTCAGCCAAAAGGAATCTTTGTTATGGTCTTTCATGGTTGTCTCCTTTTAGCTTGCTACCAGTCCATATTTTTCAACGCTCTTGTGATCCTACATGGTCGGCTTCCTATTAGTTTACCACCTGCCTACTGTCCCAATAACTTTCTTTGTCCACATCTGTCAATAAAAGTATAGAGGAAGCTTCCTTCCTCTAGTGCAAGGGATCTGCTAGGTTGACGTGGAAAAGCATCATTTTCTTTGCTATTTACTACTTTGGACAGTTGTCCTAAAGAATCTGCGTCATCTGTTATCAAATTTTTCTAAGTGTCGGGGTTGGGAGTATTCGTCTGTGTTCCCTCATATTTTGCCGGCTAAGATTTCTACATGAAAAATAATCAAAACAAGTAAAATATCCCAAAAATCATAAGATAGACGTGGAGAAATCATAAATGTTGTTTTTCAATAGCAAAACATGTGTTCAAGCATGAGAATATAGTAAAACATGAAATAAGTTTATGTTGAACATAGGTGAAAAGTATACATAATTTTTCACATCAATATAACTTCTCATGACCAATAACATGAATTTCACAATTCTTACGGTGTCCAAATCTTTGTTTATGGTCCGTTACTTGGGCTAATTCTTAGCACAAAATTTAATATTTAACGGGCTGTTATATATTCAATTTTCTGTCATGACACTATTACGGTCGTCATATGTCAATATGTTTATCACAATTCGTTATATTCAATTTTTAGCCTTGCACCTTTTACTAATTTCACTTCCTAGCATCGATTTAACTCTAATTTGAGTGACATTTTTTCTAGTAGTTTTTTAACTGTTTTATCTTTTCTGCTACAAAAGTTGGGTATATCTTTATTTTATAAAATTAAATCAAATAAAATCATAAATGATGCATGCTCAATAAAAATGAATCAAAATGTGAGTAAATGCATGACTAATTATATGTTGTATTTTGTATGCATAAGTTACATCTGAAGTGATAATTTAAATTGTCACTTGAGTTCTAATTTTTTCTTCATTTGCTCTTTAATTTTTTTAAATAAATTATATAACTAATTAAATAAATTATAAAATTAATCAAATAAACTTTAATTGATTATTATGGATATATTATTATCATTTTCTTTGAAATATCTTAATTGTTTTATAAATTTTGATTTAATGAGCGCCAAATATTCATTTGTGATTTAAGTAAATGTATTATAAAATAAATTATATATATTTAAATATAATTATTTTATAATATTATATTAATAAAAAATGTAAATTAATTTATATATTTTTATTTAATTATAAATAATTAATATAGATTGATTACTTAAACCAATGCAGTTATGATAGTGAGTGCCTCCTTCATTCCTTACAAGAGATAATCCATCTTTGAACAGCCCTCCAATGTTTCTCATGTACCCTTCAATCCTATTCTCATTCCAATCTATAATGATCGGTGCTGGTCCGGCTAATCCAAATTGCATTTTGATGCACCATTCGGGTGCTTAGCGGGTGCCAACCTTGTTGGGAAATTTTTTAGGGAACTATTCCACAAGATATGTTTGGATTGATGACTTTAGAAGAGTGAGGTGCAGTGGAATATGGATGGATGAAATTATATAAATTCTATTTCTAAATATTGTGTTGTTACTTTTGACAGATTTCGAAGCACCACTTTGATGGAATGAAGAAAATGAATAAATTTAAATTAAATTACTTGCTCCCTTACCCTCAATAATTTATATTTAACACTTTTTATTTTCAAAATCTCTTTTCTCATATTAATATTACATTGATATGATAATTTTTGTTGACATTTGTTTTAATTTATATCTATCTTTTTTTTAAAAAAAGTTGAGCTAATATGTATATGTATATATGATTAAAATAGTTTGATTTATTTATTGTTAAAGAAAAATAGTCAGATTTATTACTAGTATATATATCCTTTAGTTTTTCTTTCGAACCAAATTTTTGCCTTATATGTCACTGAACGCCTAACTAGATGATTTTGCAACAAAAAAAAAAACATAAGTAGATGATTTAAGTACAATTTGGCTGAGATGATTAGTAGATAAAATTTATCTATAAGTTTAAAGTTATCTTAGTGTAATAATTTTATAATGTGACTGATAAGAAGATATAAAATGTACTCATTAGTGAAATTAAAAACACAAAGGTAGGTTACTTATTTATTCTAGCGAAATAAGTTAATTAATTTGATGGTAACTAACTACTTATTACTAATTTAATTTACTTTACCCAAATGCTTAACTACTTCTTTTGAAAATTAGTTTAAGTCAATAACTTATTTATCACACTTAAAATTTATGTTGAGCTAGTTTAGCTCATTATTACACAGATTATGTTTCAACAAGATGATGTTTTATTACTTGCCTATTTGCTTTACTATCCTTACATGGTGAACTCGTAAGATTTTGTAAATCATTGCAAATAACAATGTCATTGTATAAAACATAAGCGTATTGCTTCTTTTATATTTTCCTTAGGATTTAATGCTTCTTTTATGTATATCTTCTTATATATATATATATATATATATTTTGTTTTTCTGTTATGATATTTTGGAACACAATATTAATGGTTTTAATGGTGTCTTCATTCAAAATGCAAATCAATTGCATCTCAGACTACTCTAAAAGATAAGGACGCAATAAATAGTGTTGTTATATTTGAACATATTATTTGTGTCATGGTTATTTCTTAAACAAAAGTGTTTTATTGCTCAAGTGCTATAATAAATGCCTTTATTATTCTCAAATTTTGTGACGCAACTCAATTAGCATTGTTATAAATAAAAACATAATCAATTATGTCTCCAGCTATTATGACAACTGAATAGTGTCCTACAAAATGACCATTCCTGAAAATCGGACTCCCAACTGATTGCATCCCTAATTATGTGTCCTTAAATGGCCATTGTGTTGCCATTTTTTAATCTTGGAACAGAATATCAAACCATTCTTATAATCTCCAATAATATAAAGACGCAAAATTAATCACGCACTTTAATATTAGGATGAAAATTATTAAGAATATAAAATCATAGATGTTGCTCTTCCTAACGGCTTAAGCTTTTAGGAAAACTAGTCAGTACATCAAAGTTAACATGGTATGAGAGCAAGAGGTCAAGGGTTCAAACCTCATTAAGCTCTTATTAAAAAGTAATTTCCTCCCTTAGTTGTCCACGTGTTGGGTTTGAGCTAGACCAAAAAGTTGTCAGCAGCCCACACGTGAGGGGGAGTGTTAAGAATATAAAATAGATGTTGCTCTTCCTAACGGCTTAAGCTTTTAGGAAAACTGGTCAGCACATCAAAGTTAACACAAATTGTAATGTTGTCCTCTATCCTTCAAAATATTTATGATGCAATAAGCGAGTATTGCGTCCTAAAAAATTGATGTAACTGGTGATGGAACTGATTACAGTGAATTGCATCATTTGCATTGCAAATTTATATCATAGACTTTGTATACTTGACTCCTTAAAATTCTAATGTGCGAGATTGAATAATTTAATGTGCGAAGTCAATTATCCTTAAAATAGACTTTATTACTCGTACTATTTTGCAAATCAATGTTATCGTGACCCTATGAGGTAAGATACAAACTGCTTCTTATATATCTTATCTTAGTAAAATGCCTGGTAAACTTTTAATGATAGTATTGTTCACTTTGGCCTTTCTTGACTCATAATTCAACTCACAAGTTTGCAATTATCTTGGAATGCCACCTTTGTCAAAAGGATTTAGACAATAATTGCATTTAGACCGAATCATATGATTTCCATATAATCCTTTTCATTAACTTTGGGATTCACTTATGAGGTGCCACCACATACATGTGTGTATGCAGCCATCATTCTCAATTTCATTAATGTTTTTTAGAAGTCTCAATTAATGACTCCTGTTTAGTTCCAAAAGAGCCCAACAATATCAATCAAATCTTTGCAATTAATTGTACAACTTTCATAAATTTAGTTATTGCCAATAATTAATGCCATAAAGGATGCATAATCCTAATATTTAGAATCATGAGTTAATGTGCACAAATTTGAATTAATGTGCAAAGAACCTAAATTGTGATCACATATGAGACTTGATTAGCTATATTTGCTAGTTGTCACATGATTAATGAGAGGTGCAAGTGTTTGGCCTATAAATTGAGAGGAAAATACAACATAAAGAAAGCAAATTAAAAAGAAATGTCTTCAACATACTTTTAATAGCTTTCGTAGTTTTCTCTCTCTTCTCCTATGTCCGTGAACATTAGTAGTATGAGGCTTTGGGTCATGTTGCTTGCAAGAAACAACAGCATGGCCCTCCCTCCTCCACCATGGCCATCAGTTGACATCAATATTCTATTTTGTTGAGGCTCAGAGTCCGATCCCAGAAATGAACTCAAGCATATGAAGGTGATGCAACTTTAAGCTTCTATACGGATACATATATATCATTCCAATAGTTATAATCTTAATTAATTATTTATTCTCTTTGATTCTGCATATGGGTTGCAAAAGTAATTGTTGCTCGTGATGTCAAGTGGAGATTAACTTCTCATTCATAATTAGCAGTTGTCTGATTCAAAGTGTGCCTGAAGTTCAATAGTGAAACAATTAACCACCGTGAATCATATGACACAAATGGATGGATCATTCGTAGCTGTGGAGAGTTCACCAAGATAAAAACAAGAGAAATTTTTGTACTTGAGTGACTTTTATTTTTACAACAAATTCTTTAAATTGTAATATCATATGTAGTAGAATGATTTTCAGATCTCTTCTCATGTAATAAAAACATATTTGGAAGAGTTGTGTCTTATATTTAATCTTTTTAATCATTCACCTCTTTTAGTTTTTAAAATCAGTAACAATGCATTTGAATCTCAATCATAGTTTTAAAGAAGAAACAAAACAAATAACTTGTCAACATACACCTTTTTCCTGCAGTTATTAAGGAGTCAAATCCATTACAAAACTAAGATACATAAGCATAGCGTTGTACCATAATATCTGAAGAAAGTTCAAAGTAAATGGTACACTATTATGCACAATAGATATTATATATCCAAGTTACGTACTCATAGGATAACATACATGGAAACTTAAAAAAATACAAATATATTCAAATCACATTATTACACATATCAACACCTTAAAATTTCTTAGTATACATAATTTACTCCTATAGATAAAACACATTTTCAAATCCATGCAGAAAAGATTAATGCTCTCCAGCATAAAATATGTCTGGATAGTTCATGGCAGCGCAAAGCGAATACGATCAATATTAACAACGCATTCTTGAATATTAAAGAGGGCTTTCCCCAAAAAAAAAAACACTTATAGATGGCTGATTAAATTAGCTGGCATCATAGATTTCAGAGGCCTATACATATATAGATGATAGCTATATGATTATTTGTTGATAAGGATTTGTGAGATGTAGTGATGAATTACACAATAAGAAAATTGGCAAATAGTGACACAACAATCACGATGCTGTTGCGGCATTAATGCGTGTCTCGAAACAATAGCTAATAGTAGTAGCGCCAATGCAGTAGGAGACACTACTAGCGTCAACGGTTAACGCTATCTCGACGTTAAGATGACTCGCAACGTGTGGTTGCGAGCAGTGGAGTTGCGTTGCTAAAACGACAGGAGAGTGGCGCAGAAGACGGAGACACTATTCCGACGCTTAAGTGACGCTAGTTCGGCGCTACTGTGACGCCAAAATGGAGTGGCCAAGGTGATGCTCAATATGTCGATGCTAACGCTAAGGTGACGGTAAGGACGATATATTTAATGTAGCATCAACCTTTCCAGCGACGCCATGGACACACTGCGAAGATGCAAATTTCTGAAAATTTTGCCCCATTATTGTTATATTTTCTTTCCTTCCCACACCATACAATTATATAATGGATATAAATGTATTCATCATTCATCACTAACAATATGAAAAGTAATAAACTGAACTAACAAAAGTATAACTACTACAAGTATATCTAATAACAAATGTATAAGTAACAAAGTTATATCTAATATCATGCAAATTTTCTATCATAATTTTGGGAGTTATTGTTGTCATTCCAGACATTCGATCCTAACATGCTCGATCTTTGACCTCGCAAAGATTAATTCTACGATAGGATCAAACCCTGAATCGCCTGCAATAAATGAGCCAACTGTTGCGATAGCTGCTATGACACCTACTATGATATCTGCTACGATAGTTGCGTTACATAAGGTGCAGCGGATGAGCTCGGAGCAGGGCCGCTTGCATATCCTCCGCTCCTCCTAGGTATCTGAGCGGTTGTGCCTAGGCCACACAAGTTTCCTCCTCCTGTCATGTCGAAATAGAAAAATTCTACAATCATATAACAATCATAGATTATATAAATTATATAACATAAAAAACACATAAATTAAAAATGTGAATAATTTTCGAGAAACATTACCTGATGATTGAGTACTCGGATTATCTTCGTACTTTTCAGCTATCTTCGCATTATATTCATCCTAAAAAAATTAAACATTGCATATTTAAAAAATCATTTGCACTAATGTCGTCAACCAAGTGAATATTTGATGAAAGTTACTAGATGCCTATGAGCACTGGGCGTGACTAAGTCGTTGGTCTTCCGCTCTTATGCATAGTCTCATATACCATGCAAAAGTCCACAGGACCGCCTTGTTCCTCCTCCTGCAATAGAGTTTCAAATTTATAAAATAAGTATAAGATAAAAGTTTGATTATTCGATTTTGTATGTAAATTACTATGCGCTGTCAATACTCATCAAATTGCATCGACCCACCTGTGTGGATGTAGGCCTCGATCTTTGAACATCAGTTAACTCGTGCCTTGTCCGACTTTTGTGCCATTATTCATCCGTCCTGTATGAACATCAAATACTTAGACTTTGAAAAATTATAAATATAATAAAAATAATTTAAATGTAAACATAATGACTCCCAAACCGAGCGTCTAATATGTCTTGGGTATCTTTGTATGCGCTACTCCAAAGTGAGGCCGACGGACGTGATGACCTTGCAAAACTTATATAATCGATTTTGGAGGCGTTTCGCAAACACTTCTTCAAAAGCTCTCCGGATCATTCCGAAACTAAGATCCGAATGAAATTGATTTGCTTCCTAAACAATACTATAAAACTTAGTAATTTAAAAATAAAATAAACAAATTATGTAACCCAAAAAGAAAATCATACTGTAAAGGCCCAAAAAATATCATCCCGCAAAGAAATTGGGTCATCTTTCCATGATCCTGCCCCTTCCGGCAAGTGGGAAAGAACAAGAGCATTAACATCCCGCGCGATACTAGCGGGTATGAAACTGGTCTACAATTTACAAAGAACAATTAATTTTCAATGATAAGCAAAACTATAATAAAATGTCTACAACTTATTTAACTTACGGCCGGGCAATATTATTCACGGTCCACCCCATTATTGTATAATCCCTCTTCATCTATCGAAGAGGAACCATCACTTGCGGGTAGGTTGAGAAGGTCCGATTGCATGATAATTATATATGTACAATAAGTTTTCACCTCGAGTGATGTCCGCTACATGATATGTGGCAATCTGCTCGTCAGAATGTGACAAGTCGGGTGCTTGTGCTATCAGCGGCGTAGCAACTGACATTATTAAAAAATGATCAATGTAGTTAAATGAGAAATATAATTCTAATAATAATAAATATATCACCTGGGGTAAGATGCCGCCTGCCAACATTGGAATGTGATGAAGCGTCCAGTAATCTCGGCTGTGGCGTAGTAACTGTCATCATAAAAAAATACTTAAGATACTTGCATGTATTTAAATTTATGAAATATACAAAAAATAACCTAGTGTAACATGCCGATGTTCATCGTGTGATCGAGACGTCTTGACTATGTTCCCCGCCAACAGTGGAGCAATTGTCACAATAACAAAATAATTAGAACGATTGCATATATAAGGTATATTAAATATATAAGAAATAACCTGGAGTGATATGTCAAGACAACCCACCAATGGATCGCCTACTATGTGACGATCCGGATATGTGCCCTGTCGGCGGTGCAACAACTGACATTATTAAAAAAATTAATGTAATTATTGCAAGTAACTATAAATAAGCAATTGATAATAAATATATCACCGGCTCACTTATATAGAGCGAATGCCTAGAAGAGTGAGATGACCCAGAAGCTCGACCTCTAGTAACCTTAATTGAAAAAAAAACTAACAAACTTGTGCTATTATTAGTAACCATGTATAACTGAAAAATGTAACAAGCTTCTGTCGTTAGAACAACTACGTGATTCATTCGCTTGTTTTGTATTCTGATCTTGGTCATCATCACTATAATCTTGATTTGACTTTATTTGATTTTTCCAAATAAGATAATTCTATGATGTCTTTTATATCGACGTTCACTTCTAAGAGGTCATTTGAATTGAACTGTTCCATTGACTCATTGTCATCGACTAATTGAATATTTTCAACTTCATCGGCTACAATAATCGTCTCATTCACTCGATATTCTTGATAGTAATCATCTATGGGCACATCATTGTACATGGATGATGTTTCATGATTATCTACCATTGTTTTGTTAAGAATAGTCTTCTTCTCACTTTGCATGACGCCCATCATTCATCCTTGGTTCTTTTTTATGGATACTTACTGCAGTACACTTGTTGTTCTTGTTTTGCCAATAGAAATGGATCGTATGACTTAAGTCTCGATCGAGGGTTAATATCCACGAATTTAAATTTTTGATCGATGCAAACTCCTTTCTATGGATCGAACCAACGACATTTTAGCACCATGACTTTGTTTGATTTTCCCAAATAAAATAATTCAATGATGTCTTCTATATCGACGTAGTAATCGAAGACGTTGTCCCCATACATGCTTCCTAGAACACATATGTTGTTATTAATAGTTGAACGTTGTCGGCTATATTCTTCTATATGGAATCTATATCCATTAACTATGACACCACAGTAGCTAAAAACTTATTTCTTCGGTCCATGATCAAAATATCGAATTTTTAAATCTGTGACTGAGTCATTAATAACCTACAAGAAAAATAACTAAAAGTTCATTAAAAGTTATAAAATGACATTAATAATTACAAACAATCGGAAAGAATTCTCACTTCACATTTCAACCAATCGAGAAAATGTTCATCTCGTAGTTTCAATAATTCATCGTCTGAAACTAACGGATTAATTTCTCACTATAATTCTTCAAATTTCCTAAATTCATAATTGTCAATTAATGAAATCACATAGCAATGATTAATTTTAAATTTTATAACATATTAAATAAATTATCTTACTCGAGATACGACGTCTCCTCATTTTTTCACAATTTGCAAGAACATAATTCTTAATGGCGATGAGATCGGCGATGAGATCTTTGTCACTCAAGACAACTTTGTGTCCTATACCAAGAAGCCAACACGGGTACTTGAAAAATGGATAAATTATTTATGTTACTTATCCTTCACTACCATCAAGATCCTTGAGACCCGAGATGAGTGTGTAGGCCTCTCTACTCATGAGCTTGATATTCTTAGGATGGCTTAACAACATCATGTGGCCATTCTTAGGCAGATTGGCCTCAAATAGTGGAGCAAAAGTAGGATAAATTGGCTTAGTAAAGGGGACCAAAATACAAAATATTTTCATGTCTACCCTCATGAGACATTGAAACAACCGAATCCTATCCATTAAAGACGATGCTTGAATTGAGTACCACAGTGGGAGCGAGATCTCCAAAACTTTTGTCAACCATTATCAGACGCTTTGGGCACCGGAGTTCCACCGTCCAATACCTGCTGAAAGTTGGCTCCTTCTCCCAACAGTTAACCCAGCTTTGACACCAATGTTAACCACTCCTCCCATTATGGAGGAGATCAAGACCTGTCTATGGTGTATGGCTGCTCACAAAGCACCCTGTCCCGATGGCCACACCATCGAATTTTATTAGCACCACTGGAAGATTTTAGGGCCCAAGATCGTTGATTCTATCTTAATTTTTTTGTACCACTTTGTTTCCCCCCTGGTGGGGAAATATAAACATTAATTTCATACCTAAATCTAAGCATCCTCGTTGTGTTTGAGATTTTCACCCTATTTCATTGTGTTGTGTATTATATCATCTGCTATCCAAACTATTGGCAAATTGGCTTAAGGAAACCCTTTCTGTGATCATCGACCACTCTCAATTTATCGTGGTAGGAGTATTCATGATTGTATTTTCATCACCCAAGAATTAGCTCATTCCATAAACCGTGACAGAAGAAAACACATTCTCATTAAGGTTGATCTTGAGAAGGTTTTGACCAAGTTTCATGGCATGGTATTGAGAAAACTATGAATCTTATGAATTTCGCTTCATAGTTTATCAACTGGATCCTAACATGTGTCAAGTCCCCAACCTTCTCCTGTGTCACCAATGGTCATATATCTAGCTAGTTCAAAACTTATTGTGGTGTCCGCCAGGGAGACCCACTCTTGCCATATCTATTTGTTCTTATAGCTCAAGTGTTTTCCTCCTTAATAAATTAGCAGGTCCATGCTAGAACAATAACCCCCTTTGTGCATGGATCTTTTAGTCTTAGCCATTTATTATATGTGGATGACCTTCTTATTTGTGTAGCTGCTACTAGGAAAAACTGTAAGCGCATACATGACTTATTGAAGCTCTTCATTTATATTACAAACTTAAAGGCCAACCGTGTTAAGCCTGAAGTCTTCATCATGTTAATGTTTGTAGGAAAAACCTTATCCTCTCCACTATGGGCTTTAGAGGGTCTTTTCCTTTTACTTACCTTGCATCCCAATTTTTGACAAGAGAGTTCTTAAGTCTTCCCAGCAGTACCTTGTCGACCACACTTCTTCTAGGTTCTCGGATTGGGGTAGTAGGCTCTTATCAAAGGTTAGAAGAGTTACCCAGATTAAATCTATTCTTTCTTCCTTGCCCATTCATGCCTTATCGTCTATACATATCTCGACTGGCCTCATTGAATCGATAGAGCGTTTGTCTCGTAAATTTCTCTACAGATCTAAGGAGGACAAGGGAGGAATTCACTTGTTTCATTGGTTCACTGTCCAGCTTCCTAGGGTTCTTGGGCATAATATGGACATCGTTAGAACTTCGCTTATCACAAAGCATTCAGTATATTCTAAAATGGGAAAATTAGCCTGCATCTTCTTATCAGCAAGCATGGTCCCCTTCAAAACTGGGACATGTGCTCTTCCTTGACCAACACCTCCATGACCTGGTGTCTAATTCATCAAGTCATTCCTAGTATCAGAGCCGGTTTCATTAAACAAATTGGCAATGGCCTTCATACCTTCCTTCTTTATGACCCTTGGATTTTTTTGATGCATGGGTTAACCCATGGAACAACAAATGCTAAATCAGTAGATCCATATGTTGGCATGTGCGCACCACACCCCTGGCTGGAAGGCAGCCTTGGTCTAGTGTTCGGCGGATCCAAGTACTTCCGAGGGTGCACACTTTCATCAGGAAGCTCGTACATGGTTGACTTCCTACCATGGATGTGTTAATCCACATACATGCTTGTGGTTTGGCCCCTGAGAATATTTCTTATCTGTTTTTCATTGTACACTGCCACTTCAAATTTGGGACTGGTTACAATTCGAACTAAATTTCACTTTTGTCAATATTAATACTTGGGAGGAGGGGAGTTGGATTAATGAAGGTGCATATTTGGATGGATTTTCGCAATAATGTGCACTTCATATCGCGGCATGCAACCGGGGCCGTTTGGTCGAATGTGCTTGCGGCAGTTCAGGATTATACTGAATCCCATGTGCCTGAGGTTACTTTCCCATCTTGAATCCACTTCATGATCACCCTCCCTCATCACCCCCAGCAATCCTTCCGGACCAGATGGGAGCCACCCAGTGTATCCTCGTGTTGCCTTAACATGGACGGCGTCCTCACGAAATCCAATGAGACAAGAGGCCCGGATACATTCTTAAGATTCATTCTAGACTTTTTCTTTTTTCAAGGGCTGCGGCACGACCGACAAACTATGCTCTTGAAATTGAAGCGTGGGCTGTACTGTTGTGATAATTATGGAATCAGGAATGTGCTCGTATTTTCTGACTTGGAGGTCCTCACTCGTATCATCAACTGACAAATCACATACCCATGGAGCATAAAAGGAATGATCATAAACATTTGGAACATTATGTCTCGCATACAAACAGTTCAAATAGCACATTGTTATCGAGAGGCGAATCGCATTACTGATTTTCTTGTTGTTTTTGCTCGGAACAACAATTCGGACTCCTTTTGGGATGCCCACCCCCTGGCATCGTTCAATTTTTGTATCTTGACTCCATGAGTGTCACTTAAGTAATGAAATCAATTATCTTTTTTTAGAAAAAGTGGTTGCCATAATAAAGACCACTATTTATGTTGAATCTATTGTTAGAATTTATTCTCCTAATGCTCTCAATTTTATTGTTTTATTATTTCTACTTTATACTCATAATTCGTTTGCAATTCTTCTAATGAGCATATAATGTTGGGAACAATTTAGCATATTTATGAGTATAGCTTAATTTTATTTAATATATGTAAAGTACAAACAAAACATGTTTTTTCTTTAGTTTTGTTTCATTCCACATGTTTGCATATGTATTCGTTTTTCTTATTTCAAAAACTTCGTCGACATTAACTCATTTAAATTTTCTTTAATTCAACTTTTGTCCATACTATGTCAAATACTCTAAATGAGTTTAATTATGTATATTATTTCGCCCAAAGCAATGTTATTGTTAGATGTGATTTTATTACTTGTCTATTTTGTTTACTATCATAAACTCATAAACTCGTACGATTTTGCAATCAATGTTTATCATGTCCCTATGAAGTAAGACATAATCACATTGCCTCTTATATATCTTTTATCCGTAAAATACCTCGTAAACTTTTAATGACTCATAATTCAACTCACAAGTGTATAATCATCTTGGATTGCCAACTTTGTCAAAACGAATTAGGCAACCAGACAACAATTTGCATTGAGACTGAATCATGATTTCCATGTATCTTTTTTGTTTTATTTTGTTAAATTTGGGATTCACTTGTCACAAGCTGCTAGATACATGTTTGTTTATATGTAGCCATCATTCTTGATTTCATTAATGTTTTCAGAAGTCCCAATTAATGTTGTCCAATTAGTTCCAAAAACATCATCAATCACAATCAAATCTTTGCAATAAATTGCGCAACTTTCACAAATTTATTATCCCAAAAATTAATGTCATAAAAGGTACATAATTCTTAGATTTAGAAACTTGAGTTAATGGCATAAATTTGAATTTCTTTTGCAAACAAATTAAATTGAAATTGCATGCATTAATTTCATAAAGGTGCTTAATTCTAAGATTTAGAAACATAAGTTAATGCGCATAAATTTGAATTATTTGTGCAAAAAAATTAAATTGTGTTCACATGTTGAACTTGACTAGCTGTTATTTGCCGGTTGTCGTATAATAAATGAGTGGTGCACATGTGGTTGCATATAAATTGAGAGGAAAAACAACACGAAGGAAGCAAAAAAAAAATGCCTCAAGCATGTGTAGCTTTTGTAGTTTTCTCTCTTTTCTCATGCCCTTGAACAATAGTACTATGATATTTTGAGTCGTGCTGCTTGCAAGAAACAACACCGTGGTCCTCCCTCCTGCACCATGGCCATCAATTCCTCACATCAACATTCTTGTTGCTGAGGCTCAGAGTTCGATCCCAGAAATGAACTAACCATATCAAGGTGATACAATTTTTAAACTTCTATATGAAGACATATACACATGCATGTATCGTTCAGAAAATTATATTTTAATTATTTGTTCATGGCTCGTTGATTCTGCAGATGGGCAGCCAAAGGGAAGCTGCTTGTGATGTCAAGCGGAGATTAATTGGTTATTCTCCACCTCGAGCTGACTCCTTCAAAGTATGCATGAAGTTCAGAAGTGAAACCACTAACCACCGCGAATTATATGACACAAACGGATCAAGTTCCGAGCGTTGGAGAGTTCACCAAGATAAAAATCTAGAGAAACCTTTGTATTCAAATGACTTTTATTGTTGCAATAAATTCTTCAAATTGTAATGTCATATGTAGTAAAATGATTGTCGATACATAACTTCTTAGCAAGAGTTGTCCTACATTTTATCTTTTCATCATTCACCTCTTTTAGATTTTAAGATATGTAATAATTCTTATCAATGACAATCATAGTTTTAAAGAAAAAACAAACAAATAATTTAAGGTATATATAAGTTTTGATATCAATAATAGTATAAAAATAATTCAAAGTATATTTGAGACAGAGATAATAGATAATTGCCACTTGAGTTATATTTATTTATTCTTTTCTTCATTTGCACTTTAAATTTTTTAAAATAAATTATAAAATTAATCAAGTAAACTTTAATTGATTATTATGAATATATTATTATCATATTTCTATGAAATATCGTTATTGTTTTATAAATTTTGATTTAATGAGTGTAGAATATTCATTTGGGATTTAAATTTATGTATTATAAAATAAATTATAAATATTTAAATATATTTTTTTATAAGAGTATATTCATAAAAATTGTAAGTTAATTTACACAATTTTGTTTTATTAAGAATAATTAATTGCCAAATAACCCTTGCACTTCTCAATGCCCCCTTCATTTTTCATTTGGGATTACTTAAACCAATGCACTTCTCAATGCCCCCTTCATTTCTTACAAGTGATAATCCATCATTGAATAACTCTCCAATGTTCGTCATCATATCATGTACCCTTAAATCCTATTACGTTCCAATCTATAATGATCTCCAAACATCACTTTAAACTATCACTTTGATGGAATGAAGAGAATGGATAATTTTAAATCAAATTACTTGCCCCCTTACCCTCGGTAATTTATATTTATCACTCTTTTTTATTTTTAAAATATCATTTCTCATATTAATATTACATTGATATGATAATTTTTTTACATTCGTTTTAAATTTATATATATCTATTTTTTTTAAAAAAATAGATGAATAATATAGTTATGAGAGAAAATAAAAAATAAAATATCAGAAAAAATATAAAAGAAAAATAAATTAAATGATAAAAAACTATAAGATATAATTATGTTACTTAATAGGCAACCGCTAGACTGCAGATTAAAGTTTCTAGGGGATACCTTGAAATTGATTGTTGGTCTCACTAGTATTGTTATTTGATCTACTTTTGTTAGGTTTAGTTCCATTCCTATCAGTGGGTCAGGATAAAAAGTTGTTGGGAGGGAGGGGTGGAGGTGAGAGCATATGATCTGGCGGATAGGGGTGTTCACGGGTTGGGTTTGACCCGATCCGTGAACAAACCCGACCCAACCCGGCCGAGTTTGGTCGGGTCGGGTTTCAATTTTTTTTGAGGCTGGACCCGACCCAATCCGACCCGGCCCGGGTCGGATTGGGTCGGGTCGAGTGGTCGGGTAAACCGACCACCTTTTTTCTTTTTTTTTAATTTTTTTTAAATTTTAATATAAAAAACATTTACTAGTTTATTTTAAATATAAAATAAAGTATTTTAAGCATAAAAAACATTCTTTTAAATATCTACATATTATTCTCTATTTAAAATACATTATTTTATATATTTTAATATTTTAGATGGTATAAAATGCTTAAAATAAATAAAAAATCATTTAAAAAAAAGGTCAGGTTGACGGGTTGATGGGTCGGGTCCGACCCGACCCCCAACCCGACCCGACCCAAAAGGGGTCGGGTCGGGTTAAATACTCGCGTTCACCGGGTCGATCCGACCCGGTGAACACCCCTACTGGCGGATAATGAAGATGATCAAAATATAATATATTAAAAAATAATATATATCATCTAGATAATTTAATTTTAAGATAAATGAAAATGAAAAACAAATAAACACCACATAAGAAAACATATTTGTCATGATTTGTTTTTCATGTTCATGCGTTATATTAAAATTTTTTTGTAAGAAAAACTAAAGGATATATACACTTATATAGTAACAAATCTGACTCTTTTTCTTTAACAATAAATAAATCAAACTATTTTAATTATATATATATATATGTATATATTAGCTCAAATTTTTTTTATAAGAAGTGATATATATATATACATACATACATACATACATACATACATACATACATACATACATACATATAAAAACATGTATGACTAATAAATCAAAGAAATATTTAAATAGTATTGCATGATTTATATTGCATATTATATTAAATTGAAATGTCTATTTGATTTCAGAATTCATTAATTAAATTAATTGATTTTATGTGAAATTAATAATTGGCATAAATTTGATAACTAGTGTGTGAAGAATCAAGTTTGTGTGGTCTGTTAATCTATACGAGTTTGTGAAGTGATTAATAGTAGAGGGAATCCAATTTAATGCGTCTTGGGATGCCAGTTTGTGGAGACTTCACTTCTTATTAAATAAAGGTAGTTTAATTTGCATACTTAGATTGAGGCGATGCCAGTTTGTGGAGACCACAATTTAATCATGTCAAGTTAATAATTTATGGGGACTCTAATCCATCATTAAAGATTAAATTTATCTTTTATGGTTCAAATATTTATCCTGATCTATTTTCATCCTAAGTCCTAACTTCAACATCATTACATTATCTTATCTTTATTTTCTTTAATTTATTTCATAAAACTCATTTTCAAAATCCATGTTTTTCTTCTCTTATTAATTTATAAATTCAGATATTGAATTAATAATATTCCTCGTGGGTTCGACACTCTTTACTCCTTTTTATTATATTACTTGAGCGACTAGTGTACTTGCTAGCGATTTTACATTGCTACATCATTTTACGCATCAGTGTTCATTGACCATGCTGTTTGAAAAAGGTCTTTGGGACAGCATTCGATATACATAAAGCATTTGGGGTATATATCGGGTGTCTTTGCCCTTTGGGGGCTGCTCTGCGTGCATGCATTGACTTATGATATGCTCTGCGTATCTGAGAATCATGATTGGGTGACACACAATTATGATTGGGATACGTATTGACCCATGATTTGTTCTGCGTATCTGAGACTCTTTAACTAGTTGTTGTAGTTAGGGTTGTGAGAAACTTTTGTAAGGTTGTATAAAACTTGATCATGTGGGGTCTTATATGTGACATGGTTTGGGAAAAAATAATGATAATGTGCGAATGTGATGTCTTATAACTTTTATTTAAACTCTGATTAATATATATATATGCATCATTTGTATGTATTGGTCAATAACACAAGATAAGTAAGGGAGAAGATTTTGCTGATTTTATTTATATAATTGCTAAACATAACTAAGGAAGGTAATAGTTGGGATTAGAACTTAGTCACAGAGTGGGGTGTCACAACACGTGCTATTGTCCATTTGGGACCTTAATCCACATATTTTTATCAATAGTTAATGTCATGTTCTCTTATATAAACAATATTTCTCACATGACATATATATGGAATTAACATAAGCATGATTCATGCATCCTTCCCTTGTCCTCATTGAGTAGTCGCATCGCACCATGCACAAAGGTCTATGGGGATTGGCCTCTAATACCATATACAATGTTGCCTAGCAGCACGTGATTTATTCACTTTAGACCTTGACCCACATGGTTTTGTGAAATCGTGTCATGCTTATTCAAGGTTATGATCCCATATATACACAACATTGTTACCATGACCTATGCGTATTGCACTCACCCATGACATGTCTCATGCACTATATAATAATTGTTCTGAAGCAATATAGAAAATTATAAAAACAATGCAAGAAACTAAAATTCATATATACTACTAATAGAAATCCATTGTGGAATTTATTATCGGGAACCCAATTCAATAGTTCTTTAAATCTATCCCACGCCTCGAAGAGTGTTTCATCCGGATCTTGTCGAAAGGATCGAAGTTGGTTTCTCAATTTTGTCATCTTTAGAGGTCGATAGTACTTGTTGATAAAATTTTCCATGAGTTGGTCCCAAGTTCTGATCGATCTTGTAGAAAGAGTTTTCAGCTAAGTAATTGCTTTATCTCATAATGTAAAATGAAAAAAAAAAGTTAAATGAGAAGCAAACATTATGGCTCTTAAATGTGCTATAAATGTGAAGAAATTTATCAAGATTTTACCATATATGTCTAAACACCTAACTAGATGAAAAAATTACATAAGTAGATGATTTAGGACCTGTTTGGCTAAGATGATTAGTAGATAAAATTTATCATTAAGTAAGTTTAAACTTATCTCAATGTTTAATAATTTTATAATGTGACATCATTGAAAAAAACACAAAGGTAGCTTGCTTATTTATTCTAGAGAAATAAGTTAATTAATTTGTCTCTAACTAACTATTTATTACAAATTAAATTTACTATTTCTTTTGAAAATTAGTTTCAGTCAATAACTTATTTATCAGTACTTAAAATTTATGTTGAGCAAATTTAGCTTATTATCACTCAAATTATGTTACAACGAGATGATACTTTATTACTTGTCTATTAGCTTTACTATCCTTACATTGTAAACTCGTAAGATTTTGTAAATCATTGAAGATAATGATGTCATCATAGAAGACATAATCATATTGCTTCTTTTATATTTTCCTTAGGATTCAATGCTTCCATCATGTATGTTTTATATATATTATATATATCTATATATATATTCTTTTATATACATTTCTGTTATGATATTAATTTGAAACCCAATATTAAAAGTGTTGTCATTCAAAATGCAAATCACTTGCATCTCTAGACTACTCTAAAAAATAAGGGCTCAAGAAATGTGTCATGATTTTTTTCCTTAAACAAAAGTGTTTTCATTGCTTGAAGTGCTATAATAAATGTGTCTTTATTATTCTCTAATTTCGTCATGCAACTCAATTAGCATTGTGATACACTAAAAACATAATCAATTGTATCTCTATTACATCACAACTCAATATGTCCTAAAAATTTTTATCTTGGGACACAATACCAAAGCATTCTTATAATCTCAAATAATATAAAGATGCCAAATTAATCATGCACTTTAATATTAGGATCCAAATTTTAATGTTGTACTCCACCCTTCAAAATATTTACGACGCAAGAAGCTATTGTTGCGTCCTAAAAAATTGATGTAAATGGATGACGCAACTGATTGCATCAATGATTATGAGTCCTTAGATGACCATTTTGTTGTAGTGAATTATCCAATTTTCATTGCAAATTTATATCGCAAACTTTGTAGACTTGACTCATTTAAATTCTAATGTGTGAGGTTACTTAATTTAATGTGCAAAGTCAAATATCATAGAAAACATTTACAACGAGACGTGACTCATTGCAAATTTATATCACAAACATTGTAGACTTGACTCATTTAAATTTTAATGTGTGAGGTTAATTAATTTAATGCGAAGTAAAGTATTATAGATTATTATCACCCAAAACATTTACAACGAGATGTGACTTAATTACTTGTCTTTTTAGCTTACTGTTCTAAACTTATAAACTCATACTATTTTGCAAATCAATGTGTATCATGACCCTATGAAGTAAGATATAACCATACTTCTTTTTATATATTTTATCTTCGTAAAATACCTCGTAAACTTTTAATGATAATATTGTTCACTTTTAATGATAATTTAACTCCCAAATTTGCAATGATCTTTAATTGCAAATTATACGATTTAGACAACAATTGGATTTAGATTGAATCATATGATTTCTACATAATTCTTTTTATTAACTTTGGGATTCACTTGTCAACTGCCACCACATATGTATGTGTGTATTTACAGTCATCATTCTCAATTTCGTTAATATTTTTAGAAGTCTCACTTAATGATGTCGCTTTAGTTCCAACAAAACCTAGCAATATCAATCAAATTTTTGCAATAAATTGTACAACTTTCACAAATTTAGTAATTGCCAACAATTAATGTCATAAAAGATGCATAATCCTTATATTTAGAAACATGAGTTAGTGTGCAAATTTGAATTAATGTGCAAATAACCGAAATTGTGATCACATAAGAGACTTCATTAGTTGTTATTTGCTGGTTGTCAAATAATAAATGAGTGGCGCAACTTGCCTGTAAATTGAGAGCAAAATACAACACAAAGGAAGCAAATTAAAAATAAATTCCTTCAACATGCTTTTAATAGTTTTGTAGTTTTCTCTCTCTTCTCGTATGTCCGCGAACATGTGTGGATTTGGATCATGTTGCTTGCAAGATACAACAACATGTCCTCCCTTCTCCACCATGGCCATCAATTTCTGACATCAACATTTTTTTTTGTTGAGGCTCATAGTCCGATCTAAGAAATGAACAAAAGCATATCAAGGTGATGCAACTTTTAAGATTCTATATGAATATATATAATTCCAAAAGTTATATTCTTAATTAATTATTTCTTCTCTTTGATTCCACAGTTGGGTTGCCAAAGCGATTGCTACTTGTGATGTCAAATGGAGATTAACTTCTCACTATTCATCACCAATTGTCTGATTCAAATTATGCCTGAAGTTCAAGAGTTAAACAATTAACTACCAGGAATCATATGACACAATTGGATGGAATCCTAGAGGTGGAGAGTTCACCAAGATAAAAACAAGAGAAATCTTTATACTCAAATGAGCTTTATCGTTACAATAAAATTTTCAAATTGTAATATCATATGTTGATGAAAGGCTTAGAGCATGTAATAAAACTTATTTGCAGGAGTTGTGTCTTACATTTAATTTATTTCATCATTCACCTCATTTAGTTTTTAAGATCAGTAATAATGTATGCCAATCTCAATCATAGTTTTAAAGAAAAACAAACAAATAACTTGTCCACATACACCTTTTTCCTTTTTCCTTCAGTAATTAAAAGTCAAATCCATTACAAAACAAAGACATAATAAGCATAGAATTGACCCATAATATCTTAAGAGAGTTCAAAGTAAATGATCCACTATTACTATGCATATCAGCACAAGACATGCATAGAAACTTAAAAAATTACAAATATATTCAAATCGAATTATTACGCATATCAACACCTTCGAATTTCATAGTATACATAATTTGCAAATCCATGCAGAAAAGATTAATGCACTTGAGCATAAAATATGACAAGATAGTGCATGGCAGCAAATTGTTCAAGTGTTTGAGTCATAAGTTGTTATATCATTCACTCGAGTGCAAAGGGAGTACGAGCAATATTAACAATGCATTCTTGAATATTAAAGAGGGCTTTCTACATCATACACTAATAGATGGATGATTAAATTAGTTGGCATCATACATGCATGTTAGAGGCCTATACATATACATATGCATAGTGTGTATGTGAGATATAGTAGACGAATTAATTGATAATATTATTAGGCGATATACTTATAACTCGCCTTCTTATATGCATGTGACAATTTATTTTATCATTTGCGTAATAATTGTCTAATATCTTTTGCCAAATAATAATATTTTATTATAAAAATAAAAATATTGATTAATTTTAGTCAAATTATCATGTTTATATTCAAAAAATGCAAAATTAGAGGCGTAAAATATTAAAATAAATAAATATAGTACATAACTTTATAAAGACATAACTTGCATTATTATGTGCATGTGTAACTAGTTTATAGAATAATACTTATTTTAATATTATTTTTTAAAAAATATTTTATTTTGAAAATGAAAAAGAAATCATTATGATGCATGCAAAATACAACATATAATTAACTTTGCATTTAATCTTATTTCAATTCATTTTCATATAGCATTCATATGAGCTTATTTGATTTAATTTTATAAAAATGAAAATCTACTCAAGTTGTGTGTCATATTATCTAGGAAGCAAAAGAAAATAGTTAAGAAGCATGGGAGAAAATGACTCTTGATCAAATTGGAGCAAGAAATCGAAAATTAAATATAATGGGTCGTGATATACATATAACGGCTAGTAAATAATCAATTTTGTGCCCAAAATTTGCTAAAGTAACAAGATGGGACCTGAATATTTCGGCCACAAAATATAACTTTTACTGTGATTTGAATAATGTTAGGTTCATGATATCACTGTTTCTATCCATGAGAAGTTACATTTTAGACGTTACCAAGGGGCATTGCGAAGTTGAATTTCGATATTTCTTTGCCTTTTTTTTTAGAATTTAATTGTACATCGAATCCAAAAGTTTCCATAAGTCGCAAGGATCATTTGGAAACTTATTTACTCAAAATTATAGAAGTTTTGAATGATTTTAAAGTCTAATTGAAGCTTAATCTGAATTTTCCTTATTTGGCGTGGAAAGACTCCCAAACAAATCATGTATCTTAATTGTCTATAAGTTGAAGCATACATAACGTGTGTTCAGTTCGTCGTTTATGTTGAATTTTGTGCAGTTTATTATTTTGTTCACTATTATGGGTGAATAATAGTATACAAGATAAACATTAATGTATCTTAACTCTCTATAAAAAATGATAATTTACTTGATGTTTGTGGTTTTTAATTTTATTAGAAGTTAAGATATATTGGTGTACGTACGTATTAGAGAGGTCAATACATTAGATACTCCTAATCCATCATAAGAATCGTAACCATTATTAATAATTATAACTCAAATATTACATAGGATCATACACATTTATCATCTATAATTCTCAAGATTCGACGCCAATTCAATTTCTGTTATTTATCTTTTTCACTTTTATGTTCTATTTAGATTATAAGAAAACTTTATTTCTCATAGTGTATTATTAGGATAAATTTGATTTAACTAGTTTCTCGTAGGTTTGACATTCGACTCATTACTTTATTACTTGATACGACTAATGCACCTGTTATCAGATTTATTTGTTACAAATTTACTACATAAAAATATTAATCAATTTTAAAAAATAAAATGTTGTTTATGTTTATACTTAAAAAATGAAAAATTGGCAGTGTGAATTATTTAAAATCAAATATGGTACATTATATTATAATTAAATACAAATTAGTTTAGATGACTCATTAAGAATGAAATATTAATCTATAAATACAAGCTTTATAAGCCATTGAAAATATTTTATAATGCTTTTATCACTTTATAACTCCTAAACTTTAGTTTTTAAAAGTTGCCACAATATAAACAATTGTGTATCTATTTTTACATTTTCTTCTTGAAATGTTCCCAATATGTTATTACGTTGTTATTTCTTTCTAACCATAATTTGTACTCAGATTTTCTAACAATAAGTAGTGTTGGGAACAAGCTTGCACATTTGTGACCATAGCTAGATTTTAGTTAATAGATGTAATGTAAAAATAATTTTTTTCATGTCTACTTTAGTTGGGATGTCTTTTCATGATTGTTAGGATTTTATTGGTATCCACATGTTTGAATCCATTTTCATTGCCAATTTATTTCACAAACTTTGTGAGCTTGACTTCTTTAAATTTTCTTTGATCCAATTTTTTCCCATATCTCTATACCCTAGATTATTTCAATGTGCTCATTAAAGAGGGAATCGTTCCCACTCACTCGTGTCATGCCCTTGAACTCACTCCAATATCTTGTCTTGTTCTGCCACGGCGTACATGCAAGTCTATAAAAAGATGCATTGTATAATTAGAAAGTATTAATCCAATTATCATTCAAATTTCATTGTGCTATCATAGCCTCTCTGACATTTATTTCCATTGTCATGGAAGCTTCAAACAACTCACCTTAGTTGACTCTATCCACTTCCACCTTTCCTTATATGTCATCCTCCACTCCACTTCCACCAATGCAAGCCCATCACTACACCTCCTTGAAGTTGATGCCATCAAATTACCTATTGTGGCATATATAGATCAAAATGCTTATATGCAGCTATAATCTTCACAGTCATCTTGATTCTCTCAGCACCTTTCCTAGTTCTCCAGCCGGCTCTATTGCACCAACATCTCAATAAATGGAATGGCTCCACCTTGATCAACAACTCAATTGGCTACTCGTGTCTTGTAGACGTTTTATCCTCTATTTTTTAATTATCCATAGTCCATGAAGTGTGGCTTGTATCAAGCCCCTACTGAGACCAGGATTCTTCAGCTACAGATGCAGCTCCACGACCTTAAATGTAACGCCCCGAGATTTTTTTTTCCTTTGCCTGCCTAGAAGGCTATCTGGGCGACGCCACTCTATTCTATGATTTATCTTTTGACCAGTTAACAAACTGACTTACATAAGAGGAAGACTAATTTTTACAATAAACTTTACAATATGCGGAAGCTAATTTTACAATATCCAATAACTTGTAGGATAGGGCCTAGATCTATACAATAATGGACCCTATATATGTGCATGCCATCCATCAAAGGAGCCACCAACCGTCTCACCATCGCCATCGCCATCATTTGTATGGATCCAAATAAAGGGGCAAAGTCCAATGAGATAACTCAATACGTAATATCGCCCATAACAATATCTATATGAATCATGAATCAATATCAATAATAACTATCCAATAATTTATGAACAATCAATAATCTATAAACAAGATCATGATTAACGATAAATAATCTATGCTATAACAATTATCTATTAACAATAAGTAATGGATCAATTATACAATTACCCATACCATCAATTTAATACTAATAAATCAATATCAAATCACTTCAATTATCAATTATCATTAATCATTTATTCAATTGGACAAACTCAAAGGAGGCCCTACTTAGCAATTACCAATCAACCATTGATCGGGCACAAAGGCTGCGATCTACTATCCATCAGTCAGACGGCAAAATTGGTGTGAATTAAGTGGAGTAGTGATTTGTTGATTTTGTGGTCAAAATTGGGAATTTTCAATAATTGGGTCAACTCCCTAACTCATTCTCTACTGCAAGTGCACAGGTCAATTGTAATAGACCAAAATGTGACCCCCTAAAATAATCTAGATTAGCCCTACCTTAAGTGACAAAACCAGGAAGTTGAGAAAATAGAAAATAGATTTTTAATTATGGCAAAAGGACAACTATTTTTGAAGTCATGGAGATTTATATGAATTGAATTTTAGATGCTGAACTGAGGACTAAATGGGTCTATCAATCAATGGGAAAGTTCTCCTAGGAATTGGGGTTCATCTAATTCAATTATGGATGGATATGAGCAATTCACATTAAAATATCAATTCTGATTCAACTAGTAAAGGGTTGTTTTCACAGCATAATTAAACTAAGACTAATCACCTTATTTTCATAGGAATGACTAGCCAAGTTGAATTAGAAGAGGTCCCTACTGATATTGAGTTGTCATTATGTATAAACCTTGAGAACCTCACTTATTTTGCCAAATCCTCTCAGATTTTGACAATTTCAGATTGGCACCACAACCAAACCAACATTCATACATCAACTAATAAAAAATGTAATGATTCCAATCCTAATGCTAATGCTTCTTGGTTTATCTCTAAACAATAAGAGGATTTTAAATCAGCCTCTCAGCTGTAAATAAAAATGAAATCCACATTACCACTAGTTCATTTGGGTAAAATCAGCACATATCACTAATGAAAAATAGAAAGGTTATCATTGCTTCTTATCCATTTCTAAACAAGAAAGAACCCAGAATCAGCTTCTCAGCTGCTAAGAAATCAGGGCCTCTCAATGATAAACAGATTTCAACATTTTAGGAATCAGAAATGAAATCAGATTTCAGAAATAAAGAATCAGATTCCTAATCAAGAATTGGACCTAGAAACTTGTCATTGATTCTTGATTCATTTTTGAACAATGAATAGATCAAAAGACAACCTCTCAGTTGTAAATATAAGTAGGATCTCACAATGTCAAGAACAGGATCCAATGAATACATAAATGCAGAAACAAAAATCAGAAAAATCAGATATCAATGCAAGAAATCAGATTTGTTCTTATTCCATCCACAACTAAACTAGATTAATATCATATCCTAAGAGAGATTGGATTTAGCTCCTCATAATTACAAAGATTGATACAAAATAGGAGAAGAAATCCATGCTAAACATTCTGAAATGTAAATAATAAAAATCTGTCCAAAGGAATTAGATGTAGCTCCCTTCTTCAGCTCCTGCCTCAGCTCTCTTCTGATCCAGAAATCCTGCAATGGCCAGCCCCCCCCCCCCCCCTCTCTTCCCCCTTGCTTCTCCAGGTTTCTCAGCTTTTATATGTGGATTTTACACCCTTTGATATAGATCAGAATGTTCTAGGGTGGTGTGATTGTGCCATGTGTCCTAGTCATGAAAATATCAGCAGATTCTAGCAGCTTTTGGATAGCAAATCAGTGGTCCCCCCCACCTTTTCCAACCTTTTGCAGCCTTGTAACACCTGCCAGAAAGGCCAAAACAACATGAATAGAATTTAAACAAATAAGGATTAGGACAGCAACTAGTATCAGCTCTATTGTCAAATGAGATTTGATGTTGTGCAGGAATGAAATTCTTATTTGTTTAATGATCACTTTATGCCCGGAATGATAACTTTGCACCATATCATCATAATTTTTCAAATATGAGTGATTCAGAGCAGTGAAGACATCAAAGAGATTAGGATAGCAAGTAAATGAGGTCAATTATCAAGTGTGGATAATATTTCATATGAATGATAACTTGAGCCCCAGAATGATAACTTTGTGCCATCAAATGATAACTTGTTGTAAATTTAGTTATGATTACCCAGATGTGATCAAATCAGAGCAGCAAGGAGTTAGGACAGTAATTTAACAATTGCCTAATGTTATGCAGAAATGATAACTTTGCACATCGAAATGACAATTTTACCCCGAAACGATAACTTGACACCAAGAATGATAACTTTTGTATTGGGGTGATAACTTTGCACAAATCAAACAGGATTATCCAAATATGATTTATTCATAATAACAAGGGATTTAGGGCAAGATAACAATTAGAAATCAGCTCAATTGGCAAAATGATAATTTTAAGACTTGGAATGATAACTTTCCCAAAAAATGATAACTTGGCATAGAATTGATAACCTTATAAATTTTAGCCATTCAGGACCTCTTTGCACATGGAATTGAAAACAAGATGAGGATGGCCAACTAGTTATCACAATCTATTGCATTTCATACATAATTGACCAAATGTGGAGCAAAATGAGGGCTCGATACATATAAACTTAATTGAAAATGGGGTAAAAACATAATATGATCAGCTAGTGATCAGAAATCATTATATATCATCCCCTAGGGCGTAATTCACTTATCCATCAATCATATCGGTTGCAATACAATCGTCCATACCATAATGGTTACCATACGATTGTCAGTTAGCAATTATCTTTTCTTCAATCGCAAAGGGTGCAATATAATCATTAATACCATAAAGATCACAACATGATTGTCAATCAATCAATTATCTATTATTTATTCTTTAACCACTAGGATTGCAATACAATTATCAATACCATAGATGTCACAATACAATTGTTCAATTATCCATTTAATCTTTGGAGTTACCATACGAACCATAAGGTCGTGTCGAGAGCTCTATTTTATTAAGGAACATCATTGCCGCGTGGGCCAATCAACCATAAATGTCGCAATATGCAAAGCTTGAAGACCCATAATTTTCATCTTTTATCTTATTTACCTATAACGTCTATCTTTATCAATTTAGGCTCCTTTTTAATTTGGGATACATCATGGGATCATATCAACCATGTCATATCAATTGGGGTACTATCATGGGATCATATCTTTATCAATTTTTTATCGATTCTAATTCTCCATTATCAATTATCAATAATAATATATGATGACGTATCATTATGCCCACAATTCAATCTTATCAATAAGTCAATTATTGATAATAAATTTAACAATGATTCTATATAACAATTCATGATAATCTATTATCATATCAATAATTCAATCATAGCAATAAATCAATTATCAATAACCAATAATCCATGATCAATTATGATACCATTATGTCCAAAAATTATCAATATAACAATGATCATAATTGATCCTTATCAATACTTCAACAATAATATTTTCTATAACTAAACTCGGGCTAGTTCTAATGAAACCCGAGTCACGTCTCTACGTTTCCAATTTGTTATTCCCTCAATACTATAACTCGGGCCGGGTGGGACCAAACCTAGTCCGAATCTATTCGTCTACTTTTGATGTTGCACTCGGGTAAGGAAAATTGAGCTCGGTCTGATTTCAATTTCGTTCGCATCGGATTCATAGGAACCCGGGCCGGGCAGTGCAGAACCTGGTCGGCTCGGGTTTTGCCACCGTCGAGAAGATGCATTTTTAACACGACTTCTGACCCTATTTTCGATGCCATAATCTATGCATTTCTATAAGCAATTAATTCATACTATACTTCAATTATAGGACAAGGGTCCTAAGGATCTATACCGACAAAAATCGTCGATATAGAGATCCCCTACATACCTTAAGTTGGTTGAAAAATCGACTATATATTTATGTTATTTGTGGACTGCACAGACGTCGCAACTTTGACTGATGATTACTTCCTATTGACATCCAGAAACCTTCGACTACCACTTGGATCTTATTCTCCTTTGTCGAGGCTTAGAAATGATATATCACCCGCGCTCTCAAGTATCTTGGTTTGTGAGAAAATGTAGGAGAAAATAGGGGCTTTCGTGCATAATTTTGTGAAGACAAATGATACTTTCTAGCCACACTTTAGGCCCTATTTATAGAGGTAGCCAAGGGTTCTAACTTCTATTGGGCCTTGAACTCTTTTAGAATCAATCTTAGTCATCCATCATTAATTAAACTTGTGTTAAATATTCAAGATTAATTAAATCCAAATTTCACTAATTATTTCATAACCATACTAATAAAAAATCCATCTCTACTCTAATTCCTTCTTATCTATTCTATAAATTCTTTCAATCAAACTCTACTTTAATTTTATCTTTATATTTCTTTCTTTTCTTTAATTTTTCGTAATTATTAATATGATAAGATTTTATCATTTAATTTTTGGAATTATTTAATTCCATAATATTTTATCACTTAAATGAAATGTTTTCAAAGCTATAAAACTCTCAATCCTTTCCCATTTAGGAGTCCTTTGTCCATTAGACTTTCTTTTGGATCTCAAATCCAATTTAAATCCCTAATTTTAATCTAATTATAATTACTATTCCCAATATGACTTAATTTCCTTCAATCCATCAAACACCCTAATTGAATTATGAAATTACTATATTACCCTTGATAAAATTGTGGGGTGTTACATTAAATATAGTGATTCACCCTATCGACATTTCTTCGCTAGACGAAATTCTTCAACTACAAGCTTCCACAAAATTCATTTGTAAGGTCACAAGATGTGTGACAACTTCACGCCATCTATCGCATCAACGCAAACATCACGCAGGTTGTGGAGAAAATTTTGGATGTGTTCGTGTTGGAGGATCCCCATGTCCAGGTTGCAGCCTCCACAGCCATTCCTTATGGCATATTCGACAATGGATCTCACCTACCTCACGCCTACACTGTTGCAACAAATATGCTACTCTTGTTATTCCAGGAAACTATTGTAACGCCCGAGAGAATCAGAAAATAAAAGGAAGAAAGGAGATAAAGTTTCAAACTGAATAGGAAAAGAAAATAAATATTTAAACCTCCTGGAGATAAAAATCAAATCTTAGAGCCCCAAGTTATCTCAAACTTCTCTCCTATAAATAAGAAGTCAAGGCAAAACATGCAAATTTTCCTCCCTGCGAATCCGGCCTAGATTTTCTTCTATTTTGTGCGCCCTTCTTTCTTGCTATCATCCCTGACTCGCCGCCACCAAAAGGGGACACAACAGAGAACAAGGACGCCGTCGGAAGTACGCCTGAACCAAGAGGAGCGGGCAGAGGAAGAGGAGGAAGAAGAAGACCAAATCAATATCAATGAACAATTATCAATATTCTATATGCCTGATCACTATGGCACTATCCAATTTAACCAATTCAATTCAATTGTCAATATCAATGGTCATCGACCAATAAAAATTTCTATTCAATTCAATGGGCGGAGGCAAAGCTAGTCAACGCCAATATCCGAATGACCATGATTCAATGCAATTCGATTCCATTCTATTCGATTCAATTCAATTCAATCTTTGGAGTTATTCAATACAATAGGGAGCGCTCGATCGATTAAGGGAAACTCCATATCTCCAATAGTAGCGCTAAACAATAGCTTTGTGATGACAGGGGACCATGGCCATCACAGAACAACCATAGCTTTCCTAAAGGATGATGTCTCATACCTCTAGGAACACTATCTGCCCCATACAATATCCATAACAATATTGATCAATATAACCCAGGGAGCTTAGAGACAATCGGAGAATATGGAGTTCCATCTTTTATCTTATTTACCCTAAAGATATATCTTTTTAACAATTCAATTAGTTTAAACAAAGACCCAATCAGGGGAAAACTACTGGATCCATAATATGATGGATAACATGACCTGATGGAGTAATGATAACGGTAATCTCAAATCAAATCCATAAAATTTGATGAGGTCGGATCTGTTAACGATATGATCATGAACAATCAAGGATAATTAACTATAGTAACTATTCAGTTATCCATAATGAAATATTACAAATTTCATTTTCTATCCTCAGAACCCGAACCGCATCAGGTGGAACCCGGGCTGTGTTCGGAGATGCTCAAAAGCACCTCAGTGAGGACAAACCCGGGCCGGGTGTATGGTGAACCCGGGCCGGGTTGGCCGATTCACCGCTAAAACAATCGCGCCGAAATCCCGAGTCGAGCTTAAGCCAACCCTTGAAGTTCTTCTCCTATATGCCAGCTTCGAGACCAGCCGCCGCATGCTTTCAGGAGTGCCTCGATTCATGTGCTAACGAGAAGAAAAGAAGGGCTCGTGGGCACAATTCCGTTTGGCAGAAAAAGGGATTTCTAGCCACCCCCTTTGATGTTTATTTATAGTGTAGACTTGATATTTCAATTCTATCATACCTTGGACTCTTTTAAAATCAATCTTGATCATCCATCAATAATTAATCACTCCATAATTATTCAAATTTATTTAAATCCGAATTTACCCAACAATCCAATATTTATCTTCATAGAAATTCCATCTCTTTTCAAAGTCCTTCTTATCTCTCCAACTTATCCCATAATTTCCATCAATTTCAGAATTAACTAATTCCAGAATATCATAATAGGGATTTTCAGATCTATCAAAATAAAATAAACATCTTTTATTTATTTCCTGAAAATCCAAGTCATTACATCATAACCTCCTTAAAAATAAATTCATTCTCGAAGGGAAAATTACATCAACTTATTTAAAGAATTCTGGAAAATCCTTCCTCATTTCATCTTCCAATTCCCAAGTGGCGTCTTCATCTCTATGGTGTGTCCATGCCACTTTCGCCATAGGTACCATCTTATTCTTCAAATGCTTGGTCTGGTACTCCAATATCTCTATAGGTTGTTCTGCGTGCATTAGGTCCACATTCAAGTTCGGTTCTTGCATATTCACTATATTAGCATCGTCATGATGATACTTGCACAACATTGACACGTGGAAGACATTATGCACGTGTCCATATGATGGTGGTAGTGCCAACTTGTAGGCTGCATCTCCAATCAATGCAAGTATCTCGAATGGACCAACATACCTAGGGCTCAACTTGCCCTTCTTGCTGAATCTCATTACTCCCTTCATCGGGGAGACTTTCAACATCACTCGATCTCCAACCTTGAAGATCTGTTCTCTTCGTTTCTTGTCAGCATAAGTCTTCTGTCTGGTGAATGCTGCTTTCAATCTATCTCTAATGAGACGAACCTTTTCAGCATCCTCCATGGTTTGATTTAACATCTCCCCTAACAAGAGCCGTCATCCTCCCACCTCAATCCAACAGAGGGGAGAGTGACATGGTCTTCCATACATGGCTGCAAAGGGTGCCATGGCAATGCTAGAGTGATGGTTGTTGTTATATGCGAATTCAATTAGTGGTAGGTGAGTGTCCGACCACTCCAATCTAATGCACATACTCGGAGCATATCTTCCAATATTTGTATGGTGTGTTCAGACGGTCTAAGGATGGAACGCTATACTGAAATTCAATTTCGTTCCAAAAGCACTCTAGATGCTCTGCCAAAATTTTGTCGTAAATCGTGGGTCTCTATCCGACACAATAGAGATTGGCACTCCATGTAGTCGGATAACCTCCTTAATATAAATGCCCATCAAGCTTTGGACAGACTGCTTCCATTTGATGGGGATGAAGTGGGTTGCTTTGCAGAATCGGTCCACCACTAGCCATATCGCATTGTGGCCCTGATGGGTTCTTGGAAGCCCTGTAACAAAATCCATCGTTATCTTTTTCCATTTTCATTGTGGGATTTCAAGTTCCTGCAGTACTCCGTATGACCTTTGATTCTCAACCTTCACTTGTTGGCGTACTATGCAGTTTGCAACGTACTCTGTTATGTCCTTCTTCATATTGTTCCACCAAAAGGTCCGTTGCAAATCCTTGTACATCTTCGTGCTCCTAGGATGAATGGCGAATTTCGATTTGTGGCATTTATCAAGCACTTGCCTTCTTAATCCTTCATGATTAGGGACTAAAAAACGTCCCATGTATCTGATCACTCCCTCTATAACTGAGAAGTCAGTAGGAATCTTTTCGCACAACTTGAGTAGGTGGTTGTACTCATTATTGTTCGGTTGTGCTTTTTCAATCTTCAACATTAATTCAGGTTGCATGCCGAGGTGTGCCATAATCCGTACACCATCATTGCTAGTCACTGGACTGACCTGTATAATGCAGTCGATCATATTCTAGCAACTCACTCTCAAGCACGCGAGTGATCCCCCCCCCACACTTTCTGTTGAGTGCATCAGCGTCTGAATTTGCCTTTCTCGGGTGGTAACTGATGGTAAACTCGTAATACTTCAAAAACTCTATCCATCTCCTCTTACGCATGTTCAGATCACATTGGGAGAAAATGTACTTCAAACTTTTGTGATTTGTGAAAATCTCGAACTCTTCGCCATAAAGGTAGTGCCCCCAAATCTTGAGGGTGAAGACCACCGCTGCTAATTCAAGATCATGCGTCGAGTAGTTCTTCTCATGTTTCTTCAATTGCCTTGACGCATAGGTGATGATCTTTCCGTGTTGCATCAAGACGCACCCCAGGCCCCACATGTGTTGTTGTAGACCACATAACCTCCTTGGCCTGAAGGTATGACGAGAATAGGTGCCGTCGTCGATCTTTTCTTCAGCTCTTGAAAGCTATCTTCACATTTTCGTTACCATTCATATTTGATGCCCTTCTTTGTGAGATTAGTCAGTGGAGACGCGATCTTGGAGAAATTTTGTATAAATCTTCGGTAATACCTTGCCAGCCCAAGGAAGTTCATGATTTTCGATACATTCTTTGGTTGCTCCCAGTTGACAACTGATTTCACTTTGACAGGATCCACTGTTATACCATCCTTACTGATGATATGCCCGAGAAATATTATCTCTTCCAGCCAAAATTCGCACTTCGAAAATTTGGCGTACAGCTTGTGCTCTCGCAGGTTCTGTAGCACGACCCGTAGATGCTTCTCATGTTCCTTCGGGCTTGATGAATAAATCAGAATGTCATCGATGAAAACAATTACGAATTTGTCCAGATATGACCTAAACACATGGTTCATCAAATCCATAAAGGTTGCCAGAGCGTTGGTCAGCCCAAATGGCATCACCAGGAATTCGTAGTAGCCATATTTTGTCTTGAAAGTTGTCTTTGACACTATTAGCTATCCGAAGCTGATGGTAACCATCCTCAAATCAGTCTTGGAGAACACCTTTGCCAAAGACAATCATCAATTCTTGACAGTGGGTACTTATTCTTTATTATGACCTTGTTGAACATCCGATAGTCTATGCACAGTTGTATAGATCCGTCTTTTTTCTTCACGAATGGTATTGGAGCGCCCCATGGGGAGACGCTCGGTCTGATGAACCCCCTATCTAACAGCTCTGGGATTTGGGTCTTCAATTTCAGCATTTCTGCAGGAGCCATTCTATATGGTGCCTTCGAGATGGGTGTAGTACCGGGCACCAGGTCGATGCGGAAGTTGATCTCCCGCTGTGGTGATAGTCCCAAGACATCATCCAGAAAAATGTCTAAAAATTCTTTCCCCCCCTTGATACTATCTCGATCTATTTCAGCCCGGTCCGTCTTAATCATGCTTGCCAAGAATTCTCGGCATCCTTTCTTTAGTAGCTTCTGTGCTTTGATAGCTGACACTAGGACCTTGCCCTGCTCTAGTGGCGTGCCTCTGACAATGGTCTGAGATCCTTTTGGTGCTCCGATCACGATCTTCTTTGCTCGGTAGTGTAGGTAGGTGTCGTGGTAGGACAACCAGTCCATGCCCAACATCACGTCATAATCCCTGATCAGGATGACGATTAGATCCGTCAAGAAGTTCTGTTCTTTCACTTCGACTAACACCTTAGGAATGTACTCTTGGGTGACGATGGACCCCAAAGGTATGCCGATGTCGAGTGGGAATCATATTGCTTGTGGTTTCATGCTCAATAGTGGAGCAAATTGCTCCGAAATGAAGGAATGTGTAACTCCTGAATCAAATAATATATTAGCATGAACGTCATCAATTTTAAGCGTACCTTGGATGGTGTTGTTTGCTCTCTTCTTGTCAATAGACCACACATTATAGACTCGGCCTTGCACCATCTTCGGTGGCCCATCATTGCGCTGAGGAGGTGGTGCATCGTGCCTTGGCTCATTGCATCTCGGGAAAAGTGGCCCACCTTGTCACAGTTGAAACATGCCCCCGTCTTCTGGTAGCACTCATCGGGATGAAATCGATGACAGAAGTCACATGGCTTCTGCTGCTCCCTCCTCTCGGGATAGGGTTATCCCTATTCCGATCATTGCGGCATTGGTTGTGACATCTGCCGCCATGCCTACGATCTCTATTGTGATTCTGTTGTTGGTGTTGATTTGCAAGTGACTAGTGTTGCTGTTGAGCTCCTGCCTGGTCGCCATCCTCAGGTATATGGCGAACTCTTCATCAAATTGGAGGCTCTGACAGTTCCCTCCCTTAACTCTTTCTCTAAGACTGGGATTTAAGTCATCTACCCAACGCTTTACACGATCCAGTTCTGTCTGTTGTAGGGTTGAATCCTTTTCCAAGTTCAAGAACTTGGTCAGGTATTGCTTTGTAGTCATGCCACCCTACTGCAGTGTGAGGTATTCCTTTTGCTTCCTGTCCCTTTCATAAGCAGGGACATACCTATCTCTAAAGACCTTCTTGAAGTTCTCCCAGATGACATGATCCTGGCCTGAGAATGTCGTGAGTTTAGCGGTCTTCTACGAGTCTCTGGCTTCGACTGGCGTAGATTAGCTTGCGGTCCTCATCGCAATCCATTTCGAGGAAGATCTGCTCTACTTTTCAATCCACCTTTCGGCGTCCTCAAAGTCACCCTTTCCATCGATCTAAGGGGGCTGCAACTTCAGGAACCTTTCTATAGTGTCTTTACGATCATGAGCAGGCTACCATGCGTGACTCCCGGGGTGAGAGTACATAGTGTGAGCTGAGTGAGGTCCATGAGGTAAAGACCCTTGCCTCAATTGTTCCTCTTGATATCTGTCCATCTGAGGGCCTTGGATCTGCTGCTCACCAACCCGTTGCGATATACTCCTAGGAGCCTGTGGAATGTGATCCGGAAAAGTCATAGTAGGTGTTCCAATACAACAATAACAATGCAATTCAATTAATATGAGCTCCATAATCTGTATCTCAATTCAATACTTACTTGATCCAATTTGATGGCTGTAGAGGTTGTTCGTGACAGTTGCACATTGACTCAATTCTATCTATTAGAGACAGTTAAGAAGTGCCTCTCCTTAGGCTCTGATATCTTCTGTAACACCTCGAGACCCACGTGACTTTCACGTTCCATATCTGAATGACCATGATTCAATGCAATTATTCCATTCTATTTAGTTCATTTCAATTCAATCTTTGGAGTTATTTAATACAATAGAGAGTGCTCGATCGATTAAGGGAAACTCCATGTCTCTTTCATGTAGGCCAGTGGGGGATCAAACCATGACAAGTCACCCTCCAATAGTAGCGCTAAACAATAGCTTCGTGATGGCGGGGGACTATGACCATCTCAGGACAACCATAACTTCCCTAAAGGATGACGTCTCATACCTTTAGGTACACTATCTGCCCCATACAATATCCATAACAATATCAATATGGCCCAGGAAGCTTAAAGACAATCGAAGAACATGGAGACCTAGCAGTTTTCATCTTTTATCTTATTTAGCCTAAAGACTTATCTTTTTAACAATTCAATTAGGTTAAACAATGACCCAAACAGGGGAAAACTACTGGATCCATAATATGATGGATAACAGGATCTGATGGAGTAATGATAACGATAATCTCAAATCAAATCTAGCAAATTTGATGAGGCCAGATCTGTTAACGATATAATCATGAACAATTAAAGACAATTACCTATAGTAACTATTTAGTTATCTATAATGAAATATTCCTAATTTGTTTTCTGTCCTCAGAACCCAACCCGCGTCGGGTGGAACCCGGGCCGTGTTCGAAGATGCTCAAAAGCACCTCGACCAGGGCAAACCGGGCCTAGTGTATGGTGAATCCGGGCCGGTTTGGCCGTTTCACCGCCAAAACAATCGCACCAAAATCCTGAGTCAAGCCTAAGCCAACCCTGGTCAGGTTTGTCAACCCGATCCGGTTCCGAGCGCAACTCGGTCCGGAATCCATGAAATCTTAGCCGAGTTCTGCCGCCGACGGAGAAGTGCGTTCCGGCGCGACTTTCCAACCATCATACTATGCCATACGATGCCCAAACTATACATATGATATCAATGGATTCCCAGTACGAAGGAGAATAGGATAGGGTTCTATGTCACGGAAAACCAACGACATAGGGATTCCCCCTACGTATCTAAAGTTTGCTAAAAAACTAACTGAATTTCCTTCTCTGAAAAACTGCACGTACGCCAATCTTTGGACGACAATTTCTCTCTATCCACGTCCTGAAACTCATGGCCACCACTTGAATGTTCTTCTCCTATATGCCGGCTTCGAGACTAGTTGTCGCGTGCTCTCAGGAGTGCCTCGGTTCGCGTGCTAATGAGAGGAAAAGAAGGGCTCGTGGGCAGAATTTTATTTAGCAGAAAAAGGGATTTTCAGCCACCCCTTTGATTTTTATTTATAGTGTAGACTTGAGATTTCAATTCTATTAATCCTTGAACTCTTTTAGAATCAATCTTGGCCATTCATCAATAATTAATCACTCCATAATTATTCAAATTTATTTAAATCCGAATTTACCCAACAATCCAATGTTTATCTTCATAGAAATTCTATCCCTTTTCAAAGTCCTTATCTCTCCAACTTATCCCATAATTTTCATCAATTTCGGAATTAAATAGTTCCAGAATATCATAATAGGGATTTTCAGATCTATCAAAATGAAATAAATATCTTTTATTTATTTCCTAAAAATCCAAGTCGTTACAAAAAATCTAGATTAAATATTTTAAACCATCAATATGATTCTTTCAAGATGCAAGAAAATGAATCCATAAATGAGATGGTTGTAAGGTTTAACGATATTGTAAACATTACCAAGAAATACGCTCAAGTCTCGCAAAGATGAACAAAGAAGAAACATTCCAGAAAGGGAAGAAGAAAAAACATAAAGAGTCAAGTGAAGGTGAAGCAAGTGACTCATCAAGTTCTTCTAGTGTGGATGCATACCTATGACTAGTGATACATAAAGGTAACTTCCAACTTTCTAATTCACATAATGATGAAGAAGATCTTTCCTTTGATGTGCACAAAGAATTTTTCCTCCCTTATAAAATGGTATCTTGTACTTAAGGAGGAAAATGAGAAATTACTTCATGACTTTGCGAAATTAAAAGAAGAAAAGGATACACGTTTTATGGAAAATGAAAACTTGAAAAATGAAATTGATTATTTGGAAATTATAAATGCATGTGAAAAGTTAAAATTGACATAAGAAGCAAAGAAGGAAAATACATCGTTGAAAGATATGCAAAATAAGGCTATTTCTTATGTAACGAAAGTAATTTTAGGAAATATTTGAAACATAAAAATTCTTATTGGAAATCTAAATTTTCTCATGAAAAATCCTTAAATTCACATATTACTTATTTTGCATGTGGATTTCATGGTCATTATGCATATCAATGCAAAGTAAGAAAACAATTTCAACATGTGATGATATGGGTTCCAAAAGGAACCTTAACTAACAAAATTGGACCCAAAGAAGTTTGGGTACCAAAAGTTAAATGATTTTTTTCAGGTGTGCCTCACATGTAAAGTAAAGGACAAGTGGATTTGAAAATGTAAAGGCACAAGGTCATGGTAAAAGTATTATTTACAAATAAAATTTGAAACATTTTTCATGAGAATGAACCTACATTTTTGTAGAATTGCTTTATTATCACGATTCTTAAGTTTTTAAGTTTAAAATCTTCATGTTATGAAAATTAAGCTATGACCCATCACAATGTTATCATCTCTTTGGAAGAAAAGGGAAACAAATAAAGGACTAAATGAAAAAAAAAAGATAAAGAAGATTGATCATAATGATAGGGGGAGATTGTTCAAAAATTGGAAATATTATTTCATCCACCCACTTTGAATATGATTTTGTTATCCTTATTGTCAAAATTTGTGATTATTTTACAAAACTCAATTTTGACGTATCATTGTTGTCTCAAATTTTTATGCAATATTTTGATTCTTAATACAATTATTTTTTAGACTTATGTTTTTCATAACCTCTAGATCAATTTGATTTCATTATGAAATTATAAAATAGTTATAAATTTAGGAGGAGTTATTTTTGCCTATCGCATATTTTATATAAGAAACAACTCTTTATGATGTAATACTTTACATGTTTTTTATATAACAAAAGGGGAGAATAAAAATTTTCAAAGATGACATGATTAAGGAAGAGTTACATATTGTTTCTTATGTGCTTCATGTGAACATAAGAAATAAATTTATACATTGCACTTTGATTGAATATTTAACTATGATCTTATTAGATTTTGAATGGATGTTGAATATCAAATTGTAGAGAATTCGGTTAGCTTTTCATAGAATTCAAAATTATCTAATTTAAATAACCATGAAGAAAATTATGCTTAAAATAGTGCAGGGCGATCAATAAGTTGGACCGATCAGACAGTCTGGTCGATCGATCAATGCACATATTGTCAAGCTCAATGTCGAGACTACATCGGTTGACAGTCCGATCGACCGATAATGGGCGAAATTTCAAAATGTCGATCGATCAACAATTCGGTCGATCAATAATGGGCGAAATTCCAAAATGTCGAGACTACACCTGTCACTCATGCAACGATCACATGATGGACCGATCGATCTGTCCTCGGCTGAAATGCACAAAAATGATAAGTTTTGGTCAAATCAAAGAGCAACGGCCATATTACCCAAAGAGATCAATAAAAGGAGGCCAGGGGCTCAGAATTCATCAAGAACTCAAAGGAAAATTATTTTCTTAAAGTTATTGTCGTATCTTCTCTACTTTCTTTCTTCTCTTCTTGTGAGCGTGATGTTGTAAAAGAGAGAAACGCTTTCTTAGAAAATTGAGTGTGAGCTCCTATGTAGAAGATGTTCTATCTTACCTCTCGAGCTAGAGAAAAGATAGGCTTCTTAGGAGGAGAGGTGTGCCTTACTTTTTGAAGTGGAGAAAAAGATGGTGTTGTAAAGGATTTCTTCCTTGCCCCATTTGGAACGAATGAAGAGTGATTAGTGGAATCACCGGCGGTATCGAGGTCGAGAAGTCGGAGTGAGGACGTAGGTCATGTGGCCGAACCTCGTCAATAAACCACCGCGTTCTTTATGTTTGCATTCTCTCTCCCTCTCCTTCCTATATTATTATTCATGTGATTTAATTTGCATTGAGTTAAAATTTAACGAATCGATTTTAAACTTCCGCAACATATTTTCGTGAAATTGGTCTTTTCAATTTTAACAACAATTCACCCCCTGTTGGTGCCATGGGATTCTACATCACAAACTGGTAATTCTATTATTTATTCAAACAAATTAAACTATCTTAAATTTAATCAAAACTGAAGTCCCACATATTGGTATTCATGTAGCTAAGATTAAAGTTAATATTCATTAAGATGAAAATCCTAGACTATTAATTATTTCATAAATTGGTATAGATTAACAGACCACATAGATCTAATTCTTCACACACTAGTTATTAGACCTATGTCAATTTTTTAATTTCATAATAAAACATTTAATTTAACTAAATGAAATTTGAAATCAAGTAGTCCACAAATTAGTAATTACTTAACTCATAAATTCAAATAATTAAATCAAAAGCATTAAACACAATTAAAAATTGATCCAAAGAAATTCAATAATAAAATAAGGGTTCACAATATTTCCCTTTCAAATAACAATCTCTTAAAATAAAATAACTAAAAACCACTACAAGAATTTGATTGATTAGCTACGGAGAAATCTTTAGCAAATTCGTAGATAATACCATCGCTAATTCTATTTGCATCGAATTTGCTATGAATTTGGGACAACACACATCTGTCGCTAATAACTCGTCGCTAATAGAGACTAAAATTTCTGTCTCTATTTTCATAGCCAATCATGTGTGCTGGTGTTGTTAATCCATCCCTATTTTGTGGCAACTCTCAATTATTACAACTCAAAATGGGTAACTAATTTGTCACTAATTCGTAACCATTATGTTACAATGGTAAAACAACTACAACTTTTGTGTGGCTAATTTGTCCTTACATGGTAGTTAAATTTTATCATAATTGATTTTCACAATTTACATATTGTCTCGAAACCATCCCAAATGGATCACAAATTAACAATAATTTTTCACAATAATATTTGCTTATATTAAATTATCAATTGTACAGTAATATAAATGACACATATACAATAATCAATATAACAAAAATCTTTGTGTATCATAATCAACATTAACAAGTAGTACAAAATAAAAATATGTCATTCTTCATCACACAGGTAGAAAAAGGCTTACATAATATATGTTATATAAGTTCAACTTAATAAAATAACAACCAATGTAACAAGTCTCAAATGTAAATCCAAATAGTTCAACATGTCTCAAAACACAAGCCAAAATAGTGATGGCAAGCTTAGCAAGTAACTCTAATCATCAATCATTTCTTTTATTAGATGACGAAATCCTCCAAGATATCCTTCCCTGGTTGTTCCCCATGTTTCTTTTCATAATTTCACATTGAGTGATGGTTGTGTAACCGGATTTTCACCATACTTCTTAGTCACTTTAGAATTATACTCTTCCTGAAATAAGACAAAAATGAGTTAGTAGAAAAATTAATATGTTATTATTTGTAGAAAAATTAACATGATCATTATGTGCCAGAGAATTCCTTTCAACTTCTGGAGAAGTTTCTTCTAAATATATCAGTGAGTCCTTGGGAACTCCAGAAGATTGATTTTTACAGAACTCATCAGATAATTCCACAACTAACGTTACATTTTCAGTGCTATTTGGGGACTTCCTCTCTTCCTGTTTTTCATCATTATATTCTTGGCATGCTGTAGAATTTTTATCTATTTCCTTTTCCATAAATACAATAATTTGAACATTATGAACACTTGTATCATCCTTTGTTTCAGTATTACTACCATTGTGACAGTCAATTGATTGTTTGATAGTATTTTCTGATCCTCTTATTTTACTTGCTAAATTCCCTTCATTATTTTCTGACTTTAATAGTTCCAGGGAAATACAAGGTTTTGTGTTCTCACCAAATGTGCTGTTAGCTTTTACCCGGCAACCAAGGATAGATCAACCTTCCAATATAAACATGTGACTGATAGTAAAAAAATCAAGTTTGATTGGAAGGAGAAACAAAATTGAAAGAAAATGCACCTAGTGCCTTATTTGCCAATCTTGCCATCAAAACATCAGAAGTTAACATAAGATTATCATAAAATGCATCTACCTGTTGAGATCCCAAGGATTCTCCTTAGACTTTGTTGTCAGGTATTCTTGCAGCTCTTCTCCATCCAATCTTTTTTATGAGGGAGGAATGTGCTCAGGGGACAGCTGTATATTACATTGAACAAGGACAAGAAGAAATTGCAATCAACAGGTGTAGAAATGGAAAAAAAATTATTTCTAAAAAGAAAACTGGCTTCGGTATTTTCAAGAAATAGCAAACATTTTTTCAATCAAAATACAGAATATGAAAAAGATTCTTAGAAGGTATTCGACTGAGGTAGGTTTCTACAAAGTGCTTTCTTGAAACTGCTAGTAGGAGACATTTGAGATCAAACTGCATGCATAACAAATATCATATTAGTTCAACTTGAGTATTATGGTTGGACAAAGGAAAAAAACCCAGTGCCAATTAAATATTTATGTCCCAAGGCATAAAGGGATGATTAACTCTAGCAGCAACCACAAGAGAAAATTGCACGCATCATGCAATTGATAAGAAGGAAAAGATCTATGCAAATAGAATGAATTTCTGAGCAGCTATATATCTATGTAGACTTTTAATTTTGTTAGATACTTCTTGATCCACCCTCTCAGTGATTAAGCATGCGATTATCTCAATCTAATTCTGAATTCTGAATTTAATTATGAATCTGACCTTAACATAACTTCACTTTGTAACATCTGATCCTAAACAACGAAACACTTACTCCCACAAATTGAAAGCAGGGTAAAGGAAATATGGACAGAAAGTACTTACTTTTTTATTTTCTTAACATGGCAAATTGCTGAACTCAATAATGCATGAACTATTTAAATTGATAATGATTAATTTGAAAAGAAAAAAAATACAAGCCTAGGGAGAGGACTGAGTTCTCATCCTCCATATGTCGATCACCTCTGCGACATGGAGCTGGATTGAGGAGGTTTGCGGAGAGGACAAGCGGGCACCCCTAGCAGAAAGATACCACTTAGCAGAGCTCATCTAATCGTCGATGGAGTTCGTTTAGTTGCGGTTGATGAAAGTGGCGAAGAGTGATGGCGAGGAGGAGGGAGTAGTCGGAGGCCCTGCAAACGCCTAAGTCAACCTTTGAGGCTGAGCTCATTAAGGTGAGTAGGTTAAATCAAAGATAAAAAAGCAAGAGCTGTCCTGAAAAAAGGATCCCAAATCTTTTAGATTTGGTGCCACATGTGGATAAAGAAATAAAACCCCAAAAAAATTATAAAAATGTGCTGAATCAAAGATCAATAGAGAAAGCAAGAACTTCAACTAAGATTTTTTTTAGGACATATATCCACGAAGTAGATCATTGTGTAAGTAGAAATTGACACGAACGAACAAGTCCTACCATTTTCTTCAAAATCCACCACTACAAGATGCTAGAATAAGCAACTCGAATCGAACAAAGGTAACGTCTCATGCATTAAAAATAGGATTTTTCCTAGATAGCCAACCCCATAATGATTAGACGATCGAGATATAATCTCAGATTGCTAGTTTACCTTGAAACATAGCTCCACATTTCTTCAGCAAGTTCTCCACTATCTTCCTGTCCACTGGGGTGTCATCCACCAACAGGACCCTCAACTCCATCTTGCCTCCACACTTGTCACAATACCTGCTCACCAACATCCTAGAATATCTGATCAACTTGAGCATTAAAAACATATCTGATAAACATCCCACAGTATCAGACAAATATCACAAATGCACTCAACAGTTACTAATAAAACAAACTTGCAAAATTGCATCTATTGAGTTTGCAGTAACTGATTTTGAGAAGAATATTAGAGACTTGGAGCTGCTCACCCGTGCCCTCAGCTGCTCCAAAGCAGCGAAGAACTTCAATGATTCATGATATAGAAAGAGTGGGGCAGCCTTTACATATGCTCCTACCCAAGCTAAATTCTTCAGTTGGCTCATAATCAACATTTCCAAGTAGTCCAAAATAAAAATGACATTCTTCATCACAAAAGTAGCAAAATGCTTACATAATATATATTATATAAGTCTAACTTAACAAAATAACAACCAACATAATAAGTCTCAAATATAAATTCAAATAGTTCAATATGTCTCAAAACACAAACCAAAATAGTGATGACAAGTTTAGTAATTAGTAACTCTAATCATCAATCATTTTTTATATTAGACGACGAAGTGCTCGGTCCAGCATCATCCGTTGAATTGATCAAAAGTCGTTTGAGCATCTGTTCAAATGCTCCTCCTGGTTGACAGTAACTATCCATCAATGATCCAAATGCATTCTTCATGCGATCATCCACAACATCACCGACAACATCCTTAAAACGATCGATCGTACCATCCTGCACAAATGATGAAAAGAACGAACCATTGCCATTTTGCCCAGCAGATGTAGCTGATCCAATAGATGAGACCGATGTACCCAATCTATGAAGAGATCCTTCTCTGGTTGTTCCGCCTGCTTCTTTCCATAGTTCCACATCGAGTGATGGTTGTGTATCCGGATTTTCACCATACTTTTCAATTACTTTGGAATTATAGTCTTCTTAAAATAAGATAAAAGTGAGTTAGTAGGCAAATACTTCGAAAAATAAATTAATGTATCACAAACATACATAAACTTTAAGAGAGTAGTAAGTGACAAAATCTTTTGTCTTTTTTCTCTTATGCGTCAACTCATAAACCTCTCTATAATCAATTGGACCTTTGTTTTTTGCCTCCTGTATTGATGATTAATAAAGTTAGTAAATATTTAATTTTTATGTATAAGATTATAACAAAGTTTAATAAAGTTACCAAACGACGCTTGTGACTTGAGAAAGGAATTGATCCTCCCGTGTGTAAAGCAGCTTCAGGCTTTGAAGCACGATTACCCTTTGTTGCCACTGATTTTTTTTTCAATCCTCCGAGCTCCTGCAAATCAAGAAGATTTTATTATCTAAAAGATAAAATGTTTAAAAAGTATGTATTGAATGAAATTTTATAAATTGTACCATGCATCACAAAGTGAGTGCCAAACATCACAATTTAATCTAGCAGGAGGTGAATTACGAGCTAACTCAAAGTTATTATTTGTTGCTTTTGCTCCTTATGTCTAAAATTGTACAATTGGCCACGTCGACGATTTTTGGCGACATGCATAAAAACTTTTCGTATGACTTCTTCGGTTAACCCAGGCTCAAATTTATGATTCTTCTGTAATAAGAAAAATATTAATTCAAAATAATATTGATTAGTACTAAATATTTTTAAAATTTTACCAAAAAGTAATGAAACAACCACTCCTTAAGATCCCTCGGAACCTTGTGCCATGACAGTGCATTTGGCGGCAATCTCCCAATCACAAGATTGCTAATATATCGCACAATACTATCCGGTGTAAAAGTAACCCTATATATATTTAACAATGTGTAGAAGTAGTTAGTATAAATTTATTTGAAAACTATGATTATAATTACTTACGGTTTTTTGGATCATTGATTCCAACACATCCAGTGTATATTGGTCCACCTTCTAGGTTCTCTTGCCCGACTATTGTTCCTGGCAGAGAAACGTTCAAATTCTCTTCTGATGCTTCAGATGTTGGAACTTTTAGAGAAAAATAAAATTAGAATTGATAGTAAAGCATAAAAAAATAGCAAACATTTTTTACTTACATTCCTAAACTCCTTGGCAAATGTTGGACATGCAAGCTTTCCTTTCGTGCTCCATCCACTTAACATTCCATAAGCTAAAAAATCGTTGATTGTCCACAACAAAGCTGCTCTCATTATAAAATTTTGTTTTGTCGACTTACGCAGGTTAAGATTCCATCATCCCACAACATCCTCAACTCATCAATAAGTGGCCTTAAATAGATGTCCAGACTCTTACTCGGAGATCAAGGCCCAGGAATCATGCTTGTTAAAAAATATGTGCTCTCTTTTCATGCACATGCTTGGAGGTAAATTATATGGTGTTATGATCACAGGCCAACACGAATAAGTCATTGTTGAAGCACCAAATGGATTGAACCCATCTGTCCAAAGACCCAATCTGACATTCCTAAACTCCTTGGAAAATGTTGGATGGCATGCATCAAAATCCTTCCATGCTTCAGCATCAGATGGATGTGTTATCATCGAAAGATCCTCATGCAATCCTTCAGCATGCCAATACATAAACATTGCTACTTTTTCAGAGAGAAAAAGCCTTTGCAATCTTGGAACAATAGGAAAATATCTGAGCACCGAGTAAGGCACATCCTTTTGATTGACACTGCCATTTTTCTTCGGCTTGTATCGATGCTCACCACAGGACTTACAATTGATGAGTGTACTATCCTCTTTATAGTACAACATACAATGATTACGACACACATCAATTTTTTTATATTCTAATCCTAACTCTTTCATCATTCTCTTGCACTTGTAGAAATTTGTTGGTAATTTCTCATATATTGGTAACATAGTTTTTATAATAGCAATCATACAATCAAAATGGTTTTCGCTCATATTATGCTCAAACTTTGGGTTCATTAATTGTGCTACAGCAGATTGTGTGCTATGCTTCTCGCATCCTTCCCACAAAGGTTCATCAGCATCTCTAAGAAGCCGATAAAACCTAGAAGCTATTGGATTTGGATTTTCTTCCTCCTGCGGGATATTGATATTGCCTAAGTGATTCACTTCAGCATCCCAAATAAGGATTTTGTATTTCAACTCCATTTGATACTTCAACAGATGTTGTATTACTATCCACCCATTGGTCCTCACGATACGAAGTCCAATTGACATAAGCATTTAAAAAGCCATTATGATATAAATCCTTTTGCACTTCATACTTGACCTTCCATCGAAATTTTTTACATTTTTGACAAGGACATAGGATTTGGCGACCAATATCAACCACATCTTCATGTCCATAAGCAAACTTTATGAACTCGTCAACACCATCTTTAAAACTTTCTCTTATAAATCCATGTTCATCTTTCCAATGTTGGATCCAACTTCAATCGGGTCGCATCTCGTTGAAATTTATGTAGGAAAGACTATATGCATAAGCCTCTCTCACAACAAGTGTGCCACAACCAAGTATATTATTGTTATGCATTTAAAAGGCCCAAATATATTATTGTCAGTAAGATTGTATACTGAAATCTTATTATGAGCAGTGAAATGTGAGAAAAAAAATAACAATGTAATTATAACTGTGTAATTACACCAAAACAGAACATGAAATATACTAGAAAAATAATAAGTAAATGAAATTGACAATCAGTAAATGAAGTGAAGGAGCATGAAATTACATAATGGTCTAAGAAGATGCACAAGATACATATTTCTGTTGACATGGCCAAAACATTGTTTGCCAGCAAGTATGCATTATTTATAGACAATAACTGGAATCACATTGATAACTTGATAGGTAGAAAAGAGAATAAATCAGGGGAAGAAAATGTCATATGAAGAATATAGATAATTGTGTAAAGGAATTGGCATTGGTTCAACTTCCTAAGTGTCCAACAATGTTGTGCACAAAAGACCAAGCTTCATGGAGATATGTCAGTCACTCATATTGATAACATTTCGTTGTCTTCTTGAAACTTCAAAAGGAAAAGCATACTAAGATTTTACTTGTTGAGTGAATGGAACAAGACAACAAATGGGAAATGCATCCTTGTATATAGAATGCGTGCAAAGTGCAATTACAATTATATTTTTATTTCAGTTAATTAAATGAATGAAATGTATACATCTACTTGTTATGAATCCCAGCATATAATCAAACAAGAAATGTTCTATATGATGCATTCAAAGCCTTGTACATGTTTGAATAAAAGTAAAGGCGCGATCTCGAATTCAAATCAAATGTTTAGGAAACAACAGGCATGCACAATTTAAGATGTCCAAGCAAGTTCAAACTCATAAGATGCGGAAATAACTCAACATATCACAAACTTGTTGCTAGTGAACTATCCAGCTGAAAGTTATAGATCAAACTTGTTGCTAGTGAACTATCCAGTTGAAAGTTATAGATAATTCTCCTCTATCCAAGAATTCAAATTATTTGTGATAGAGAATTTACTGCTAAATGAAAATCAAAGTCAGAGACTCAAAATTGGGGAGTCGGGCGCGCACCGACGACCACCGCAGGGGCAACCAGTGGCCCCTGCCATCGCTAGCAGGGTTCGTCTCAGGCCCCTGTGCGTGCAGAGAGCCTGGCCACCACCGGCGACCATCACATGCACGTGCAGGGGCCTGAGACGAACCCTGCCAGCGATGGCAGGGGACGCTGGTTGGCCCCTGCACGCACAGGGAGTTGGGGCGTGCACCGGCGACCAACGCAGGGGTCGCCGACGGCAGCCTGCACGTACAGGCCCCTGCATGCCGGTTGTACAAAGAAGAAAACGAAAAAAAGGGTCGCCGGCGTGCGCCTAGGCTCCCCACTCAATGGCCTGAGACGAACCCCGCCAGTGATGGCAGGGGTCGCTGGTTGGCCCCTGCGCGCACAGGGAGTGCGCGTCGGCGACCAACGTAGGGGTTGGCGGCGGCAGCATGTGCGTACAGGCCCCTGCGCGCCGGCTGCACAAAGAAGAAATCGAAAAAAATGTAGAAAAAACCAACGGAAAAAGGTAGAAAAAGTGGAAGAATACCGCGCCTGAAGAATCTTTGAGGTCTGGATGCAGTCGTCTGGAATAGGAGCAAAAATGTCGAAGAGGGAAATGTGGAAGAGGTTGAGGGTTTCTAGGGGGAAGAGGGAAAGAGGGAAAGGGGGAAATTTTTAGGGGGAAGTATTTTTTATTTGCAAAAATATTTTAAAATTATACTTAATAATTAAATAATATTTACAAAATATTTTTTATTACTTAATAAGCATAAAAATATTTTAAAATTATACTATGTTTTTTAGAACTTTGTCAATTTATTATATCATTAATGAATACTTATAAAATATTTTTTTTGCAAAATGTTTCTTTTAATATTTACTTATAAAAAATTGTGAATTATTCTTAATCCGCACCACACGGGCGACTAAACAAAAGCCCAAACCCGTGTCAGGGCGGTGCCCCCGAGCCCCCCTTTTGTCAGTACACCAGCAGCATAGGTAATTGGGTAATACTCAAATTTCCCTAAGCTCACGTGGACAAACCCGGTGTGAGAAACAAGGGGTCCTGAAGTATTCACCAACTCCAACAAAATGCACATGCATCGTAGGTGTTTCGACATATGGATGCAGAGCAGATCTTCACCATTCGATAAGAGATCCATGACCAATGATAGTACAGCGAATACCCACACATCATTCGTCATGTTCCCACGCAATGTTCATCGTGTTCGAGTGCGACACATCCACCACGTACGACTCCGAGACCACGATCTCCTCCCAACATAGGGCTCCTTGAATGTGCGAAGGGTGGTCACTGAACGGTAGTTCTGTAGGCAGTGCTCACCGCCAATGACCCGAAATGGCCATTTTCTTGCATAGTCGTGGATGTAGTCCCGACGAATAGCAAAATTGTGCTCCGCATCCATGCGTGAGATGCCTACAATGTTGGCGCTTCCCCATATATATATATATGTTTTAGATTCTTTTAGTTTCCATTTATATTGCCATAATTACATAAATGTATAAATAAAAATGAGAATTAAATTAGTAATATATTATCATAAGTAGAAAGGAAAAAGAATATAAATTTATGTTTCTAACAATCTTACTGGCATCCATTGATTATCATGTACAAACACATATGCAGTTAAATTTTCTATTATAGTTTTCACATTAACCTTAGAAATCTTGAGAGTTATTTTCAATTATTAAATAAGAAAATAAAATAATTTCACTTTTGATGATCAATTATTGATTCCAAAATATTTTTGTACAAACGTCTAGCCATCATAAGCAAAAGAAATTATAACTAAAGTAGATAGTAAATGGTTGTCAAAAAATTATCGCAAGTCAGTAGTAAATTTATAATTATTAATGATAATATTTGAGACAGAATAGAGACATATTAGTATCAATTTAAGGACATATTTGTTACATATTAGAGACAGATTAGTATCATAGTTTAGGGACAAATTTGTTACAAATTTATTACAATATACCAACTGATATTAATGGTCGTAGTTTCCATCGTTGTCATTATATTGTAAGTTATTTTTTGTGGAGATGGTGCACTAAATATGTCTCAAATATGTAGTAAATATGGTACCATTAGCAACAAAATTTGAGACAAATTAGTGTCTGATTTTAGGGATAGATTAGTTACAATACACTGACTGACATTAGGGATCGTAATGTCTATACTTAAAATGGTCACAAACTTGTCACTATATTATCAGTCAGATTTGTGAAGATGGTGCACTAAACGTGTCCCAAATATGTAGTAAATGTGTAACTGTTAGCGACATACTTGAGACAAATTAGAGACCGATTAGTTTAACTATATAGTGAAAGATTTGTTACAGCTTCTCTACGATATGTCGACTAATATTAGTGATCATAATTTCTATATTTAACGTGGACATAATTGTGTCACTATATTGTCAATTTAATTTGTGGAGATGATGTACTAAACGTGTTCCAAATCTGTCGCTAAACTGTCTCTAACTGTGACAGTATTGCTACGAGATATGGAGTCGCTAAAATCGGTAGCTAATAGCTCAAATTCTTGTAGTGAACATGGAGTTCATCCTATCATTGCAGAGAGATAATAACAAAATAACAATAATAATTAGAAGAATTACACCAAGAATAAATCAGGGCCCTCGGATGTCTTCGGAACGTTTGGATCAATCGTCCGATCAACTCTCTTTCTCTTGGTGGAAGCCTACAAATCTCACGACTCTTCGATGAAAGAAAACCAAACTACAAAGCACGAATTGATATGGTGGTCTTTCCATATATTTTTAGATGTAGTATGGCTTCCGATCATTATGCATCGTATGACTAAGTTTAAATTTGTGAAGATAAATTCTCCACCAACTTCACACCCTTTTTTCATCTCGACCAACATCAATCAACTTAGTAGATAAAATTTAATATGTGGTACGACCAATAACATTCGTCCATGTAAGCTTCCATGCAGTGTTGCCCAATTAAATCACATTCCAAAGAAAATCTCAGCTCACAAAGATAAAAAGTTGGCACCATAAATAGATAAGTTTTTATCCAATTATCACCTTATGATGAAGGGTGATAATCCTCTTTGGTGCACAATAACATCTCTGGTATGATTCTCCGGAGATAACAACATGTGATAAATATTGGCCGATAACATCCATTTAGTGCCTAATAAACTCCTCTCTCCGATATATTGGTCGATAACATCCATTCACCTTATGTTTTTCCCCAATAAAGACAAAGCATCAATTTGGCGACTCAACAAGTGTTTGGTGCCCAATATGAATGTCCTTGATGAATTTGGCCCCCTAGATTTCACTCCTTATGAGTTTGGCCCCTTAAATTTCACTCGATGAATTTGGTCCCTTAGATTTCACTCCTTATGAGTTTGGCCCCTTAAATTTCACAGTATGAATGTCCTTGATGAATTTGGCCCCTTAGATTTCACTCCTTGTGAGTTTGGCCCCTTAAATTTCACTCGATGAATTTGGTCCCTTAGATTTCACTCCTTATGAGTTTGGCCCCTTAAATTTCACTCGATGAATTTGGTCACTTAGATTTCACTCCTTATGAGTTTGATCAGTTTTAGCGCTTTGCAATTGAAGCGTGAAGAAGTATAATTTGCATATTCATCTGAGATGACAATTTTTCTTTTTCCTGCCAATTGATTAAAATATAATCTGCCCATAATTATAATACTTCGAGAATTAATACATAGAATCAATAAATCTGGAATTATGATAAAACACACTTAAAATAATGCATGCAATGATCAAATTATAGAAATATTAATTAAAATAATAAACTAAAATATATTGTATTTTGCATGGATCAGTATTTATATTACAAAATTAATTAGGCATAAAAAGTATGAGTAAAGTCCATCCAAACAATAGGTAGAAGATAAAATTCTTTGCCTTTGATGGTCTCTGAATCGTTGCAGAGTACACAGGCTCAGTTGCTCCACAAACAATTTCTCCCGAACAAACATCGAAAAACTCAAAATTCATCCTTTGCAATATGAGCACAGCCTCCAAGTCTCAAGCTCTACATATTTGTTGTCTCCTAGAGCCTCTATTTATAGCGTTCAGGTGTCCCAATAGTTTTGGTAGAGTTTTGATTTGTTTGGAAGTCTTTTCATATTAAAACAATAAAAAATTGGAATAGACTTTTATTGAGCTTTAAAATAATCCAAAACTCCTTTAATTCCGAGTAAATATGTTTTCTAGTGATTTCTTGAAACTTATGATAATGTTTAAAATCAATCTTCATTTGAAATTCTAAAAAAATTAAAGAAATCTTCAAATTCAACTTTGTAATGACCCATAACAGCTTCGTAACGGTGACTTCTCACGACCCGTAATGGACTGTTACGGATCTTTTACAAAATTTGATATTTAACGGGCTGTTATAGATCTGTCACAGCCCCACTGTTACTGTCATTATATGTCTATCATGACTCGTTATATTCAATTTCCATCCTTGCACCTTTCACTAATTTGCACTTTGTGACTTCATTTTAACCCTGATTTGAGTGTCATTTTCTCCGGTGGCTTTCTGCAAAAAAGTTGGGTAGATCTTTATTTTTATAAAATTAAATCAAATAAAATCATAATGAAGCATGTTCAATAAAAATGAATCAAAACGTGAGTAAATGCATGACTAATTTTATTTTGTATTTTGTATGCAGAAATTACCCCTAAAGTTATGAAGTGATCATTTAAATTGTCACTTGAGTTATATTTTTTTTCTTCATTTGCTCTTTAAAACTTTTTAAATAAATAATAGATTATAAAATTAATCAAATAATGATTATTATGGATATATTATTATCATGTTTCTATGAAATATCTTAATTGCTTTATAAATTTTGATTTAATGAGTGCAAAATATTCATTTGTGATTTAAAGTATATGTATTATATAATAAATTAGATATATTTAAATATAAATATTTTTATAAGTGTATATTAATAAAAAATTGTAAATTAATTTATAATTTTTATTTCATTATAAATAATTAATATAGATTGATTGCCTCCTTCATTCCTTACAAGAGATAATCCATCTTTGAACAGTCCTCCAATGTTTCTCATGTACCCTTCAATCTTATTCCCATTCCAATCCATAATGATCTGTGCTGGTCCGGCTAATCCAGATTGCATTTTGATGCACCATTTTTCGGGTTCGTAGCAGATGCCAACCTTGTCGGGAAATTTTTTAGGTAACTATTCCACAAGATTTGTTTGGATTGAAGACTTTAGAAAAATGTGGTGCAGTGGAGCATGGATGGATGAAATTATATAAATTCTATTTCCAAATATTGTGGTGTTACTTTTGACGGATTTTCAAGCATCACTTTGATGGAATGGAGAAAACGAATAAATTTAAATTAAATTAATTGCTCCCTTATCCTGAACAATTTATTTTTATCACTCTATTTATTGTCAAAATCTCTTTTTCTCATATTAATATTACATTGATATGATAATTTTTGTTTATTTGTTTTAATTTATATCTATTTTTTGAAAAAAAAGGTTGAGCTAATATGTATATGTATATATAATTAAAATAGGTTGATTTATTTATTGTTAAAGAAAACTTGTCAGATTTTGTAAATCATTGCAAATAACGATGTCATCATATAAAACATAATCATATTGCTTCTTTTATCCTTAGGATTTAATGCTTCTTTTATGTATGTTATATATAATATATATCTTCTTATATATATGTTAACAATGCCTTGAATCTGAACTCAGTTGGTCCCCCTACATAGTCAGGCGCTTCAGCAGAATTCCCCTACGGGTATTCTGTATGTGATTCGGATTTGATTTATTTTCTTATCACGAGATAGGTGTCCTATTTTTAAGGGATTTATTTAGAATCCCAGTCCGTATGTAATTCCTATCATCTGTCAAAGGGAGTGCCTATATAAACTCCTTAGGGGTCTAATTAGAGATCCATCCTTGTAATCATCATTATTCCATAACAAAGAGCCACCGCCATTTTTCCTCTTCGCGTTCTTCTGTATTTCGTGTGATCCCTCTCTCCCTCTTTTCATAACAAACTGGTATTAGAGCCTTAGAGTTTGTCAGCGATTTTCGATCAGCAGGGAGATGGCGTCGCACAACGTGAGCGTGGAGAAATTCAACGGCAGGAACAGTTTCGGGTGGTGGCAGATCAAGATGCGGACACTTTTGAAGCAACAAGGAGTCTGGGCGCCGCTCTCAAATGTGTCGAAGAACAAACCAAAGGAGGAAAACTCGAAGGGCAAAGAAAAGGAGATCGACCTCGCAACTTTGGTGGCACAGGAGGAGAAGGCGCACTCGATGATTCTGTTGTGTCTGGCGGATGAGGTGATAATCGAGGTCGCAGATGAAGAAAAGGCGACCGATCTGTGGTTGAGACTCGAGAGTCTATATATGACGAAGTCTCTCACCAACAAGTTATTGTTGAAGCAACGTCTGTTCTCTCTCCGCATGCAGGAAGGTACCCTCTGAAGGAACATCTTGATCAGTTAAATTCTTTGTTGATTGAACTCAGAAATATCGATGTTAAGATCGAGGATGAAGATGCTGCCCTAATTCTGTTAGTTTCGCTTCCTACATCATATGAGAACTCCGTTCAGTCTATGATTATCGGGAAAGAAACTATAGGTCTGCAAGAAGTAAGATCGAGTCTCCATACTCGTGAACTTCGGCATAGGGCATCTGGAAATTCTGCAGAGACTCAGGCCGCGGGTTTGATATCGACCGTAGAGAAGGGACAGTCCTCGAATTCGAAGAAATCCAAATCCAAGAAGAAGAAAATCACTGCGAAGGACATATGTAATTACTGCAAGGAACTAGGTCATTGGAAGAAAGACTGTCCGAAGAAGAAGAAGACCCCGGTCGCTGCGGTGGCACATGAAATAGGGAATTCCGAAGATGATTTAGTTCCGGCTGCTTTTGATCAAAGATGTCTGGAGGATAGTTGGGTTCTGGATTCGGGGTGTTCCTATCACATGACTCCGAATAAATATTGGTTCTCATCTTATCAGAAGACTGACGGTAGAAATGTCATCATGGGCAATAATGCGTCATGTCAGATAGTTGAGATCGGTTCTGTGCAGATCAGGACTCATGACAATCTTGTGAGGACGCTGACAGATGTCCGCCATGTTCCGCAAATGAAGAAAAATTTGATATCACTTGGAGTCCTCGACTCTAAAGGGTGTCAGATCAATGTTGCTAGAGGCATCCTCACGGTCATGAAGGGTGATGCTACGGTTTTGAAGGGAGTCAGACAGAAGTCCTTGTATGTATTACAAGGCAAGACAGTCTTTGACGTTGCTGCAGTGGCTAGTTCATCCGAATCAGATAGGTCCAGGCTGTGGCACATGCGGCTTGTGCATATGAGTTAGAACGTGATGAATATCCTCAGCAAACGAGGTCTTCTAGTAGACAAGAAGATATCTGAAATCAACAGCGAAGGTCTCAGTTTGACAAGGCAGTACACAGGACGAAGGCGACACTTGACTACATCCACGCCGATTGTTGGGGTCCCTCTCGTGTTCCATCATTAGGAGGTGCGAGGTACTTCCTATCTGTGATTGATGACTACTCGAGGATGACTTGGGTATTCATGATGAAACACAAGAGTGAGTCCTTCAAGGCCTTCAAGCAGTTGAAGGTTCTGGTGGAAAATCAGACGTTAAAGAAAGTGAAGCGTCTTCGTACTGACAATGGTTTGGAATTCTGTTCTGCTAAATTCGACTAGTTCCGCAAAGATGAAGACATTGTCAGGCATCGCACAGTCAGAGATACTCCACAGCAAAATGAAGTTGCAGAACGAATGAACAGGACACTTCTGGAGAAGGCAAGGTGCATGCTCTCTAACGTTGGTCTGAATAGGACATTCTGGGCTGAAACTGTTAACACAGCTTGCTATTTGGTGAATCGAAGTCCGGCGACTGCGATTGATCTCAAGACTCCAACTGAGGTATGGTTAGGAAATCCTGATGATTATACTTGTCTGAAAGTTTTTGGTTGTCCAGCATACTATCACGTCAGTGAAGGGAAGTTGGAGCCAAGGGCCAAAGAAGGGGTATTCATGGGATATGGTGTAGGAGTGAAGGGCTACAGAATCTGGTCTCCTTCAGAACACAAAGTCATCCACAGCAGAAGCGCGACCTTTGATGAAGCATCAATGCTTCAGTTGAAGGTGGAGGCTGAAGAGAGTGTTAGTAAACAGGTGGAGGTTGAAATCACTCCAACTGAGGATAATGCTGAAGGATCACATCAAGAAGCAGAACCAGAAGATGAAGAATCTGATGAGCAACCTGAAGAGGAGTCAATTGCTGCTAGACGTCATCGCAGAGAAGTGGATCCTCCTAAGCGATATGGTTTCGAGGACATGGTTGCTTATGCACTACAGGTAGCTGAAGAGGTGGAGTCCTTGGTGCCGTCCTCTTATAGTGATGCCATCACATGTGCCGAATCTGGACAGTGGATCGTTGCTATGGGTGAGGAGATGAAATCTCTTCACAAGAATCAGACGTGGGAGTTGGTCAAGTTGCCTAAAGGTAGGAAGGTTGTTGGCTGTAAATGGATCTTCAAGAAGAAAGTAGGAATTCCAAGAGTTGAATGCACGAGATACAAAGCACGGCTGGTTGCTAAAGATTATAGTCAGAAAGAAGGTGTGAACTACAATGAGATATTCTCACCTGTTGTCAGACATACTTCTATCAGGGTGCTACTTGCTCTTGTAGCACATCAGAATTTAGAGCTCGAGCAACTAGATGTGAAGACTGCTTTCCTCCATGGAAAACTTGAAGAAGACATTCTTATGAGCCAACCAAAAGGATTCTCCATTCCAAGAAAGAAGAATCAAGTTTGCAGTCTGAAGAAATCTCTGTATGACTTGAAGTAGTCTCCCAGACAATGGTACAAGAGGTTCGACAGCTTCATGATCAGTAAGGGATTCAGTCTAAGTCTCTATGATTGCTGTGTATATCACAAGAAGGTGAAGGACGGCTCCACCATCTATCTGCTCTTGTATGTTGATGATATGCTTATTGCTACCAGAGACATGGCAGACATTCAGAATCTAAAGAAGCTCTTCAGTGCAGAATTCGACATGAAGGATCTTGGTGCAACACAGAAGATTCTGGGGATGGAAATTCTAAGGGATCGCGCATAGGGTAAACTCTTCTTATCTCAGAAAAGTTATATTGAGAAGATTTTATCCAGGTTTGGAATGTCTGGAGCGAAGCCTTTGAATACTCCATCAGCTGCAAATGTTCATCTTTTTGTTGCCTTCGCACCAAAGTCAGAAGCAGAAAAGGAGTACATGTCTCGGGTTCCATATGCTAGTGCAGTTGGAAGTCTGATGTATGCTATGGTTTGCACAAGACCAGACATTGTTCATGCAGTCAGTGTTGTCAGCAGGTTCATGAGCGATTCAGAAAAAGAGCACTGGCAAGCAGTGAAGCGAATTTTTCGGTATCTGAGAGGAACATCTGATATTGGCCTCATCTACAGAAGTGATAAAGAGTGTTTGGTTGCAGGGTACTCAGATTGAGATTATGTTGGAGATGTTGATGGAAGACGATCTATGACAGGCTATGTCTTCACTTTGGGCAGTTCAGTTATTAGTTGGAAGGCTACACTTCAGCCATCAGTTACATTGTCCACCACAGAGGCTGAATATATGGCACTGACAGAAGCTGCCAAGGAAGACATCTGGTTAAAAAGCTTAGTTGGAGATCTCGGATTACATCAGGAGCAGGCTATAGTGCACTGTGACAGTCTGAGTGCAAAATGTTTAGCCAATGATCAAGTACATCATGAAAGAACCAAACACATTGACGTCAGATATCACTTCATCCGCACTGAGAAGAGGATCAAGGTGAAGAAGATTGGCACTGAAGACAATCCAATTGATATGTTCACCAAATTTATTTCTTATGGCAAGTTCCAACATTGTTTGGACTTGATTAACATAAATACTTGGTAATAGCTTCAAGATGGGACTGGCGGCATGGCGTGCTTTTGTGCTCTGAAGATGATTCAAGTCAAGGTGAAGATTTGTTAATAATGTCTTGAATCTGAACCCAGTTGGTCCCCCTACATAGTCAGGCGCTTCAGCAGAATTCCCCTACGGGGGTCTCAGTCCGTATGTAATTTCTATCATCTGTCAAAGGGAGTGCCTATATAAACTCCCTAGGGGTCTAAATAGAGACCCATCCTTGTAATCATCGTTATTCCATAACAAAGAGCCGCCGCCGTTTTTCCTCTTCGCGTTCTTCTGTATTTCGTGTGATCCCTCTCTCCCTCTTTTCGTAACAATATATTTCTGTTATGACATTTTGGAATGCTATATTAATGGTGTTGCCATTCAAAATGCAAATCAATTGCGTCTCTAAAAGATAAGGTTACAATAAATAGTTTTTCTATATTTGAACACATTATTTCTATCATGGTTATTTCTTAAACAAAAGTGTTTAATTGCTCATTTGCTATAATAAATGTCTTTATTATTCTCAAATTTTGTGACGCAACTAAATTAGCATTGTTATAAAATAAAAACATAATCAATTGTGTCTCCAGCTATTAGGTCATAACTCAATAGTGTCCTAAAAAATGACCATTTTTTAAAATCGGACTGCCCAACTGATTGCATCCCTAATTATGTGTCCTTAAATGTCCATTGTGCTACCATTTTTTTATCTTGGGACACAATATCAAACCATTCTTATAACCTCAAATAATATAAAGATGCAAAATTAATCGGGAATTTTAATATTAGGATGCAAATTGTAATGTTGTCCTCTATCCTTCAAAATATGTATGATGCAAAAAGCGAGTATTGAGTCCTAAAAAATGATGTAAATGGTGACGGAACTTATTGAATCAATTATTATGCATCCTTAGATGACCATTTTGTTACAGTGATTGCATCATTTTCATTGCAAATTTATATCATAGATTTGACTCCTTTGAATTCTAATGTGCGAGATTAATTAATTTAAAGTGCGAAGTCAATTATCATATATTATTATAGCTCAAAACATTATTAGAACGAGATGGGACTTTATTACTTGTCTATTTCAAACTTTCAAACTCGTACTATTTTGCAAATCAATGTTTTCATGACCCTATGAAGTAAGATATAATCATACTACTTTTTATATATCTTATCTCTGTAAAATGCCTGGTAAACTTTTAATGATAGTATTGTTCACTTTGGCCTTTCTTGACTCATAATTAAACTCACAAATTTGCAATGATCTTGGAATGCCACCTTTGTCAAAAGGATTTAGACAATAATTGCATTTAGACTGAATCATATGATTTTCATATAATCCTTTTTTATTAACTTTGGGATTCACTTGTCAGGTGCCACCACATACATGTGTGTATGCAGCCATCATTCTCAATTTCATTAATGTTTTTAGAAGTCTCAATTAATGCTTCCTGTTTAGTTCCAAAAAAGCCCAACAATATCAATCAAATCTTTGCAATTCATTGTACAACTTTCACATTTAGTTATTGCCAATAATTAATGCCATAAAAGATGCATAATCCTAATCCTTAGAATTATGAGTTAATGTGCACAAATTTGAATTAATGTGCAAAGAGCCTAAATTGTGATCACATATGAGATTTGATTAGCTGTTATTTGCTAGTTGTCACATGATAAATGAGTGGTGCAATTTTTTGCTTATAAATTGAGAGGAAAATACAACATAAAGGAAGCAAATTAAAAAGAAATATCTTCAACATACTTTTAATAGCTTTTGTAGTTTTCTCTCTTTTCTCCTATGTCCGTGAACATTAGTGGTATGAGGATTTGGGTCATGTTGCTTGCAAGAAACAGCAGCATGGCCCTCCCCTCCACCATGGCCATCATTTGCTGACATCAACATTCTATTTTGTTGAGGCTCAGAGTCTAATCCCAGAAATGAACTCAAGCATATGAAGGTGATGCAAGTTTTAAGCTTCTATACTAATACACATATATCATTCCAAAAGTTATAATCTTACTTAATTATTTATTCTCTTTGATTCCGCAGATGGGTTGCAAAAGTGATTGCATCTCGTGAAGTCAAGTGGAGATTAACTTCTCATTGTTCATCACCATCTGATTCAAAGTGTGTCTGAAGTTCAAGAGTGAAACATTCACCACCACGAATCATATGATACAAATGGATGGATCATTCGTTGCGATGGAGAGTTCACCAAGATAAAAACAAAAGAAGTCTTTGTACTCAAACTTTTATCTTTACAACAAATTCTTTAAATTGTAATATCATGCATAGTAGAATGATTTTCAGATCTGTTCTCATGTAATAAAAGCGTATTTGGAAGAGTTGTGTCTTGCATTTAATCTTTTTCATCAGTCACCTGTTTTAGTTTTTAAAATCAGTAACAATGCATTTGAATCTAAATCATAGTTTTAAAGAAAAAACAAAACAAATAACTTGTCCACGTACACCTTTTTCCTGCAGTAGTTGAATAAAATCCATTACAAAACAAAGATATACAAGCATACGTTGGCCCATAATATCTGAAAAAAGTTCAAAGTAAATGGTACGCTATTACGCACAATAGATATTATATATCCAAGTGCGTACTCATAGATAACCTGCATGGAAACTTTAAAAAAAATACAAATATATTAAAATCGCATTATTACGCATATCAACACCTTCAAATTTCTTAGTATACATAATTTGCTCCTATAGATAAAACACATTTTCAAATCCATGCAGAAAAGATTAATGCACTCGAGCACAAAATATGACTGGATAGTTCATGGCAACACAATTGTTCAAGTGTCTGAGTCATAACTAAGTCATGTCATATAATTCACACGAGTGCAAAGCGAGTACGAGCAATATTAACAATGCATTCTTGAATATTAAAGAGGGCTTTCCACAAAATGACACTAATAGATGGCTGATTAAATTAGCTGGCATCATAAATGTTAGAGGTCTATACATATATAGATGATAGCTATATGATTATTTATTGATAAGGATTTGTGAGATTATAGTAGACAAATTAATTGATAATATTAAAATAACATAAATTTAAAAATATAATTCGCCTTCTTATATGCATGTGATAATTTATTTTGTCATACCATAATAATTGTTTAATATCTTTTGCCAAATAATAATATTTTATTATGAAAATAATAAAAATATTCATTAATTTTAGTCAAATTATCTTGTTTACAAATAAAAAAATCCAAAATTAGAGGCTTGAAATATTAAAATTAATAAATATGCTACATGACTTTATAAATCCATAACTTGCAATCTTATGTGCATGTGATAACTAGTTTATAGCATAATAATTATTTTAATATTATTTTCAAAAAAATAATTTTTTATTATGAAAATAAAAAAAATTATGTTGCATGCATAATACAACATATAACTTTGCATTTAATCTTATTTCAATTCATTTTCATATAGCACTACAAGAAAACACATCATTAGAGAAGTGATGCACAAAATTCATGCATAATTGTTAGGCCAATTTATTCTAATTTTATAAGTCTTTCGTGTTTTAAAAGTGGAAATATTATTTTAAATACAAGGAAATTCTCTTGAGATTTATTGTTGCCTAAGCCTCATTAAATTTATGATAGGGAATGAAAATGCGTTGGAATTTAAACGAAAAAAGCCAAGGGAAATTACTCCCAGCATTGTCACGGCCGTGCACAACTTATGCACACCCGTGACGGAACACAACTTATGCACACCCATGACGGAATGGCCATTTTGAAAACATTATGTCACGGATGTGCTATTACTCTTTACGGTCGTGTTGGGAAGGATGTGACATGGTTGCGCGACGAAGACTCACGGCCGTGCCTTTCTTTGACGAGAAATCACGTTCTGTCATGGTCGTGCCACGATTACTCATGGCCGTGCAAGATGAAAGCTGGAAACCTAGTTCTATCACTGTCATGCTTGTGAGAATCATGACCGTGCGAGATGAATGCTGGAAATTTCCTTCTGTCACGGTCGTGCCACTTAAACATCACGGCCGTGCCGGTAGTATTTCAGGCCATTTTTATCCACATTTTTATAAGATTTCATGTTGTTGAGCCATGCTACGGTGAAAACTATTTAAGGAGACCCCAAGTCAACTAGAAGAACATCTCGGAGGGAAGAAATCAAAGGTTGAAGGCTTGGTAACGACGATCAGATGCTACAACGAAGTTCTGCCGAAAACTCGAGAGATGACGGTAGAATTAAGAGTAGTTCATCTTGTTCTCTATTCTTTTCTAAATCATTATTTAGATTGTTGGATTCTATTTTTATGGAGTAGTTCTTTAGGACTTACTTTCTGTGAATTCTTCATACATTTAGTTGATGGATCAATAGCATGTTGGATGATTTTTCTCATATTTTATGCTTCAGATTTGTTCCTTTCAATCATTTTATTATCTGAAAAGAAATTTTAAGATTCTCTTATTTTTTTTCTTGCATGCCACTTTTGGGGAAAATCATAAGAAACCTAGTTTGTGTAGTTGTTAATGAAAAAGCCCTTAACTTTACATTCCAGTTGAATTCATTTTGAGATTTAATAAATTAGATTAAAAATCGAAAGGATTAATCTCTTTTGTTAATTTCAAAATAAGATTTAAAGCCTGCAATATTGGTTAAATCAATTTAGGAATTTTACTTTATTAATTCACCATATGTTGTCTAAGAATTCATACATGAGTAGTGGTATTAATCAAGAGAGATCATGTTCATCAATTCTATACTTTTAAACTCCATTGATCATTTCTTTATATCTATATTAATTATCCTTTATATTTTTATAAAACTCAAAGTTCTTATCATTTCTCAGTTTATAAGTAAGAGAAGTTATTAATTATTTCTTGTCCTCGTGGGAACACATTATTTCTTGTCCTCATGTTTCTAAGTCAATAATATTTAAATTTCAATCGACATTGGTCATTAGCGACCATCAATTCCCTTTGTCACTGGTCATTATAGATGCCGCCGTTAAAAGTCAATAACGATGGCATAAAGGTGTCAGCCGTTAAAGGTTATCAATGACCAAAAATAATTTAGTCATTAATTTTATATAAGGACCATTTAGTTGGTTGTTAAACACATTAATGGAGTAATATCTTTGTCGTTGATAATCTTCAGTGGCTACTAATATGGTCGTTAAAAGTCATCAACGACCATAAATAATCCGATCGTTAAATCTATATAATGACTAGTGTGTTGGTCATTAAATGCATTAATGACCATTTATATCTTTGTCATTGATAATCTACAATGACTAAAATTTCGATCGTTAAAATTCATTAACATCCATAATTAATCCAATCGAGCATTTATATAATGATCATTTAGTTGGTCGTTTAGTGGCCAAATATCTTTGTTATCCGATCCTTAAAAGCCATTGATTGCTAAATTCATATAATGATCATTTAACAAAAGTGTAACTAATCACATAAAGGTTTAACTAGTTTACAACATGGATTAAACAACAAAAATTTACAGGGCCAAGGATTAACAACATGGATTAATAACAAGATTGACGGCGGCGGGGCGGGCGAGCTCGACGGCAGGGTGGCGGGTGAGCTCGACGGCAGGGTGGCGGGCGAGCTCGGTGGCGGTGGTGCACAAGCTCGCCGGCGCCATGGCTGGCGAGCTCAGCGGCGGTGGGGCGGGCGAGCTCTTCGGCTGCGGTGCACGAGCTCGGCAGCGGTGGGGCGGGCAAGCTCGGTGGCGGCGGTGTACCGAGCTGGGCAGTGGAAGTGCACAAGCCCGACAGCGGCGGGGCGGCAAACGGAGATCGGCGGGGGTGTGGCTTCCTTGAGGTCGGCGGCGAAGCTCGGAGGCAGCGCCGCAAAACATGAAGATCAACGGGGGTCGCGACGTGCTCGAGGTCGGCAGCTAAGCCTAGAGGTGGGCACGAAAACACACAAAGATTGGCGGGGGTTGCGGCATGCTCGAGGTTGGCGGCTAAGCCCGGAGGCGGGCACGATGACACACCGAGATCGGCGGGGGTCGACGTGAGGGGGGTCGGCGAGGCTTGGCGGATCTGGCCAGAGGTCGCGTAGATCTAGTCTATCGTCAGCGTCGATAGGAGAAAAGATAGATTTGTGGGACGAGATCTGACATCAGCATCAGGGAGGCAGGTCACCGGTTACAGGGGGTGGCGGGGTCGGCGGCGGGCAGATCTGAGGTGGATGGGCTCGGAGGAGGTCGCTGCAGGTCGGCGAGGTCTGCGCGAGGTCGGTGAGGTCGCAGATCTGGCTGGGGGTCGACGATGGGCAGATCTGCGGCGAACGGGCTCGTAGGAGGTCGGCGGGGTTGCAGATCTGGCCGGGGGTCGAGGGGGTCGGCGGTGAACAAATTTCCGGCAGACGGGCTCGGAGGAGGTCGCTGAGGGTCGGCGAAGTCGGCGCAAGTCAGTGGTTGCACGTCGTCGTCGGACAGCGGAGAGAGAAACAAAGAAGAGAGAGAAGTGAGGATAAAATGAGTTCACATCCAAGGGTTTCCAGCATTTTATAATGGGTCGAGTCGGGCCCATCCCGGACCGCGCGCTGAACCGGCGGCCGAATCACCCCATTTTCTCCTCTCTCTCTCTCAGATCTGTGTCAGTCATCACTGCTTACGCTTCATGGGGGGGACAGACCCCAGATAAGTAGGGGGACGCACATTTTTTTTCTCTTTTTTTCAATTTTGATTGTAAGTTAATTAAATATATACACAAATTTATTGTTTAAAATTAATGTTGTTGTTGGAGGGAAATGTTTAGTTATCCCGCCGAGCCTATAATTAATGACAACAAATTTGAATGGTCATAAATAATTATTTTTATATATTTTTTAGATGAACATTTTTACCTTTCATTAATGATATATTTAATAATGTCGATATTTATTTTTGGACATTATTGACTATTATAATGGCCATTATTTTGCCTCGACACTAATAGTTGGTCGTTAAAGACCTTTTTTATTGTAGTGTAGCATGCATTTATTTGATTTAATTTTATAAAATAAACAATATACTCAAGTTTTGTGTTTTATTAGCTAGGAAGTATGATGAAAGAGTTATGTGCTTACTTCATTTAATTTTAAAATAAAAATCTACTCAAGTTTTGTGTTTTATTAACTAGGAAGTAAGAAAAGAGTTATGAAGTCAGATGAGAAAACGAAAAAATTAGTAAAAGTTGTCAATGTTGGAAATTAAATATGATGGGTTATGCCCGTAACAATAAAGCCCATGAAAGACCAATAATGGCCCATTAAATAATCAATTTTGTACCAAAAACTTGCCCTAATGAGTCATGACCTGAATATTACGAGCTGTGAAAATACAACTTTTACTCTCTTTTTTTTAGTTATATGAGGAGGTATAAGACCTAATACAACAAAAGGAAAGATAAAGTTGAAAATAAATGGGGCACATAATTAACTCCCATGGTGGGATTTGAACTTGGGTGTGGCATTGCACTATGCCCATGTTCCCAAATGCAACTTTTACTCTGATTTGGACATCGTTAGATATGTGATATCACTATTACAGATGGTGAGAAGTCATATTTTAATCGCTATGAAGGGTGTTACGAAGCTGAATTTTGAGATTTCTTTGACTTTTTTGAGGAATTTCAATTGTAAATCATCTCAAAACGTTACCATAAGTTTGGAAACATATTTACTTAGAATTAGAGAAGTTTTGGATGATTTTAAAGAAGCCTAATCAGAATTTTTCTTATTTTTATATGGAAAGACTTTCAATCAAATTGAAGTTTTATGCAAACCCTTGAGACACTTGGAGGCTACAGGCCCAAGAGGTAGAAAAAGTGTGTTTGAGACTTGTGAGTCATGCCAGCCTACTGGATTTTGAAGTTGAGGATCAACCAAAGGAGAAGGCTGCACTATAATTCTTCATTTTTGTAATGCCCCCGAAATGTACCCCGTCATGTGGTCGAATACACTCCGGGAACGTCACGGGACATGACTTATGTGTACAATACTTTGACTGGTCAACAAAATAAAGACATAAATGTGGAAGGAAAATAGCTATCATTTGATTTGTAAAAAAACATGATCATATAAAGAGTGCAGAAGTCTTAATCAAATAACATAAGGAGTCTCAATAAGCTGAACATCAGGAGTTCGCATAATTTAGATACAACTCAACAAAATAAAATGGAAAGACTACGAAGACTCGGCTTCATGTGCAAAGGACACCACGAGCTCGACGCCTACGCAATTGTTCTTTTTATTGGATTTATCTGTGACATTGAATACATAGGGGAGATGAATATAAAAGAAGTGATGACATCATAAAGATAATCAAATTAACATACTCATAAATTATAGCATCGTGATGATCATGTGGACATAATCACAATGACAATATCATGATCAGTAGACATAGAGTAGGATATCATAACAGGATTGATAACATGATGAGTGTAACAGGAGGATCATATAATCATCATTATAGGCATATGGAATTTCCATCTTGAAATTTAGAATCATTATTATAAGACATCACAACATCATTAGGCCCCATCTTCATAATAATCATCATCTTTTCATTTTTATTATGTTACACTTATTTTGAGATATCTTCCAACTCCTTTTAACATAGGCTGGTGGAGTATTTTTGACTCCCTTGTGGCCAAGGTGGAGTGTCTTTCAACTCCTTAAAATGGGCCGGTGGAATATCTTTCAACATCCTTGTGACCAAGTTGATCATCGTACACAAGAGCTCTTCATTTAACATTTTTTTTCTTTTATTTTATTTGTCTTATAACTATTTTTTAGACTCATAAATCAAGAGTCATGAATAATCAGATAAAAAATATTTGATTCCAGATAAAATCATAATATAATGAGACTTAGAAGAGTGTTAAAATGATCAGTACATAATAACTCGATAGCGCAAATAATCAAGACAAGTCAATACAATTTGGAAGGGATATATTACAGAAATCAGCATTATAAAATGAATGCACACATACTATATAACAAAAGAATCAAGATGAAAGATGATCACATGTTACTGTGTTAACAATTTTATCACGTAATATAATATAAATAATCACATACTACAGTGTGGCAAGAATTATATGAGTGTGTAAATATCTTTGTTATAGTGCACTACCGCGAGGGCTAGTTGTAGATTTTGGATGCTAAATGTTCCATTTGACTTGATTTGATGTAATTAGCCAAAAGGCATTGAGTATCCCTGCAAACTGGTATTAGTGCATTGATGTGATGTATTGTAGTGCAATTTTATCCCTTGTCCCATTTCACATGAAATCAGAAAGCATAGTAGGTGCTAGCTAACTAGGAGTCTACATCATTACACCATTTACATCAATACCAGCATTTAATCCACATGTATTAAATGCCAAATGCTCCTTGTCCTTTCTAGTTTATATGCATCAAACCACTAAAAATGATCTATAGGAAGGATTTAAGGCGTGTAAGAAAAACTCCTAAATCCATTGAATTGATCTATCGCGACATACTTAAATTATAATATATGTAAAAGCAGGTGAATTGATCTAGATGGTTCTATTATTCTTCAGAAGGTACATACGATAGATCACATAAAATCTTGTTTACCATAAATGTGTACCTTTTTCCTTCGAATGTCACAACACTTATCAGATCTAACGTCCTCGACGTCTACGTCTGACTTGGTACTTCTTTCTTCTCTTCTCCTACCACAGCTCAGATGAAAACACAGCGACATCATCCAGGGTTTCTAGGGATTTATAAATATAAAGCTACAAGGGTTTTGTGGGATAATGGGTGCTTATGAGAATGAATATATATATATATATATATATATATGTATATATATATTGTCGAACATTAGATTGTGTTGTACAACGGTCTTGAACCCCAAAAACTATGAATCCTACCTCTATATTTTATTTGGATGCACTATTACCTAATTTTCATGTTCTAATTTTCTCTAATAGATATTCTATTTTCAAGTTAAAATGGAAATTATTTGAATCATATTATTAGTTGAGTTTATTAAACTTTTGATTTCTTTTGATTATGCATATTGAGTTCATTCCCTTTTCATGTGTAATTTTATTTATCATATTAGATTACAAACCTACTTGAGGGATGATTAGTTTCAGGAATTATTATTACTCTTATAATTGATCTTTTACTTTTAAGTTGAAGCAAACATAACGTGTGTTCTATAACTCATTGTGTGCGCCAAATTTTGTACAAACTATTAAGTATTGTGGGTAAATAATAGTATAGGAGAAACATATTAATGCATCTTAACTATTTGTAAAGCTAATAATTGGCTCGTTGTTTGTTTTATTAGAAGTTAAGATAGTTTGATTTACTCATATTAGAGAGGTGAGATACTCCTAATCCTTCATAAGAATCATAATCATTATTACTGATTATAACTCAAATAGAGAATCATACACATTTATCGTCACATTAATCAATCATAATTCTCAAGACACAACACTAATTTAATTTCATCACTTTTTATTTTCTATGTAGACTATCAAAAAACCATTATTACTTCTAGTAGCTTATTAGGATATATTAAATTTACAAGTTCTTTGAGGCCTTGACACTCTACTCTTCACTTTATTACTTAATAGGACTAGTGTACTTGCTAATAAATTTACTGCATCAAAATATTAATCAAATTTACAAAAAAAAATTTGTTTATGTTTACACTTAAAAAATGAAAAATTGGAGGTGTAAAATATTTAAAATCAAATATGGTACATGATATTGTAAATTTAATACAAGTTTTGATAAAAGGGTAAGAATGAAATATTTAATCTATAAATTATAAGCTTTATAAGCCAGAGAAAATAGTTTATGATGCTTCTATTACCTAACCCCTAAACATTAGTTTTTTAAAAGATAATATTTGTCAAACATCTCAAATAGTGTTTTGACTCTACCTAGCTTTGAACTTTTTTATGCCTCAAGTAGTTGCCGTAATAAAACCAATAGAGTTTTTTATACATACCTAGTTTTAACTTGTTTTTATGCCTCAATTAGTTGCCCTAATAAAACCATTGTCTATGTTGTGTATCTATTGTTAGAATTTCTTCTCCAAATGTTCCGAATATTTTATTGTGTTATTACTTGTACTTTCTCCTAATAACTTGGTCGCAATTCTTTTAATGAATATAAAGTGTTGGGAACAGTTAGCACGTTTATTAGTATAGCTTGATTTTAATTAATAGATATAAATTTTAAGAAGATCTGGTTGAGTTTTGTTAGGATTTTTACTCATATTTTCCATATGTTTTCGTTGGTGATTATTTCACAAACTTCATAGGCGTTGAATCCTTTAATTTTTTTTAATCCAACTTTTGCTGTATTGAAAGTCAAGTACTCTCACTACAAGAATTTTACGATTTTCGATGGTTATATCCGTCACAAAACTTTCTAAATCCGTCGCGAATGTCTTTCGGACGGATAATATTTAGTTGGAAATAAATCTATTGGAAAGAGTTACCGATGGTCCTCAAAATTCCCTTCGAAAGTTTTGATGGATGTTTGTGATGGTTAAATTGCCTTCAAAATTTTAATCTATAAATTTACTTGTTTTAGTAGAGTGTTCATCGGATTGGATCGACTCGGTAAACCCGATGACCAATCAGATCAGATCATGGTCAGGTTTGGACTTGACCGGACTCAATCACAATCTAATGAGTGATCGGGTCAGGTAAGAATTGAGAAATCTTAATTTGAGTTAATCCGACCAAAATAGATATCACAATTTATTTATTTATTTTTAGTTTTTAAACATATTATGTAACTTAAAGCATAAAATTAATTTAAAACATAAAAACATTAGAAATAAAATATTTTAGATATGGAAATAATAGCTAAATAACTAGAGAATTTATTTTATTCTTTAAAATAAATATTAAATAAGCTTTTTATATTAAATAATATAAACAAGTAATAAAAAAAGGAAAAAGTGGTGGTTGGGTAACCACACCACCCGACCACGCGAACCGGATCACGTTAGGTTAGATTCACGTCCCATATGGCATTCAACATGATCCAATCACATTTGGCTGAGTTGGGTCGTGTTTGTTCACGGTCTGGTCGAACCTGATCTGTGTGTACCCTAATATTTTATATTATATCGCCCAAACCAATGTGACAACCAGATGTGATTTTCTTACTTACTTATTTTGTTTATTATCATAAACATATACTTGTTCGATTGTGCAAATCAATGTGTATCATGTCTACAAAGTAAGACATAATCACATTGCTTTTTATGTGTCTTTTCTCCATAAAATGCCTCATAAGCTTCTAACGATACTTGGCCTTAATTTCTTGACTCATAATTCAAGTTATAAGTTTATAATCATCTTGGATTGCCAAATTTTTCAAAAAGAATTAGTCAATGAGACAATAGCTTGCATTGATATTGAATCATATGTTTTCCATGTAATATTTTTTTATTAAATTTGGGATTCACTTGTCAAGAGCCACCTAATTTAAAAATACTTTAGATATGGAAAAAATAGCTAAATATCTAGAGAGTTTATTTTATTCTTTAAAATAAATATTAAATAAGCTTTTATATTAAATAATATAAACAAGTAATAAAAAAGGAAAAAGTGGTGGTCGGGTAACCGCACCACCCGACCACGCGAACTGGATAGGGTTGGGGTAGATTCACGTCCCATATGGCATTCAACATGACCCGACCACATTTGGTCAAGTTGGTCGTGTTTGTTCACGGTCTGGTCGAATCTTATCTGTGAGTACGCCAATATTCTATATTATATCTCCCAAACCAATGTGACAACCAAATGTGATATTTTTACTTACCTATTTTGTTTACTATCATAAACATATACTTGTTCGATTGTGCAAATCAATGTGTCTCGTGACTCTACAAAGTAAGACATAATCACATTGCTTTTTATATATCTTTTCTCCGTAAAATGCCTCGTAAGCTTTTAATGATACTTGGCCTTAATTTCTTCACTCATAATTCAACTTATATGTTTATAATCATAAGCTTTTAATTATACTTGGCCTTAATTTCTTCACTCATAATTCAACTTATATGTTTATAATCATCTTGGTTTGCCAATTTTGTCAAAACCAATTAGTCAACGACACAATAGCTTGCATTGATATTGAATCATATGTTTTCCATGTAATCTTTTTTATGAAATTTGGGATTCACTTGTCAAGAGCCGCCGGATCCATGTGTGTGTATATGTAGCCATCATTATCAATTTCATTAATGTTTTCTGAAGTCCCAATTAATGCATCCGAATTAGTTCCAAAAATATCAACAATCTCAATCAAATCTTTGCAGTAAATTATACAATTTTGAAAAATTTACAAATTATTGCTAACAATTAATGTCATAAAAAGATGGTTAATTTTAAGATTAGAAACATACTAATGTGCATAAATTTGAATTAATTGTGCAAACAAATTAAATTGTGATCACCTATGACACTTGACTAGCCGTTATGTGTTTTTACATAACATTTTTAAAATAAAATTTTCTAATAATCATAAATATAATTTGTCACGAGTCTCAATTACTAATGCCCATGAAACTTTCATTGCAAATATTTATTGTATGATAAATCGTCACGAGGTATTTGCCGGGAATGATATTATCATCTACATTTGTTGAATTGAATTGAATTCTAGGTGTTGTGGATGACCCTCTCGAGCAAGGACCTCTGAGACTTAGAGCCGCACAGAACTAATAGAGTTTAGGTGATTAAAATTCGACCGATAGATGAAGATTGTGATTCCTACGACCTCTCTAAGAAAAACTCTACTATCATGTGCCCCCTGCAATGGCCAAGGGTTAGAGTTTCCTCTCGGGAGGTCGTAGAACCAATGAAAACTAGATTCAGCAAAAGGGTAATGACGAAATAGAGTAGAGAGCAGAAGGGAATCTGCTTTTAGAAAATGCAGTTTGAGAATCCGTCTGTGATAATTGGAATCTCTGTCCCACCTCTTAGTGCGCATACAAAGTTCCAATGTGTGAATGTCTCGTGCTGGGATTCTATAAACACAAGATGCCTAAATGTAAAATGCAAAATAGGAAATTGCCATTGCAGGACAAAAAAATCAAACAAGAATCATCTAGTCTGCAAGTTGATGCCCCTGTCTAGATTTAGTCCCTCTCAGTGTTCAACTGGGCAAGGGTTAAGACAGCCCACTCGGATCGGAAGCAAAACTGATTCTACAGTCCAATAAAGCAGTAGCAAAGCTCAATCAGAACAAGAAGCTATTACGACACTTCAGCACAAGACAAAACAAAATATAGCATAGCTTCAATAAAGCAGTAGCAAAGTTTGACAAACATTCAAGCAGTGAAGCATTAAAAGAAAACTAAGAATGAAAATCGCAAGTTCATTACTGGCACCTCCCAGCCCAGCGGGCTGGTTAGGTATATTTCATCGCCATAACACAAAATTTGATATAATGCATGAACATGAAAGACAAATCATGACAGATATGTTTTCTTATGTGATGTTTATTTGTTTGTCATTTTCATTTATCTTAAAATTAAATTATCTAGGTGATATATATTATTTTTTAATATATTATATTTTGATCATCTTCATTATCCGCGAGATCATATACTCTCAACTCCACCCCTCCCTCCGGACAACTTTTTATCCTGACCCCCTGATGGGAATGGAACTAAACCTAACAAAATTAGATCAAACAATAATAGTGAGGCCAACAATCAATTTCAAGGTATCCCCTAGAAACTTTAATCTGCAGTCTAGCGATTGCCTATTAAGTAACATAATTATATCTTATAGCTTTTTTATCATTTAATTTATTTTTCTTTTATATTTTTACACCTATTTTATTTTTTATTTTCTCTCATAACTATTTTATTCATATATTTTTTTTCAAAAAAATATAGACATATATATATATATAAATTTAAAATGAATGTAAAAAATATGCCATATCAATGTAATATTAATATGAGAAAATATATTTTAAAAATAAAAAAGAGCGATAAATATAAATTATTGAGGGTAAGGGAGCAAGTAATTGGATTTAAAATTTTTCATTCTCTTCATTCCAACAAAGTGATAGTTTAAAGTGATGTTTCGAGATCATTATCGATTGGAACGGAACATGATTGAAGGCTACATGAGATGATGAAAAACATTGGAACGGAATAGGATTAAAGGGTACATGAGATGATGATACATAGTTTAAATATATATAATTTATTTTATAATACATAAATTTAAATCACAAATGAATATTCTGTACGCATTAAATCAAAATTTACAAAACAATTACGATATTTCATAGAAATATGATAATAATATATTCATAATAATCAACTAAAGTTTATTTGAGTAATTTAAAAAATTTAAAGTGCAAATGAAGGAATAAATAGAACTCAAGTGACAATTATCTATTATCTCTATCTCAAATATACTTTAAATTATTTTTATACTATTATTGATATCAAAATGATTATTTCAAACTTATATATACCTTAAATTATTTGTTTGTTTTTCTTTAAAACTATGATTGGCATTGATAAGCATTATTACTGATCTTCTAAAAGAGGTGAATAATGAAAAGATTAAATGTAGTACAACAACTCTTGCTAAGAAGTTTTATTATATGAGAATAAATCTCGAAAATCATTTTACTACATATGACATTACAATTTGAAGAATTTATTCCATCAATAAAACTAATTTGAATACAAATTTTTCTCTGGATTTTTATCTTGGTGAACTCTCCACCGCTTGGAACTTGATCTGTTTGTGTCATATGATTCGCGGTGGTTAGTGGTTTCACTTCCGAACTTCATGCATACTTTGAAGGAGTCAGCTGGAGGTGGAGAATAACCAATTAATCTCCCGTTGCCATCACAAGCAGCATTCCCTTTGGCTGTCCATCTGCAAAATCAATGAGACATGAACAAATAATTAAGATATAACTTTCTGAATGAAACATGCATGTGTATATGTACTCATATAGAAGCTTAAAAATTGTATCACCTTAATATGTTTAGTTCATTTTCGGGATCAGACTCTGAGCCTCAACAACAAGAATGTTGATGCTAGCAATTGATGGCCATGGTGCAGGAGGGAGGACCATGATGTTGTTTCTTGCAAGCAGCACGACTCAAAATATCATAGTACTGTTGTTCAAGGTACACATGCTTGAGGCATTTTTTTTGCTTCCTTTGTGTTGTTTTTCCTCCCAATTTATAGGCAATGACATGTGCACCACTCATTTATTATATGACAACTGGCAAATAACAGCTAGTCACATTTCACATGTGATCACAATTTAATTTGTTTGCACAAATAATTCAAATTTATGCGCATTAACTCATGTTTCTAAATCTTAGAATTATGCACCTTTTATGACATTAATGCATGTGATTGTAATTTAATTTGTTTGCACAAAAATTCAAATTTATGCCATTAACTCATGTTTCTAAATCTAAGAATTATGTACCTTTTATGACATTAATTTTTAGGGATAACTAAATTTGTGAATATTGCACAATTTATTTCAAAGATTTCATTAAGATTGATCATGTTTTGGAAACTAATTGGGAAGCATTAGTTGGGACTTCTGAAAACATTAATGAAATTAAGAATGATGGCAACACATAAACAAGAATATATCTAGCGGCTCATGACAAGTGAATCCCAAATTTAACAAAATAAAACAAAAAAGATTACATGAAAATCATGATTCAGTCTCAATGCAAATTGTTGTCTGGTTACCTAATTCCTTTTGACAAAGTTGGCAATCCAAGATTATTTTGCACTTGTGAGTTGAATTATGAGTCATTAAAAGTTTACGAGGTATTTTACGGATAAAAGATATATAAGAGGCAATGTGATTATGTCTTACTTCATAGGGACATGATAAACACTGATTGCAAAATCGTACGAGTTTATGAGTTTATGATAGTAAACAAAATAGACAAGTAATAAAATCATATCTACCAATAACATTGCTTTGGGCGAAATAATATGAATAATTAAACTCATTTAGAGTATTTGACTTAGTATGGACAAAAGTTGAATTAAAGAAAATTTAAAGGAGTCAATGTTGACAAAGTTTGTGAAATAATCAGCAACGAAGACATATGTAAACATGTGGATATGAAACAAAACCAAACAAAAAAACATGTTTTTTTACTTTACATATATTAAATAAAATCATGCTATACTCATAAATATGCTAACTTGTTCTCAACAGTATATGCTCAGTAGAAGAATTGTGAACGAATTATGAGTATAAAGTAGAAATAATAAAACAATAAAATTGAGAGCATTGGGAGAATAAATTCTAACAATAGATATACAACATAAATAGTGGTCTTTATTATGGCAACTATTTTTTAAAAAACAATATAATTGATTTCATTACTTAAGTGACACTCATGGAGTCGGTGTACAAAAATTGAACGATGCCGGGGGTGGGCATTCATCCCAAAAGGAGTCACAATTATTGTTCCGAGAAAAAACAACAAGAAAATCAACAATGTGATTCGCCTTGATAACAATGTGCTATTCGAACTATTTGTATGCGGGACATAGTGTTCCAAATATACAATATAAATCATGCAATACTATTTAAATATTTATTTGATTTATTAGTCGTATATGTTTTTATATGTATGTATATATATATATCATTTCTTATAAAAAATGTTGAGCTAATATATACATAAAAATAGTTTGATTTATTTATTGTTAAAGAAAAAGAGACAGATTTGTTACTATGTAATCGTATATATCCTTTAGTTTTTCTTTCAATCCATTTTTTTGCCATATACATATAAACACCTAACTAGATGAAAAAATTACATAATAGATGATTTAGGCCTTGTTTGGCTAAGATGATTAGTAGATAAAATTTATCATTAAGTAAGTTTAAACTTATCTCAGTGTTTAATAATTTTATAATGCGACATCAAAGAAAAAATACAAAGGTAGGTTGCTTATTTATTCTAGAGAAACAAGTTAATTAATTTGATTGTAACTATATTTTGAAAATTTGTTTCAATCAATAACTTATTTATCGGCACTTAAAATTTATGTTGAGCAAGTTTAGCTTATTATCACTCAAATTATGTTACAACGAGATGGTACTTTATTACTTGCCTATTAGCTTTACTATCCTTACATCGTAAACTCGTAAGATTTTTTAAATCATTGCAAAGAATGATGTCATCATAGAAGACGTAATCATATTGCTTCTTTTATATTTTCCTTAAGATTCAATGCTTCCTTCATGTATGTTTTATATTATATTATATTATATTATATTATATTATATTATATTATATAATTCTTTTTAATAACTTGGGGATTCACTTGTCAACTGCCACCACATACATATGTGTGTATTTACCGTCATCATTCTCAATTTCGTTAATGTTTTTAGAAGTCTCAATTAATGTTGTCCCTTTAGTTCCAAAAAGCCCAGCAATATCAATCAAATCTTTGCAATAAATTGTACAACTTTCACAAATTTAGTTATTGACAACAATTAATGTCATAAAAGATGCATAATCCTTATATTTAGAAACATTAGTTAGTGTGCACAAATTTGAATTAAATGTTCATTAGTTGTTATTTGCTGGTTGCCAAATAATAAATGAGTGGCGCAAGTTGCCTGTAAATTGAGAGGAAAATACAACACAAAGGAAATAAATTAAAAAGAAATTCCTTCAACATGCTTTTAATAGTTTTGTAGTTTCCTCTCTCTTCTCCTATGTCCGTGAACATATGAGGATTTGGGTCATATTGCTTGCAAGATACAGTAGCATGGTCCTCCCTTCTCCACCATGCACTTGTTATCAAATTTATTTGTTATAAATTTACTACATAAAAATATTAATCAATTTTACAAAAAAATGTTGTTTATGTTTATACTTAAAAAATGAAAATTTGGCAGTGTGAAATATTTAAAATCAAATATGGTACATTATATTATAATTATTAGAGGACTCATTAAGAATGAAATATTAATCTATAAATTATAAGCTTTATAAGCCAATGAAAATATTTTATAATGTTTTTATGATTTTATAACTCCTAAACTTTAGTTTTTAAAAGTTGCCACAATATAAACAACTGTGTATCTATTTTTACATTTTCTTCTTAAAAAGTTCTCAATCTGTTATTATGTTGTTATTTTTGCTTTCTAACCATAATATGTACACAGAATTTCTAACAATAAGTAGTGTTGAGAACAAGCTTGCACATTTGTGACCATAGCTTGATTTTAGTTAATAGATTTAATGTAAAAATAATTTTTTTCAGGTCTACTTTAGTGGAGGATCCTCATTTTCAGGTTGTGGCCTTCGACAATGTAAATATGGATCTCACCCACCTCATGCCTACACTATTGCAATAAATATGCTACTCTTGTTCTTCCAGAAAACTATAGCAAGTGGTTCCCAACACTGGCGCCACACACCATACAACTCCTGATTTCCAAAATTTGGAGAACCATACCAAGGCACTAATCACATTCACTTTGATAATGGTACAACTCTTTCTATTCAACATGTATGCCAATTTGTAGTTTTAATGTCTAACGACAATTTTCTCTTTGTGCGACATATTGCATGTCCTGCACATTACTCATAATCTTCTTTCTGTTTGACAATTTTCTTAGGATAATAATAATGCTTTTGAATTTCACTCCATCAATTTTCTTGTTATGGATCGACAAACCAATCTTCTACAAGGTAGAATTAAAGATGGTATATACCATTTTTCCCTTCCACCAACTACAGTCCTTGCTGCCCTTCCACCTTCACCATTTCTGCCCCTATTATCTTTGGGCGAGTCCTTGATGCCCAGCCTCTGCATCGCCCACATCTTGGGTTCGTTCTCATTGTGGTCATGGTTGTGCGGCACATTTATGAAGTTGCTAGCGAACTCGCTGGTCCCCACCCTTAGTCCTCCCTCTACGTCATTGATGAACATGTCAAACTTGATGAAGTATTTGCGATCGTACTCGATACCCTCGACCACCGGTGCTTCCTCCTCCGTTTCCTTCTCCTTGCAGCTCCTCGACGTCTTCGGCCTCTTCATCATGGCCATCACGGTCTTCTCCAAGCTCAACGGGAAGGTGGGTGCCGACATGCATGCCATGGCTCTTGGCGCGCAGCCCCTGACGTAATCTTACATTATAATTAATATACATAAAGAGATTGGATGGTCTGTCCCGATTGAGTCTTGCCCAATCCGTGCTAGGTCAATTTAAGTACATTTACTTTTTCATTTAACTTTATTTAGTTATTTTATTATTATATTTATTTTATTATTTATTATTATTTTAAGTTTTTAATGATGATCCTTACTGAAATTTTGCAAAGTTGAGTGGTCGTGTGTGGAAATTTTGAAATGTTAAATGACCATGCATATACAATACTAAGTTTGGTATATGAGAGATAAATCACTGATGTGGCATTTTTATTTTTTAAAAGCTAATGTGGAGGAGAGGGAAAATGCTGAAGTGGTGCCATGTAGGCATCCACGTCAGCGACCCACCAGTTGACTCGCGATGACCGTAGTTGAAATGTTTCTAAAGTTGGATGACCTTCATGTTATAAAATGAAGTTGAATGACCATACTGGGAATACCCTTAAGTTGAATGACTATGGTTGAAATTTACTCCGATATGATAAGTATTTGATGCATAAAATCATATAGCAAAATAAATCCACTAGCAAGTGCACTAGTCGCTTAAGTAATATAGTAAATAGGAGTAAAGAGTGTCAAACTCACGAGGAATATTAATAACTCAATATCTGATTTTATAAATTAATAAGAGCGGAAAAAATAGTTTTGCGACTATAAAATAGATACTAAAAATAAGATAATGGTGATGAAGTTAGGTCTTAGGATGATAAATAAATCAAGGATAAATATGTGAACCAGAAAAGATAAATTAAATTTCTTAAGATGGATTAGAATTTTCCTAAGTTATTAATTTGACAAAACTAAAATCAGTCCACAAACTAGTAATTATATTATTTAATTAAGCAAATTAAAGTATCTTAAATTTAATCAAAATTGAAGTCTCAAAAACTAATATTCATGTAGATAAGATTAAAATTAAGATGCACTAAAATGAAAATCCTAGACTATTAATCATTTCATAAACTGGTATAAATTAACAGACCATATAGATATAATTCCACACACTAGTTATTAGACCTATGTAAATTTTTAATTTCATAATAAATCATTTAATTCAATTAAAAGAAATCTGAAACAAGTAGTCCCCAAACGGGTAATTACTTAACTCAGAAATTCAAATAATTAAATCAAAAGCATTAAACACAATCAAAAGAAATTCAATAATAAAATAAGGGTTCACAATATTTTCCTTTCAAATAACAATCTCCTAAAATAAAATAACTAAAAATATGGAGTTCATCTTAGAATTTCAGATAGATAATAACAAAATAACAATAATAATTGGAAGAATTATGCCAAGAATAAATCAGGGCCCTCGGATGTGGTTGGAACATTTGGACCAGTCGTCCAATCAACTCTCTCTATAGGTCGAAGCCTGTAGAGCTCACGACTCTTCAATGAAAGAAAACCAAACTGCAAAGCACGAATTGAGATGGTGGTCTCTTCATATATTTGTAGACGTAGCATGGCTTCCGATCAGTATTCATCGTACAACTAAGTTTAAATTCGTGAAGATAAATTCTCCGCCAACTTCATGCTCTTTTTCTCATCTCATCCAAAATCAATCAACTTAATAGATAAAGGTTAATACAAGGTACGACCAATAAAATTCGTCCATTTAAGCTTCCATCCAGTGTCGCCCAATGAAATCAAACTCCAAAGAAAATCTCGGCTCATAAAGATAAAAAGTTGGCACCCTAAATAGATAAGTTTTTTATCCGATTATCACCTTATGATGAAGGGTGATAATCCTCTTTGGCTTCCAATAACGTCTCTGGGATGATTCTCGGCCGATAACAACATGTGATAAATATTGGCCGATAACATCCATTTTGTGCCCAATAAACTCCTCTCTCCGATATAATTGGCCGATAACATCCATTCGCCCCTAATAAAAACAAAGCATCAATTTGGCTCCCTATGATCAAAGTAATGATGGCTCAACAAGTGTTTTGTGCCCAATATGAATTTCACTTCAATTTGGCCCTTAAATTTCACTCCTAGATGAATTTGGCCCTTTAGATTTCACTCCTTATGAGTTTGTTCGGTTTTGGCACCTTGCATCCAAGCTTGAAGTGGTATAATTTGCATATTTAGATGGCAATTCTCCTTTATTCTTGTCAATTAACTAAAATAATGAAGTTAATCTGCCCATAACTATAATACTTTGAGAATTAATACATAGAATCAATAAATTCATAATTATGACTAAAACAGATTTAAAATAATGCATACAATGATTAAATTACAGAAAAATTAATTAAAATAATAAATTAAAATATATTGTATTTTGCATGCATTAGTATTTATATTACGAAATTAATTAGGCATAAAAAGTATGAGTAAAGTCCATCCAAATAATATGTAGAAGACAAAATTCTTCGCCTTCCTTGTTTCTACTAACAAATATCGAAAAACTAAAAATTCATCCTTTGCAATGTGAGCACATCCCCCAAGTCTCAAGCACATTTTTTTGTCTCCTAGAGCCTCTATTTATAACGTTAATGTGTCCCAATAGTTTTGATAGAGTTTTAGTTTGTTTGGGAGTCTTTTCATATTAAAACAATAAAAATTCATAATAGACTTTGATTGAGCTTTAAAACCATCCAAAACTCCACCAATTCCGTGTAAATATGTTTCCTAGTGATTTCTAAGACTTATGATAATGTTTGAAATCAATATGGAATTTAAATTCCCAAAAAATCAAAGAAATCTTCAAATTCAACTTCGTAATGGCCCATAACAACTTCGTAACGGTCTAAACATGACTTCTCATGAGTCGTAACATGAATTTCACAACTCTTACGGTGTCCAAATCTCTGGTCACGGTCCGTTACTTGGACAAATTCTTAGCACAAAATTTGATATTTAACGGATTGTTACAGATCTATTACGGTCCTACTGTTACGATTGTTATATGTCTATCACGATCCGTTATATTAAATTTCTAGTCTTGCACCTTTCACTAATTTACATTTTTTGACTTCGTTTTAACTCTGGCTTGAGTGTCATTTTCTCCGGTGCCTTTTTAATTCTTTTCTCATGTGTTTTCTACAATAAAATACAAAAGTTGGGTAGATTTTTATTTTTATAAAATTAAATCAAACAAGATCATAAATGATGCATGCTCAATAAAAATGAATCCTATTTCCATTCCAATCCATAATGATCCGTGCTGGTCCGGCTAATCCATATTTCATTTTGATGCACCATTAAGGTGATTAGCGGGCGCCAACCTTGTTGGGAAATTTTTTAGGGAACTATTCCACAAGATATGTTTGGATTGAAGACTTTAGAAGTGTGTGGTGAAATGGAATATGGATGGATGAAATTATATAAATTCTATTTCCAAATATTGTGTTGTTACTTTTGACGAATTTCTAAGCATCACTTTGATGGAATGAAGAAAATGAATAAATATAAATTAAATTACTTGCTACCTTACCCTCAACAATTTATATTTATCACTCTTTTATTTTCAAAATCTCTTTTTCTCATATTGATATTATATTGATAAGATAATTTTGTTTACATTTGTTTTAATTTATATCTATTTTTTAAAAAAAGTTGAGCTAATATGTATATGTCTATATAATTAAAATAGTTTGATTTATTTATTGTTAAAGAAAAATAGTCATAATTATTACTATATAATTATATATATCCTTTAGTTTTTCTTTCAATCCAAATTTTTCATATACGTAACTGAACGCCTAACTAGATGATTTTGTAACCAAAAAATTACATAAGTACATGATTTAGGCACTATTTGGCTGAGATGATTAGTAGATAAAATTTATCTATAAGTAAGTTTAAAGTTATCTTAGTGTAATAATTTTATAATGAGACTGATAAGATGATATAAAATGTACTCATTAGTGAAATTAAAAACACAAAGGTAGGTTGCTTATTTATTCTAGAGAAATAAGTTAATTAATTGGATCATAATTAACTACTTATTACTGATTTAATTTACTTTATCCAAATGCTTAACTACTTCTTTGAAAATTAGTTTAATAAATAACTTATTTATCACACTTAAAATTTATGTTGAGCTAGTTTAGCTTATTATCACACAAATTATGTTACGACAAGATGATGATTTATTACTTGCCTATTTACTTTACTATCCTTACATGGTGAACACGTAAGATTTTGTAAATCGTTGCAAATAACGATGTCATCATATAAAACATAATCATATTGCTTCTTTTATATTTTCTTTAGGATTTAATGCTTCTTTTATGTATGTTATATATAATATATATCTTCCTATATATATTTCTGTTATGATATTTTGGAACACAATATTAATGGTGTTGCCATTCAAAATGCAAATCAATTGCGTCTCTAGACTACCCTAAAAGATAATGATGCAATAAATAGTTTTGCTATATTTGAACACATTATTTGTGTCATGGTTATTTCTTAAACAAAAGTGTTTTATTGCTGAAGTGATATAATAAATGTCTTTTATTATTCTCAAATTTTGTAGCGCAACTCAATTAGCAATGTTATAAACTAAAACTATAATCAACTGTCTCTCCAGGTATTATTTTGTCACAACTCAATAGTGTCCTAAAAAATGACCATTTTTGAAAATCGGACTGCCCAACTGATTGCATCCCTAATTATGTGTCCTTAAATGATCATTCTGTTGCCATTTTTTTTTGTTATCTTGGGACACAATATCAAACCATTCTTATAATATAAAGACGCAAAATTAATCGTGCACATTAATATTAGGATGCAAAATGTAATGTTATCCTCCGTCCTTCAAAATATTTATGATGCAAGAAGCGAGTATTGCATCCTAAAAGTTTTATGTAAATGGTGATTGATTGCATCAATTATTATGCATCATTAGATGACCATTTTGTTGCAGTGAATTGCATCATTTTCATTACAAAATTATATTTCTATTGTGCGAGATTAATTAATTTAATGTGCGAAGTCATTTTTCATATATTATTATGGCCCAAAACAATATTACAACGAGATGGGACTTTATTACTTGTCTATTTTACCTTAATATTCTAAACTTATAAACTCTTACTATTTTCCAAATCAATATTATCATGACCCTATGAAGTAAGATATAATTTTTATATATCTTATCTCCCTAAAATGCCTCGTAAACTTTTAATGACAGTATTGTTCACTTTGGCCTTTCTTGACTCATAATTCAACTCACAAATTTGCAATGATCTTGGAATGCCACCTTTGTCAAAAGGATTTAGACAATAATTGCATTTAAATCATATGATTTCCATATAATCCTTTTTATTAACTTTGGGATTCACTTGTCAGGTGCCACCACATACATGTGTGTATGCAGCCATCATTCTCAAATTCATTAATGTTTTTAGAAGTCTCAATTAATGCGTCCTGTTTAGTTCCAAAAAAGCCCAACAATATCAATCAAACATTTGCAATTAATTGTACAATTTCACAAATTTAATTATTGCCAACAATTAATGCCATAAAAGATGCATAGTCCTAATATTTAGAATCATGAGTTAATGTGCACATTAATGCAAATTGTTATCAATATGAGACTTGATTAGCTGTTATTTTCTAGTTGTCACATGATAAATGAATGGTGCAAGTGTTTTGCCTATAAATTGAGAGGAAAATACAACATAAACGAAGCAAATTAAAAAGAAATCTCTTCAACATACTTTTAATAGCTTTTTAATTTTCTCTCTCTTCTCCTATGTCTGTGAACATTAGTACTATGAGGATTTGGGTCATGTTGCTTGCAAGAAACAGCAGCAATGCCCTCCCTCCACCATGGCCATCAATTGCTGACATCAACATTCTGTTTTGTTGAGGCTTAGAGTCCGATCCCAGAAATGAACTCAAGCATATGAAGGTGATGCAACTTTAAGCTTCTATACGAATACATATATATCATTTCAAAAGTTATAATCTTAATTAATTATTTGTTCTCTTTGATTCGGTAGATGAGTTGCAAAAGTGATTGCTGCTCGTGATGTCAAGTGGAGATTAACTTCTCATTGTTCATCACTAGTTGTCTGATTCAAAATGTGCCTGAAGTTCAAGAGTGAAACAATTCACCACCGCGAATCATATGACACAAATGGATGGATCATTCGTAGCGGAGGAGAGTTCACCAAGATAAAAACAAGAAAAATCTTTGTACTCAAATGACTTTTATCTTTACAACAAATTCTTTAAATCGTAATATCATATGTAGTAGAATGATTTTCAGATCTGTTCTCATGTAATCAAAATGTGTTTGGAAGAGTTGTGCCTTACATTTAATCTTTTCATCATTCACCTCTTTTAGTTTTTTAAATCAGTAACAATGCATCTGAATCTCAATCATAGTTTTAAGAAAAAACAAAACAAATAACTTGTTCACATAGATATATAAATAACTTTTTCCTGCAGTAGTTAAGGAGTCAAATCGATCCATTACAAAACAAAGATATATAAGCATAGCGTTGGCTCGTAATATCTGAAGAAAGTTCAAAGTAAATGGTACGTACTCATAGGATAACATGCATTTAAAAAATATAAATATATTCAAATCGCATTATTACGCATATCAACACCTTCAAATTTCTTAGTACGTATTATTACGCATTATTACTCCTATAGATAAAACACATTTTCAAATTCATGCAGAAAAGATTAATGCCCTCGAGCATAAAATATGTTTGGGTAGTTCATGTACGAGCAATATTAACAATGCATTCTTGAACATTAAAGAGAGCTTTCCACAAAAAGACACTAATAGATGGCTGATTAAATTAGCTGGCATCATAAATGTTAGAGGCCTATACATATATAGATGATAGCTATATGATTATTTATTGATAAGAATTTGTGAGATTATAGTAGACGAATTAATTGATAATATTAAAATAACATAAAGTTAAAAATATAATTTGCCTTCTTATATGCATGTGATAATTTATTTTGTCATACCGTAATAATTGTTTAATATCTTTTTCCAAATAATTATATTTTATTATGAAAATATTCATTTTTTCAATTTTAGTCAAATTATCATGTTTAGAAGTAAAAAATGCAAAATTAGAGGCGTGAAATATTAAAATTAATAAATATTGTACATAACTTTATAATCTTATGTGCATGTGATAACTAGTTTATAGCATAATAATTATTTTAATATTATTTTCAAAAAAAATATTATGAAAATGAAAAAAATATGATGCATGCATAATACAATATATAACTTTGTGTTTAATCTTATTTCAATTCATTTTCAAATGGAAATATCGGATTTTTCTCACATTCAAGCTTGTGTCTCTGCCACTTGCTCTTTTTTAGTTCTTATTACGCAAAACTTTGCTCATTTCTTTGTGTATCTGGCACAGAAAGCAAAATCTGTTATAGTCTGCTGCTCATGTTTCTTTCTTTCTTTGGCCGTAAATGAAATTTGCATTTTTTTTTTAAGCAATCTTTCTTGTTTCTGTGACGAACTTGCGAAGGCATGAGCATCACATGCATTGTGCTAAATTTTGTTCACTATTATTAGTATGATCTAGTTCTTGAAATTTCTATGACAAAGTTGGTCCTTTTGTTTAACTATTATAATATTTCTTAGTCTAACCTAAACTTCACTTTTGGTTTAGTTTCAAGCGAAAGTACAAGGTGAGTGGGTAAATTTACAACATAGCAAAACGACATATGATACTTCTTTTATTTATGATATTATCTTAAGTAAAGATTATTATTGTTATAATTGAAACATATCTTGAGCCATGAAAAGTATTTATGATATGTTTTAAGAATTTCATATGAGATGGAGTATCCTCTTACATCAAAATATTTTCAGGGAACAATGCTTGTGAACTTAAAATAAGTTTACTTGATATTGATATATGATGGTGATATATTATTTTTCTATTATAAAATTCCATGTGTACATTGACCATGCTTAATGAAAAAGGTCTTTGGAACCGCATTCGATATACATAAAGCCTTTGAGGAGTATACCAGGTGTCTTTGCCCTTTGGTGCTGATCTGCGTGCACGTATTGACCCATGATATGCTCTGCATATTTGAGAATCATGATTAGGTGACACACAATCATGATTGGGATACAGATTTGCTCTGCGTATTTGAGACTCTTAATTGTGAAGCTCTACTTAATTGTATGACACACAATCGAGGGATACGTATTGACCCATGATTTGCTCTACATATCCATGACTCTTGATTATAAAACTCTACTTAACTGTATGGCACATAATCATGGAGGATATGTATTGACCGACGATGAGTACGTGCAATGACACATGTGTTGAGTTTAATTATGAAAATGATGATATCTTGAGTTACTTTTACTTATGTGAAAGTTCATATGATTTGACGAGATATGTTATATGTGATATGCTTTAAATGTTTTCTCATGTGAAATAAATGTGGTTATTTAAATGTTATATACACTCGTATTGTTTTCCCATGTTCTACTTTTATTTCACTCACTGAGCAAATAATTGTTGGTCGAGCTTAATTTTGCTGAATATAGAAGAGGTCGAGCCGCTGGGATGTCTTAATTTTGCTTACTTTAATCTCCTTTCACTTTTATTTTTGAAAGCATGCATGTAATAAATAGTCTTAGATATTATAATTAAGATTGTGAGTAACTCTTTGTAAGGTTGTATAAGACTTGATCCTGTAGAGTTATATGTGAGATGATTTGTGGGAAAAAAATATAATGACAATATGTGAATGTCATGTCTTATAGCTTTTTATTAAAATAAATATATATATATGTGTGTGTGTCTTTCGTATATGTTGGCAAATACCATAAGATAAGTAAGGGAGTAGGTTTTGTCGATTTTATTTTTAAAATTACTAAATATAATTTAGGGATGCAATAATTGAGATTAGAATTTATTCACGGAGTTGGGTGTGACATGAACAATATTCAAAAAATGCGTCAGGATGGAGGCTAGGTATTAGAAAATTACATTATGTCTAATCTGCTTTGTTAGCTAAAAGAGTCCTTGGTCTTCTGAATCATGAACCAAATCCTTGGGTGCAATTGATAAACGCTAAGTACGAAAACCTTCATCCCTGACAACTTGCAAACACCACCCAGCAAACTTCTTGGTGCTATCCAGCAGGAGATAAAATTTGGCCTCAAAAAATATATAGGCAATGGGCGTTCAACTAATATTTAGAGATGCTTGGCTTTCCTGTACACTATTAATTTTAATGCCTACTTACATCAATATGGACATGTCACTTGATACAATGATGGTAAGTGATTTTATCTTGAATAATGAACATTGGAATATGCATTTACTATCATTATGTTTTGGCTCCCCTCTTGTTACTTCTATTTTGAATATCTTTCTTTCACCTGTTGCCAGTGATATAAGTGATTTTGGGTCCACGACCCTCTTGGCAAAGCCTATGCAAAACAGTTTATTATTCCTTGTGCCGCCAATACTCTCCATCACCTCATTCTAGATGGCCCATCTGGAACCTCACTTGGAAACTCAGAATTCCCCAAAAGATCAAGCGGAAGCTCCTCCATTGTCGATTACCTAGCTTGGCATACAAATTTTCATCCAAACCAAATCTGATATGCACCACATGTGGTCTCCACCTAGAAACAATTCAACACATCTTCTATGAATGTACCAAATCTAGAAACCTCTGGACATACTTTCAATCCAAACCTAACTACAGTTTCTAGGGCTCTTCCCTTGATGACAAATCTAGAAGCACCTTGTTATCTCTTATTGCCTTCTCTTTCTAGGCACTCTGAAAGAGACGTAATGAGTCTCATTTTGGTTTCAAACGGGCAACCACTGAGGAACTTTGGTCATATATTTTGGCCTGTATTCAGAATATGAGGATTACCATAGTTCTGAGGCACATTGGTCACATATTTTGGTCTGGTATTCGGAATATGAGGATTATCATAGTTCTGAGGCACATCATCACACCGTGCACTTCTTCATCCCCTGGACAACCTATCTGTCCAATGGGAGCTGCCGCCTACTTCTTGGGTCAAGATAAACTACTGTCTGCTGTCGGACCTTGACCAGTGGTGCAGGGTTTATTATCCGGGACACTAACGCAACCTTTATCTAATTACCAGGTCACTAACGTTCTTCAAGTTGAAACTTATGGTGCTGTCTTGGGACTACGCGCTTATCAGCAGCATGACATTCGGAATGTAATTCTGAAATTAGACTCCTCAACCTTAATCGATGTCATCAACAGGAAATCGGACACACCTTGGCGTATTTGGACAACCTTGAAGGAAATCTATCATCTTTTGTCACTTTTTGAGCATACAAAACGTATACAGTGCCCTAGGACATGTAATCAAGCCGCAAATTGTCTTGCAAAGTTGGCCAAATCCACCTCTAAGGATACCTTTTGGGATGTAAACCCCTCTATGGGGTATGCATAATATTTTGTACAAAGACAGTTTTGGTCACTTAGTTTAATACATAAGCTATTTCATCAAAAAAAAATTGGAAGAATTTGTGCGGTGCTTATTTTTTGCGTACTTGTTTTCTTTTCTTATACAGATGGATGTGGAGAAACTTAAGAAGATGACTGGTGCAGTACGCACAGGTGGAAATGGCAGCATGCGCAGGTTTCTTTGGACTTTATTTAATAGTTTACAAGCTTTCGGTACAAAGAAAACATCTACTCTACCGCAGATATTTAAGTTACACAGTTGCTATGCTATAAAAGCTAATTGCTTGTGTTTGGTATGCTTGTGCAAAATTTTTTAGATGCCTAAAACTTTTGAAAAGTATATTGGTTGTGACCCCAATTATTTGAAGTCTTTAGTCATGTCTGTTTCCGTGCTCATTTCTTGTCATGTTGTCTGTGGAAAGAATTATCATAACTTGATATCTTTTGAGAAGGGTCATAATTTAATATTATATTTTCTGTGTATGAAAATCATTAAAGTATTCATTTCTGAAAGACCAAACTTTTAGTTGCATAGTGAGGTTGAATGAAGAGTTTTTACTAGAATTGATATGTGACCATTTCATTCGATTGAATATCTTTCTTTTTAAATTCTTTTTAAATACATTGGTTCTATTAACTTGCTTATTCTTGATGTACTTGTCAAGAAGAAGTCAGTTCATAAGACCACCACAACTGATGACAAGGGGCTACAGAGTACCTTGAAAAGTAAACATTTCTGCCATAGAAGAAGTTAATATTTTCAAACATGATCTTGTTATCTAATTTCTTAACCCAAAGGGTAAACATGTTCCTTAGGCAACTGAACTGGCTGTTGACAAGTGGATTCTTTAGATTCTTACTGGTTCCATGTTTTTTTGCCAGTGCAAACTTCAATTGCTGCCAACACATGGGTTGTCAGTGGATCTCCTCAAACAAAAAGTATGAATATTCCTTTCTCTGTTAAAAAAACCTGAAGTTATTATCTGCATTATATGTTGAACTAGTTCTATTGCATCTTCATTTATGCTCCACCACTGGGTATGTGTGTAACTGGAAACTCTGTTTTCTCCTGCAGAGCTTCAAGATTTTTGGTTTTTTCTGGTTTACCTACCTTAACTGTGAAGTTGTTGACCTTTTTCATAGACTATTAAAATATCCATTTACCTTTACTAAGCTAATCAAGTTTTTGGTATTATCCCACTGTAACTTTACTTTCATGTAAGCCTTATGTTTTATTTATCCAATTATCTTTATAACCTCTTATCTATCTTTTTTAAGAAAAATAAAAAAATTACTTCAAAGGATAAAGACGCAATTTTTAGTTATTTTATCTCAACTGTATCTTTGATATTTCATGACATATTTTCTAATGTTAATAAATCCAAAAAAATGTAATTGGATAAACAAAAAGTAAAACGTTGATGAAAAAACTGATGGGTAGGTAGAGTGGAATAGTTGTTCTTGTCTCTGTATGGTAACGTCCTTTTATGTTGTGTCTGGCATGACATATGCTCGAGTAATGGTCAACTTATGAGTTTAGTCTTTGGAATATATTCGTCCCTGAAATGTCATCGACTCGGAACTTTTTATTCTATCTATTCGTAATGTTGTATTGATGACCTATGTTCAATAGGTAAGATTAGATTCTCTTTCAAACTCTCACAATCATTTTTAAAATGTTCTCTTTTTTATAATAAAATGCTCACAAGAAGAAAAGAGAGAAAGAAAAGAAAAATTAAAATGATAATTTTAAGGAAAACATCTTTTTTATAACTTGAAGTTTTTTCTTCAAATGCTTGAATAAATGTCTTTATTTCTAACTTTGGCACTCCTTTTATAGGCTTCAGCGCGTATAAAATTCGTCCAGAATTTATTCCACAATTTTCTCCTTTAAATATAACCATTATTGTCCATGTGATCCGGAGAATGATCGACCGCACATCTAGATCGGTCGACCGATTTATGTGACCGTTGCGCGATTTCTTCAGCGGTCCATCGACCGTTATCGTCTCGACCGGTATTGTCTTGATCGGCAGGTTGACCGACCTGCACTATTTTAAACATAATTTTTTGTACAGTTATTCAAATTAAATAATCTTGGATTATATGGATGGCTAATAAAATTTTCTACAACTTTAATATTCATTATTCATCCAGAATCTAATAAAATCATAGTCAATTATTTAATCAGTGCATAAAATTGTCACTTTTTTTAAAAAAATTCAACTTTTAATTTTAATCTTTGAGATTTATATCATTAAAATATAATTATATATATCATTAAAATTTTGTTCCAACTCGAGAGATGATAATGCTAAAGAAGAGGATGATGATGATGTTGTCCCTGAACTGCTGGAGGGACAGACATTTGAAGCTGCCGCAGAAGAGAGAAGCAAGCTTCATAAATGGCAGTGCGGTGAGCTCCCTTCATGCATGTTGTCCGGACCATTTTGCAGCAGCTGGAAGTACAAAAGCGGATTCTCATTTCTTCGTTACATGCTAAGCAAGAAGCAAATCTTTTGTTGTTTTCGTTGTAGCTTTGAACCCATGCATGATATCTAATTGGAATTCCTTTTTGTTGTCGAGCATATATTTGAATGAGTTCTTGGACCTAAAAGTGTTCTGATTTATATTTCATAATGGAGTCATAAATTTAATCATGGCTATAATAATTCTGGATATGAGATCGCAAAGAGTTATGTTTGCCGCATAATCTTAACTTTGTTGGGGAAGCTAATGAAATCATCATAAGAAACAAGGTTGTGAAGATTAAAGGAGTAAAACCGTATGAAAAGAAGGAAAAACTATCACCAAAAGAACATTAAAACAAACTAGTGCCCAATTGGCTTAGCATTATATATCCACTTGTTTCAAATATATTTGTTCATATATGCAAGTTAAAATCTATTCTTTAAAAAATGAGGAAAGAAAACAAAAAAAAAATGTTGGGAGATAAATGAAGGCTAATGCTCCACAGAATTAAGAAGTGTGCCATGCCATAGCAATGACTTGGTGTCATCTCCTTCAAATCTGATTTGGAACACTGGAAGAGTTCTCTGGTGTGGATAAGTTTCAAATTAAAATGAGGGTGCAAGAACAAGAACATGATGTTCCTGCTGGAAGGGAATCTCTTGGTGCATTATTTATAGCCAAAGAGAAAAAAAAACATGACAAAGTTACAACAAGATCCAAGCATATGTGGAGTTTGCACATAAGATTTATTCATCACTCTAATCACCACTGGCAAACTATACACACGAAGGATTGCTCAGACGTCCCCGTCAAAAATATCTAAAACTAGATTGCAAACATTACAACCAACTGTTGGATAGGCCACCTAGGAAGTTGTAGATGCTTTGGATGTGCGTTGCTTATTCCCAAGGATGATCACCATGACTGTCACGTCGTCATGGTATTTTCTTCTTCTTCCGGCAGGAATTCTCAGCAGTTCTTCTGTGCTAAAACCTGATAAATTTTTGTAGGACACCACTATATGAGCAATCAATTTAACACGAATCCAAAAAATAATACACGATTTTCCAACCATTTAAACACGTTAGAGTACTTGTAAGCTATGTGCAACTTTTCCAATATATCCAAAATGAATTTATTAGTGTTTTCGCACTACCTGCAATAACAGAGACAATGTGTTTGTTGCCAGTATGATTCTTTAGCTTGAGCTTGAGCAACTTTTTACATGTTCTTTCTCAAGGGAAGTAAGATATAAAGAGATCATATGATCATTATCCATTTAAAACTTCAACTTACATTCAAGTTTGAGATTCGTATTTTTCTTTTGTGAACTTTTATCCAGTGTCCACACAAAAGCATAAAAAAAACAAAAAACAAAGGCTAACTAGATATACAGCTCTTTTGTACAATTGTACTTTCCATAGTTTGAATTTCAGTTAACATCAAGAGAAATATAGCATAGAAAACTGAAAAAGGTATAAGCCCATTTGAAATAGATCACATATGGAATGCCACAGTTGTCTTACATTTAAGCAAAATTTCAAAATCAAGAAGGTTGTTGATGAGATGAACTTCAGCACTAGTGACGCTAAATCTTCATATGTGATTTCAATATAAATGGGTATCTTTTACCATATATTAGAAGCAAATATAATCGTGACAACAAATTAAAAGATTGCTACTATACATAGGAGAGAGTTACAAGGCATTACATTCAGGTTTGGCCGTTTGAGATTAATATTGTTCTTTTGTGACCTTTTTATCCAGTGCCACGCCAAAAGCACAAAAGAAAATGCTAACTAGACATGGTAGAAAACAGAAGAGTTTAAAGATGACTCACTTGGTACAATTGTGCTTTCTACAGTTTGAATTCTAGTTAACAACAACAACAACAAAGCCTTATCCTACTAGGTGGGGTCGGCTACATGGATCATACGACTCGTTGATCCATGCTCATGAGAACCACAGGGTTTTACGCTAGCTGTCGGGGCCTAACACAACCCTCCTCCTTTATCCGGGCTTGGGACCGGCTATAAAACATAGGCGAAGATTCGATTGAATTCTAGTTAACATCAAGATAAATACAGCATAGGAAATTGAAGAAGGTATAGGCCCATTTGAAATCGATCACATACAGAATGCTACAGTTGTCTTACATTTCATCTAATTTTAAAATCAAGAGGTTTATTGATGAGATGAACTTCAGTACTAGTAATGCTAAATGTCATATGTGGATTCAATAAAATCTCTATCATTACCATATATTAGAAGGAAATGTAATAGTGACTGCAAATAAAAATATTGCCACTTCACATACGAAAAAGTTACAATGCACTTTCAGAAAACAAGACAAACTTTACCTGCTTTTTGTGCTGCTCTAATGACAAGCTGCTCAATCAAGAACTTTGCAGGATCATCAAATGGATTATCATGGATAAACTGCTGAACTATCTGTACAACTTCATCATTCGTGAAGAAATCAAAGAGTCCATCACTACCTACAACCACAAACAAATCATTCTCCGATACTCTATGGCTCATCGTAAATGGATGTGTATAAACATAAGGCGGACTTCGCAGATCACGAACACGGAGAATGCCCATAAGTGCATCATTCAATTTTCTCTGTAAAACAAAATTTTGGTAAATTAATATGATGTGTAATATTGTCTAATCATAAGTTAAATGAGTGTAAAAGATTAAACTACCTTTTTCAAGTATCCAACACCAAGTGCACGAGTAAGTTTCAGCTTTCCTTTCACTCTTCCACCAATGATTGATGAAGGATCATCAGGGTGATCAGCCAAAACCTTCTTATACTCTGCCTCATTATTCACATTATGGGTCTCAGTAAGTTGTATGGCTTGAACTGGACCATTTCCAAGACTTGTAGCTAAAACCGCTCTACTATCCCCTAGATTCATAATGTACAAATCTATTCCATGCAGCAGTACAGTGAGGACAGATGACCCAATGGAAACTAAATCTGGTCGGTCTTCCATTTCTTGCTCTACCATGAACATGAAATCATTTTCTGCTTGTGCAAGTGCGCGAACAAGACAATCTAAAACACCTCTGCGGAAAGACTCTGATGAAAAATCTTCGTCTGAAGACTTCGCTGCCATACTTTCCTCATGTTTGTTTTCATGTCCTGGATTGCTGATAGCCAAGGACAGCTTACTCTTGACACAGCCATCAGTTGGACATTGAGAATTATTGTCCTTAAGAGATGCAATGCAATCTTTGTGTTGCTTGACATTGCATTCCAAGCAGTAAAGGTAATATCCTATGCTTTCGTACAGAGTTCCTGCTAAAAAGTCAGCAGCATCTCTACCATTGAATCCATCGTATACTCCACAAAATAGCCATCCATTTTCTTCAGAGCACACAGCTTGGACTCGATCTTCTCCTGCAGCACCACCAGCCATTTGTAAATCCATAGCATTGAGGAAAGTTGAAGACTGGACTCTTGTAGGAGCACTCATTGATTTCCAAATGCTGCTACTATTCTCTTGGCCATCAATCTCACTTGAGGCACTACCACCTAATGTAGACATGTTGCCAGAGGACGATGTGATCAAATCCAGTCTTGGAAAAGAGGGAGAGGATGGAATTCTTCGAAAGGACTGCGGTGAATCCAGTCCAGGCAAGATCTCCTCCCCTATGACACCATTGCATATGTTTGTGTTCGCTAGAGTGAAGTTTGCACTAAGCGCAGCACCGGACAAACAAGAAAATGAACTGCTACGCAGCTTAACGGCAGATTCTTCAGCCTGGAAGCTGGAAGAAATTTCAAATTTGCAGTCCCTTTTGGAGATGGTGCTTTGATAGGAACTGCACTGATACTCAAAGCTAACATTAAGATCACTGGAGGTCTCAGAGTTGTTCTCAGGTTCTTGCATTGTTTCAGGAAGCAAGTACGAAAAGTTTCTCAATCCGTGCGGGTATTCTGTAGCTCTTTGTTCTATGGAGATCTCTGCTCCCATTTTAGAATAAGTGACAGAGCTTTCTACACTTAAAAGCAAATGTAAAAGAAACCTGCATACATTTGTAGACAAGGTGTTTAACATGAATTGGAGCAAGGGCAAGTGCAAGCAAAATTAAACCATAAACTTTCTAAGTCGTATCATTTTGCATTCTGAGCCTATATGAGGTTCATGCTAACATCGAGAGGAAGAGATGATTCAAGATATCATCAATAAACCAAGTGTACAATGAGGAAACCAGCAAATTCCAGAAGTTGTTAAAGTAAAGAGGATGGACTTGATAACAAAAGAGGGACATCATTCAACATTATTTACTCTTTGAAGGAGTCAATCGTTATAATCAAGGAATCACAGAGCTAAATATGCTTTAATTCTCAATCCACCCATCAGAAAGAAATTGCCACAAGTTTAACCAATAACAATTTCATCAGTTGTAAAGATTCAGATGAACCAATTTTAATTCTGGTAGCATCCTTGTGTTGAAGACTGCTTACAAGGGAAGTTTAATTTCAAAATCTATGAAGTCTAGCAGGAAACCCTGACTAAAACTAAACAAGAGCAACATAGATTTCTGACCCAAAAAGGACAACCCCTTCTATAAAGAAATATTATGCACTTATGTCAGGTGACACAGAGAGCAGTGCTTTACCATGAGAATCTGAAAATTGAATGTTAGACCTTATTTTTTCAAATGATTTCTCATTGAAATGTCAGCAAAGCCCATAAAAGAACAGGAAAAAGACTTTAACTCATGTTTGGATCACTAAGAGAACAATAATTTGGAACACAAATTAGGATGATACAAACCGAGATTGCAGGATTAAATGCCTTCCTAACAAGAAATAGTGCCTATCTATGCTAACTTTAAAATCCGAAGTATAATCTTGGAAGTAAACATCTTAACGATAAGAAAAACGGTGACCAAAAGTTGCAGAAGCCAAAATTATCACCTGCCAACTAAATGGAGGCCTTCTCCTTAATGCATGAACCCATGGGTAAGATACAGCACGAGCAGTGCCAACAGTTGACTTCTTGAAAGCAATCTTCTGGACGGAAAACAAAGACGATCGATGTAAGCAATCCAGAAGAAAAAGCAAAAGGAAACTGTCAGAGAAATCAGGTGAATATACCACTGTTTCCATGAACTCAAAACCTGAACATTATCAGGCACTGCAGATGATTCACTCCCCCCATCCCCCAAAGTATAAATCTCTGATTATAATCCCCAAATCAACGATCTGAACAGAGAAACAAAAAATAATATGCATGTTACAAGAGGAATTTTTTCACGCCATAACTTCAGAACAACATTGAGGCATATCAATAAAGCCCGGACCACAGTGCCAAAAAAAAAAAATTCTTAAACACAAGTCTGATCATCAAGAAATCATATGGCTTTCAGTTTTATGAGCCCATAAAATAGATTCCTCGAGCTATGTACTACAAATCAAGACTAATTCAGGAAAACTCTAAACAAGGATCAACAGCTGCATAAGAAAGAAATTAGGATGAACAAAACCCACACACACCCACCCAAAAACTAAAAATAAAAAAAGGAGGAAATAAACATCCAGCATAAGATTAAACCAACAGAACGAGGGTTCATGTCAGACACGGACCATCTCCAAAACTCGAAGCAATAAGACAGAATGATCACCTGAAATATTTAGAAGGCTGTGCGCTGTAGTCAGGAAAGGAGATGCACTGTCAAAGACAGAACAAGGTGCTTGTTGCCGCTGGAGGGAAGAAGAAACGGATGGTTGAGAGAGAGAGAGAGAGAGAGAGAATAAGAAGAGGAAAAGGAAGGTGTGGACGAGGGGGGGGGAGAGAGAGAGAGAGAGAAAATAAGGAGAGAATCGGAGGGAGAGGAGGAGGAGGACGTCGAGTTGACCGGCTCGCTCGATCTTTGTAGTCCGTTGGTTGGATTCACTGCTTGGATTCCGCGCAGAGCGTCAACATCAAACATTACATCACTTCAGAATCAGTCCGCACGTGGTGGATCCCACACCGCTGCAGCGCCCCCAAATCCAAACCTCACAAATGGAAACAAAAACACTTTTTATTAAAATTATTTTTTGCATATTTCTTTTCAAAAGTAAGACAGATTTCTCATTTCAAAAACTTTCAAGATCATTACTTTTTTTTTTTTTTGAATCAATGCCCTTTATATTAATAATTAAGGAAAGCAAAAAGAAAAAAAAACGATATCTTGTTAAACGATTCGAATATGTAACAAAATTCTGATTAAATTCGGGTGGTCGTCCGTCTGCCTACTACTAACAGCAAAAAGTCAGTTATCATAATTCTTCTTTTTTTTTGTGTTATCCATAATTGCTAATAATTTTTCACATACTAATTTAGAAACTTTATTATCTGTGAGTATATGTTAGTTATCATATTTTTTTATCCTAATGACCTCAATTTAATTCAAACAACGATTCGAGAATCTGCGAAATGAGACCCTTAATGATGATTAAAAAAAATAGTAACCGTGGTTAAGATGATTGCTTGGCCTTTGTGCATTGTTTAATTGTTTTCATTTAGAAAACGTGCATGCACTTTTTTATGAAAAGATGTAAAAATAAATAAATAAAAGAGCATTATGACGTTTGAATCTCTTCATTAAAAGTATGTGTGCATATAATTGAGCCACAATTATCTTCTTTCGATTTAATTTAAAAAAAAAAGATATTGAAGAAGACTATAAAATAATTCGATTCCCCAAGTCATGTTTTTTGGAATATGTTTTAAGTTGTTAATTTCTTTTTTCCATGGCATATTAGTTAAATATGGCATATTACGACTAGCCACGTTTGCTTAAGCTTATAAGTTAGTTTGTAACTGAGTTTATAATATGACTATAAGGCCTTATTTGACTAAACATATAAGTTAACTTGAAGAAAGATTAACATTTGGTAACTTTATAAGATAAGAAGATATTAAATTTACTTATAAGTTAAAAAAATAAGCAAGAAGAGGGCTATTTATTTTTTCTAGAAAATAAGTTAATTAATTGTATCATAAGTATTTAATTATTATTAATATAAGTAGTTTTATTACAACGTGTAACTGCTTATTTTTAAAATAAGTTCCAGATAAAAAAATATTTATCAACACTTTGATTTACCAATTATTCTGTATCAACTAAGTCACACGGATCTTAATAAGGAGATACAATTTAGTTATAATTAAGCTAAACAGGTCCTTATTGTATTATAAATTTAAGAAATATATAAATGTGTGAAGCAAACTTTCCAGCAATATATGAACAGGAGTTATATTTGACACTATTATTGACCAACTCATCCGAATTATTGCCACAAGAATCTCAAGGTTGGTTGGTCACGAATCATCCTAATTATTATTCGTTATTAACAGTGCAACAACACTAAGAAAGACACTAATGATACTAATAATTAATAACAATATCCACGTTTGATAACAATAGAAACCATAGATGAACTTGTGGGCAATTAATGTTCAACAGGTCGTGTTTATCTTCTTCACCTAGAAAAGACACGGAGATGGATCGCTCTCAAGAAAAATCCCATTCAAACATCTTGCACTTTTCTTCCTTTAAAGAAAAGAAAAGATGATTGGTGGATAATTAACCCGGTAGATTCACCAACCTCCTCCATTGGTGGTAGATGATCCTGCATGTTGCACACGAATTATTTGATTTGTATATTATATATAAGAATGTGAATTCGTACGTAATATGTGCAATAGCAATACAGTGCACTAAAAAAAATGAAAACAATGCAAACCCTTATTAATAATTTCTTTTAATTTGTTTCTTAAAATTTCCTCTTCAATTCTCAAATCAATTATTTGTGATAAAAAGAATACTAACATATCATGTATCTTATTCATCTGACATATAATGCAATTAGACGTTTAATATATGCATCTGATCAGTATTGTATGTGTTAATCACTGCACGTAGTAATTCTCGTATAAATAGTTCTGAATATTCACTAGCATTCTTGCGTACACTTCATGCATTATAATTAATTAACATCTTAATCTTAATTTGTGATAGTAGATAATATATCAACTTCAGTAAAATGGACAGTTTTGATAAAGAAAACAAGAATAGCGAGGAATAGTACTTGAAGGTATAGAATCAGGGTGGATATAACCTTGGAATTTATTTTTAAATGACAAATATTGTTAACCTTGGAATAAAGATTTAAAAAATAGGAATTCGAATATAATTTAAATTGGTTCTTTAATAAATGGAATCCATCTAAAATTAGGCTCCATCCGAAAAACTATTCTAAAGATTCATGGAGCCCATTTGTATTATATAATTAATTCATAAATAATCAATTATTTATTATATATAATAATTTTTTATATAATTTAATATTTTCATATCAATTATGAAAATCTAATTTGATAATTTTGAAATTTCAGTAGAATAATTTATATTTAATGATAAAGTTAAATATATATAATAATTTAAATTTATTATGTACATTTTAAAATGAAATTTTACAGAAGTTAGGCCAAAAAAATCACTCAAAAAATAATCCATTAATTGAATGGTGGTTTTATTTTTTAAAAAATAATTTTTAATTTAAAAAATCGATCCAAAAGAATCACAAATGGTTTTTTTTCAAAAACTACTTTCACCCACATCAAATGAATAATAATCGTCCACTAAAAATTAGAATAAGAACTTACTAAAGTCCTTTCTCAGCAAAATTGTAAAAGTGAGCTGCACATTCTTTTTTTTTAGTTTAAAACATTATCGAAAATATCCAATCACTTGACGTCCATTTAAATTAAAATCGTTGGATAAATTTATCACAAGAAAAGAGATTTTGGATTGTGTTCTTTCTATAAAATATTTTAACTCCTTTGAAAGTCCCAACAAAAGAACAATTCCATCCCTTTTCTTCTTCTTCTCCCCCCCCCCCCCCCCCCCCCCCCCCCCCCCCCCTTTTAAGTTCCTTTTTTAAAAAATTAAATTTACTCAACTAAATTTATAAAAATAAAACCATACGGGACCGACGTCACACACAGCAATTATTGGACAGTGAAAACGATTAAACAAGAAGAGAACCACCAAATTCTGCTGATCTAATTGGCAAACAAATTAATGGAAAGGAATCATAGCATTAAAATATGTTTACATGTCAAGATGAACGTAATTAATTAAACAATAGCAAGTTGCCCAAGATCAAGACAGAAACATCAATTGATGAGATCATGCATGCACCAAGTGCGTCCCACCCAACTTATTCTTTTCCCCCTTGAAGAATATGTGCATTTGTTAATGTAGAAACAAAGATTCATATGTCCTTAAGGCATCGTTGAGGGACGAGACAAAGAGCGGTAAAATTCATATACTATAATTTTGAAGTATAAATAGTTTTATTGCTTCTGTAGCACGGTAAATTGTTAATTTAGTTTTATATGAGTATACAAAAATGGGTAACAAAACTTTGATAGATGGGTGATTCAAAGGAAATAGTATTTTTTTCTCTCATAGTATAGATATTATCACCAAATATTCCTATACAATCCTTAATTTAACTCATTTTTATTGTTCAATTTATCATGTAAATTTTACATTGTCATTATTGTTAATTGTATCGTGTAAAATTTACATTGCCATTATTGTTCAAGTTTTATTCATTATAAAAAAAATCATTAAGAATTATCATATCTATTTACATATTTTTTATATAATGGTATTTCTCTTAATGGGCAAAAGCAAGCATTTTTAGATTGCTCTGTGGACGTAGAACAACAAAAAATAATAAAATAATAAAAATAACATAAAATTTATTTTTATTAAATATTTTTTTATTTTATACATTTGAATAATGTGATTATTATATTTTCATTGTGCATCGTGTTGGGTGTTACACTAGTTAATGTTAATAATTTATTTCAATCCTACCTCAACTGGAAATCTATCTGCTATCCAAAAATACATCATCTCGCTATGGGGATTTTGTTGTCTGATCAACAAGCTTGTGAGTTGTCAAAGTGTATCCCCCTGCCGAGGGCGTGGCTGTGGGGCGTGGAACCACAATCCAAATATTAGAGTCTATTTTATTTGTGATTCAGAATTAATTTATTTTCTTATCACGATATAAGTGTATTATTTTTAAGAATTAATTTAGAGTCATAGTCTAATTGTAATTACTATCATTTGTAAAAAGAATATCTATTTAAATTTTGCATCAATTCGAGCATAAGTCAATATGATTTGTAATCCTTTTTTTTTTCTTCATGCCTTCACATGGGAGTTATCTTAAGGATTTAATGGCCATCATACGCCTGCTTAGGCGTATGATGGCCATACGCCTCACGCCCACCGTCCGATCAAATCGAACGGTGGGCGCTGCTCTCTTTTTTTCATCGACGCAGAACGGTGGCGTCGGCGGCGCACCGGCGGAAGGACATTGCCATTGCCGGATCGGAAAGAAAGGGAGAGAGATCCCACGCCATTGCCGTCGATGTCGCCATCGCCGGCCGTCGTAAAGAAGGAGCAGCAGCAGCCGCCTCGTAGAGTCATAGAGTCGCGCCCAAAGGAGCAGCAGTCGTCGTCACCGATCTCTCTCTTGTGCGTGATCGAGTTGTAGCGCCCTCGCCTCATCGTTGTCGATGTTGCCATCGTCGGATCGGGAGAAAGAGGGAGGATCGGATCGCCTCGTGCCTCGTCGCCGCCTCGCCGCTTGGATCCCCTGCAATCGCTGCCGCCTCGTCGCTCGCACCTCGTCATCATCGTCGCCGTCGGATCGAGGAGAAAGAGGGAGAGATCGCGCCTCGCCCTCACCTCATCGCCATCGACGGATCGGGAAAAAGAGGGAGGATCGGGGATCGGATCGCCTTGCCGCTTGGATCCCCTGCAATCGCCCGCCCTCGCTTCGTCGTCGTCGCTGTCGCCGGATCGGGGAGAAAGAGGGAGAGATCGTGCCTCGTTGCTGCCGCCGTCGCTCATCGCCGCTCGCGCCTCGCCCAACGATGTCTCGTCCATCCGTCCGATTACATCGGACGGTGGGCAGAGGCGTACGGGGCCATGGGGGTCATATGTCTTATAAGGCCTATGACCCCATTAAATCCTTATCTTAATATCAGTGATTAAACCCAATTTTGTTAGTTAATTAGTTAGTTAGTAAGTTAGTTAGATAAGGTTGTGTCAATAACGAATCAATGAAAGTTAATAGTTTTGATTGTTGAACTTATCAGGTACTCCAGGCGTTCACTCCAGATGATTCAGCCATCACAACCACCAGGTAATATATTTATTGTGAGCTACTTATTTATAGTTGATTATAATAGTTAAATTCCTTTTTTAATAATATCAGTTCCTCCGTCACCGACGGGGCACGTAGCCGGATCATCACATAGTAGGTGATCCATTGGTGGGTCTGCTCAGCGTATCACTCCAGGTACGTGACACATTTTGGGAAATAGACAGTAGGAGATAGAGTTTTTTAAATATTTTTCTTTTGTGACAGTTGCTCCACCGTCGACGGAGAACATAGTCGGTATGTCTCGATCGCACGACCACGATCGTCATGTCACACCATGTTATTTTTTGTATATTACTTAATTTTATGTAGGAGCCAAATTTTATATATTTTCTTGTGATGACAGTTGCTACCCCACCGCCACCGCCGAGAATACCAGACGCTTCACCACAATCTAGCGTTGGCGAGCGACATCTTACGCCAGGTGATATATTTATTATTATTGACATTTCTCAATTAATTATATTAATTATTTTTTAATAATGTCAGTTGCTACGCCACCGATAGCACAAGCTAATGACTCAATTTATTCAGACGAGTGGACTGCTACTGATCATGTGGTACACATTAATCGAGGTGAGAACATTACTGTATATCTATCAATTATCACAATTTTAATTTGGTATGACACTAATGATTTATTATGTATTAGGGACCGTAGCTGATGTCGGACCTTCACAGCCTACCCCAGCTATATCGGATGATGATTCCTCTTCGAGTGATGAAGAGGGATTACACGATAATGGGGTGGTCACTGTGAATAATATTGCTCGACCGTAGGTTAAATAAGTTGTACAAATTTTGTTATAGTTTTGGTTATCATTGAAAGTTAATTCTTCTTTGTAATTGGCAGGACCACTTTCTTACCCACTAGTACCGTGCGGGATGTCAGTGCTCTCGTTCTTTTTCACTTACCGGAAGGAGCAGGATCCTGGAAAGATGTCTCAATTCAAGTGCGAGATGACATCTTTCGAGCCTTTACGGTACGATCTTCTATTTAGGTTACATAATTTGATTTATATTTATTTTAAAATTACTAAGTTTTAACGTTCTATTTGTATGAGGCAAATCAGTTTCATCCGGATCTTAGTTTAGGGACGATCCGGAAAGCTTTTGAGGAGGTCGCTGCGAACGCCTTCGAAATCGATTATACAAGTTTCGCAAGATCGTCACATCCGCCGGCCTCACTTTGGAGCAGGGCATACAAAGATGCCCAAGACATATTAGGTGCTCAGTTTGGGAGTCCCTCTGTAGGAAGTGATAAGTATGTATACTTTTACATTATTTTTATGAAAATTATAGTTTTTTTGAAAGTGTAAGTATTTGATGTTCACAAAGGACGGATGAACGATGGCAAAGGAAGTCGAAAAAGGCAAGAGTTAACTGACTTTCGAAGCCCGAGGCCCACATCCACACAGGGGGATCGATGCGATTTGACGAGCATCGACGACGCATGGTAATTTACATATAAATTCAATTAATCAAACTTTTGACTTATACTTATGTTATCAAATTTGAAATTTTATTGTAGGAGGAGAAAGAAGGCGGTCCCGTAGACTTTCATGTGGTCTATGAGGTCACGCATAAGAGCCGGAAGACAAATGACTTAATCACGCCCACTGCTCGTAGGCTTCTGGTAAGTCTCATGATATGGTCATTTGGTTGTTGCCGTTAGTGCAATATTTTTTAAATACACAACGTTTAAATTTTTTAGGATGAGTATAATGCAAAAATGGCTGAAAAGTATGGAGATTATCCGAGTATTCAGCTATCAGGTAATGTTTCTTCATTGGTTTAGTCATGTTTTTAATTTACATGATTCTTGATATATAATTTATATATTATATGATTTTATAATTTTTCTATTTCTTAGAGGACCCTACTGTTTGGGAAGAGGTGGTCGGCACGACACGAGGGGATACTTGCGTGGCCTCGGCACAGCCGCTCAGATACCTAGGAGGATCGGAGGAATGCAGGAGGTGCATCTGCTCCGAGCTCATCCGCTACACCTGATCTGACGCAGCTATCACAGCAGCTATCGCAACAATTATCGGAGCAGATATCGCAGCAGGTGTCGCAGCAGTTATCGCAGCAGGTGTCGTAGCAAGTGTCGTAGCAGTTGGGTCCTCTATTGCAAGCGATTCAGGGATTGATCCATCCCCGCGAGGCCATGGACCGAGCACGTCTGGGTCGAACATCCGGAATGATAACAATAACTCACAAACCTAGGATAGAAAACAAACTATGCATTTGTTACTTATAGACTTAAACATACATATAGTTTGTTAGTTCGGTTTAGTAGTTTTCGTATTCTTATGTCATATATGAGTACCCGGATCATCTTCGTACTTTTTAGCCATCTTCGCATTATACTCATCCTAAAAAATTTAAACACTGCGCATTTAAAAAATCATTTGCACTAATGTCATCAACCAAGTGAACATTTGATGAAACTTACTAGAAGCCTACGAGCACTGGGCTTGACCAAGTTGTTGGTCTTCCGCTCTTATGCATGGTCTCATAGACCATGCGAAAGTCCACAGGACCGCCTTGTTCCTCCTCCTGCAATAGAGTTTCAAATTTATAAAATAAGTATAAGATAAAAGTTTGATTATTCAAATTTGTATGTAAATTACCATGCGCTATCAATGCTCATCAAATCGCATCGACCCGCCTGTGTGGATGTAGGCCTCGAGCTTTGAACATCGGTTAACTCTTGCCTTGTCCGACTTTTTTGCCATTGTTCATCCGTCCTAACATCAAATACTTAGACTTTGAAAATTTATAAAAAATAATTTAAATGTAAACATACTTACTAGTTCCTACAGAATGACTCCCAAACCGAGCGTCTAACATGTCTTGGGCATCTTTGTATGCGCTGCTCCAAAGTGAGGCCGACGGATGTGACGACCTTGCGAAACTTATATAATTGATTTCGGAGGTGTTTCACAGTCACTTCTTCAAAAGCTCTCCGGATCATCCCGAAACAAAGATCCGAATGAAATTGATTTGCTTCCTAAACAATACTATAAAACTTAGTAATTTTAAAATAAAATAAAACAAATTATGTAATCCAAAAAGAAAATCATACCATAAAGGCCCAAAAAATATCCTCCCGCAAAGAAATTGGGTCATCTTTCCACGATCCTTCCCCTTCCGGCAAGTGGAAAAGAACAAAAGCACAGACATCCCGCATGATACTAGCGGGTATGAAAGTGGTCTACAATTTAGAAAGAACAATTAATTTTCAATGATAAACAAAACTATAATAAAATTTTTACAACTTATTTAACTTACAGCCAAGCAATATTATTCACGGTGACCACCACATTATCGTGTAATCCCTCTTCCTCTATCGAAGAGGAATCATCACTCGCTATAGATCGGGTAGGTTGAGAAGGTCCGATTGCATGTAATTGATATATATACAATAAGTTTTCACCTCGAGTGATGTCCGTTGCATGATATGTGGCAATCCGCTCGTCAGAATGTGACAAACCGGGTGATTGTGCTTTCGTCGGCGTAGCAACTGACATTATTAAAAAAATTATTTATGTAGTTAAATGAGAAATATAATTCTAATAATAATAAATATATCACCTGGGGTAAGGTGCCGTCAAAATATAATTCTAATAATAATAAATATATCACCTGGGGTAAGGTGCCGTCTGCCAACATTGGAATGTGGTGAAGCGTCCAGTAATCTCGGCGGTGGCATAGCAACTATCATCATAAAAAAATACTTAAGATACTTGCATGTATTTAAATTTGTGAAATATATTGAAAATAACCTAGTGTGATCTGTCGATGTTCATCGTGCGATCGAGACGTCTTGACTGTGCACCTCGTCAACAATAGAGCAACTGTCACAATAACAAAATAATTAGAACGATTGCATATATAAGATATATTAAATGCACAAGAAATAACTGGAGTGATATGTCGAGAAAATCCACCAATGGATCGCCTATTATGTGACGATCTGGCTATGTGCCCTGTCGGCGGTGCAATAACTGACATTATTAAAAAACTTAATGTAATTATTATAAGCAACTATAAATAAGCAATTGATAATAAATATATCACCTGTTGGTCATGATGGCTCACTCATCTGGAGCGAATGCCTAGAAGAGTGAGATGACCTAGAAGCTCGACTTCTAGTAACCTTAATTGAAAAAAAATTGACCTCTATTATTAGTAACCATGTATAACTGAAAAAAGTAACAAGCTTCCGTCATTAGAATAACTACGGGATTCATTCGCTTGTTTCATATTTTGATCTTCATCGTCATCGCTATAATCTTGATTCGACTTTGTTTGATTTTCTCAAATAAGACAATTATATGATGTCTTTTATATCGACGTAGTAATCGAAGACGTTGTCCTCGTACATGCTTCCTCGTAGTTTCAATAATTCATCATATGAAACGAACGGATTAATTTCTCGCTGTAATTTTTCAAATTTCCTAAATTCATAATTGTCAATTAATGAAATCACATAGCAATGATTAATTTTAAATTTTATAACATATTAAATAAATTATCTTACTCGAGATACGATGTCTCCTTTTTTTCATAATTTGCAAGGACATAATTCTTAACGGCGATGAGATCTCTATCACTCAGGACAACTTTGCGTCAAATATCAAGAAGTCAACACGGGTACTTGAAAATGGATAAAGTATTTATGTTAACTTCTCCTTCACTACCATCAAGATCCTTGAGACCCGAGATGAGTGTGTAGGCCTCTCTACTCATGAGCTTGATATTCTTAGGATGGCTTATCAACATCATGTAGCCATTCTTAGGCAGGTTGGCCTCAAATAGTGGAGCAAAAATAGGATAAATTGGCTTAGTAAAGGGGACCAAAATACAAAATATTTTCATGTCTACCCTCAGAGATATTGAAACAACCAAATCCTATCCATTAAAGATGATGCTTGAATTGAGTACCATAGTGAGAGCGAGATCTCCAAAACTTTTGTCAACCATTATCAAACGCTTTGGGCACCAGAGTTCCACCGTCCAATACCTGCTGAAAGTTGGCCCTTCTCCCAACAATTAACCCAGCTTTGACAAACCACTCCTCCCATTATGGAGGAGATCAAGACCTGTCTATGGTGTATGGCTGCTCGCAAAAGACCCCTGTCACGATGGCTACACCATCGAATTTTATTAGCACAACCACAAGATTTTGGGACCCAAGATCATTGATTCTATCTTAATTTTTTTGTACCAGTTTGTTTCCCTCCTGGTGGGGAAATATAAACATTAGTTTCATACCTAACTCTAAGCATCCTTGTTGTGTTTTAGATTTTCTCCCTATTTCATTATGTTGTGTATTATATTGTCTGCTATCCAAATCGTTGGCAAATTGGCTTAAGAAAACCCTTTCTGTGATCATCGACCACTCTCAATTTTCCTTTATCATGGGTAGGAGTATTCATGATTGTATCTTCATCGCCCAAGAATTAGCTCATTCCATAAACTGTGGCAGAAGAAAACACATTCTCATTAAGGTGGATCTTGAGAAGGTTTCGACCAAGTTTCATGGCATGCTATTGAGACAACTATGAATCTTATGAATTTCGCCTCGTAGTTTATCAGCTGGATCCTAACATGTGTCAAGTCCCCAACCTTCTCCTGTGTCACCAATGGTCATATATCTAGCTAGTTCAAAAGTTATTGTGGTGTCCGCCAGGGAGACCCACTCTTGACATATCTATTTGTTCTTATAGCTCAAGTGTTTTCCTCAATAAATTAGCAGGTCCATGCTAGAACAATAACCCCCTTTGTGCATGGATCTTTTAGTCTTAGCCATTTATTATATGTGGATGACCTTCTGATTTGTGTGGCTGCTACTAGGAAAAACTGTAAGCGCATATATGACTTATTGAAGCTCTTCATTTATCTTACAAACTTAAAGACCAACCGTGTTAAGCCTGAAGTCTTCATCATGTTATTGTTTGTGGGAAAAACCTTATCCTCTCCACTATGGGCTTTAGAGGGTCTTTTCCTTTTACTTACCTTGCATCCCAATTTCTGACAACCGAGTTCTTAAGTCTTCCCAGAAGTACCTTGTCGAGCACACTTCTTCTAGGTTCTCGGGTTGGGGTAGTAGGCTCTTATCAAAGGTTAGAAGACTTACCCTGATTAAATCTATTCTTTCTTCCTTGCGCATTCATGCCTTATCGTCTATACATATCTCGACTGGCCTCATTGAATCGATAGAGCATTTGTCTCGTAAATTACTCTACAGATCTAAGGGGGACAAGGGAGGAATTCACTTGTTTAATTGGTTCAATGTCTAGCTTCCTAGGGTTCTTGGGCATAATATGGACATCGTTAGAACTTAGCCTATCACAAAGCACATTCAGTATATTCTAAAACAGGAAAATTAGCCCTGGGTGCATCTTCTTATCAGCAAGTATGGTCCCCTTCAAACCTGGGATATGTGCTCTTCCTTGACCAACACCTCCATGACCTAGCGTCTAATTCATCAAGTCATTCCTAGTATGAGAACCGGTTTCATTAAACAAATTGGCAATGGCCTTCATACATCCCTTCTTTATGACCCTTGGATTTTTTTGATGCATGGATTTGGGAGAAGGATTCCCATGGAACAACAAATGCTAAATCAGTAGATCCATATGTTGGCATGTGCCCACCATGCCCCTGGCTGGAAGGCAGCCTTGGTCTAGTGTTTGGCGGATCCCAGTACTTCCGAGGGTGCACACTTTCATCAGGAAGCTCGTACATGGTTGACTTCCTACCATGGATGTGTTAATCCACATGCATGCTTGTGGTTTGGCCCTTGAGAATATTTCTTATCTGTTTTCATTGTACACTGCCACTTCAAATTTGGGACTGGTTACAATTCGAACTAAATTTCACTTTTGTCAATATTAATACTTGGGAGGAGGGGAGTTGGATTAATGAAGGTGCATGTTTGGATGGATTTTCGCAATAATGTGCACTTCATATCGTGGCATGCAACCGGGGCCGTTTGGTCGAAGGTGCTTGCGGCATTTCAGGATTATACTGAATCCCATGCGCCTGAGGCTACTTTCCCATCTTAAATCCCCTTCATGATCACCCTCCCTCATCACCCTCCATCACCCCCAGCAATCCTTCCGGACCATATGGGAGCCACCCGGTGTATCCTCGTGTTGCCTTAACAGACGGCGTCCTCACGAAATCCAATGAGACAAGAGGTGCTGGATACATTCTTAAGACTCATTCTAGACTTTTTCTTTTTGCAGGGGCTGCGGCACGACCGACAAACTATGCTCTTGAAATTGAAGTGTGGGCTGTACTGTTGTGCTAATTATGGAATCAGGAATGTGCTCATATTTTCTGACTTGGAGGTCCTCACTCGTATCATCAATCGACAAATCACATACCCATGGAGCATAAAAGGAATGATCATACACATTTGGAACACTATGTCTCGTATACAAACAGTTGAAATAGCACACTGTTACATTCCTGATTTTCTTGTTGTTTTTGCTCGGAACAACAATTCTGACTCCTTTTGGGATGAATGCCCACCACTTGGCATCGCTCAATTTTTGTATCCTGAGTCCATGAGTGTCGCTTAAGTAATGAAATCAATTATCTTTTTTTAAAAAAATTGGTTGCCATAATAAAGACCACTATTTATGTTGTATCTATTGTTAGAATTTCTTCTCCCAATGCTCTCAATTTTATTGTTTTATTATTTCTAGTTTATACTCATAATTCGTTTGCAATTCTTCTAATGAGCATATAATGTTGGGAACAATTTAGCATATTTATGAGTATAGCTTAATTTTATTGAGTATATGTAAAGTACAAAAAAAACATGTTTTTTCTTTAGTTTTGTTTCATTCCACATGTTTGCATATGAATTCGTTTTTCTTATTTCACAAACTTTGTCGACATTAACTCATTTAAATTTTCTTTAAATTCAACTTTTGTCCATACTATGTCAAATACTCTAAATGAATTTAATTATGTATATTATTAAACCCAAAGCAATGTTATTGTTAGGTGTGATTTTATTACTTGTCTATTTTGTTTACTATCATAAACTCGTACAATTTTGTAATCAACATTGCCTCTTATGTATCTTTTATCTGTAAAATACCTCATAAACTTTTAATGACTCATAATTCAACTCACAAGCGTATAATAATCTTGGATTGCCAACTTTGTCAAAACGAATTAGGCAACCAGACAACAATTTGCGTTGAGACTGAATCATGATTTCCATGTATCCTTTTTGTTTTATTTTGTTAAATTTGGGATTCACTTGTCACGAGCTGCTAGATACATGTTTGTTTATATGTAACCATCATTCTTAATTTCATTAAAGTTTTCCGAAGTCCCAATTAATGCTGCCCAATTAGTTCCAAAAACATCATCAATCACAATCAAATATTTGCAATAAATTGCGCAACTTTCACAAATTTATTATCCCTAAAAATTAATGTCATAAAAGGTACATAATTCTTAGATTTAGAAACTTGAGTTAATGGCATAACTTTGATTTTTTTTGCAAACAAATTAAATTCAAATTGCATGCATTAATATCATAAAAGGTGCATAATTCTAAGATTTAGAAACATAAGTTAATGCACATAAATTTGTGCAAACAAATTAAATTGTGTTCACATGTTGAACTTGACTAGCTGTTTTTTGCCAGTTGTCATATAATAAATGAGTGGTGCACATGTGGTTGGCTATAAATTGAGAGGAAAAACAACATGAAGGAAGCAAAAAAAAATGCCTCAAGCATGTGTAGCTTTTGTAGTTTTCTCTCTTTTCTCATGCCCTTGAACAATAGTACTATGATATTTCGAGTCGTGCTGCCTGCAAGAAACAACACCGTGGTCCTCGCTCCTGCACCATGGCCCTCCCTCTTGCACCATGGCCATCAATTGCTCACATCAACATTCTTGTAGCTGAGGCTCATAGTCCGATCCTAGAAATGAACTAAGCATATCAAGGTGATACAATTGTTAAGCTTCTATATGAAGACATATACACATGCATGTATTGTTCAGAAAGTTATATTTTAATTATTTGTTCATGGCTCATTGATTCTGCAGATGGGCATCCAAAGGGAATGTTGCTTGTGATGTCAAGCGGAGATTAATTGATTATTCTCCACCTCCAGCTGACTCCTTCAAAGTATGCATGAAGTTCAGAAAGTGAAACCACTAACCACCGCGAATCATATGACACAAACGGTTCAAGTTCTAAGCAGTGGAGAGTTCACCAAGATAAAAATCTAGAGAAACCTTTGTATTCTTTTATTGTTGCAATAAATTCTTCAAATTGTAATGTCATATGTAGTAAAATGATTGTCGATACATAACTTCTTAGCAAGAGTTGTCCTACATTTAATCTTTTCATCATTCACCTCTTTTAGATTTTAAGATATGTAATAATTCTTATCAATGACAATCATATTTTTAAAGAAAAAACAAACAAATAATTTAAGGTATATATAAGTTAATCATTTTGATATCAATAATAGTATAAAAATAATTCAAAGTATATTTGAGACAGAGATAATAGATAATTGTCACTTGAGTTCTATTTATTTATTCTTTTCTTCATTTTCACTTTAAATTTTTTAAAATAAATTATAAAATTAATCAAGTAAACGTTAATGATTATTATGAATATATTATTATCATATTTCTATGAAATATCATTATTGTTTTATAAATTTTGATTTAATGAGTGTAGAATATTCAGTTGGGATTTAAATTTATGTATTATAAAATAAATTATAAATATTTAAATATAATTTTTTATAAGAGTATATTCATAAAAAATGTAAATTAATTTACACAATTTTGTTTTATTAATAATAATTAATTGTCAAATAGATTACTTAAACCAATGCACTTTTCAATGCCCCTTCATTTCTTACAAGTGATAATCAATCATTGAACAGCCCTCCAATGTTCATCATCATATCATGTACCCTTAAATCCTGTTCCGTTCCAATCCAAAATGATCTCCAAACATCACTTTAAACTATCACTTTGATGGAATGAAGAGAATGAATAAATTTAAATCAAATTACTTGTCCCCTTACCCTCAATAATGTATATTTATCACTCTTTTTATTTGTAAAATATCATTTCTCATATTAATATTACATTGATCTGATAATTTTTTACATTCATTTTAAATTTATATATATATATATATATATCTTTTTATAAAAAATAGATGAATAAAATAGTTATGAGAGAAAATAAAAAATAAAATATCTGAAAAAATATAAAAGAAAAATAAATTAAATGATACAAAACTATAAGATATAATTATGTTACTTAATAGGCAACCGCTAGACAGCAGATTAAAGTTTCTAGGGGATACCTTGAAATTGATTGTTGGTCTCACTAGTATTGTTATTAAATCTAATTTTGTTAGGTTTAATTTCCTATCAGTGGGTCAGGATAAAAAGTTGTTGGGAGGGAGGGGTGGAGATGAGAGTATATGATCCGGCGGATAATGAAGATGATCAAAATATAATATATTAAAAAACAATATATATCATCTAGATAATTTTATTTTAAGAGAAATGAAAATGAAAAACAAATAAACACCACATAAGAAAACATATTTGTCATGATTTGTTTTTCATGTTCATGTGTTATATTAATTTTTTTTATCGCATGACTTTTCAATTTAATATAATATACAATATAAATCATGCAACACTATTTAAATATTTCTTTGATTTATTAGACATACATGTTTATATATATATATATATATATCACTTCTTATAAAAAAAGTTGATCTAATACATATATATATATATGAGATTAATGCACCTCCAGAGCACCTTTTGCTCTGGGGAATGCTAAGCAGATTCGGATCGTTGATTCATGACTCAGATTACTAGTGATTAAATCTCATTATTTAACATCATTTAATTGTCTTAATTATCTGAATTGATCCATATCTGATCTGCTCAGTATTCCTTCATAGCATAAGGTGCTCTAGAGCATGGTTATTAAAACCGGACCAGACCGGCCAGTTCGACCGGTTCAACCACGAACCGGTGGCTAGTTCGGTCCGATTCCAAGTAAAAACCGGAATGATTGCCGGACAAATTTTGGTTGAACCGGTTTGAACTGGCAAACCGACAAACCGAAACCCGATTCAATTTAAAAAATGTGTAAAGAAATTAAAACCACTAAAATGGAAACAAAAAGATGGAAATAGGAATAAATTGGATTGAATTCAGAAAAAACGGATTTAGCTGGAGAATTAATGAGGAGAGAGAGAGAGGAAGAAAGGTAAAATAAGGAAAATAAAATAAATGAAGAGAGAGGAAGGAATGAAAAAAATGAAAATAAAATAATAATAATAGGAGATTAATGAGGAGAGTGATTTAGGGCAATAATAAATTAATATATTATTAATAGCATTTAATGATAAAACACAAAGAATTAATGAATAGATAGGAAAAAATGAAAAAAAGTAAAATTAAAGAAGAGAGAGAAAGAAATGGAAACAAAGAAAGTTAAATAAAAATGAAACATAAAAGTGAATTATGGTAAAAAAGTAATATATTATTAGCATTTAATAATAAATAAAAATTTAATATGAATATTAAGTATTAAATTGGAAGTAATTGTCTTATCAATAATAATATTTTAATATATATGTTAATATTTTAATTTTAGTAGATTACTAATTTTTTTATACATAATATAATATGTGTTATGTATATATGCTTAATATTATTTTAATAAATCTGATTCAACCCAGTAAAACCTGATTCAATCGATCCAACCTCGTCTTAGTTGGTCGTCCGATTCGATCACCAATCCGGTTATGAAAACATTGCTCTAGAGGTGCATTAATCCCTATATAGTTTGATTTATTTATTGTTAAAGAAAAAGAGTCAGATGTGTTACTATATAAGTCTATTACATAAGTAGATGATTTAGGCCTTGTTTGGCTAAGATGATTAGTAGATAAAATTTATCATTAAGTAAGTTTAAACTTATCTTGGTGTTTAATAATTTTATAATGTGACATCATTGTAAAAACACAAAAGTAGGTAGCTTATTTATTCTAGAGAAATAAGTTAATTAATTATACTGTAACTATTTTTTGAAAATTAATTTCAGTCAATAACTTATTTATCAGCACTTAAAATTTATGTTTAGAAAGTTTATCTGTTATCACTCAAATTATTTACAACAAGATGATACTTTATTACTTGCCTATTTGCTTTACTATCCTTACATCATAAACTCATAAGATTTTTTAAATCATGACAGATAATGAGGTCATCATAGAAGACAAGCTTCTTTTATATTTTCCTTAGGATTTAATGCTTCCTACATGTATTTTTATATTATATTATCTTCTTATATATATTTGTTTTATGATATTAATTTGAAACACAATATTAAAAGTGTTATCATTCAAAATGCAAATCACTTGCATCTCTAGGCTACTCTAAAAAATAAGGGTTCAATAAATATTGTTGCTATATTTGAACACAAATTATTTGTGTCATGGTTTTTTTCTTAAACAAAATTGTTTTCATTGCTTGAAGTTCTATAATAATTGTGCCTTTATTATTCTCAAATTTTGTGACGCAACTCAATTAGCATTGTGATACACTAAAAACATAACCAATTGTATCTCTATTACATTACAACTTAATAGTGTCCTAAAAAATTGACCATTCTGAAAATTGGACTGCCCAACTGATTGCATCCTTAATTATGTGTCCTTAGATGGCTATTGTGTTGCCATATATATTTTTTTTAATCTTGGGACACAATATCATAGCACTCTTATAATCTCAAATAATATAAGGACGCAAAACTAATCATGCATTTTAATATTAGGATGTAAATTGTAATGTTGTTCTCCACTCTTCAAAATATTTACGATGCAAGAAGTCATTGTTGCATCCTAAAAACTTGACATAAATGGATGACGCAACTTACTGCATTAATGATTATGTGTCCTTAGATGACATTTTGTTGCAGTGAATTGGATAATTTTCATTGCAAATTTATATCACAAACTTTGTAGACTTGACTCATTTAAATTCTTGTGTGTGTGGTTAATTAATTTAATGTGCAAAGTATTATAGATTATTATCACCCAAAACATTTACAACGAGATGTGACTTAATTACTTGTCTTTTTAGCTTATTGTTCTAAACTTATAAACTCGTACTATTTTGCAAATCCATGTGTATCATACTGCTTTTTTATATTTCTTATCTTTGTAAAATACCTCGTAAACTTTTAATGACAATATTGTTCACTTTGTTCCATATAAGTCTCAATTAATGTTGTCCCTTTAGTTCCATAAAAGCCCAGCAATATCAATCAAATCTTTGCAATAAATTGTACAACTTTCACAAACTTAGTTATTGCCAACAATTACTGTCATAAAAGATGCATAATCCTTATATTTAGAAACATGAGTTAGTGTGCACCAATTTGAATTAATGTGCAAATAACCGAAATTGTGATCACATAGGAGACTTCATTAGCTGTTATTTGCTGGTTGTCAAATAATAAATGAGTGGCGCAAGTTGCCTATAAATTGAGAGGAAAATACAACACAAAGGAAGCAAATTAAAAAGAAATTCCTTCAATATGCTTTTAATAGTTTTGTAGTTTCTCTCTCTTCTCTTATGTCCGTGAACATCTGAGGATTTGGGTCATGTTGCTTGCAAGATACAACAGCATGGTCCTCCCTTCTCCACCATGGCCATCAATTGCTGACATCAACATTGTTTTGCGTTGAGGCTCAGAGTCCGATCCCAGAAATGAACTCAAGCATATGAAGGTGATGCAACTTTTAAGCTTCTATTTGAATACACATATATCATTCCAAAAGTTATAATCTTAATTAATTATTTGTTCTCTTTGATTCCGCAGTTGGGTCAACAAAGCGATTGCTATTTGTGATGTCAAATGGAGATTAACTTCTCATTGTTCATCACCAGTTGTCTGATTCAAATTATGCCTAAAGTTCAAGAGTGAAACTATTAACCACCGTAAATCATATGACACAAATGGATGGAGTCCAAGACGTGGAGAGTTCACCAAGATTAAAACAAGAGAAATCTTTGTACTAAAATGAGCTTTATCATTAAATAAAATTTTCAAATTGTAATATTATATGTAGTTGAAAGGTTTTCAGAGCTATTCTCATGTAATAAAACTTATTTGAAGTAGTTGTGTCATACAATCTTTTTCATCATTCATCTCTTTTAGTTTGTAAGATCAGTAATAATGTATGCCAAGCTCAATCATGGTTTTAAAGAAGAACAAACCAATAACTTGTCCACATACACCTTTTTCCTTCAGTAATTAAGAGTCAAATCCATTATAAAACAAAGATATAATAAGCATAGCATTGACCCATAATATCTGAAGATAGTTCAAAGTAAATGATTTGCTATTACTACGTATATCAACGCCTTTGAATTTCAAATACAAATTTCATATTATTATGCATATCAGCACAATAGATGACATGCATGAAAACTTAAAAAATACAAATATATTCAAATTGCATTATTATGCATTTCAACACCTTCGAATTTCATAGTATACATAATTTGCTCATAGATAAAACACATTTTCCAATCCATGCAGAAAAGATTAATGCACTTGAGCATAAAATATGTCTTGATAGTGCATGGCAGCAAATTGTTCAAGTGTTTTGAGTCATAAGTCAGGTCATATCATTCACCCGAGTGTAAAGCGTCGAGCAATGTTAACAAAAGCATTCTTGAACATTAAAGAGGGCTTTCCATATAAAGACACTAATAGATGGCTGATTAAGTTAGCTGGCATCATACATGCATGTTAGAAGCCTATATATATATATATATATATATATATATATATATATATATATATGTGTGTGTGTGTGTGTGTATGTGAGATATAGTGGACGAATTAATTGATAATATTATTAGGCGATATAATTATAGCTCGCCCTCTTATATGCATGTGACAATTTATTTTGTCATTTGCGTAGTAATTGTTTCATCTCTCTTGCCAAATAATAATATTTTATTATAAAAAATAAATAAAATATTGATTAATTGTAGTAAAATTATCATGTTTATATGTAAAAATGGAAAATTAGAGGCGTAAAATATTAAAATAAATAAATATGTACATGACTTTATAAAGACATAGCTTGCATTATTATGTGCATGCGATAACTAGTTTATAGCATAATAATTATTTTAATATTATTTTTAAAAAAATTATTTTATTTTGAAAATAAAAAAAATAATATGATGCATGCAAAATATAACATATAATTAACTTTGCATTTAATCTTATTTCAATTTATTTTCATATAGCATTCATCATTTTGTGAGCTTATTTGATTTAATTCTATAAAAATAAAAATCTACTCAAGTTGTGTGTTTTATTTTCTGGGAAGCAAAAGAAAATAATTATGAACACTCAATCGAATCAGAGTCAAAACGGAGCAAGAAATAAAAAAATATATATATAATGGGTTGTGATATACGTATAATGGCCAAGAAGGGTCATGACAGACTTGTAACGACCCATTAAATAATCAATTTTGTACCCAAATTTTTCTCCGAGTAATAAGATGCGACCTAAATATTCGGGCCACAAAAATATAACGTTTACTCCGATTTGAACATTATTAGGCTCGTGATATCACCGTTACTAGCCGTGAGAAGTTATATTTTAGATGTTACCAAGGGGCATTGAGAAGTTGAATTTCAATATTTCTTTGGTTTTTTTTTTGAGAATTTAATTGTAAATCGTATCCAAAAGTAGTTATGACTTTAGGGGGAATTAATTTTTACATATTGCATATATTATATATGAACCAACTCCAGTTTATTTTTCTCTTCTATGTAAAATTCCAAGTTTTCTGTTTCATGGGTATGCAATGGGGGTTGAAACGTTTCAACTTTAGAATTATACATATATATATATATATATAATTTATTTATAGAAATAACGTAATATATAAGAAAAATTATCAAAGAGGAGAATTGAGTGGTAACATTTCCTGCTAGCTGACATGTCAGATCCTACTCAAGAGAAGGCGATAGCTTTTTCATTAATATATATATATATATATATATTATCTATTTAAAAAAAATAAGATGGTGATAGATGATTTATGTATAATATACGTGAGGATTGTAACTATTCACATACAACTATGAAAATAAATTTGTTATTTGATATGTATAATGTATGTTTAACTTTTAGTCTTTGGTTTTCTTAGTCTTGTCGATGTCATCGCTTATTAGGCAATCATCAAATTGCGTTATTTAATAGTTGCCGATCACGTCATCAGCAATTGGATTTAATGGGTGTTCTACTAAAGAGCGGAAAAATTCTTGCCTAGTTTAGGCATCGTCCCATCTGCGTTGGATGGCTGAGTTGATCTGTTTGCCTCATCGATCTCAGCATAGACGAAAATAAAATTAGTGGGATACTCTAAGGCTATGTTTGGATTGGGGGTTTTAAGTTCTTGTAAGTTCTCGAGAACTGATCAAGTTTAGGTTGGTGTTTTGATAAAAAAAGTGTAATGATGTGGATTTAAAAAGTTGATTTGATAGATAAGTTTTAGTAGGTGTTTGATTAAAAAGTAAGAACTAAGAATATAATTTATTATTTTATGAGATATAAACATATTAAAATTTATCTATCAAATTAACTTTTTAAATCCCTATCATTACACTTTTTTATCCAAATACCAACCTAAACTCGATCAGTTCTCGAGAACTTACAAGAACTTAAAACCCCCAATCCAAACACAGTCTTAGAGTATCCCACTAATTTTATTTTCGCCTATGCTGAGATCGATGAGGCAAACAGATCAACTCAGCCATCCAATGCAGATGGGACGATGCCTAAACTAGGCAAGAATTGTTCCCCTCTTTAGTAGAACACCCATTAAATCCAAGAATATGTTATTAATATTATAATTTACATAAATTATTATATTATTATAATTTCATTTATTTATTTGATTAAATATTTTAAATATTATTAATATTATAATTTATGTAAAACTAAATATCCAAATATAATAATTTACGTACATCTTATGGTCCAAATATAATGTAATTTTTTAAAAAAAATAATTGAATAGTTTAATTAATACAATATTTATTAATTATAAGAACTAAATATTTCATAATTTTTAATTAATTACATTTAATAATCTATTTTATAAGATATTTAATAATGTATTAATATATACTAAATTATATATACATACATTATAAAATAATTAAAAAAAGATGAAAGAAAAAAGTCAAAGTTGCGGCTATGACATGACACAAAAAGTAGAAAAAAAAGAAATGTTCTTGACTTCGGCAAGAACTTTTAAAGTTCCGGCCAGAGATCACGTGACGGAAACTTTGAAAGTTCCCGTCACATATGGTGTTTGGCGGAACAAAGGATTGGTCTACCCTTTGTTCTACTGCCAAACACAGCCTAAGAAAGCCATAGCCGCTCACTGCCAAAGCTGTCGGCGCTCACCGTCGTGAGGCTACCGTTCAGTCTCACGGTCCTCGACGACACCCAAGCGCCGAAACCATCACTTGGAGGTTGGCGTTCAGTCTCGGGTCACTAGGCGGAGCTGTGCCGAGGAAGTCACTGCCGCTCACCGTCACTGTGAGGTCAGCGTTCAGACTCATGGGCCTCGATGACACCCAAGCGCACTAGATCGAGGGTCACTAGGCGCAACCTTTGTGCCGAGGAAGCGTCGCCGCTCACGCGTTGTGAGCCCAAGGTTTAGTCTCCGAGCCTCGACGAAATCGAAACCATCGCTGCTAAGGAAGGCCGCCATCGCTCACCGGCCTTATTGTGCTTCTAAATCCGCAGGCAAGGAGCATCGAGAGGTGGGTGAGATGAACTTATGGATTTGTAGGCGAGGAATGTCGAGAGGTTGCCAGAGGTGTGATAGAGGTCCGCAGTCGTCTAGGGCAAGTGAAATCAAATGAATAAATGCATATATTTGGTTTATGGACGAGTGAGATCAAACCGGCGAATCAAAGAATCCCACAAATCGATCGCCTGAACTAGGCAGGAATTTCCCCCCTTTCTAGAAGGAGGGGAACACCCATTAAATCCATGGTAAATTTTATTTTTCAAGGGCATTATTATTAGGATTAATTTGTAAAACCTTCCTAAATTTATAGTAATTTTTCGCATGTAGTTCTAATATAAAAATTTACTGGTAATATGGTTTTAAATCACACCAAAATTTTTATTTTATTTCATTCCTTTAATCCTATTAACTTTTTCATCTTTTTTATATTTATTAAAAAAACTAAACTACCCTTGTGTCTTTTAAAAGTTTAAAATAATATAGAATAATGAATAATTAAAAATAAAAATAAAAAGGGGTTGCTGCCCTCTCAGCATCCACATCCCCAGCTAGGGGTCAAATTTATTATATATATCTGTAATTTTTTATTTATTATTTTAAACTTTTGAAAAGTAGAACCATAGTTTAGTTTTTTAATAAATTGAAAGAAACAGAAATTGTTAATATTATTTGTTATGGACATATTCTTCGCAACTTTTTTATATTTGTTTGAAAACATTATTGAAAAATCATGAAGGAATAATCTGTCAGAAATTTAAAATAATACAACATAACATATATTTTAATATTTCAAACTATTTCCGGGTCCAGTAAATTATATTTTAAATTTTCTAAACACTATTTCCTCATAATTGTTTATGAGTTTTCTCCCTAATAATTAAGAATAAATAGTCTATAAAAATTGAACATAGTGTATTATTATTTTAATATTTCAAACCTTCATATTCTTGAGGTTCAATATATTATTCATAATATATATCATCAAAAACTACAAAGAAATAATTTACTAAAAAAACTAAATATTATATAATATTTTTTAATGTAATGAACCTTCCAAATTTCCATCCTCAAAATACCTATATATACCCCCTTTACTTTCTCTGTGTCTAGGGTGGACTAGATTTGGTGAACAAATTTGACCTGTCTAAGTTTGGTCAAATATGGTTGAAATTTTTAAGGTTATTTTCTCTTAAACTATTGTGATTTTTCATATCTAATATCAAACTACGAAGTTATTTTTCTTTAGATCTCTAAACTACCGTCGACTTTTAACATATTTTCCGTTAATTTTATTTTTTTCCATTTATGAAAAATTGAAGATACCCTTTAACCTTTAAAATAATATATAACAATTTATATATATAATAAAATAAAATGCAATGGCCGGCGCGTGAGGAAGAAAAAGGGGGTCGACGCCCCCTTGTGTGAGCTCGTGCGTCGACGAGCTTGGGAGGGGGCACTGACCCCCCCCCCCCCCCTACTTCCTCGCCGTGCATGAGCTCGCACAGGAGTGAACCCCCCCCCCCCCCCCCCCCCTTTCTTCATCGTGTGTGAGCTCCCCTGAGCTTGCGGGCGTCGGCTCGCGAGGGGGTCTAGCACCCCCCTCCCCCTATGCAAGCTCGCGCCCCAGAGAGCTCACATGGGGGGAGCCCCCTCCCCTTTTACTTTCTTGCCGTGCACGATGGGGGCCGGCACCTCCTGTGCGAACTCATGCGCCGAAGAGCTCGCACTGAGGGGGCGTCGGGCTTCTTTTTGTTCCTCGCTCTGTGCAATGAAGAAAAGGGGGGCGCCCCCTGTGCGAATTTGCGAGCTCGAACAGGGGCGCCAGGCCCCCTTCTACTTCCTCGCCACACGCGAGGGGGGCCAGCACAACCCCTGTGCTGAGCCCCTCGCGAGCTCACCGGCACTGGCAAGCTCAAGGGAGCGTTGATGATGAGATGGGGGAGGGGGCGTCGCCTCCTGCATTTTTTATTTTAATTTTTATATTTTTTGTTATGTATTATTTTAAAGGTTAAAAGATAATTTCGACTTTTCATAAATGATTAAATTAGAAAGTCATGATAATTTAGGGATCTAAAAAATAAATTCGTAAGACCACCATGTTTTTAAAAAAAACTAGTGTGATGCATGCGCGATGCGCGGATGATGCAAAATTAGATTAATCGAATATTTATAAAATAAATAAATATTAGTTTGATAGGTAATAGTTCTTAAATAATGCGATTATTATATACCATGAGGGAAGTACCTTCTCGTAATATTCTTTTAATGCATGCCATCTTGTTTTTAAAGCGGGTAAATTTTAAGAAACAAATACATACATACATACATACATACATACATACATACATACATATATATATATATATATAATGACCCTTGTAGAATCTTCTAATACATAATAACTAACATTAATGTTATAGCAAAATATTATCTTCAAATATAATATTAAGTTTCTATTAATATGTATCTTATCAATCTTGTTATTGTGATTTAATCTAATTAATTTAATTGCATCATGTTGAGTGTTGACCAAGGAAAGTTCAATAAAAGGAAGAATATATCATAACTAAATGCATAATAACCATTACTATAACTGAGTTAATTTAATATGCATATTAGTTAATTTTTCATCCACCAATTATAACCAACAAATAGTTTGTTTAAAAAAAAGAAACTAATTACAAAAAGAATATGATGATATACATACCAATGTAATATATTTTTAAAAAATAGAATTTGTTGGAGCAAGAAAATGTAGAGGCATGCACAAATCCATGCATATTCATGTCTTCAATTATAAATGTATTTTCGTCTACCTATAATTTAGTTGTTTGGAATATATTCTGCATCAAGATAAAATGCAATATTTATTAGAGATTTGGGGGAGACATGATGAAAAAAAAGGCAGAAATATCATAGATATATTAATATATTACATTGGTATGAAAAAAGGAAAATGAGGTTAACTAATGTACATAATTATTTTATGATAAGGGATAAACTTTTTTTACATGACAAATATAATGAAGTAATTTTTTAGAATTTTTAATTGCAAATATTTCACTATATTTAAAGAGGATTACATAAACATTTATTATTTTTGAATAACTTTTCATGAAAAAATAACTAAAAATAATTGCAAAAATTTTTCACAATGAAAATAACTAAAAAAAAATTTTCCAACTAAATAATAATAATAAATTGAAATATGTTAACACAAACCCTTATTCTGTCAATTAAACAAAAGAAAAAAGCAAAAGCCAATGATACAAAATAAGTAACCAATAATAATAATAATGATAACAATAATAATAATAATAATAATATCAAAAGATAGTATTTCAAGAAGAGATGAGAGGATACGAAGGATCTAAATTGATTTTGCTTGATATTTATAAATTATTAACTAATCATCAAATGTCATGTATATGATAAACCAATATATAATTTGTCACAATCTAATACAAACTTTAAAATGACTAATAAAATTTGTTTCATTGTCTTCTTATCAACTTTAAAATGGCACAAAATTCATAAAAAAATATCCACAAAAATTTATTCAAGACAACAAATAAGAGATATATATATCATGAAAATATAGTAAAAGAGAGAACATTTACCGAAAGCACTTAATACATAACTCGTTGCACAAGACTACTACAATTTAGTGCCATTTAATACAATGCAATTAAGACGTATATATATGTATTATAGGCACTTATACAAAGAATAAATGAGAAAAATATACATTTAAAATTATGATAAAACATTAATTACTTTATTAAAATACCTACATTTTTGTAGGCATCCTAGTAGTGGATATGAAAAAAAGATGCAAAATAGTTAAAAGGAGGTAACCTCTTTATATAAAAAGGAGTGTATATTTATGTATAATCATTTCGTAGGAGATAAAACTTGCCACAATCTAACACCAACATTAAAATAGCACTAATTAGTTGACATCATCAGTAAAATTTACTTTCATTGTCATAATTCTTTCATGAGTTGTGCTAAAAGTTCATAAAAAATATCGACAAAAAATTACTTATGCAAGACAATTATTACCATATATGTATCATGAAAACATATTAAAAGATAAAATATTTACCAATATCACTTACTTTTTGCGGCGTCATCCATGAAAAACTCTACCTTGAGGTAGTTTTTAATAGATTTAAATGAATATATTTTAAAATAAGTTTATAAAATTCATAATTAATTTTTAAGTATTAAAGAATCCAAAATAATTTTCTATTTGTAAATCTGAAAATACCTTTAAAAAATCTATATAGAATATGGAGATGTTTTTATTAACTATTAATTGAAAAAAAAAATATCAATAATTAGTTACACTTGCCACTTAAATTTCAACAAATGCGGCATCAAGAACACACCAAACTCCATATTATCAAGATAAAGTGGTAAAAAATTATGTAAAAAATATACAAAAATAAAGAGTTGAGCGCCATGAGAGCAGTAATAGTAATATACCACAACATCTAAAAGACGCTCTGATGAAGGACACTAATTTTTTTAAATCATAACATAGTTCATGATATTCATCCTGCTTAATAAAATCTTAAAAAATTGTTAAAAAAATCTAAACGATAAGGAATCATAACAATAAAATATGGAGAGAGAGAAGTGGGTGGGGAGAGAGAGAAGAAGGAATTTGCGTGAAGAAGAGAAAAAAGTGGGAGATATTGATTGAAGTTGATTTTTTGAGGTATTTATATGGAGGGAGACACTATTTAAAAAATGGAAGCAGTTGCGGAATGAAATAACCACCATTCAATAATCTTCACAATTAATAACTATATCCAAAAAACTATGATGTATTAATATTTTATTTAGTTATATCACGTTAATTTATTTTAATTAAATAATTAATGTAATTTGTCACTACCTTCCGGAACTAATCATTAGAATTTAGTTAAAAATTAATATTAATATTTAAATTAATTAAAACATTGTACGGATGAAATTAGTATATTAATTTTGTAATGGCCATTGTACTGCATATCAATATTAATATTTAATTAATTATTATTTTAAAGAATTTGTCAATCTATCTTATATTAATATTTTAATTAGTTAGATCATGTTAAATAATTTATACATATTAATTAATTAGTTACTTGTACGGTTACCATATTTAATTGTTATCTTTATCAATTAATATGATAATATATGCTTTAAAAATTTAACGACACATGATAACATATTATAATTAATTATAATTTTTAAAGACACTTGTCACTTGTCACTTGTCACCTGTCACTTTTTACTTTTGCCAAATGTAAGCTTGCTTTTAATATAGTATAAATTCTTTTACATTTTTTATTACCGACTTAGGCGGTCCAGTTACAAGATCGTTTTTTCAAAAAATACTATTACATTTCTTAACATGAAAATTACATTTAATATTTAATTGCGAGCACCAAAAGTAGTATTTTAAATATTTTATACAGACTTAAAATATTTTATTTTAGTATATTTTTAAAATTATAATGATATAAAAGACTTAAATTACATAAAAACTTAGGCCTTCAAGATTGTCTTTGTTCCCTCCCTCCATCTTCTCTCTTTCTCCTCCAGTCCTCACTCCATCTCTCTCCCAACTTTGCCTCCTAGATTTGTTTCCTCGATCTCCGGTGACGATCTTTTTTCTTATTTACTCCTTTGGCCTCCCATTTTCTTAGAAATAGTACGTTGCCGATCCTATGGGAGCATATTGCTACCCAATTCTTTTAATGTTAATTTGAATTAAAGTTATTTTAATGTTAATAAATTTTTATAAGTATATTAAAATCTATGACGAACTCAATAGGTCGTTGTAAATTAGGAAGGACAATATAGTCAGTCCAAAATTTGTGAAGAATAAGTCCGTCGCAAATTAAGAAGAAATGATACAATCTATCCTTCTTAATTTCCATTGAAAATTTTTCTTTGTAATTTAGGAAGAACAAATCATCATTCATAAATTACGAATGTTTTCCATCTAAAGTTAGAAGGAAAGCTCATTTATGAACAAATTCATCAAAATTTGTGATAGATTTCATTATATGTCGCAAATGATACCAACAAGCAAATTCCGAACATTTGTAATTTATAAAACAATCCATCACAAAATCATTGTTTTTTAGTAGGGGTGTAAGAAAAATCGGATCAACCCGAAAAATCTACCTGATCTGAAAAATAAAAAAATTAGGAGTCCAATTATGATTTAGGATGATTTTTAATAAATTAAAATCCACCCGTTAAAATTAAGATTCATCCGAAAAAATCGTAGGCCCATTTTTTATTTATATAATTAATACATATGTTATTAATTCTTTTATTATACATGTAATATTTTTTGTATAAAATTTCATACTTTTCTATCACATTACTCTAATTTAATAACTTTAAAATTTAGTTGTATATTTTATATTTAATATAATTTTAATTGATTATATATTTTAAATATAATTATATAAAAGTAGGATCTCGAAAAAATCGACCCGTTATAAAGTGGTTTTTATTTTTTCAAAATAATTTTAAGACGATTTTTAAATTTTAAAAATCGATCCGAAAAGTAATGGTTAATTTTTTTAGACCAAAAATTCGATCCGATCGAATTACTTTCACCCTACTTTCGAGGAATCTTAAAATATCTTCACCACAAAAAAAAAATTCGTTGCAGTTGTCAATCTTTTTTAGTGATTAAAAAAAGTGAAAGGAATGTCATTTGCAATCCAAATGATACATGTATCTCTTTTTTGTTTTTGTTGTTATCTCAATACTCAAAAAATGGTTATCGATCACTTAATAATAGGATTAATAAAAAATTCATTCCAAATGTCAAATGAGAATTTTCTGATAGCCGGAACTCAATATGATACCAATGGGTTAAAAATTGAGATTACCCCACTCTCAATCCAGCTTCAAATTTCTATTTCTTTCATGATTAAATAGGAACAATAAATTTTTAGCTTTCAGTGATGCTTCTTGTCTTTATGGGTCAAGTCTTAACCGATAGAAGAGTTAGTCTAGATTGAACTGATGAAGCCTCACAGTTAAACCGCCGAACAGGGCAGTTTATGCAACGGGTGACTAAACTTCAAATTCAAAAAATTAAATGTCTAGTTTCAAACCTGGTACCTTCTCACCCTTAAATTTGTTCATCACCCACCTGGCTAATGTGAGTCATATGAGTCTTATTAACATTTTTTATTATCTTCTTATCGAAGTCATAATATTTTAACACAACATCTATACTATATTAAAAGGAATGAAGTTTTCAAGAAGAGGTTGATATTTGGCAAAAGAATAAAGTGACATGTGTCCATAATTTTACAAGTAAATCTCATTTGTTATAATATTGAAATTTTAATATCTGGTATAAATTATTTGCATGTGTCAGTGCATTTGTTATTTTTTATATTATTTTTATATGTAATAATATATATATAGATATTATATTATTTACTGAAGTAATATACAGAGCAATGCCTTATTAATATCGCAGAGCATAGCTTCATAATCGCCTCATCGGCAAATTATCTAATAACCAAAATATTTTATTGCAATAGATGAATAAAGTGATGCTACGAGGCTGCAATATTCATGCATGCATATTTATTTAAGAATTATACTCTAAACAATTACTATAATTGTAACGCCCCCAAATCGACCCCCGTCACATGGCAAAGATCAACCTGGAGACGCTACGACATGTTATGACTTTGACCATAATATTGACCATATCTCAGTCAAGAACCGAGATACGTTAGCAGAAGAAAAGAAATAAAGATAAATGATAACTTTAATTGTGGAAGTCTAAAAGTGGCTATGTCATTATTAAGACATAAAATAAGTTATACATCACGAATTCAAAATGCGAAAGGTAAACGAAAACTAAATAACACTCTAAAAGCCCTATGGTTCATGTGTTGTCCTATCACCAGAGCTTCATCACCACACGCCTACTCCACCACGTTACTGACCTGGTCCTGTGGAAATCAGACACAGGGGAGGAGGTCCTCCCGTAAGCTTTACAGCCTAGTGGGGAACCACATGATATACAATGCATGACATGAATATAATAATCAGCGGTAAATAATCATGCTTAACTTGAACGTGGAAGATAACATATCAGTATCATAGATCATAATAAGAATACGATCAGCGATATCATGAATCATGAGGATCAATAATACATAGTAAACTTGGAATCATGGCATACTTGACTTGACTTAAACTTGAACATGCTTGTTGATCTTGGTTATTAATTAACAATCATGGTGACTTTGAGTGCCTTTAATTCTTGGGGTATGCCCAGCAAATGATACGGCCTTGTGCGGGTCAATGGGTGATCAAATCATGACCAAAAGAGCGACCCTTATCTTGATGCACTTGGCTTGGACTGGCAACCCTTCATTAATCTTTCATCTGAACTTATTAATCACTTTTAACAACTTGTGGCTCTTTGTTCTTGATTTCATGGATACGATAAGATCAATGCGAAATAAATCAATAAGGAAGTAAATCATGTAAATCAGTGAGGGATCTCCGTGGGGTCAGACAATAGGATCAATCATATATGTATAAATAATATTTGGATAAAAAGAAAAATAATTAATAAGTATAATGAAAGGTTTTCTAGGAAATCGGTCGACCGGTTCGGGGGAACGGTCGCCCGGTAGTCTGTTGATCGGTCGACCGGTCTGTTAAGATCGATCGACCGGTAGGTCAAGTCGGGTTTAATTGGTTCGGTCGATCCGTTCGGTTGAATGATCGACCAGTGGCAAGGATCGGTCGACCGGTTGACATGTGCAGAAATACGGCGATAGGCAGATTATCGGTCGATCGGTTGCCACAATACTTGCGGACCGGTCGACCGGTCGGTGTCCAGAAAGTTACGAAACTTTTGAATTTCATCGTTTTTCCAATGCAATCTCATCCTAACATAGTTCCTATCTCCTAGCAAATCAATCACACAACAACAGAACAATAAGAAGTGAATTATGCATACAATTCAATCAATCAATCAAAGAATACAAGGAATCAATCAATTAAAACGATAACTTGAACCTTTGCTTTGATCTTTTCTTTTCATAACAATTAGGGCATGAATTTGGGACAATTCAGAGGTGATACAAGATGATTTCGATTCATCCACCTCGGTTTGCGATCAATCCATCTTTCCGTCCGTCAAAAAATTGTTAACGGCGCCCCTATTCTTCCCCTGGTTCCTCTCGGCCACCTTCTGCAGAAATTCCAACAAGGCGTGAGAAGGGCAGCACTCGAAAGACGATGAGAGGAAGAAAAGATCTCAGCACAACTTGCAGTCCAGCCGATGGAGAGAATCCTGCTCTTGTCGTGCACGAGCAGCAGCACCGGGGAGAAAAGAAAAAGTCGTGGGGTTCTCTTGGGAAAAAGCAGAGGGTTTAACGAAATCCTGGTTTATAAATCTCCTCTCCTCTCCTAGTCTGATTTAAAGAGATTTGATTTAATCCCTGATTTTGTGGGGATAAGAATACGTTGAGTCTTGAATGCAATTGACCTTGGATTTTTATCTCCAACCGGCTGTTCCCAATTGAACTCTGATTTCGTTTCATTTTTTTATCTTGTGGTTGTTGTCGGTTGTTACATCCTTACCCCTTAAAATAAAATTCTTCCTCGAATTTTGCACTAAGTAGAGGGCTTTCCGAAAAGATGAGGAAATTCTTAGCGCATTTTCGACTCGAGCTCCCATGTTGCATCATCTCCGTTATGGAAATGCCAAGCTACTCTGACCATGATTACATCCTTGTTCTTTTGATGTTACACCTTGCGCTCCACTATGTGTGTTGGATACTCAACGAGGATCAAGTCTACGAATTCTTAACGCCATGCATCACCATCTCCTAGAATTTCTGATACTCTATTATTATTATTATTATTATTATTATTATTATTATTATTATTATTATTATTATTATTATTATTATTATTATTATTATTATTATTTTCCACATTGACATGATGGGTACTCAGAACATATTTTCGTATCTCCATATTTCATGTCATTACTATTTGTTCATCATTATACGTCTATGTCCTTCCCGAATGGATCGCAACCCAGGCTTATAGTTACATCCTTATACTTCTTGTACTTTCCAAATGGATCGTAACCCAGACTTATAATTTTCATCTAATACTCTTTATAAGGCTTATTCCTAAATGGACCTCAACACAGGCTTATATTATTCATCTAGTATTGCTCTCTTTAGAACTTTATCATTTGGTTTCCACATGCTTAATTCCTCCAACATTTCATACGCAGCATCATGAAGCCTAATAAGCATCACTTGTGTCTGAGTGTATGTGCAACCGAGTTCATTTTTACCAAAATGATGCTTCATGGAGAACTCAGAATCTTTCAAACTTCATGTCATCTTCATTGTCACATATTAGCATACTACTAAAAAAAACATACCTAAGACTCTTGATCGATGAATACTTCAATCTTTTCTACATAAATATAGGCATAGTTTGAACATAATGTTCATGAGAACCTAAAGGTTTGAGGGGTGTTCTTAGTCCGATGGCATCGCTCAATTTATAGTGACCACTCAGTGTCAAGAAAATTATCTTCATTACATCTTCTTCAGCAACTCACGACTGCCGGTACTCACTCCCTAGATCGATCTTGAGAGCACTTAGCCTTAAATAGGTTATCTTTGCATGGTAACAAACACTTATGTCTTGATGGTTATTTTATTTAACAACTTGTTAATAAATCTCTAGATTCATAGAGTCATCATTCTTCTTTACAAAAGATGTGAAACATCTAAAAATGAGACCATCAGTCTCATAAGCCCCTTGTCTTGAAGTTATTAAATTTGTCTTTTTCAGTTCGTGTGTCATGGGGCCTTGAAAATCAAGGTCATGCGTAAAAGGAGGTCGATATGACACTCAACTTCTAACTATATCTTTTAGATTTTCCAATACCGGCAACTATCTTTTTCTTTTTTTTTTCATAATACCTACACATCTTAAAAGGAAGAATCAAATATCGTAGATAATGGCATCATCATATGATTCGATAAAATTAGTGATGGAATCATGTCAATCATCATCTTTATAAGGTCATTTTAGATCAATAACTTTCACGATGACCTATGTTTGATGTGACCCTACTCTAAACATCATCATAATCATTTAGCTTTTGAGTGGAAGATATAACTTATTTGACTATATTGATCTGATTCTTGCAATGTCATTTCATATAATTCCATAGGAGGCTAGTGATTATATATTACCACAATAAGTTCTTTCCTTGAGTATCTTGAAGCACTTTGAATTAATGTTAAGGTCGAATGATATTTATGATGAGGGGTTGATCATATAGTACAATCTAGTTCTTAATGAACAAAATCATTTATGCACATTCTCTAACATAAGTCCTTAGTAAAACATCATGAATGTAAGTGAACACATGGAATGAATTCAAATAATAAGACAGGAAAACAAAATAATCAATCAAACATAATACAAGCAAGCATTCTTCTTCTTTGCATATCATTTCATGATCCTTTTGCATTAATAATATCTTGTAGCACATGGGAGAGTGTCGGGATAACTTTAAAGTTGGAAAGGAGAACTAATCCATTTATAATACTTATGATTAAGTCATAAGTGGTCCACTTGTTCAAGATAAAATCTTGAACATTTTTCATCATATTGATGTAGAGACATCTTAGAGAACATTCTATATATCATCTTATATGTTGCATCTTAGAGGACATTCTATGTATCATCTGATGACTTGCTTAACCATTTATCTAAACATATATATGATTTATTTTCCCTCTTGAACCATCAACCATGATTATATGATTAAATATCCTATACGCTTTGACATTATTATGAAAACTATAATTATATTAAAACTTGCATAATCATCCCTCTCGAGTGCATAACTTGCTTTTCCAGAAATCTTGTAGGGGACTTATAAAATTCCCCATACTTTACTTTGACCCCCCATATTTTCTAAAGATTTTCTCACTTGGTGTTTTGATCTTTTAATACTTGACGGCTGGAGGCTCATATGCCTCCTCTAACTTATCTCAGTTAAGAGACCTTAAATCTTTTCAAAAATTTTCACATTCATGTTAACCCTTTCATGCCTTGCTTGTTCTTATATAATTCTGGTATTAATCATATTAGTCTATTTTGAAAATATATATACATTATGATGATAGAGAATTCATTATTTAATAATGGCTATATAACATATACTTCATAATATTAAATTTCAAATCCACTCTATACTAAACTAAGTTAATTAAATCTATTTATTTATTCATTTATTTATCTTTATATGTTTATAAGTATATTATGTTATATGTACATATATGTGTGAGTATGTTAGATCTAAATGTTCAATTAACTCAGACAATCACTTACTTATTAAAAATTTCTCCCAACATTCATTCAGGTCAATGTGACTTCTAAACCCTTTAAGCTTATATATTTGTCTATCCCTACATTATACATGATTTCTTGGACAGCTCACTAATACTTAAATTATGGTCTAACTAATATTACATAACTTGAACATGATTCATCATTCAAATTCCTATTCCCAATATAAGGTAATCCAACTAGAAATTCGCATAACTAATTTGGATTTGCTTATGACCTTTTTCAACATAATATAGGGGTCATATGACGTCTAAGGCGCAAAAAAACGTTATGGGTCCCTACTTATCAATATAAACATATAAGATAATTCATTGAACCCTATCTTGGTGAATCAATAGAATCACATGAGTTATATCAATCAATCATAACTTAAGCATGGTTAATTTCATATCATCTCACACCTACTTGTTGTGTGAGGCAAATCTTTTGTTTACTTCTATAATTCCCTCGTTTCTTTCTTAAATCTACATCTCTTTGCAACTAATATGCCTATTCATTTTCCTCTTCATACTGCTGCAGTCAGCAGAAGAAGTCCGTGAATAGAGCGATCATGAAAGAGATGAAAAATATGAATTATAAGAAACATAATCATTTCTTATATTTTACCCTTTAAATATCTGTAAGACTCATTCTTCACGTGAGTATATTTATCCACATCCTTATTACATATTCCTTTTCACTTTGTTCGTAACTTTTATGAACATTTTTGTCTAAACACTAATAACATTTAGGTTGATTCCTGTCATACAGAATAATCTTCTTAGGAATCAACCACTCATATCAAATATATATCAATACATCAATAAACAGTAACTTAACATAAACATGAGCTTGACTTACAATACTTTTCAGTGAAGGGTGTGGCGACTGTTCGGCGATAGCACATGAACCTTTTACCATACATTTGTAAATGGCATGATTTCCATGACTATAGAAGAATACATGTGCATGATTGTGTATGCACCTATGAATGTTCCAATTGGCAAAGTAATGGGAATTGTAGCGTGTGCAATATAACAACTGACAAATTGCACATTCTTTTTTTTCTCATTAGTATTAACTACAAAGTAGTGATAACCACCTGAAGCAATATTATCCAATCAAGAAAATGGTTCATAACCGCATGGCAAAATAATTGAACATATCTATACTATGCTTTCTTAGAATATTATCGTGTGATAACCAAATGACAATAGTGGTAAGAAAACAGTGGTTGTGTTAGTAGTGTTAGCATAGAAGACAAGGTAAGATGTTTTTCCCTTTTATATTTTTCTATTGTATGTGTATTCTTCTTATCTCGACTAAGTGATATGTAAATGTTTTTTTTATTATTTTTAGCATTGCTCCTGTATGATGATATTGAGGATGGATTTTGTTAACGATATCAATCAATCTAAGATACACTGGAATATTAAAGTGTGTGTTGTGAGATTATGGCAAGTTACATCACAAGAAAATTCTAATAGCATTATCTCTTTTGAATGATCTTACAAGATGAACAGGTACGTAATCTTTTAATGTTGTTTTTATATATTTATAAAGGTTAATGAATATGTAGAGCACCCCGCTCTACATCTTGGGGTAGAACGCTTATTTCTCATTATTTAATTAATTTAATAATTATAATTCATGATCAAATTAATCATATACTTCTTAGATGAAGTAATATATATATATTTATTGACATAAATTGATAATCAAAAGGTATCATCTATGGCTAAATAAATTTCAGCCGTTGAATTAATCATATTTGTTAAAATAGCTTGATCAGCATCATCAGATAATTCGATGAACTTGATCTTAATCATATTTATTATTTAATATATACTTTATATTATTATATATTTATTTTATTAATCTAATAAATAATATGAGTGCTCTACACCCGTTCTATGTCAAACGCTCTACATATACATTTTCCTCATATTTATAGCATATGTTTCAATAAGCCTTCAATTCATTTCTTTAGTCAATTTTGCTATTTATATCATTTTTGTATTTCTTTCGACTGGCATGATCACTACATAATTATCTGTAGTGTCTTTTCTGAATGTGTTGCTAGGAGATCCTACGTGATATAAATATTATAGATAATTTTTTATAAAAATTTATAAACTTATCTTTTTTTTGCTATTTTTGAGTTATCTATCTAAATTGATTACCACAATGTCATATATGCCACAATGAATGAATAAAACAATGCTGTGTTGTTGCAATATGCATGTATAGAAGTTTACATATTTAACAATTCACAATCATTATTATAATTTTATGATTATTTTAGCACTTTCATTTATAACTATACGTGCATGCATTAATTTTGGGTTATGAGTTCAAATCATGAGACGGCCAAGAGTGCTGACATTAGTAGCAAAGTAGTGGATGTTAGTGTGTTGCTTATTTTCTTAGTCACATGTATGATGAGTGTCCCACGTGAATCCACAATGGTTGATTCCATATTCCTCTGTTGGGACATGAAGAGAGTTTGATATGTGCTATGTATGATAAGTAATTTTGTATCTTGTAAAATGTAAATATTTTATCACTATGTGGTGGTGTAAACTCTAGGGTTGTTACATGCTCTGAATGATCAGTATAAACTGCGTGGTTTGATTATGTATGTTATCACTCTCCTGTATTATATAGAGGAGTTATGCACAATTTTTTTAAAAAAAAATTATTATTTGATCGTCTGTAATCAGTCCCGAGCTCTGATTTAAACCACTGTTTAAATCAGAGTTGTGACAGTTATTTTTAAAAGAGATCATAGTGTGCATTAGTTTTATATTCCACATTAGTTTTACCATTATAATTTTTTTATTCTATAGAGTGTATCCTACGGATGCATTGGAAATCATTATCTATTTTTAAAAAATATCTCCTTATCATTAGGGAAGCGATTAGATATATTTTTCTTATGGCAACGATTAGATTTGTTTATCAATAGATAGTTAGAGATGATTTATTAAACATTTTAGTAATAAATAAGGTAATTTAACTTCTGTCTATACATGCATTTAGATGGTATGAAGACTTTATGTATGACACTTACATTTTTTTTAACAATGTTACATTATTTTAACAGTACTAATGATATCTTATTTTGTTGTTTTAACAGGGAGATCGCATTCATGCAACAATCAGCAGACCAACAATTCATTTATTTAAATAAAAAATAAATGAGTTAGGTTTGTACATGATTAAAAACTTTTTGGTAGGATCAAACAAGTCATACTTCAAGACCACAAGACACAACCACAAGTTGATTTTCACTCGGAGGACAAGTATCATGCAAATAGAGGTCTCAACTTTTCCCATGGAGATATTTGACTTGCGTCCTTATACGCAATTGGCCAATGATGTCGAAATTGATGAGAATGAATTATTTGGTGATTATATTTTTACTCTTAAAATTTTTAAGCATTTTTAATATGTATATTTTTATCTTTAAAATTATTTTTAATTATTGTAGATGTCATAGGACGAATTGTAAGTCGTAGTGAAGTTCAACAGCGCAAAATGGATAACAAATCCACTATCTTCATGAATGTAGAACTGGAAGATTATGAGTGAGTTTTTGCACTTATTTTAATTATGTAATTCATAAATTTAGTGTGTGTACTAAATTTTATATTTTGTAAGCTTAGGAAAATAGGATCTCAGCTACTTTTTGGGGAGAATTTTTAGATCAAATTCTAGCTGAGTTAAATACATCCACCGAGCAATCTATTATTGTTGTGATGCAGCTAATAAGGGCTCGCAAATTTAGATGTATCAAGGTTTTTTAATATATTTTGTTGTGATTTTTTCTCTATTTGTGTATCTGATTGTGAAATAAATGAAATTATTTTAGATAAATATTCAGTACACAACACATGGCATGCATCATAGCTTTGGATAAATTCTCATCTTCCACAAGTTATTGATTTTAAATCCAGGTTTTAATACATTTCAATTTTCTATTTCATATTCATATTTTCCTCATATTTTGTTAGATTTTAAATGGATGTTAGTGCATGTTATTTTTAAATTATTTATACGAGTAAATGCAAATTACTACATGAACAAGGAGAAACTTCAGAAACCATCACTCAAATATCATCACAACAAAATTATCCTATCTCCAAAGAGTTATCATCTAAAATGGTGGAAGTTGTGATTTGCTTCAATGCCTACAGGTTTTGTTATTTTTTATATAATTTTCATTGGTATTTTATTTTGCATAATAAAATTAAATATTTCATTTCAGAAAAAAAAACTTTTGGATTGTCTCCAAAATAATTCATTTAGAATTAGAAAAGGAATGGTCATACATAGAATGTATGCTAAAAAAAAGGTTGATAAAGTTGGCAGCAAATTTTGTTGCAAGAAATGTGATCATATTGACACTTCAATTACTCATAAGTATGTATCATAAAATTTGTTAAAAATATAATTTTATAAAATATATGTTTATTTTATACACATTTTTCTTTAGATATGAACTTCAAGTGCGTGTAATGGATGGTACTGGATTTATTTCATTATTACTTTGGGACCGTGAAGCCATGCAGCTCATCCAACTGAAGTAAAGGAAAATGTAATACAGGTAATAGTTTAAATTTATTTATTTTAGTTATTTATTGTCCTTGATTGAATAATATTGCACTTTTTTAGACTTCTGACATTGACGATAAAGGACTTAAAATTTTAGCTTATGATGATGAAGGTTAAGTAACAAATGAGATTACAAATGTTGTATATAAAAAAAGATTTTTGTAATTTATATTAAAACTTTCTTTTCAATATTTCATTATGCATTGTTCTTTGTTCAAGTAGAAATACATATTATCTTTAACAATAAAATTATTAAATTTGTGATATGTGATTATTAAAAAAAATTTACCGTGCATCGCGCGGGTGTTACACTAGTTGAAATAAAAAAATCAATAAAATTTCAGATAACTAATTAAAAATATAGACAATTTATTTATTTTATTTAGATTTTATCACTTTTTAATTGTTCAAATACATTTTAATAATAAAGTCCATGATTTAGGATTTCATAAATCAATTTATATATTCAACGCCAAAGTAAAAAGAACTTAAACAACTATCTTGTTCTTTTATTTATTAAAATATGTTAATAATATTACTATATTTTTATATGTATAATTTACATTGATTATTGATAAATATTTTTTACTAGTACTTTAGTTGGATATATTATTTTATTATATTCGGTCCGACCACTCAGGTTAATTGGTTCGATCGGTTCACCCGAAAACTTTTCTGATTTGATGTGCGATCTGTGTTTTACGACATTGATTTGAACCTATATGTATATATTATTTCATCTAAGAAATATATTATTAATCTAATCAAATTATAATCATTAAATTAATTAAATGATAAGAAATAAGTGCTCTACACGGAAGTGTAGAGTGGGGTGTTCTACATAGTCATTAGTCTCTTTTCATATGAGGAAAATATTATTAATGAAATAAATAAATAAATATTAATTTAAAGTATGTGATAAATAGTAAATATGATTAAGATCAAAATCATCGAATTATTCGACGATCATGTCAAACTATTTTAACAAATATGATTAATTCAATGGCTATAATTTATTTAGACTTAGATGATATTTTTTATTATCAAATTATATCAATATATATATATATATATATATTATTTCATCTAATAAGTATATCATTAATCTAATCATGAATTATTATGATTAAATTAATTAAGTGATAAGAAATAAATGCTCTACACGGAGGTATTGGGTGGGGTGCTCTACGTACTCATTAATCTCTTGATTATATGTGATCATCTTATCATAGAACCTATAAAAATGAATTGATATATGCTCTTGGATTAAACTGATAAAATAATTCAATCATTATCATCTGTTATCATGAAAATAATTGTCCAAGTAATAATAATAATAATCAATAATTACTACATCCATCAAATGGATAAAGAATGCTCCTCTACACACTAGTACTATGTCTACCCTATATATATATATATATATATATATATCCATATATGTGGATAAAATGGATATATATATAGAGAGAGAGAGAGAGATATTAGGGTGCTACTATACCATTGTGGTAGCACCATGCACCCACATTTTTAGGATCGTCCGATTTGAGATGGACAGTTCAGATGGGGGCGCGACGGTTTAAAGGGGATGTAGAGGTGGGTTCAGCGCACGGTTCAGGCGAAGGACGGTTCGACGAGTTAGCGAGCAGTTCCTCCAACCCTTGTGCGGAAGAGGTCGCCGACATAGAGCGGCGGGCGTCGTCTTTCTCCGCCGACATCCGATCAAGCGGGAGGGCGCATGTGATCGGCGAGCGTAGGGATCAGCGAACGGCGAGTAGTACTATTATCTATGGATATAAAGTGGGGAGTTATCCCAATATATGATATTAAGGAGATCCAAAGGTTGATTTGCCTCTCAAAACATGTCCAAGTTCGAGTCTTTGCCAAAGTTTGCCCAAAAAATCTGCAGTTGTTTCGCTTCATGATAAATATGTTTACAACTAAAATTTTCGAAATGAATTTATATGAACACAGATATTTCGGACATTGTTCAATATCATTCAAGGGCATGGTGGCCATCAAAGCACAATTCTGACTAGTGCAATAGACTCTGATGTGCAAGAGATGTTGGAACCCCATGTATCTACATCTCCGAATGCAACTCCCATGCTTTCGTTTCTAGGACCGATCCCCCGTCTATCCTTAACGCTCCTGCAAATAAGAATCCACCATTATAAGATCATATCACAAATCCTACACCCTCAGCCCATCCGAGTTCCAAGAATTACTCATTTGAGTTGAGACTAAACTAACCCTGGGGCAAGGGCTCTAACTCAATCCAAATGGTCCTCAGATCCATTGCATTTAAGATATTTATCGTGCCCTGCCAAAGGCATTCTCCCACACTACAAAGATGGCATGATACTTGGATTGAAAACGTGCATCATTCCCCATTTTCCAAATAATCCATACACATAAAGGCGCATATAATGATCTAAGGGCAATTCTAGATGTAGCCTCCAGATCTGACCCTTCTTTGATCCAGTTACCTAAATGCCAAGTATCTCGATATTTAAATTGAAATTTAGAAGATAAATTGGTTCCAGCTGGCATCGACAACATTGTAGTTAAAGAAAATATGAAATGGTGTTTCTATAGATAATCCACACAAAGCACAAGATGAGTTACTTCATACTCTTTTTTGAGGTAAGTCTTATATTCTCTCGAATATTTACCAAATCAAGTTTCCAAGCACATCAAAAGGATGAATCCTGTGAACATAAAATGATAGGATCTTATTATCTAGTAATAGTAGAATTAGTTTATTTCCTTTAATTAAGATTAAATATTTACTTCCTAGTTTGATGGCCTAGTTTGATTAGCACTTACTTCCTAGTTTGAGTAGCACTCTTTTTATTTTATTTCTAGTTCTACTAGGACTTGTTTGGATTACCCTATAAATAGGGCCCCCTTGAAACTCTTTTTAATCATATATGAGAATACAATCTTCTTTTGATATTTGCTAGGAGCAATTATCTTAGAGGCTTGACCCGCTCGAAGTGGTCTATTGAAGGCTTGATCCCCTCGAAGTAATCTAATTAGGATCCTAGTTGGACTAGGAACCTAACAATTGGTATTAGAGTTGTTCGATCTTCATCGAACAATTGTGATATCTCGGATTTTTGGTTGGACCAATAACCTAGTTATCTTCGCATTCTGCTGTCATCTATCGCATCCGCTGCTGCCACTACATCGCCATCACCGCTACCTGTGATCTATCACGACAAGAAGATTTATGCCCTTAACTCGACATAAAAAATTCAAGCTCGGCATAGTAAACTTACAGGAATATTCCATGGCCTCTCAGGGAACATCCAACTCAGAGAATGCATCACTGCTCGAACGTATGACTCAACTTGAGGAACACATCAGACGACTAGAACTACAACAAAGCAATGGAAATAGCAACTATACTCCAGGTTCTTCACGAGGCAAAGAACATGAAGATGATGAACAAATTGACCAATCTGCACAAACCCTTCATATGAGAGTAAAATTTCCACGGTGGGATGAAAATGATCCTGTTGGATGGATTTTTCGGGCAGAGAAATATTTCAAATATCAACGCATCCCGGAAACATCCAAGGTGGAGCTTGCTTCCACTAGTCTTGATGGTGATGCTATTCAATGGTTCGATTAGCTAGAAATGAGACGTGGAAAATTATCATGGGAAACCTTTTCCACAAAGTTGTTAGCACGGTTCGGACCTCCAGAGTTCGAAAATGTACATGGGGAGCTCGCAAAAATTCAGCAAACGACTTCCATATTAGAGTATCAAACTCGATTTGAGCGATTGTCAAATCGCGTGAGAGAATGGAGTGAACGTCAATTAGTTGGAACCTTTGTTGAAGGCCTCTTTCCAGATATTCGACGTGAAGTAAAAGCTCGATGACCTGCCACCATGGTTGCTGCTATCTCTTTTGCTCGAGTGGAAGAAGAACGTCTGAATGACGAGAAGCGCCGATCAAATCGAAATTTTAGCAAGCCACTGGGAAATAGTAGTGCGGCAATATATCCGCCCAAAGTTGGAGGTACTAATCCTTCATCTTCTTCTTCTAAAATTTCTACAAAAAAATTTATCTCAACAGGATATGAAGGAGCGCACAATTAAAGGTCTATGCTTTCATTGTGATGAAAAATGGCAAAGAGGACACATATACAAAAAAGGTCAATTGATAGCCATTGAATCTGTTATGGAACCAGAAGATTGCGAAGACTCTTGTGACGTTGCCGAGGAAGAAGAATCGGACAAGGAAAATACACTCGTTGAATCTTCAGTACATGCCTTGGCAGGATATGCTAATCCTCAAACAATGAAAGTCGATGGATTTTTAAAAAAGCAACATATTACTATTTTAATCGACACTGGGAGCACGAATAACTTCCTTGAAGCTAAGTTGGCTAAAAGATTGGGACTATCAACTCAACCTTGTACAAGATTTGATGTCAAACTTGCTGACGGATGGATATTATCATGTGACAACAAATGCTCTCATGTTAAGCTCACTTTACAAGGGAAGGTAATATTCGTGGATCTATATCTTTTATCTATTGATGATTATGAAGTTGTGCTCGGTATTGAGTGGTTACGCACATTGAGAGAAATCACTTGGGACTTCTCAAAATTAATAATGAAATTTGAATTTGAAGGCCAACATGTGATATTAAAAGGAAAACATTGCAAGGTCAATTCTATATCAAATCATCGCATGGAAAAAATACTTCGGAAGGAAAAAGGGGGTTACATTGTTCAACTCCAACTTATGGGAGTAACACATTTACCGTCAACTGTTGAGAATGGACTTGAGCCCTTGCTTTCAGAATTTTCAGTTATATTTGCAGAACCAGAAGGACTGCCACCTCAACGATCACATGATCATCGAATACCCCTCTTATCAGGCTCTTCTCCGACTAATGTTCGGTCATATCGTTATCCTCATTTTCAAAAGGCTGAAATTGAAAAAATAGTTCAAGAAATGCTTGAAGCAAGAATAATTCGTCCTAGTGTTAGTCCTTATTCTTCTTCGGTGTTATTGGTAAAAAAGAAAGATGGTTCCTGGCATATGTGTGTGGATTATAGAGCTCTTAATAAAGTCACTATCAAAGACAAATACCCTATTCCAGTGGTCGATGAGTTGCTTGATGAACTTGGAGGTGCAAAGTTATACACTAAGCTCGACCTGCGTTCTGGGTATCATCAAATTCGAGTACATAAAGCTAATGTGCAAAAAACTGCTTTTCGAACTCACGATGGACATTATGAGTTTTTGGTCATGCCCTTCGAGTTAACTAATGCTCCATCCACTTTTCAGAGCTTGATGAACGACATCTTTCGACCATACTTACGAAAATTTGTGCTAATATTCTTTGATGATATCCTCATTTATAGTTCATCCTTGCAGGAGCACCTATCTCATTTGAAGATAATTTTTACTATACTTCGTGAGCATAAACTATTTGTTAAGAAATCTAAATGCAATTTTGGTCAACCGCAAGTAGAGTACCTTGGTCATATTGTCTCTTATGAGGGAGTTTCAATGGATCAATCTAAAATTCAAGTAATGCTTGAGTGGCCCGTTCCTCATACAGTCAAAGCACTTAGAGGGTTCTTGGGCTTAACAGGATACTATCGCAAGTTTATGAAGGATTATGGTAAGATAAGTGCACCACTGACATCTTTGCTGAAGAAGGATTCCTTCAAGTGGAATGATGATGCAAAAAGAGCTTTTGATCAACTTAAGCTTGCTATGTCCACAACCCCAGTCTTAGCTTTGCCAAATTTCGATAAATTATTCGTCATTGAATCTGATGCTTCAGGAGTCGGGATTGGTGCTGTGTTGATGCAAGAAGGTCGACCAATTGCATATACTAGCAAGGCGCTAGCAAAAATACATCTCAGTTGGTCTGTGTATGATAAAGAGATGCTTGTCATTATTCATGCTGTCACTAAATGGATACCTTACTTAATTGGTCATCGATTTCAAATTCGTACGAATCATAATAGTTTAAAACATATATTAGAGCAAAAAATCACTTCTATGTTGTAACAAAAGTGGGTCTCTAAATTATTGGGATATGATTATGAGATTACTTATAAAAGAGGAATTGAAAATCTTGTGGTTGATGCTCTCTCTCGTCTTTCTGAGCATGGAACCTTATCTGCTATATCTATTTTGTCCACTGCCCTTTTGGATTCTATTTGTCAAGAATGGCAAGAGGATGCTGCTATCAAGACCTTAATTCAAAGGTTACAAGATGAACCTCTTTCAGTTTCACCGTATTCTTGGCACTCTAGAAATCTTCTATATAAAGGTATAATGATTTTAGTGTCAAACTCAGCTCACAAGTTAACATCACTAAAGGAATTTCATGGTTCCCCAATGGATGGGCATTCTGGTGTACTTCGCACATATAAGCGTATTTCTCGAGAATTCTATTGGACAGGCATGAAAAATGACGTCAAGAAATTTGTTGCTGAATGAGATGTTTGCCAGCGTCATAAAGGGGAAACAATTGCAAGTCCAGGTTTATTGCAGCCACTTCCAATTCCTATTGAAGCATGAGTAGATATATCTATGGATTTCATTGAGAGTTTACCCTCTTCACATGAAAAACTACAATATTTGTGATGGTGGATCATCTTATTAAGTATGCCAACTTTTGTGACATGTCTCATCCATATACGGCAGTTACTGTTACTAATATTTTTATTGAAAATGTTGTCAAATTGCATGGGGTGCCACGATCAATCGTAAGTGATAGGGACAAAGTCTTCACTAATCAATTTTGGAAGGAACTTTGTCGTTTACAACAAACCCAATTGACAATGAGCACCGCTTATCATCCTCAAACGGACGGACAAACTGAAGTTGTCAATAGATGTTTGGAATCTTATCTTTGTTGTTTTTCAAGTGATAAGCCTAAAAATTGGATGAAGTGACTTTCTTGGGCAGAGTGGTGGTACAACACAACTTTTCACTCTTCAACAAAACTTACTCCTTTTGAAGCTATGTATGGATATCCTCCTCCCGCTATTGCTCAATATTCAACAGGTGCTACTACTGTTAATGCTGTGGATATTGAATTACGTGATCGAGACCAAGTACTAAGGCTATTAAAGGATAATCTTACCAGTGCTCAATCTCGAATGAAACAACAAGCTGACAAAAAAAGAACTGAGAGGGAATTTCAAGTTGGAGACAATTTATTTACGTCTACAGCCATATAAACAACTTTCTGTTGTTGTTCAGAGTTCAATGAAATTAGCACATCAATTTTATGGGCCTTATAAAGTTTTGGAGCGAATTGGGCCAGTACCTTATCGGCCTGATCTACCTTCAACATCTCGTATTCATCCTGTGTTCCATGTTTCTTATCTTAAGAAGAAGTTTGGAAATAATGTTTCTGTGCTACATCATCTTCCTGAATTGGATTTGGAAGGCAATGTTCGTGCAATGTCTGAAAAGGTTTTGAAGCGTCGTTTTATTCAACAAAAGGATCATGCAGTTACTGAGTGGTTGATTAAATGGGAGAATTCGTCAGTTGAAGATGCTACTTGGGAACGTTATCAAATCTCTACAAAGAAGATTTCCTGAGTTTATTGCTGCTCAGCCTTGAGGACAAGGTTAATTTAAAGGAGGCGGGAATGATAGAATCATATTACCTAGTAATAGTAGAATTAGTTTATTTTATTTAATTAAGATTAGGTATTTACTTCCTAGTTTGATGGCCTAGTTTGATTAGCACTTACTTCCTAGTTTGAGTAGCACTTTTTTTATTTTATTTCTAATTCTACTAGGACTTATTTGGATTACTTTATAAATAGAGCCCCTTGGAATTCTTTTTAATCATATATGAGAATACAATCTTCTTTTGATATTTGCTTGGAATAATTATCTTGGAGGCTTGATCCCCTCGAAGTGATCTAATTAAGATTCTAGTTGGACTAGGAACCTAAACAAAGCAGAAGCCAGTTAACGTGGAATGGACCGAGGCAAAACATGCTGCAACGATATGTACCATATTATAGAAGATGTAGAAACTCTTTAGCAGAGGGTTTAGCCAATAGAGCTTCCAGATTCAGAAGGTTAATTCCCATATATTTCTCCACATCACAGATCAACAATGCCAAAGGGGAAATTTCAGTTATCTAACACTCAAATAGGCCGCTGTGTCCCTTCTACTCTTCTTGTTAACGAATCCAACTTCCTTCTTCGCTCTAACAGACGCCATAATTCTGTCGATGCATTTCATCCTCTACACCATAAAGGAATAATATAATAGAGAAAGATCCTGTCAGCATCTTTCTTTTTAAATATGCAATACTTCAGTCTCCACAATCGACAGGAGGATATTGGCAGTTGCCTCCGATTTCAGTACAATCTAAAAACAGGAAGGGAAACATTAATTAACTCGTTCAAAATTTTCAAAGATGTTAAAGTTTAAACTATATGCTGCATGAACAACAATCGTGTACTCGTTCGATCAATCTTTCATGAAGCAAACTAAGATAACCTAGATGTACAAAGTCACATGTAGCTCGCACATCTTTTCTGTTTTTTTAAAGTAAAGATGCATTTATTAACAGGGGTGACCAAATTAGTCGATTAACAAATGCTCTCAAAAAATATTATCGTCCCTACATCTGCGTAATCTAGTAATATAATCAGCTGCATTGCTTTTAGATCTTGGACAAAATACACATTTAAAGTTTACAAAAGAGTCAGCTAGATTTTGTATTTCATCTATCAACGACCATAGCTTCCATGGAGAACTACATTTCCGGGAGATGATATCAATCAAGTTGGAGGAGTTCACTTCCAAAATGATACTTTCAAGCCCCAATTGCTTCCCAGTCCTGAGTCGTCCGGAGGCGCCAAGTGCCTCAGTCTGTAATATGTTCATCTGATTGCATCTAATAGCACCTGCAAAGATAAAACTTGCATTAGAGTCGATGATAAACCCCGCTCCCCTGGCCAGTGTGTGGCGACAAAAAGAGCCGTCGGAATTGATTTTGGCCCAGGAAGCGGGAGGGAGATCCCACTTGCCGACCAGGTCATGGAGGTTATGGAATGTGTGTGTGAGTTGCATCAAATAGTGATGACTGTCATGTTCTGAAATTTTAACCAATATCATTGAGGCGGTTGTCCTTCTGAAATTAAACTGAATTCCATTCCTTCCCTTCCAAATGGACCAAAGAGAGTGCAATAAGGGAATGCAAAGAACGCATAGTAGCTATAAGATTAGAGTCACCTTAATCTTTGGTTCAATCGTCTTTAAGCTTTTGTTCGCCGCATAGTTCCAAACACAGGGCAAACCGGATTTAAGCTGGGATTAAAGTGTGTGAACCAAGCGTGTATGTTCAATGCACTCAATAGTCACAACTTCTTGAGGTACCTTCAAATATGCAGTCTAGTTCCAGAAAATAAGCTAGTGTGCAATAATTAATGATTGTTTCTTCACATACACCAAAAACTTGAACTTGCAGAAAATCTGAAAGCATATACTGCGTTGTCCTGTCAACATACACATTCATGCATTGACAACACAGCTACTACAGCCAGACAATTCGGTGTTCCCTGGAATTATCAGTCTTTGATGAACGAAGTGTATATACCTTGGTAGTGTCTATATAAGCACAAGCAGACAAACCTTCTTTTCACACTCTGACACCTATGCAGAGGCCTTGGATGATGTGAAACTGTACACAGCAAGTCCCTTAAATCTATAGCAACACAAATTTCTCCTTATCCAAAGGTTCAGGGATCTGCTAGCACAACACTTCAATTTCCCAACTACCATTTCAGAACTAATAACTAGCAGATGGAATCCCGAGTACGGGCTCACCTACCCAGAAATTGAAGCTGCATCATCCCAAAAAATGACCCGCATGCAAGTGACATCCTGTTCTATTTTTTTGTGTAGAGTCATTTAATTGTTTGCTTGATAGATAAAGAAATGTTTGGTGCGGCAGAGTTGCCATGAATTAACATCACTGTTAGCTGTCATTAGTCCAAGCAATTACTCGACAATGTAAAAAAATCCCAACCCAACTTCTTTCATCCAAACATGAAAACAGCATCATATTACCCACACTGCAAGGACATTTCCATGAACAGATTATCGGTTTAAATGGAAAGTGAAAGTGATTCGAATCATAGCAAGAAAATGTCATTCGATCAATTTTAGAAATGTATTGTTTAATATCAAGAGTCATATTGAAACAACAAAGATATTTCATGGTCCCCCAACATGACACTTGCATCTTTATCTGTCTATGATTCAGATATTGGGCATGAAGATGGCCAAGAAAAGTTTGTCACGCCCATAACAAATGTGAAGGTCATGATAGCAACATCCAACCATCCTGATTTAAGTGGGATCTAAAAAGACTGAAACTGATTATGCTAGTGGCCTTTTACCCAATGTATAGAACTAGCAATTAGCTGAACATAACAAGCAAAAAGATACTGCAGGTTATACATTGTACATAAGAATCAGATGAACCGACTCTATGAAAACTTTCTTACTAACCGTTATTTGTGCATACTGTTGAGAATGGCAAAAATTACAAGCTGCGGTCAAACTTTTTGTGCATCTCTGATAAAGTAAGTAAATTCACCTACTTACCAAAGATCAATAGTTCTCCTCTCCAGACACACAGCATATAACAGCACTGTTACAGCAACCAACCTCATCACAGAATATCCAGATCCAGCCTATCTGCAATCTGCCATATGTACCAAAAAACCCAATAATACCTCAGAACACGGTAAACACTTCAATTTGGCTACTCCCAACTTAAAGCTTGAAAAGAGATTAAGCTTACATTTTCCTCTGTGCTTAAAGAACCTTAATAATGACACCGGTTTCTCAAATCAAGACAGATCACAGTCACATTTGCTTTATAGGTTTATCAGAACGCCCTGGATTTGTCAAACGGAGAGGAAAACAAGCACTCAATCAATGCAATGCCATGGGGAAAAAAATAAAGGACGTGAAAAGGAAAGGGGAATTGTGAGAAAATCTTGACAATTTCCACAAGACAATTCAGATTCTACATTAATTCCATTTGATGGTAGGGTAACTGTTAAAGATTGCAACTTTGATGGCAACCAGCAGGTAAAATAGCATCATACGAGTTTGGGTGCTCGAAATTTTGCAGATGCACAGATCCAAGGTCTGCATTTAAATCCATTAAGTCAGATTTATAATTGCTCAGATCAGGCTTTATCAGATAAAGTGCTGCCATCTTAATGTTATTCACTAAATCACATTGGGATCAATTTTCTTAAATTTAATGAACCAACATGATGTTATGTACATCAAACCTTGAAGTCTTGAACACATCACCAAAATATCTCCTTGAGAGAACAGTAACTACGATCAACAGCATCTCAAATCAAGATGCACAGTAATATAAACTAGAGATTTACTCGTAGATACAGGACTGGCCAGCACACTCAAGCCCTCATACATTGAAAAAAAAGAGGAAGAGGGAGAGAGAGAGGAGAGTAGTACGAGAGATGGATGGGTAATTTGCTCATAAAGGTGGCGGATCGAAACAAAAGAAGGCGGCGAATCGTCCTTAGTACCTCCCAAATCACAGGAATTTGTGAGATTACAGACTCATAATTTCCCCTTCTGATCAACGGGGTTCCCTCAGATCTCACAGGGCCTCCACGGTGCGGGAAGGCACGGAGGAGACGGGGGGCGTCGGAGGCGCCGGCGCGGCGGTGGTCGGAGGCGAGTGCGACCCGTGGGAGTTGGTCCGGTGGAGGCGACACTTGAAGGACCCGGCGTGCGTGGCCGGGGCGCAGACGCACTTCGGAGCCCCGCCCTGCCCGCCGCAGGCGCTGGTGGGGGACGAGGATGCCGACCGCCGGAGCATCCGCGGCGAGGTCACCTGGTGGTGGTGGTGGTGGTGGTCGTGGTCGTGATGATGATGGTGGTGGTGGTATTGGTCCTTGATCTCTTCGTTCACGATCCCGTAGTTGGAAGCCATGCTGCTTTCTATTCCCAGCTCCGATCTGAACAAGCAACAAATTAAAACCGCAAAGTAAGCAACTTTGAGTTATTTCTCTTTATTACTGAGACGAGATCGATCCAGATGACAGTGAATACATCGAAAACAAATGGATGAAAACCTTAAACAAAAAAAAAACATTTAATATTAGCAAATTGACAAAACAAATTATTATCAACAAACAAAACAGAATCTAGAAAGGATCTACAATAGATATTATCGACAGACAAAAACCAGGATCCAAAATGGATGGTAAAATGCAGGACATAAATCGTAAAGAAAAAGGGAATTCAAATAAGCAAAAACGAAAAATTAAGTGAGCACAAAACAATTAGTACACTTTTTTATTGGATAAAGGGGGGATAATAAAATATTATCCAGAGGGAAATAACATCCCCCACGTGCCGAGCTCCACGAGATGGTTCACGAGATTGTTCAGATATTATTCGTCCTCTTTTAATAATTTACCATGAAATATAAATAAATATTACAGAGAGAGAGAGGGAGAGAGAAAATGAATGAGAAGGAAACGGACCTTAAGAAGGAGAGAAGGGGAGCCAAAGCGGCAAACTGCGTTCCACTGGAGGAGCGGTCCAATTTATAGAGGGGGGGAGTTGGAAGGGAGGGGGGCCCCTTTAAATCCAATCTCGGGCAGCTTCGGGCAGGAGGGTGGTGCCCGGGATTCCACCTCCCACTGATTCCCCCCTCCGAAACCTGGGGCCCGCCACTAATCCGTTTTCACGCACCACCACGCCATCTTTTCTTTTTTTTTCTTTTTTCTTTCATTTTCGCAACTTCCACTTTTCGCCGTCAACTCACGCCGTCAGCAATATCTGTCTCTGTCTGCATCCAGCTTCTTTATAAAAAAAATCCCTTTTTTTCTATTCACTGCGCAGATAAAATTGGGGGGGAAAGTAAATATTCTTGGGAATTAATTAGGATTATGCACTAGGAAAATTGAATTTTCAAGGTTAGTAGTACTAGATTTTAAAAGTCAAAAGGTAATTAATCCATAGTTAAGCGTATGAATTAAAAATTATGTATCCTAAATATCTCAAGAGGCACAAATTAATTCTACTCCTCAAGATAATTATCTCCAGGGACGGAAGCAATTTTTTTTAAGAGGAGACCAAAATAATATTATGATTCATTATAATTAACTAATATTAAATGAAATTTAATAAATTTTAACTAATTTAAGAGGGTCAAGTATTAAAATTTTAAATATTGCATACATATAAATATATATTGTATAAACTAATCCAGTTAATCAAAAAAGATTATTTTACTCTAATTTAGGCTTACACATGGGGCCATCCCTGATTATATTATATTTTGAAAAAAAAATGTGATATTATATTATATTACAGATTTAATGAGTGTGTTCCTTAAAAATGAGTCAAATACAATTCGTAGGTTTTTAATTTGATAAATAAATTAAACGGAGGACACTTTTGTTTTTTTCTTCATTAGATATAAGGTTAGCTAAACTCCATATTGATTTATCATTAAAATAGCTTTTATATTTTTCAACGATTTTTACTTTACGATATATCAAATAAGTTAAATAAGTATAAAAGTAATGCCAATAAAAAAAAGTTTTTAGATGCACCGAACGCGGTAAAGGCTCCAATTTTATTCTTCTCCCGGTAAAAAAAATTAACTCAACTGATGCTTATTTGGTGTTACTAATTCTGAGTTCGAATTTTGAAATTCGAAATTATTACATTAATCAGAGAATAAATTATTTTTATTCTATATTTTTTACTTCAAATTAATCAAGTAATAATAATTTCAAACTTCGAACACATCCTATAAACTCAGACCGAGGGCAAAAGAAAATTCACAACACTACATTATGTAATATAAGGACATGACATATACATACATGTCGGCTTAAAATTATGGTACTTCTTTACGCTAATACTATCGTCAAAATAGGTCTAATACTTCTTCGTGAGGCCATCCGATTGGCGTAACGGAAGTAACGACAACCGATCCAACGGCTCTGAATGACGCAATAATTGAACACATCGAGCGTCACGCCGTTGGATGAGGATTGGGGACTTTAACGGGCCCAAAAAGCATGGAGGCCTCCCATTAAGTTTTGGATAGTGACATGAATGGGCCCGCTGGGCCCCGCGTTTGGGTTCAATCTAGTCACGGCTGCCAATTGCCACATCAGCAACTTTGGGCGCACGCGTGAGTCAGCAAAGCAGCACTGTGTTTCTTACGAGGAGAGAGAGAGAGAGAGAGAAAAAAAAATAGTTTACTTGGACGTATATAATATCTGAAAGTGAATTAACAATTTAACATGACATCGAAAAATACATTTTTATTTAGGTCTCAAGTCTCAACACTATCATCACTCCAGTCTTATCAATCATATTTTCCTTTTTTTCCTTTTTTTTTTCTTTTTACGTGTTAGCAAAAAATAGAAAAATACGCATCATAAATTTAATTAATCAATAATCTAAACTATTCAAAAGTATTATCATTTTTTAATTATTGATCATATTTGGTAACATTGCTGATGTAAATAAATATTAAAATATTTCAGGAAAACTTGTTACTTATTAGAATATTGTTAAATATTATTTTAATTTCATAATATATTATTATAAATAAACGGATAAATAAATATAGATAAAAGAAAATAATTTGAGATCACGAGATTTTAAAAAATGGATGACGTTTTTTTAATTAAAACTATAGTTTTACTAAACGACTAATTTGTTTCAAAATGCATTTTATTCAACTGGAAATATATATCTTTTGTACTAACTATTTGAGTTAAATTAAGATTATCTAAAAAGTTAAAATTACCAGTGTTGGTGTGGTACTATAAAAAAAGATAAATAACATGATTTCTTTAGATAATTACCAAATTGACATTACCATTTTTTTCCTGAGAAACATATTATATTTAGGCGGTACCTAAACCTAATTGATTAAGCGAATAAATAATGGTGATGGCAACGTGTTCCATCCAACGAACATTATAATCTCATGGATTATCAAAATTCACTTAAAACTTTTTTTTATCATAACTCGGGATTAATTTGATATTAGAACTAGAACAACAACAATAAAATTTTATCTTATTAGATAGGGTCGGCTACATCAATCATACGACGCCATTAGAATTAGAACGATACGAATAAATTTAATGAAAGTAATATTCTAATAATTAAATATGAAATTATTAGTATTAAATAATTTTAAAGTATAATTTCTCTATCTAGTTATGTTAATCATCTTTAATTAAAACTTATTCTTTTTCTCTTTTATTTTAAGCAGAAATTACTCGTGTTGTCAACTAAACATTTTCATTGTTCGAGTAGAACTCTACAATTCTTTTTTTTTTTACCACGGTTTTTTGCATCACCCACAGGAATGAGACGGAGAGTGGCGCAAATACAGAAAACGGTGTTATCGGCAGACGCCATGTCCTTGTCTTATCAACTCCTGAGTGAGATAAAGAAGAAATTCGGTAAACTTTTCTTTTCCTTCTCGAAAAAGAGAGAGAGAGAGAGAGAGTCTGTGTGCGAGTTGTGTAATAATTGGAACAGGTGGTGAGCAGGAGAGAGAGAGGAAGAAGGAGGGGCATGTGTCGTTGAAAGAGAGAAGGTGGAGGCCGCATGCGAGCTCCAGGAGGCGGCACGTAACTAACAGCCCATGACCTACTCCTCTTTTCCAGAGAGGCGAGAGAGAAGGAGAGGAGGAGGGGAGAGAGAGAGGATAAGATAAAGGAGGTGGTGGTTTAATGGTCGACGCAACGAAACGAACGGAACGGAACGTTCGGGGTCAAGAGAGTCGAGTGGTTTGGGCGGCTCCTCCATGTCCGACGCCGCCATGTGCGGCCAAATTTAGTTTTTTTTTCCTGGTTTCATACCCGTAGAAAAAGGAAAACTATGTATTAAATACATAAATGCGAGGTAACACCTTTCATAGAGATGTAAACAATTGACGATTTATTTTTTAATTATCACCGTTCGAAAAATGACATCGATTATTTTATATGTATCGATTAAAATCTCTATCCATCGTCCACCTAATTATTCTGATGTCATTTTGAATAACATATTTAAATAAATAAATTTTTTTTATATACATAAAAATTCGAAGTCGAAATTTTGATTTAATCGATAAAAACAACTATCTACCTACCCTAATTTCCGTTTGTCAATCAACGATTTATTGGTGGCGGATTCGTACGACTTTACAATATCTTTTTTCTGTTGTTCCACAAGCATTATTAATTGTTGTGCCATGGCGGTGGGAAGAGTTTGATGTGCATATTATTAATGATTTCAAGATTCAAACTCAACACAATAAAAAAATATTGTACCGAGCAAGTCTATCGCTATTGGGGTTTTTGTCTATTTTGTTATTGTGGAATTTTTTAAGGACTAATTATATTTAATTCTTAAAAATATAAATATTAAAAACTAATGTGATAATAATCTCAAATTTTTATTTATTTGAAATTATAAATTTATTTGTGATCATTCAAAGACCATCTTGAAAAATTGTTTATACTAATTTATAGGACTACGCTGGATTAAGATATTTTAATCCTAAAAAGTATTCATGATTAAAATTGAAATTTTAAAAATTAATGTGTTTGATTTCTAAATTTTGTTTGGTGTAGTTAATAATGGACTAGCAAATGAAATGCATAACATGAATGGCATGGAGAGAAAAAAAATATATAGTACAAAAAAACCTCGGATTTTATTTTCCCTAACAGTAGGGAAAAGAATACAAAGGATAATGCATTGTGTCAAATGACAAAACAAAACACGTAAAAAATATAATAATAATCAAGTTTTAAATTTAAAAAATAAATATATTTTTTATTTTAAATGCCATTTCGAAATGGCAATGAACTAGGCAATTTCACTAAGATATATGTGGTTTAATATTCTTATATGCAACATATATTTTATAAATGATGCGATGAACATGTAGGGTGGGTTTGGTAGCAGAACTTAAGTTAGGACTTGCCCAAGTTCTGTCAAATGACTTACGTGACGGAAATTTTGAACGTGACTTTGGCTAGAATATTTTACGAAATATTCTGGCTAAAAGTTTTTGCCTTCGGCAAGTTCGTTTATTTTTTTTCATCTTCTTTATGTCCTTTTCGCTGCCATTTTAACTTTTTTTTCTCTTTCATCTATTTTTTAATTATTTTATAATATAAGTATATATTATTTAATTATTTATTAGTAAATTATTAATCATATTATAAAATAATTTATTAAATATTATTAATTTAATTTTTTAAAATATTTAGTTCTAATAAAATTAAAACTATTCAATTTTTTTAAAAATTATATTATATTTGGATCTTGATGTATGTAAATTATAATATTAATAATATCTAAAAGATTTAATCAAAATGAATAAAAATAATATTAATAATATAATGATTTACGTAAATTATAATATTAATAATATTTAAAAGATTTAATCAAAATTAATAAAAATAATATTAATAATATGTAAAAGATTTACTAAAAATAATATTAATAATATAACAATTTACGTAAATTATAATATTAATAACATATTCTTTTTTACTATAATTTTATACCTCATAAAATAATAAATTATATTCTTAATTATCATTTTTTATTCAAATATCTCCTAAAATTTATTCATCAAATTAACTTTTTAAAATTTATCATTACATTTTTTCATTCAAACACTCATCAAAATTTTTTTATCAAATTAATTAATTCTCAATCTAGATTCACCTACCAAACACTACCGTAGAGTAGTAGATATTTTGTTTCATTTCACAATTTGATGCTAAACTAATTCGTATAAACTTTTCTTTTTATTTGTCAATTAGCCATGAAAAAACGATTGGTGGTGAAGTAATTGGGGCTAGAAGATAATTCCACCATACGTAGACAATACAGATGGGACCTGGTACTACGCTCATTAATTGCACATGGATTTTTTCTGTCGAGAAGTGTGGATTATGAGCGGGACCCACTTGACTTCACTTTTGGGTGGTGCGTTTAATTGAGTGGACCAACCAGGCACCAGCCCAGATATTATAATTGATCAAATATATAATTTACTCGTTGTGGTAATTGTTTGATTTCGTTTCTTAAAATAATTAATTAATCTTTGCAAATATGTTGAGATTTTGTTATAATTTTTGCGCGAGAGAAATTATGCGTAATAAATAAATAAAAAATTTTAAAATGACATATAATTTTATTAAATGAAAAATGGAAGAAAATTACAAGACCGATTACTTGTTGTTTGACTTTTACGGACGATAAAAATTATACACCGACTGGAACTTTGAATTAATCCTCTCAAAATAGGACATTTATCTTATGATAAAAAAATAAATCAATTTTGAATCACATACATAATACTCCTAAAAAATTTTCAATTTTCGTCCATGGAGCTTTGTGCCTCTTGCACCCCCAGAGGGGGATCCCCTAAATCCCCTGATCAATGAGACTCCATAGAGAAAATATGTTGAAGCGTCTGACTAAGAAGAGAATCATATAGAGTTACAATTGAGTTCTGATTCAAAACATTATCAATAATTTTGTTTGTCACAATGCAAAAAATTAAAAGTTCCAATGGAAGATATATCTTTTGCCCGGTCAAAATCCTAATTAAGATGTTTAATAATCACCCTTCAAAAATGAGTTAATAAACTGCTCATGTCAAAAGATAATATAATATTTTTTGTTTAAAACTAATTATGTTCGTTCTATTTTATTTTCACGATAAAATATTTGAAAAGTTTTTTTTTCAAAGTCACCAAAATTCAATGTCTAAGAACGATGTCAATGGTTCAATTTTTGCAACGCTAAAAAGCTCAGTGTTCATATACTGAATGTTGGCCCACCTATTTGAAGTGTTTTTTGAATAAGTAACCTAGAGTAAAAAAAATATAATTCATCTATATAAGAAAACTAGTTTCATCTATATATCTATTTATATTATTTATATTTATGAATTAGTTCAATTATTATATTATTAAATTCTTTGTTAATTTATGATAAAATTGTTATCTAATAATATGTAATAGTTGGTTAGTTTGTAAAGTAACATCAATAATAAGGTTTTAGCAATATGGAATAAGATCCACACTTACATTACCATTTATCAACCCATATATTTTCTCTTATATAATGTATAGCAATAAAACATATTAGTTAGTTAGTAAAGTAACATTGATAATAAGAAAATACTATTTTCGGTGATGTATATCATTAATTTTATTCTCAATGCATAGAGAAGTGAAGTTTGAAATTTGGAGAAAAAACTAAGGTTTAAAGATATTTCATGAAAATTTCATATGTCATGAAAATTTAAAATAATTTTAAAGATATGTTGATAATTTGCTCTTTATTTATTTTAACTAATGTTATTAAAATCGAACTAGACCGATCGGTTCAATTAGTTTAACCACGAATCGGTAGCGAATCCGATTCGGTTCAACATCATAAATGGGAGAATCGATCAAAAACCTACTGAATAGGAAAAATCAGTGAACTAGAAAACCGGCTAAAAAACTGGTTCAACTTCAAAAATTAAGAAATTCAAAAAATTAATATGAAAATGAAGCCCAAAAAGGAAAGATAAAATGAAAAAGGAAAGTTTTTTTGCCGATTTAAATAAAGAGAATATGAGTAATTATGGTAGAAAATTTTAATATTTTATCAAATACAAGAGGAAAAATGACATTAGAGAGTTAACAGGATATTTTTATGAAAATATGAAAACGTTAAAGATAAAGAGATCAAAATTAAAGGAATCAATAAAATAGTCAATCTTTTATGAATATTAATTCAGTAATATCTTTATGCTATTATATTATTATAACTAGGTTATCATTATATTTTTATAATTATATAATATTAATTAGTGTTATAATTTTAAAAATTTATAATTAATATTATTTTAATAAAATCTGATTTAATTTTGTTGAAACCGATTGGATCACTTCAATCGCGACCCAATTGATAATCCGATTCGATCACCGGTTCAATTATGAAAATATTGATTTTAACTATTATTTATATTACTAATACTTGTCAAATATTATAATGTATTGTTATCAATAATTTAAATAGTGATAATCTATTTAAGTATTGATCTAAATTATCTATTAATTAACATGATAATGTATCAAATGGTCCTAAAAGATTCACAGGGTTCAAAAAGAAAGCCAAACTAGATTACAAGAAATATATATAAAACTATCGAAAGAGATATATTATAAAAATATTTAACAAGCTAAGCCACCGAAAACAGTAGTTGACATGTCTGATAAACTCGACCATTGTTACACATCTACTTTTTCTTTTTACAAGGGCTGCATTTGAAAGTAAAATCATTATTCTTTCTAAGTTCTGAATTGATAGATTAGTTCGGGATGTGTTAGGTGAAATGATACGTAATAATGAGAAACAAGAGTTAGTGTGATAAAAAATAGATGTGATCAATTAATTGTAGTGAAAGTTTGAATATTAAACAAATATTATAAATATAAATATAATCTTTAATTAATGAAAATAAAAGTAAAAATTAAATTTTTTATGGAATTTTGTTGTTAAAAAGTATATTATTTAAATATAGAATAAGATTTTTAATAAATTATATTTAATGAAATATTTAATTTTTATAATGAAATGATAAAAAAATATTATATTATAAAATAATTTATATTTAATAAATAAATTATTTTATAAGAGAAATGTGTGTGAGAGAGAAAATAAGAAAAAACAAAATTGAAAAAAGTAGCTGTCATATCAGTAAAAAAGAAATAAAAAAGTGGACCGCGAGGGGAAAAAAGTGAAATGAATTAGGGGTGCCGTCTCTCCTACTTTGAAACTAAGCCAAGATCTTGTATTTTGAAATTTAAGCTGGAATCAAAATCTAACTAAACACAGTCAAGAATAACTGTTAAGAAATTATTATGTTCAATATTATTCTTTTAGCAGTATTCTTTCTTTATTTTTATGAATGAAAAATTTCATTTTTTTCTGGACAATCAGAAAAACTTTTTTGATTATGGATAATATTTGCCATATTTTAGTTTTTTATTGAAGTAAATATAAGATAAGAAAAAAAATGAGAATTCCATGGAGCACCACGGAATTAGTCAGTGGAAAAAGAATACAAGTTGTCCAGAGACAATTGATGAGTTCTTTATTGAAATTATAGTGTTCGGGAAAAAAATATTTCAGTTTTTCTATTTTTCAACAAAATCTAACTGCAATAGAGATATGATCCACAAAAGTATTCAAAATATTTTAGGATGTCACTGTTACCATAAAAAAATATTCCACTTTTTTTTATTAGCATTGAGCATTTTTACGTCTATCTATAAAATGGGTTGACAATATTATTTTTTGAAATGAGAATAGATCCACCCATATTTTATTATCTGTATTAAGGTAACAACTACTAGGATTGAAGATGAAGTGGGGCAGAAGTCTCGAGTTCTAGAAAAATTTTATTGGGAGCACCATCTATCATTGTTAAGTATACGATACGGGACAATTTTATCGGATTAGTTAAATTTGATGGTGGATCAATTTTGGATAGTGCGTATAATCATTAACGTCGTATGGATTAACAAACTGAGCACAAGTATTAAAAAGGATGACAACACAAATTGTTTGGGCCAAACATATAAACACTCAGAATTCTAATTTTGGAGTTAATGGTCCAAGTTTTTATTTAGGACTTTTATTCCACATTACAGTGGTAATTGAAAAATATAATAAGATTTAACTGATGTAATTGTGGAATATTAGATATTATTAACACAACAGTTAACAATCCCAACTCTTCTGTTAGAGAGCATATAAATGTAAAACAGTTATATTTGCTTATGTAGAACATATAATTTTTGGCCTCAGTTGAATGCCCATCTACCTCAAAGGAAAAAATACTGTTTAGAATCATTGATGACCATCATGACCATTTGGTATAACTCCAATATTTTAGCAACATAGGCATGCTAATAAAATATATATATATGTATAACAAATTGTCCATTGTCCTGTTGGGATCACTTTGTGAATAACGCCTAAATAAAATTACAAACAACTTAATATCAATTTATTTCTGAAAAAACCAAATTATGTGACCAATAATTCTTCTTATCTCAATATCATGTTTATCCATAGCAGCAGTAAAAATAAATAAACAAAAAGGTGCATTAATATTGTTATATATCCCACTTCTTAACAAATTGGGCCCCGTTACATAAATTGACATGGGCCCACGAGCCCAACACCATCTTGCCACCCTCCAACTACTGTTTTTGTTATCTTTATAATAATAATAATAATTATTATTATTATTATTGTTGCTAATTATTATTATATTATTCCCCATGACAGACGCCCACGTGCTCTTGTCCCACCTCCATCCAACCAAAACTGCGCTGGTCGACCCTACCACATGACACACAGGATTCACGCATGCAAGACGAGTGAGATAACAGATTCCGTGGGACCCGCAACTAACTGAGTGGCAAATAAAGCTGTTTCCTGTTCGTCACAAGACACGGAGACACGCATCGCATCTGCTGTCCCCCTCCCCCTCATCCCGCAGAGCGGGCCCGAATGTAACGGGCCGCACGTGACGTGAGATATTTGTTTTGGGCCTGGCCTCGTTGGATGCATCCACTTTGAGTCACGTGCGAGGACTGGCTTCAGATTTGTATTTTTTCAGTCCTGCCATGCATATCATTCTGATTGATTTCTGACACATGATGATGATGATGATGATGATGATGATGATGATGATGATGATGATGATGATGATGATGATGATGATGATGATGATGATGATGATGATGATGAGATATTTCACTGTTTTTTTAATTATTATTTAAACAAGATTCGTTAAAAATGAAGAAAGATCCAATTTTGATTGCTATCACAGGAATTCTTACTGTTTTCAGTGTAACCTTTTTGTTTTAATATAGTTATTAAGTTTTTTTTGTTAGTGTAATTTTACTATTTTAGGCGAAACCAATAAGAATATTATCACGATCTATGCATATGCATCAATTAATCTATACGCAATTACGCATAGTCAGAGAGAGAGAGGGGGGACGTAATGTTGCATGGCATTATTTGAGTACCAAATTTCAAATTAAAATTAAACTTTTAAATGTTTTTTTATTTATATCGTAGTATAATTAAGACGGTACGAGGTTGACGTCGTATTGAGGACAATATTGTGTAATACAAGTTGTATGAGTTTAACCTAAATTAATGTCCTCTTCCCCAAGCCAACGCACAAGCAATGGCAATTATTGGAGTAGTTGAACCGAATATATGTACTGCATGATCAAACTATCACGTAATAAGCACTTTTCTTATATTATATATAAAAATAACATACTTCATCATTAGTTTTTTTATTACCATTTAAAAGCGACGTCGATCGTTCAATCTACACGATCAACGCATTGATCACATGTTAAAGTTTTGACCCACCATCAAGCTCGAATAATTTAATATCGTTTCGAATAGCACGCTTTGTAACGCCCCCAAATCGACCCCCGCCACGTGACGAAGACCAACCTAAAGACGCTACGGCATGCTATAACTTGACTATAATATTGACCATATCTCAATCAAGAATCGAGACACGTCAGCGGAAGAAAAAAAATAAAGATAAATGATAACTTTAATTGCGGAAGTCTAAAAGTGGTTATGTCATTACTAAGAAATAAAATAAGTTCTACATCATGAATCTAAAATCCGGAAGGTAAATGAAAACTAATAAGCATTCTAAAAACCCTATGGTTCATGTGCCGTCTTATCGCCAGAACTTCATTACCACACGCCTACTTCACCACGTCACTGATATGATCCTATGAAAATCAGACACAGGAGAGGAGTTCCTCCCGTAAGCTTTACAGCCTAGTGAAGAACCACATGATATACAATGCATCATATGAATATAATAATCAGCAGTAAATAATCATGCTTAACTTGAACGTGAAAGATAACATATCAGTATCATGGATCATAATGAGAATAAGATCAGTAGATATCATGAATCATGATGATCAATAATATATATTAAACTTGAAATCATGGCATACTTGACTTGACTTGAACTTGCTTCTTGATCTTGATTATTAATTAGCAATCAGGGTGACTTTAGGTGCCTTTAATTCTTGGGGTATGCCCAGCAAATGATACGGCCTTGTGCGGATCAATGGGTGATCAAACCATGACCAAGGGAGCGATCCTTATCTTGATGCACTTGGCTTGGACTGACAACCCATCATTAATCTTTCATCTGAACTTATTAATCACTTTTAATAACTTGTTCTTGATTCAACCGATACGATAGGATCAATGTGAAATAAATCAATAACAGAGCAAATCATGTAAATCAGTGAGGGATCTCTGTAGGGTCAGACAATAAGATCAATCATATATATATAATATCTGGATAAAAGAAAAATAATTAATAAATATAATAAAATATTTTCTGGGAAATCGGTCGATCGATTCAGGGGAACGGTCGACCGATTGTCTGCGGGTCGATTGATCCGTTCAGTTGAACGGTCGACCTGATGGGGAAGGATCGATCGACCGGTGACAGGAATCGGTCGATCGGTCGACATGTGCAGAAAGCGACTGCATGCAAGTTATCGGTCGACCGGTTGCCGCGATGCATACGGACCGGTCGACCGGTCGGCGTCCAGAAAACTTGCAGAACCCTCGAATTTCGTAAATTCTTCGGTGCAATCTCAATCTAACCTAATTACTATCCCTAGCAAATCAATCACACAACCCCAGATCAACAAACAATGAATTATGCATGCAAATAATCAATCAATCAATGAATTCAAAAAAATCAAGCAAGGCAAAACAAAGAACTTGAACCATCTTTTCCTCTTCTTCTTTACTTGTATGATTAGGGCATGTTTTAACGTTATTCAGGGGTCATGCAAGATGATTTCGATTCATCCACCTGGTCGCGATGGATCCTACCCTTGATTCATTAAAAATTTGCTTGAATCTGCCCGTGTTTCCCTCTCGGTTCTCTCGACCAATCAGTGCTTGCAATTCACGAAGAGGGCTGAAGAACGGGGCGTGTGGATCAGGCGATTGCAACTAGGGTAGGCTGGAGATGATTGATCTCCGGCGGCTTACTTTCTGGCCGTGGCAGCGTGCCCGTAGAAATAATAAAAAAAGTCCTTTCTTTCGTGAGATCAGCCTTACTTAGTTTAATGAAGGATTTTTGTTTTTATCTCTCCTCATAATCTCCCTCTAATCAAATAAATAAGATAAGATTTTTATCTCCCCAAATATCTGTGGACATAATCAAATCCCTTGAGTCCAATTCTAATTGGCTTTGGTTCTTATTTTTACTTCTATTCGGCCGAGACTTCGTTCTCTCTTTTTTTATCTTTTCTTTGCTGGTCGTTACATTCTTACCCCGTTAAAAGAAAATTCATCTTCGAATTTTGCACCACGTAGAGGACTTATCGAAAAGATGGGGAATATGTCACGTCATCGCCCTGGTGGTGACGCCAAGCTACTTTGACCATGGGGACATCCTTGTTCTTTTGATGTTGCACTTTGCGATCCACTATATGCGTTGGATACTCAACGAAAGTCAAGTCTGCAGCTATATCTGGCTCCTCTATCCTTAGAACATTTGCAACATCGTGCTTGTACTTCTTGAGCATGGACACATGAAACACGTTATGCACTCTCCCATAAGATGGGAGTAGAGCCAGTCTGCATGCTGCTTCGCCTACCAACTCGAGTATCTCGAAGGGGCCTACATAGCGAGAACTGAGCTTTCCTCGCTTGCTGAATCTCATGACTCCTTTCATAGGGAATACCTTCAGAATAACTTAGTCACCAGCTTGGAAGATCTGCTCTAGTCTGCCTTTATCAGCATAACTCTTTTGCCTTCCTTGAGCAGTCTTCATTCTCTACTTGATCAGTTCAATCTTTTCAGCATACTCTACCACTTCCTTAACTTCTTCCTTAGTCATAATTTTCTCCTCGCCTACTTCACCCCGGTGGGCAGGTGGGCGACAGTTTCACCCGTACAAAGTTCTAATTGGTGTCTTGCCGATGGTCGAATGATAACGATCATTACAAAAATTTGATCCAATATAACGGATCATCACTATTAATATGTATTTTCTTATTTTACTATTCCTCAAGCGTATAACATTATAATTATCAGACAAATAACCTCCTTAAAATGAGTGCTCGTGGACATTCTTGAGCAAGCACTATATTAACTCTTCTAAATTCACATTTAGTATAATTTTCAACATCACATGTACTTACTATTTTTTTCTTCTATTTATTTATATTTATATTTATATTATTATTATTATTATTATTATTATTATTATTTTCACTCTAACCCAAGCCTACTATAATTATATTATAGATATAAATAATTAGTTGCTCTTTGTTGTCATATTGAGCCCTTATACTTACCATTAATTTAACTTTTTAATATTTCATTTCTTCTTATGAAATCTTTATAAAGTTTATCACTATTTCATAACTTCGTATGCTCTTAAGATTCTTGTATATATGAGTTAAATTACAATATAGATATTGATTCGATATACAATTGACATCCATAGCTAATGATCTGACCTATATCTGACATCCTCTAAGGATTCAGGATTCGTAATTTTATTTTGATTCAACTAAAATCAATGATTAACATAATCTCATGTCGATATCTTCATGGTATCATACTATGATCATCGTATGGGGGCATGATCACTTGACCTTCGTCTTAGATCAGATATCTAGAGGAATTGAGCAAAGTACAAACTACATGTAATTGTCAAGTGAGACAATTATATTTAGAATTAATCAGGGGTCTGATAAATCTTTTGAGGATGGATCGTCCTTGACATTCTACGTCATTGGAACAGGACAGTTCTTAATCAATGTCATTCGTTATCCTTTCTATGTCTCGACACATTGTGCCAATACTTTATTTGATATGCTTGTCATGGGCGTTGCCCTCAATCTTAACTTTTTTTGCTTATATTGATTTGTTTCTTGCAATGTTATATTATATAATTTCATAGGAGGCCAATGGTTATATATGACCGCAACAAGTTCTTTCCTTGAGTATCTTGAAGCACTTTGAATTAATGTTAAGGTCGAACGATATCTACTTTGAGAGGTCGCTACATATAGTACAATCTAGTTCTTAATGAACAAAATCATTTCTCTAACATAAGTCCTTAGTAAAACATCATGAATGCAAGTGAACACCTGGAATGAATTCAAACAATAAGACAGAAAAACAAAACAATCAACAAAACATAAGACAAGCAATCATTCTTCTTCTTTGCGCATCATTTCATGGTCCTTTGCATTAACGATATCTTGTAGCACATGGGAGAGTGTCGGGATAACTTTAAAGTTGGAAAGGAGAACTAATCCATTTATAAGACATGATCAAATCATAAGTGACCCATTTGATCAAGTCAAAATCTTGAACATTTTTCATCATATTGACATAGAGGTATCTTAGAAAATATTCTATATATCATCATATATCTTGCATCTTAGAGGACATTCTATGTATCATCTGATGGCTTGCTTAACCCATGCTTTATTTTCCATCTTGAACCATCAACCATGATTATATGATTAAATACCCTATACGTTTGGACATTATTATGAAAACTAATAAATATATCCATAGTCAAGATAAATTAATTAAAAATTCTTAGTTTACTTCATAATCATCCATCTCAGGTTCATAACTTACTTCTCCAGAAATCTTATAAGAGACTTATAAAATTCCTCGTACTTTACCTTAGCCCACATACTTACTAAAATTTTCTCACTTGGTGTTTTGATCTTTTAATACTTAATGGTAGATGGCTCATATTCTTCTTAAGCATGTCTCAGTTAAGAGACTTTAAATCTTTTCAAATTTTATCACATTCATTTAACCCTTTATAATTCTTTTATTAACCATATTAGACTATTTTGGAAATATATATATATATTGCAATGATAGAGAGTTCATTCTTTAATAATGGATATATAAAAATATACTTCATATTAATAAAGTTTCAAATCTACTCTATACTAAACAAAATTAACTAAATTTGTTTATTTATTTATTTATCTTTGTATATGTATAAGTACATTATGTTATACGTCCACATGTGTGTATGCTAGATCTAAATATTCGATTAATTCTGATAGTCACTTACTTATTGAAAATTTCTTCTAACATTTATTCAAATCAATTTGACCTCTGAACCCCTTAAACTTCTATATTTGCCTATCCATACATTATACATGATTCTTGGACAGCTCACTGGTACTTAAATTATTGTCTAACCAATATCATATAACTTGAACATGATTAATAATTCTAATTCCTATTTCCCATATAAGGTAATCTAATTAGAAATTCGTATAACTAATTTGAATTTTTGTTAGGACCTTTATCAACATAATAAGGGGATCATATGAAGTCTAAGGCGCAAGAAGCATTATGGGTCCATACTTATCAATATAAACATATAAGATGATTTATTAAACCCCTATATTGATAGACTAATGGGACCCCATAAGTCATAACGATAGATCATAATGATAAATCATAACTTAGACATGCTTGATTTCACTTCTACTATTTGAAATCATCTCACACCTACGTGTTGTGTGAGTCAAATCCATTAATTACTCTTATAATTCTCTTGTTTCTTTCTTAAATTTACATCTCTTTGCAATTGATATACTTATTCATTTTCCTCTTCGTACTGCTGCAGTCAGCAGAAGAAGTCCGTGAATAGAGCGATCATGAAAGAGATGGAAAACATGAATTATAAGAAACATAATCGTTTCTTATATTTTATTCTTTAAATATCTGTAAGACTCATTTTTCACGTAGGTATATTTATCCACATGCTTGTTACTTATTATGTTCTAATTTGTTTGTAACATTTATGACTCTTTTTGTCTAATCACTAATAATATTTAAGTTGATTCCTACCATACAGAATAATCTCTTTAGGAATCAACCACTCATATAAAATACATATCAATACATTACTAAAGAATAATTCAAAGCAAGAAAATCTTACTTGTACTTTGCGGTAGAGGGTGTGGCGACTGCTCGGCGATAGCACATGAACCAATATCATACTATTCTATACACTAGGACGACAAGAGAGTCCTGACTTTAGGCTTTGATACCATAAATGTAACGCCCCCAAATCGAATCCCGCCACATGGCGAAGACCAACCTAAAGGCGCTATGGCATGCTATAACTTGACTATAATATTGACCATATCTCAGTCAAGAACCGAGACACGTCAGCGAAAGAAAAGAAATAAAGATAAATGATAACTTTAATTGCGGAAGTCTAAAAGTGGCAATGTCATTATTAAAAAATAAAATAAGTTCTACATCATGAATCTAAAATCCGGAAGGTAAACGAAAACTAATAAGCATTCTAAAAGCCCTATGATTCATGTGCCGTCTTATCGCCAGAATTTCATCACCGCACGCCTACTCCACCACGTCACTGACCTGGTCCTGTGAAAATCAGACACAGGGGAGGAGTTCCTCCCGTAAGCTTTACAGCCTAGTGAAGAACCACATGATATACAATGCATTACATGAATATAAGAATCAGCGGTAAATAATCATGCTTAACTTGAACGTGAAAGATAACATATCAGTATCATGAATCATAATGAGAATAAGATCAGTAGATATCATGAATCATGAGGATCAATAATATATATTAAACTTGGAATCATGGCATACTTGACTTGACTTGAACTTGCTTCTTGATCTTGGTTATTAATTAGCAATCAGGGTGACTTTAGGAGCCTTTAATTCTTGGGGTATGCCCAGCAAACGATACGGCCTTGTGCGGGTCAATGGGTGATCAAACCATGACCAAGAGAGCGATCCTTATCTTGATGCACTTGGCTTGGACTGACAACCCATCATTAATCTTTCATCTGAACTTATTAATCACTTTTAATAACTTGTAGCTCTTTGTTCTTGATTCAACCGATACGATAAGATCAATGTGAAATAAATCAATAACAGAGTAAATCATGTAAATCAGTAAGGGATCTCTGTGAGGTCAGACAATAAGATCAATCATATATATATAATATCTGGATAAAAGAAAAATAATTAATAAATATAATAAAAGATTTTCTGGGAAATCGGTCGATCGATTCAGGGGAACGGTCGATCGATTGTCTGCGGGTCGGTTGATCCGTTCAGTTGAACGGTCGACCTGATGGGGAAGGATCGGTCGATCGGTGATAGGAATCGGTCGACCGATCGACATGTGCAGAAAGCGACTGCATGCAAGTTATCGGTCGACCGGTTGCCGCGATGCATACGGACCGGTCGACCGGTCGGCGTCCAGAAAACTTGCAGAACCCTCGAATTTCATAAATTCTTCGGTGCAATCTCAATCTAACCTAATTACTATCCCTAGCAAATCAATCACACAACCCCAGATCAATAAACAATGAATTATGCATGCAAATAATCAATCAATCAATGAATTCAAAAAAATCAAGCAAGGCAAAACAAGGAACTTGAACCATCTTTTCCTCTTCTTCTTTACTTGTATGATTAGGGCATGTTTTAACGTTATTCAGGGGTCATGCAAGATGATTTCGATTCACCCACCTGGTCGCGATGGATCCTACCCTTATTCATTAAAAATTTGCTTGAATCTGCCCGTGTTTCCCTCTCGGTTCTCTCGACCAATCAGTGCTTGCAATTCACGAAGATGGCTGAAGAACGGGGCGTGTGGATCAGGCGATTGCAACTAGGGTAGGCTGGAGATGATTGATCTCCGGCGGCTTACTTTCTGGCCGTGGCAGCGTGCCCGCAGAAATAATAAAAAAAGGCCTTTCTTTCGTGAGATCAGCCTTACTTAGTTTAATGAAGGATTTTTGTTTTTATCTCTCCTCATAATCTCCCTCTAATCAAATAAATAAGATAAGATTTTTATCTCTCCAAATATCTGTGGACATAATCAAATCCCTTGAGTCCAATTCTAATTGGCTTTGGTTCTTATTTTTACTTCTATTCGGCCGAGACTTCGTTTTCTTTTTTTTATCTTTTCTTTGTTGGTCGTTACACGCTTGATTATGGTCAATGAGATTTTCAATAAAATTTTCTATGACTAGTTAAGCAGTGCTGCTACACTACCGATCTGATCAATTCTATGCGCCTACCTTGTCTTGCTCTACGTTACCTTTCAGGAACTGTAAAGAATGCACAACTTACGTGGATGTGTTCATATATACCATGTGGAATTAGACAATTGGACATTGTATTTTATAGACTATCCTTCTATGCATGCCGAGCTTAAGCATGCGATAAAGCCATCAGCAGCCAGGGCCACTCGTCGCATTCGTTATAATAAAATGAACATAAAGACTTGGACAATACTTTGATAAATCTACAAATTAAAGGATAATAACAATATATGTTTTTCTTTGTTACAATATTTTCAACACTTTGACTTGTTAATTTGGTATCAACTGCTGACTTAGGGATCGTTTAGATAAATTTTTCTAATTTGAGAACAAAGTTTTTCTAACCTCACACTTACTTAAATGGGATCCACCAAGTTGTTCTAAACGTATTTGGTTAAAAATGAAGTAATAAGATTTTTATTCCCATCTAATTCCAATGCCAACGGTTCCATGGGTTGTATAGCTGTCACAAAAATAATTTTAGAACAAAAAATTTGACCTCAAAATGTTTAAAATAAGAGCAAAAAAGTTTCAAAATGAGACAAGAACATTTCTATCTTTACTTTATATTGTTCTTGCAATTATTTAAAATGGGTCCCACATAATATTCAAAATGATGTTTGGATGAAAAAATAAAAATAATGGATTAGCTCTTATTTTGTTCCTCTACCAAACAAACTCTTAGACCCTGTTTGGTAAGAAGATAAATAAGAATTAGAGCCTTGTTCTAGAACAATTGTCCAAACACTTTTTTTATCTATAGGTGGGCTCCACATATAATGATGATAAAAATAATAAAAAATCAGAACTCATTAACAGCCCTGCACTCCCTAGAACAAAGATGATGAATAATATCAGGATCAAAGTAAAAACAACCTGGAACAACTACCTTTTACCCATACAGCCCTAAATTGGCATTCATCTCCTTGTCCCAAGACAATAAAAAATTGTTCTCGAACAAATCAGGTTCACATGGATTCTTGGCAAGAACTGGAACATATTAGCTCTCATTTTTTTCTAGTTCCAATATTTAATGACGTGGGGCCCATCTATGTAAAATAAGGTTGTTTGGTTAAAAAGGCGGGGTTAAGGGGTTATTCCTATGGTTGTCCCCATACCAAACAACCCCTTAGGGGCCGTTTGGCACCAACATTTTTGTCTCTGGGTTAAAGTAACTTGACCTTGTTATGTTCCGATAATGAGAATCCAACAAGAACAATTCTGTTCTTGGGCTGACGAGGAACACTTCTGTTCCTACTTTTTCTTGTTCATGCATTTATTGCACTAGGGCCCACAACCTCAAAAAATGGCCGTTTGGATGAAAGAGCGAGAACAAGGCGTATGATCCAGTGTTGTTCTGATACCAAACAACCCCTTAGGGTTCATTTGGTAATAGATAAGTTAAAGTGATGATTAATAATTTAATGACTGGAGTTGATTTTTCAAAATAAGTAGTAACATGTTTGATAATAAAAAAATTTATAAGTTATTATTTAAGTAAAATGACTAAAAAATTCTAAATATTATAATAGATGAAATATATGAAAAAAGTTGTATATATTATAAGGGCAAAATAATATATTTATTGATCAAACCTCTTAGCTTTTTTTTCTCATACAAAATAAGTTGAGTCTTTCAGCTTATTTTTTCTTACTTATAAACAGGTAAAATAAGTGTTTATCAAATTTTTTTTCAATTACCAAACAAAAAGAAAATTTCAAAACTGCTTATAATTAAGTCATTTAAGTAGCTTATAAGCTTACCCAAACAATCCCTTTAACTATTATCAAGTTTATCAATTTAATCACTTTATCATAATAACTAATATTAAATCGTCTAGCATTGAAATTAAAAAAGATTTAAATATCTTACGTGCATACCTCAAGGGATCCTTTAGTGTATTGTGGATTAATACTTAAATAGTTTATCACTATTTAAATTATCGGTAACATCACATAATAATGTTGGACAAGTATTGGTACTATAAATAATAATTAAATTAAATAGATAGAAAATTCTCAAAATATTCTTAAAAATTATTTTAATTTTTCATCACATAGTATTAGAAATAAACAAAATAAAAAAGTGAACATAGATAAAAGATGATGAGATAAAATGAAGAGTCATTTATAAAAAATCAAATAATAAAGAAGATGAAGTTGAATGTATTTATTAATAAAATATTTATAATTAAAAATTTTGAATGAACGAATATTTTTGTTAAAATGTTGAAAATATGAAAAGTCACCTCTATTATTTGAATTATCAGGTAATAATTAAGATTATCAAGATAATTAAATTATCGATAATAAGTCCAAACGAGATAATGTAACGAGTCATGAGAAATTTATATAAAATAATAAATAATATCTCGTATCATTTAATTATGGATCAAAATTTAATAGCTGACAGTATTTGGTTAAAACAACAAGATTTAGTTTGATATTCTCGCATCTCCACTCAACATTCAAAATCACGCTCATTTTTATTCCAAAAATGAATTCTTGCAAATGTTCTCCACAACCCTTTTATGCATCTTCGACTTATTTAAAGGAATAAAATGTCAATATGTGAAGCCAAGCCATCAACGGACTTCAAGATCTCATCCATTTACATCACAATCTTAGACGAATATAATGAGAAACTCCGCCAGCTTTGTCCATAGTCTTGGGCTTACGTCAATCCATTTAATGATCATGCATCATCAACTAACGAATATCTTGTTGCACTCCATAAATAAAAAAAAAAATCTCAAGGGATAATTTACAAACTAATTTTAGGAACTAGCAAGGGGCCACTTTCTCTGTCCAAACTTATCGATAAGAATGCTTTGATATCCACCCAATTATCTATTATAACACTTTTTTTATAGATTTAAATTGAACATATTTTTTTTAGGAAAAAACAACATTTTAAAAATAATTTCAAAAATTAATTTGTTATGTGCGGAAGAGCTTTTACATAGGTTTAAACTGATTAGCAGTTTGAAACAGAAATAAACAAGCATGAAATTCTTACACATGCTTAATCGTTTGCACTCTCCAAATCGAACTCAATCAATCAAGTTTTAAAATTCAGTAGCCATATGGATAATAAAAAAAAATAAAGTTCTCATATAAGTTAAACTTTATTTTAAATCACAATCATTTGTTTTTTTTTTTTTTTTTTGATAAGGTGTATAAGTCAACTTGATCTTTAAATTGAGTAATAAAATGACGATAATATCTTTTATTCCACTCGATATTTTTTGGTACATTAATTATACGTCCTACAGACATTTAAAGCCCAAATAACAAAAGCCCAGAGCCATGCATAAGATTTAGCGTTATTGCAAGGCCCATGTAACAAAGTTCTAACTTTTATTTAGAAAGAATTCTGGACGGAGAACAACACAAAACGCAACCGTATGCAACGCAACCTACAGCTCCAACACGAACACCGTCAGACTCGTCTCAGATAAGACCTAGCGATGCGGCCGTCGGCTCCGCGGGGAAAGAATCCTCCCGGAGAGCGCTCGCTTCCCTCTCCGTACACGATCCTCAGGATCTGCTCCGGCGTCCTGCCGAAGGCCAGCGAGTGCCGGTCGCCGGCGATCACGTTCCCGGGCATCCTGCCTTCCGCGCCCCTGATCTGCTGGACGATGAGGCCTTCGTCCTTGACGATGCCGGGGTGGCCCAGCCTGTTCCGCAGCTCCGAGATGCGGTCGGTGAACTCGGCCACGGTGATGTTGTAAGGGTCCACTCTGATCGGGGCGTGCTCGTACAGCAGGGTGCGGATGACCGCGTCCTGGGCGGACTCCACGCTCAGTAGCCCTGCCACCAGCTGCATGCACGCACGCACGCGTCACTCACGCATAGATAGCGTAAACGTCGCCGCCTTTGATAGTTGATAGTTGATATAGTACATATATAGAAGTGTACCATACGTACCCTCTTGGCGCGGGGGGTCTGGAGCTTAGGGTTTGCACCTACATATCCAGTGAGGCCGACGTAGGGAATGAGGTAGGAGGCGAGCAAGTAGTTGATGCTGTTGGCGTAGGGGTCAAACGGCGGAGACAAGGTGCGCCCCAGAGCAACGTCCACGATTTTGGCAAAGTTGCTGGGGCTCAGGTCGATCAGCGGCCTCGGGAACCCTTTTACTGCACCCTTGATGGCCCTTTTTAATTTTTATGCAAAAAAGTGAATGCGCAGCAAACAAAATATGCAGGAAGCTAGACGCGAAACCTGGACGTGAAAATACTAAAATGTTAGGCATGCAGCTGAAGTAATAGAGATATATGGACCTGAGGTGACCGATTTCTTGGTAAGCGAACTGCATGACTATGTCGCAGATGAGGGGGTAGAGATTGGCTTGCTTGGCGCCGACGGGAGGAGGACCGCCCATGGTCAGGTTGGGCGCCGCCTCGTCCAAGCCATGGCCGAGGGAACCCCAGAGGAAGAATTCGGCCTCCAGGTACTCGAGGTTCAGAGGAAACTCGAGCAGATCCACGTCCGACAAGGGTAGCACGCTCGGGCGCCGCTGCAGTTCCTTCGACCGAGACGGAGATGGAAGCGTACCGAGGAGCAGCAGCAGGTGGAGGAGGACCACGACGAACCGGGAGAAGTTTGCAGTCATATTGTTTCTATATGCATCTCAATCTATCAACAAGTCAACATTAATCGAAATATATAGTTGCACTTGAACAAAAACTTCCTGACTGACTACGCAACATTAACGTACAAACGTCCATTGTGGAAATTAGTCGATTAGGGCATGCACGGGCCACATGGCAGGACGTGCGCAGGCGAGGGAGGTGACAACGGGGTACGATGCATGGGCAGGTGGCGGGGAGATGGCGAAGGCGCGAGCAGTGGTGATCGCAGCTTGCTGTGGCGGCCAGTGCCATGAGTGGTTGCGTTTTGTTTTTCTGGAGCTCTCGCGCACGCACGCCGTAGCTCGCCCCTCGCCATTGGCGTTTCTCACCTGACGCGCACTGGAGGACAAAGATGTGGTTAGCTTCCATGCGTGGATATCGTGCGACTGTTGATTGTATAGTACGTATCTATACGACGAGAAGAAGTCCGAAATATGGTTTAGGTCGAATACTTAGAGGCCTACACTGCGAATTTGTCTTAAGTACACTTGTTTAATTACAAGGATATAAGTAGATATAAAAAGAAAGAAAAGAAAATTCAAGTTTAGTTTTCTCCCGGTTAAGTTGAGGGTTAATTACAAGAACTAAGCTATAAATTAGTAGATAATAAGGAGTGCGCGATCACACTTAGAGTTGTTCAACGGGTCGGATCGACCTGCGAACTCGATGATCCGAACTCGACCCGATGACTCGATTCAAACCAGTTTGAGTCGGATCATGTACGGGTCGGATTTTTCAACCCGAGTTGACCCGATCCTACTTTTTTTTTTAAGTTTTCAACCTATATTTTGTACTAAAAGGATTTTAAAAAATAATTAAATGTGTAAAATAATATATAAATATTTAACAGATTGTTTTATGCTTTTAAAATAAATACTATATCATATTTTTTATATCAAATAATATAAAAGGTAAGAAAAAAAAGTAAAAAAAAATGTAACCCGACCACCAAACCCGACCGAGTCGGTTGGATCGATCTCACTACAAGAAAATTGCCATTTTTCGACAGGCAATTTTCGACGGATTTTACGACGGAAATGTTTCTGACGAAATTTTCGACGATTACAATCGTCGAAAATGAAAATAATAAATTATGTAATTTATTATATTATTATTTTATTTTTTGATAATTAGGAACGTCGATATTTTCGACGGATATCTATCCGCCGCAATTTTCGACGATTATGTACAAGAGAGGGGTGAATTGGTGTTCAATCGAAAATGTCGATTTCACAAAAATACGTTGCGGAAGCACAAAACTAATTCTTTAAAACTTTTAAAATAAAGCAATTCAGATCATATCAAACTCAATGTGAGAGTGGGAGAGAGAGAATCAAGCGCAAAGGCACGGTGTTTGTTGACGAGGTTCGGTCACACCTTGACCTACGTCCCCGCTCTGACTTCTCGACTTTGAGACCGTCGGAGATTCTACTAATTCTTTCCTTTGTTTCAAATGGGGCAAGGAAGAAAGTCCTTTACACCACCGTCTTTTCTCCGCTTCGAGAGGTAAGGCACACATCTTCTTCAATGAAGCTAATCTATTTCTCTCGCTCAAGAGGTAAGATTTTGAACATCTTTTACACAGGAACTTTCTCAATTTTTTAAACAAAAGTGTTTCTCTCTTTTACAATTCTATGATCATAAGAAGAGAAGAGAGAAATAAGATAAAGCTATGAAATGAAAACTTCAAGAAATAATTTTTCTTTGATAACTTAAAGTTTTTCTTCAATGAGTGAATGTGTACAATTTTCTTTGACTTTGGTACTCCTTTTATAGTCTTCAGTGTGTGAGAAATTCATCCAAAATTTGATTCACAAATTATTCTTTCAAATTTGACCGTTACTATTCATTTGACTGTGAGGTCGGTCAACCGCACATTTGCACTGTTTTGATCATAACTTTCTGTACAGATAGCTAAATTAGATGATCTTGAAGTCTATGAAAAGCTAACAGAATTTTCTACAACTTTGATGTGTATCATTCATCCAAAATATAATTATATCATAGTCAATTATGTAATCAAAGATCGTGTATAAAGTTATCTCTTTTTCTTAAACTTTTTTAGCATTTTAACTTTAATCTTTTGAGGTTTGTTTCATCAAAATATAATTTTATATGTCATTAAACTTTGACTCAACAATCTCCCCTTTTTTGATGAACACAAACCGAGAAATATGAAAAATATATAAGTTGGCGAAAAAGTTGTAAAAAATAATTTTACTCCCCCTAACTCTTAACTTTTCTTATATTGGGATATATTCATATAAATATTAATTGTAAGGTAATCTTAATATAAATTATATTCAGGTCATATTTCTCATATATTTCTCCTCCTTTTGTTTCATAAAAAAATAGTTTGTAAATGAATCATATAAGAAATCATATGGAACTCCCCCTTAATCGATTTTCAAAAAAAATTATTCTTCCCCCTTTTTGTCATATAATAAATATGTAGAGTAGTTGCAAGTTTTGAAATATAACTCCCCTTAAATTTATGACTATTTTATAATAAAAACCAAATTTTGAAAGTCAAAACAATGATATATTAAAAATATGACATAAAAACTTTGATAAAATAATGTGATATTCATGATATGTGAAAATAATATTTAATCATGCTCCTCCTAAATTTATGACTAATCTTTTATATATTCCTCTTTTCTGTTAAAGAAATAATAGTTTTAAAATTTTTTGGTGAAATAAAAAAGTAAGTGATACTATAATCTTTGTGCCTTCACCACTTGTCCTTTTGCTTTGCATGTGAGGCACACCTGAAAAGTAATTATGTAATCTTTGGTACCCAAATTTCTTTGGATCCTAATTTGTTAGACAATGTTCCTTTTGGAACCAAAATCATGCCATGTTGTGTTGATTTTCTCATTTTGCATTGATATGCATAATGCCCATAAAATCCACATATAAAACATTTGGTATGTGATTTTCTACCATGTAGATGATTGGATTTCCAATATGATTTTCATATCCAAAATGATTCTTAAGTTTATTTATCGTTACATGAGAAATAATCTTATTTTGTGAATTTTTCAAAAGGTCATTTTCCTTCTTACATTTTCTAAAGAACATGCTAGTTTTACAATTTCACATGCATGTGTGATTTTCAAAGTATCAATTTCGTTTTTTAGTTTTTCATTTTCCAAAAAATATGCATTATTTTTCTATTTTAATTTTTCAATTTCATGTATTAATGTTTCATTTTCCTCTTTAACTGAAAAATATTTTTTTATAAGAGATGAGAGTTTTTTGTTCACATCTAAAGAAAGAATTTCTTCTGAAGAGTTTGATGAGTCATAATTTGAGTTTGAAGGGTTAGAGATTACCTCATTGTCGTGTGTCATCAAGCATATGTATGCTTCATCACTAGAAGAGCTTGATGAACTACTTGTTTCACTTGACTCTTCATATTTCTTCTTTTTACCTTTCCGAGATTTTTCTTCTTTGTGGTGTTTATATGATTTTCTAGTTGGCTTGTCGTTCTTGTCTTTCTTTTTAACCAACTTGAGATACTTATCTAATTTTTTTGAGTAGAGTGCGAGTTTCTTTTCATCCACTTTCTTATCACTTGAATCTTCTTCTATTGTATTTGCCTTCAATGCCAATGTTTTCTTCTTCGGGGCTTTTTCTTCTTGATCTTTTTGGATTGAGATCTCATAAGCTAAAAGTGAGCCAATAAGATCATCAAAATCTAATTTATTCAAATCTTTTTCTTCGATCACGGTCCTCTTCGTATGCCATTTGGACGAGAGAGACCTGAGAATCTTTTTCATTTTTGGGAGTTAGATCTTGACTCGCCCAAGGAGGCTAAGCCATTCAAAATATCATTAAATCGAGTAACCATATCATTTATGGATTCATTTTCATGCATCTTGAAGGAATCATATTGATGATTCAAAATATTTAATCTAGATTCTTTGACATTATCCGTTCCTTCATAATTAGTAATGAGTTTCTTCCAAATTTTGGTTGCATGTTTGCAATTAGAAATCCGATTGAAATTCGTTGAATACAAAGCACAATAAAATATATTTTTGACTTTCCAATCAAGTTTTGAAAAAATCTTTTCTTTTTCTTTAGTATCAGTAAGTAACTTTTCATTGACATATAACATTTTTCAACTATGTCTCACATGTCGATATCAATAGAACAAATATATGCTTGAATTCTTATTTTCCAATATGCAAAATGTGATGCATCCAAAAGGGGAGGACGACTAATTGATTGTCCTTCGGCAAAACTAATTCCACTTGACGCCATGGCTCTTGAAGATTGTTAAATATTAAAACACGATGATTGAATCTTAAAACGATTAGATCTAAAAAAAATTAGATCTGAAAACAAGATGATTCAAAAATCCAAAACAAGAGCAACCCGCTCTGATACAAATTGTAGGATCCCAAATGGCATCAAGAGATAGGGAAGGGGTGAATTGGTGTTCAATCGAAAATGTTGATTTCACAAAACTACATTGCGGAAGCACAAAACTAATTCTTTAAAACTTTTAAAATAAAACAATTCAGATCATATCAAACTCAATGTGAGAGGGGGAGAGAGAGAATCAAACGCAAAGGCACGATGTTTGTTGACGAGGTTCGGCCACATCTTGGCCTACGTCCCCGCTTTGACTTCTTCACCTCGAGACTGTCGGAGATTTTATTAATCCCTTCCTTTTCCAAATGGGGCAAGGAAGAAAGCCCTTTATTTTTACACCACCACCTTTTCTCTGCTTCGAGAGGTAAGGCACACCTCTCTTTCAATGAAGCTAATTTATTTCTCTCGCTCAAGAGGTAAGATTTTGAACCTCTTTTACACAGGAACTCTCTCAATTTTTTAAACAAAAGTGTTTCTCTCTTTTACAATTGTATGATCATAAGAAGAGAAGAGAGAAAGACGAGAAAGCTATGAAATGAAAACTTCAAGAAATAATTTTTCTTTGATAACTTAAAGTTTTTCTTCAATGAGTGAATATGTACATTTTCCTTTGGCTTTGGCACTCCTTTTATAGCCTTCAGTGTGTGAGAAATTCATCCAAAATTTGCTCCACAAATTCCTCCTTCAAATTTGATCGTTACTATTCATTTGACTGTGAAGCCGGTCAACCGTACATTTGCACTGTTTTGATCATAACTTTCTGCACAGATATCTAAATTAGATGATCTTGAAGTCTATGGAAAGTTAACAGAATTCTCTACAACTTTAGTGTGTATCATTCATCCAAAATATAATTATATCATAGTCAATTATGTAATCAAAGTTCGTGTATAAAGTTATCTCTTTTTCTTAAACTTTTTTAGCATTTTAACTTTAATCTTGTGAGGTTTGTTTCATCAAAATATAATTTTATATGTCATTAAACTTTGACCCAACATGTTACAACCGTCAGAAATAAAAATAATAAATTATATAATTTATTATATTATTATTTTATTTTTTGACGATTACGAACGTCGATATTTTCGACGGATATCTATCCGCCGCAATTTTCGACGGAGTTTCCGACATTTACAACTGTCGGAAATGAAAATAATAAATTATGTAATTTTTTATATTATTATTTTATTTTTCGATGATAAGGAACGTCGATATTTTCGACGGATATCTATCCGCCACAATTTTCGACGATCGTGACCATCGGTAAATGTATAATAATCTAATATAAAGAGTATTTTATTAATATAATTATCGACAGTCCGAACCGTGGCAATTTTTGACTGTCAGTAATAATTAGCATAGTTCAAACCGTCGGTAAAATAAATATTATATATAACTATATATAGTATTTTATATTTATAATTAAATAATTTGTGACGGTCAGGACCGTCGGTAACTTTAAAAATAATTAATATCATATTCGTATATCTCATGATAATAGATATTATTAATATTTGCTAAGTTTCTGACGGTCAGAGCCGTCGGTAATTAAAATTTCACTACCCCGCTTTTTTTTTTATTTTCCCGCTTTCTCATTTTTCAACATATATATATATAATCTTCCCCACTATTTCTTTCCCCCTCTCCTCGCTCTCTCCCTGCCGGCGAGCCTCTCCCTACGTGATGACAGTCATCGACCACCGGCGACGTGCCTCTCGCGCCAGCGTCCCTCTCCCCTTCTCTCTCTCTATAGCCCGGACCACTAGACGGCCGGATCCAGCAGCTGGCGGCCGGATTCCAATGCTTGCGGCCGGATCAAGCCGTAGGCGGCCGGATTCATCCGCGGGTGGCTGGGTTCAGCCGCCAGGCGCCCGATTGGCGGTCGGATCTGGCCACGGCGCCGGATCTGTTGCCTGTCGGCCGGATCTGGCCGTAGGCGCCGCGGCCGAATCTGGCCGCGGAGGGCAAAATCCGCCGTTGGCTGTCAGATTCGGTCGCTGACGGTGGGCTAATTTTTTTATATTATAAAAATTTTTTATGACGGTTGCGATCGTCGAAAGTTTCGACGGTTGCTACCGTCGATATTTGCGGCGGTCATCGTGATTGTCAAAAGTTTCGGCGGTCGCGACTGTCGAGGTTTCGTCGACCGCCGCAAATATCGACGGTCGTGACCGTCGAAACTTTCGGCAGTTTTGCGACCGCCAACTTCCGTCGAAACTTGCAACATTTTTTCCAACCGTCAAAAATTGATTTACGACGATCATTTTTCGGACGAATCGATTCCGTCGAAAAAACCATCAGAAATCGTCATTCGACGATTTTCGAGAAATTATAGATGGTCAAAACCGTATGTAATTCCCATTTTTCTTGTAGTGTCTATCCCTCCAAAGAGGACTGACCCGACCCAACTCGGCCCGATCAAAATTGATCAGGTCGGGTCGAGTCCGGGATTGGGTCGAGTCAAATCCAACCGATGAACACCCCTAATAAATATTCGGGCAACTGTGCCAACAATCTCCGTGTTGTCCTTGTCTGTGTATCACTTCTTGTCGAGGTGCCTATATATGAATTAGCACGACGAAGTCGGCAATTGGTTATTAGTGAGGTTGGTAGCATCCAAGGAATCACATTCCAAAATGGGCCTGCTGTAGATGTCTTGAGGCCTAAAGCCTTGTATAGGGATGAGGCCTCACCTCACCCTTGAGCCAACACTGATTCCAAAAGCCTTGCTTATATCATTAAGTTCATAAATGCATGATCAAGTCAGTCGCATGGTGAATTGGTGATCGATCACATTGCAATTCTGCTTCATAATCATAAGTGAACTTTTTATGTAACACCCCCCCGCATATTATTCGCTTTGGGTCTATTGGCCCGCATGAATTTAAAACGTGTTTTGATAGGTGAAGGAGGTAGCTACATATAAACCAATGATCACCTTCGTGTTTTGCTCCTGTGGAACTATTCATTAATATTATTTTGGTCTTTAGACCTCATGTCGTTACAATCTTCACCTCGCTCAACGGACACGGATCATGTGCCAACATGGACCTCGCTTAACGAGGACGTTGAGCCCTTTATGGGGTCTAAGGACAAAGATGATTTGATTGAATAGTCTCACGTGGACAAAAATAAGAAAATTGTCGGGCTTATATGTAGCTACCTCCTTTACCTATTAAGATACGTTTTAAATTCATGCAGGCGAGTGAATAAATATCTTGATTGGGGCGGGGGTCTTATAAAATGGTATTGCCAACCTCGCGTGCTCACTTGAACCATGTGGAAAACACGAATCCCGCTCAAGGACGACGTTGAGCCCCTTACGGGGATCAAGATTGTTTGATTGAATAATCTCAGGCAAAACACGGAGGTGGTCATGAGCTAATATGTAGTTACTCCTTCACCTATCAAGACACATTTTAAATTCGTGCGAGCCAATAAGTTCAAAGCGAATAATATCTTAATTGGGCTGGTGTATTATCATTTTTAGACACTATGGTCCATAAGATCGTACAATGTCTCTAATAGTCACTTTTGATCTGAAATCAAAATAATTTTGACTACAAAAAAATAAAGTAATTGACACCAAACAAATTAGTTCATAATAATATACTTTTTGGAATATGGAGGTTGGTCCCTAACAACATATTTATAAAGATAAGTGGGCGCATTGATCCCTAATAACAATGTATTAGTAGCCAATTTATTATTCTAAATTCACAAACATTAACCAATAAAAAATTCTCCTCGATCCATTACAAAACACATTAAAAATATGAAAAGTGTCATTCAACATATTTAACTAAAATGTCTACTATAAAGTTAAAGTGTAAATGTCCATATTAAGAAACACTTTGTTTTATATCATCCAAAGGTCGGCATTGTCCACCCATTAAATTTTAAATGAGTCATTCAATTTTCTTATCTTGAAGAGGTAGCTTCTTATCTTGAATGACAACTAAATTGTCAACTAACTCATTTTTTGTATTAATCAATTCATTCTTTGTTGTAATTAATTCCTCGATTCTATTTTTGCACTATCACAATCCCTCCTTCACATTTAGGAGGTTTAGGACCTTGCTCATATTCACGCACGTACTTGGATCTTGTGCCTAGAACTTGAGCACTGATGCATGCATACAATATATTTTAATTTGTTTTTTTATAATTTGATCATGACATGCATTGTTTTAAGTTAGTTTTTTATTTGGATTTATTAATTTTGTGTATTAATTTTTTTGAATATTATAATATGTGGATAGATTAGATTAGTTCTTTCAATTATTTTAAAAAAAATCAAAAGAATCTAACAAGTCAAATAATAAGGCGTGAATCATCTGATTAATCGAGACATGCTTGGAATTAATAATCATATCAAGAGTGAGAGACAATGTGCTAAAACTCCAAAGAGTTAAAGAAAAGGTGCTAAACTTATCAATCAAGTTGGAAACCTGAGTGAAACACAAGGAGTCAAAATCTGAGTGAAAATACAAGGAGTGAAAAACAAGGAGATAATTTCCTCAATCAGGTACAAGGAGTGAAATTTATCAGGGTGGATTACAATGAACGAAATTCATGTGAATGACAAGGAGTGAAATTCATGTGGATTGGAAGGAGTGAAATTCATGGATTACAAGGAATGAAAGTCATTAATGATGGTGGATTACAAGAAGTGAAATTCAATGCGTCTAATTTTATCAAAGGCGCTAAATATCATGGCTCCAAGGTGCTATTATCATCCATCACATATTATCACGAGCGTTATTTTCATTTGATGATTACCTTTGACCCCTTCAATTTCCAACTAAAGCTTCTGACGTATGACAAGTTCTTTATGACACATTAAAATTATATCTTCTACAATTTAGTTGATCCTGAAGTCACGCGACGACAACATGTTGATGCGTCCTTATTTGACTTGCCAAGAGATAAAGGCGTAATAATATTAAAATTATATCAAAGAGGAAAATAAATTCTATCATTGAGAATTTAAAGTGAGCTATATGATTGAACAACCGTGATAAACTTTAAACCCTCGTTGCACATATAAGTACATGAAGACATCATCACCTCAAACCATGCCCTGAAGTCTAGGTATTCTTCCATCACGCGCCATGAGCTCTCCAAGTTGCAATTGAGAGGAGAGAAAGTGCGACGACGGAGGTTGCGACCTTAATTAAGTCCCGAACTCTGCGCCAAAACTGGGATCTCTATTTTTATCTTGGGTGTAATTATTTCAATTATTATTATAATTATTTTATTTTATCTCTCCATAATGTTTAGGATGAACTCCATATTTTTAATTATTTTATTTAGGAGATTATTAATTGACGATAAATTATTTGAACCCTATTTTATTTTTAAAATATTTTTTATCAATTATTTAAATTGTGCTTAGTGATTTTAATTTAGTTAACTGAATTTCTAAGTTAAGGAATTACCAATTTGTGGAGTTTTTTATTTCAAAATTATTTAATTAATTAAATTATTTTATTTTATTTGAAATAAATAATTGACACGAATTTGATAATTAGTGTGTGAAAAATCAAGTTTGTACTAATTTGTGGAGCAATTAATAGTTTAAAAAATAAAATTTAATGCATCTTAATTTTAATATGATTTGACGAGATGTCTTGTGGAGACTTCAGTTCTTATTAAATTAATATAGTTTAATCTGCATGCTTATGTTGAGGGGATACTAGTTTGTGGAGACTGTAATTTAATTATGTTAGGTTAATACTTTAAAGAGATTCTAATACATCTTTAAAGATTAAATTCATTTTTTATGGCTCAGATATTTATCCTAATTTGTTATCATCCTAAGGTCTAACTTCATCACCACCATATTATTATATTATCTTATTTTCACCATTTTATCTTATAATTAGAAAACTTATTTTCAAAACTATATTTTTTTGTATCTTATTAATTTATAAGATCATATATTGAATTAATAGTATTCCTCACGAGTTCGACATTTTTTATTCATATTTACTATATTGCTTGAGCGACTAATGCGCTCACTAGCGGATTTATTTTGCTACATCATGCACATATTTGATTATCATTAATTGAATATTCTCTTTCAACTTCCATTTCCATTTGACGAGTTATTTTTTTATTATAATAATACAAATAATTAACCCCAACCGTATAACGTAAATGAAAAAAAATGTAATATATTAAACTTAGTACTCACATAGTTTGCTTTAGCATCGTCATGTACCCATCAACTCTCTTCATAGTATGCATGTTTGTAAAGTTCAATACGATCACAATTCTATAATGATGAAATAAATGTGAATTTGTGTTAAAAATAGATTTTCTATTAATATATAAAAGTTGTGAATATAAATCATTTTTCAAAGTGACCAATTGTTCTTGTGCAACAAAAATGTTTGACTCCCTCTCGTCTGAACGGATTTTTTTCCTATTTGTAGCACCCGCTCTCGTTCGTATATGAAATTATAAAACAAGTACCAAGCATGCCAACAAAAGAATCATAAGAGGAAATTGTAAGGAAATTATTTTTGTCAGGAAGATCAAGAAAGAAACATGCCAAACATTTTGTGTAGTAAGAAGATCAAGAATAATAAAAAGCATGCCAAACAACAACACGAAAGGCCCCAAGGCCATTATAGAAAGAAACATTTTGTGTAGTTGTAAGTTTTCCCTGTCCATTCTAGGGACAATGATAACTCCCTTAAATCTCTCTTGCCACGTGGCATCCAACCTGAGAGACACTACCAATTATGCGATGCTCTGACTAAAATTTTGACTTCTTAGGGTTCTTTGAACATAATAATATACAAGCGAAAGACTTAAATAAAATATCGATAAAGATGACAATAAATGCGAAAGTCTAAGAAGTCTCTAATATAAATCAATAATAATATTAATAATCCATAACACTAATGATAACTAAGAGTAGAGTGAAAGTCTTATAGATAAAACTGACATCATATATTTATGACAAGGAAACATCTAATAACAATCGAAGAGAACAACCTAAGACACATTCACGAACATCATCTGTCGCTTCAGCTCATCCTTGATTGTTCTCATTATCTTCAGGATCAATACAAGAAAAATAATAACTCGTGAGCTTCACAGTCCAATAGGTGAATAATAGATCGATGAATAGTAATAACAATAGAGAAGCATGAGAACAATGTAATCATGAGCATAACCATCACTAGTAAGTAAATAGAGAAAAAATATCATTCTTTAATAAAATATCAATTTAATAAGTCAATGTTGCGCTCTAACATCATAGCAATGGATAAAACATTACTATGCTCTGTTTAGGGATCATCAAGATAATCAATGCTATGGACTAAGTAGGATCATATAGAATAAGATAATCAATGACATGCCCTGGGTAAGATCAATGGGTGAATCAATGCAATGCTCTGAGTTAAATTAATGTGTCATCAAAGGTTAATTCAATGCTCTGAATTAGCATAAATGAACGTTTTAGTTATACGTCATGTACTTTATGAGTGGCAAGTGATTGTGCACATCACAGGTAGTTATCCTCACTAAAGGGTAAAGCATCTTCTTTCGTCACAAGATGAGGAGAAATCATGTAACAAGGATATGTATGAACTATGCAATGCTAGGAGCTCCCATCAATATGTAATATGGGTACCCAAGTTTTTATCTTTATTAATTATTATGTTCTCATATTCGTCCAAATTGAGGTTTCAGGTCATACTATTCAATGCTATGCTATGAATATTAATCAATATATCAGTGAAATCAGATGTCATTGATCAATAGTAAATTAATAACATTAAGAAGGCAACATCATATAATATATTTCGACAGAACCCGGCTGGGGTGGGTGTGACCCAAGTTAGGTTCGTTAGTAGGTGACACCTCCATTGTAACCCGGGCCGAGTATAATTTGGGCGTAGTCCGGGGTGACTCTAATGATACTAGTACTGGAATTCGGGTTGGGTTCAGTGGAGCTCGGGTCGGGTTTCATTGTCTGTGAGCATGATGACATCAAGCGCGGGTCAGACGGTGTGGAACTCGGTCCGAGTTTGGCGCTTGGGGCAGTTCTACAAACCCGACCCAGGTTCACCGATTTTGGCGAACACCTACATGATTTTCAACACGATTTTGCCAAAATAAACCATTAGGGCTAATGTAAATACATGGAAACATTCACAGTAGATAGGGGATGATGTAATGACTATCTTTGGACCCTAAGATCATGCAAATCTATGTTAAAACTAATATGAGGTTGATCCAACGATCCATCTACCTTTGAGCACTTTTTCTTACTGTTTGATCTTCTTCTCTTCGTTCTTCTTCCTCGTCGGCTGTCCTTGAAGGCTCTCCGACCTTAAAGATCCTTCGTCCTTGGCTTTGGGTGTCCACTGGTCACATGGGATGAGAGGAGAATCGGCCAAACATTAATAATGAAACCAGAAAACCGAAAGAAACAATGCAATATAACTAGGACTTTTGCTGCTCATCACCTAGCGTTTGGGTTCATCTCCGGCGATGTCTCAATCATTCGGCGGCATGCTCTGGGCTCCTGGACGTGGGGACACAGGGAGGACATGAGGGGATGATGGCTAGGGCTAACTTTTGTTAAGGTGCATGGGAAAGAGGTATAAATAGGGAGAGTTTGGGATTAGGTAAGTTTTTAACTCTCACCAGGATTCTTGTTCTGAGTTGATTTGATTTTTTGTTTTTTTTCTTGCTGGTCGGGTGTTACAACTAGTGTATGAAAGAATAAATAAATTGTCGACTGCTAAGTTTGCATGTGAAAATTAAAAAGCTCCATCCCCATCCCCAATTGGGACACACATGAATGAAATCTATGAAGATCAAAGTAAAGATCTCCCTTTTGGTTAAGAGTTTTTATTAACTGAAACTCAATTTATCCACATTATATATTTTGCAAATGAACTTTCCATCTGTGATGAGAAAATTGAGCTTCTCTCAAACCCAAAGAGGAAAAAAAGTAAGATGCTTTATGTGGGCACACCACCAATTGTCTAAGATTTTTCAAACTCAAATAATATTCTTTCAATCTCAAATAATCTACACACACAACATACACATAAACTGTCATGGAATTGCTCTTCTCAAATAGTGCATGAGATCTATCTGTTTGGTTGACATAACTTTTTTTAAGACAAAAAAATGTTGTCTTTTCCATTGTGAGGAAGGCTATTGAGAGTGTAAGGACTTGAGATTTGCTTTATTTGATTGGATGCCAAGTTTGTGAGAAACATAATGCACAAAATCAAACATCAAGTACATTAATTTTCTTTTGGAATACATACCATGTGCCAAACTGCATGATTTAAATGGAAAGAATATGAATATGAAGAATTTACTTAGTTGAAACTTTTCACTTTCAAAATATTCACACAACCAATTCCTATATGCAATTTTATTTTTGAGATCTTTGATTGCTCTCACTGCTTCACGATCCCCAGATTTCTTAAATGCTTGATGCATATCATATCGAAATCTCTTGTAGCGTTCTTGTGCAATTTCCTTGACATTTTCATAACATAAGGTAAATCCCACTGCAAGTTAAATTTTCCTACAAGTATTTTCATGTGAGATAAATTTTTAAGCATACTCTCAAAGGAATAATTGAATAAATAAAGTGTTAAGTATACCTCCACCCGATCAAATATTATAAATAAAATATTATTATTTTTAACGACGTAAGTTTTTAAGAAACTTGATTAGCACGTCTAATTTTTCACATACACACAAGTCAACGGTCCAATCAGTCTTAATTTTTGTATCACTTATGCATATATATACATGTAGATGAGTTTGATTGCACACTAACAAATATTATAAAAGTATGTTGTTTTCTTGTTTATAATAAAACATCAATCTTAATGCATTAGCAAAGAATTGATCTAATGATCGTTCCATTAGTAATTATTATTATTGTTGATGTGCCTTGAATTATGTACCTTGTATTTAAAATTATGAAAAAATAAGAAAAAAATAAAAATGAAGATATGCCATGAAAGTTCCCGCAGTATAAATCTTTATATATGAAGGATAGTGTTTTATCTCGATGTACACTCTTTTGCTAAATGTTTTTGACGACGATATCTTTTTGTCCGTGAATATTTTTCTTTTATTCACATCAATCAAGGATTTTATCATGTTAAATATTTATGTTCATTTTTTATTTTTCATTATCTTAATTAGTCATCGATCCTCATGCTTTATTCCCAATAATTATTATAAAAGTCAGCCTTATAATTAAAGGGTTTATTACATTTGTGTCTAAATTTTTTTTACGTATCAATTTTTTTCTTCCATATCTTCAACTATAATACGTTAAAAAATTATTAATACAATCCAAAAATAATTAAAACAATCAATAATAAACATACTTATCATTTCTATAAATTAATTGTGCTAATAATTTTAAAAAAACATAAATCATTAAAACATAATATCATTATATTCATAATCTTGACATTCTCCTCATATATGACTAAGGAAAAAAAAGCGAAATTTGAATTGATCTCTAGCTCTGATAAAATATAAAATTAGATGTGCTAATTATTTTTTATAAAAATTTAACTCATTAAAAATAATATCATTATATTTACAATTTTAATGATATTTAAACATGGTATTTTATTACAAATATAATAATTTTCGATTACTCACTAGATTATAGCATTATCTGAAATTTCCTAAATCATACAAAAGATATTTCATACATAATTAATATATAAATTCTCCATTGAAACATCAGAGAAAAAAAGAAAAGAAAAGAAAACCAGGTGATGCCCATTGTTTCCAAAACACGTAGCATGCAGCCGACAGAACAAGTTTAAATGCCCCGCGTGAGAGGGACGCTTCTCAGATCTCCCTTACATTACACTTCAAAATTAAATTAATCAGTAATTTTAATTTATTTATTCATTTTGGAAATATTTCACTAGTGACAAATATTAATTTTCGTTTATCTGTTTTCTTTTTATCAAGTTAGAATTTTGAGCGAAAAACAACATGCAATGTGATACGTTTAAAAAACTTAATTGCATGAAAATTGTGGCAATAATATTATAACCACTTTTTTTTACTCACGAGTTAACTTTTTTTTTCTTGTTAAATCTTTTAAAGTGAAACTTGTATATTTTTAATCGAAATATATTGTCTCCGGACCAAACATTCTTTATTCCCCAATATATATTTTATCTCCTAATTGAAATTATCCGGCTCTATTTCTAGGCTGTCGAAGTCTGATTTCCAATTGGCCACCAAATATTTAAAGGCTTTATATTCAAAATATTCGAGATTTGTAAAAGAAAAGAAAAGAAAAAAGTCGAGACAACCCGGACAGACATCAATATCTCATTCATGACGTCATTCTCAAACTGCCACTCGAATGTTTTCTCGCCCTTTGCTTTGCATGGCCAATTGGCAATTTATCAATTATCTTTCAGAAACCACATGCTCCTAAAAATACAAATACAATATCCATATTAAATTATATATATATATATATATACATATATAACGAGCAAAAAAAATAATGTATTGACATATATCTCAGGTACGTGTGAAACGAGTCACGGAATTTTAATTTTTGTAAAAGTTCATACAAGGAATAATACAACAACAATAAATCATTATTATTGGGGAACACCATTTTGTAGCATCGTTAATTATGCTAACGGAATCCTTTACTAGTATATATATATTCAATGATTTCGATTAGTATGGAGGAAAAAAAAATAGATTGCTCGTGTTCATTTTTTTAAAAAAACTATTATTATTATTATTATTATTAGAACTTTGTCTTGTACACTCCTACTTGACACCCCTTCGTTCATGCTTTGTTCTATCTACATCAACTTCGTTTCAAATACTCCCATAAATCTCCGATCTCCTTATTAGAAATTTTTTTGCCAAAAAAGGTCTCTTTTTGCAACCCAAAGATCTTATCCAATCTTACAATCTACGGATCTTTGGAGAGTGCAAGCCGAATCTTAGTTGGATACAATGGCGATCTAATTTTGTTCTTCCCTTTTCTTGCTCGTCATTTAATTTCTTCAATTTATATTTATATCTTTTTCTTTCCCTTCTCGGATGGCCCAACGGCAGCTCTCGTACTTGTACTACTACTCTTCCCCGCCTCGGTCGCCACGGATCCAACTCACGTCGAAACCCCTCCGCCTCCTCTGCGCTCCTCTTCCTCTTCCCCTGCGCCGCGTCCTCCTTGCCCGCTGCTCTCTTCATTCGCCTCTCCCTTCGTCCCCGGACCGGTGTCGCGAGCGCCCGTGGGCTCTGCGGATGACGACGTCGCCGGGCGGGCACAAGCGGAGCCTGGCGTCCTCCGACCACCTCCGCCACGTCGAGTCGATGTCGCAGCTGCCCTCCGGAGCCGGTAGGATCCCCCACCTGAACGCCGTCGTCCTCGGCGATTCCCTCGCCACGGAGGAGGATGATCTCGTCTTCCCCTCCCCGGACTTCTGCGCTCAGGCGCTCGTGTCCTCCCCCGAGCAGGTACTGCGTCTCCTTTGTCCTCGTGCATCCCGTTGCCCGCGGGTTGGGAGTTGTTCTTAGATGTCAGACTTCGAGTACTTTGTTATCTGGTTGTTCTGTGGATGAAGGCGCGATTTTGCCGCTACAAGATCCGACCTTTAGACAACTGACTTGCTTTCAGGATGGAAAGATTGGACTTTTTAGAACTGTTATAGCTGAAAATTTGGTTCTTGCCCAGAGGCAATCATGCTTTGTTTGTTAACAATTTGCTAAGTGATCACTGGTAGCAGTCTTCGTTTCCTTCTCTATTTTGCACTCGGCTCTTGATGCAGATACCAAATGCTAATCCCATTGATGCTTTTCTTTTGAAACTTTTCTATACCTAAAGACTGTTTTTTTTACTAAAATTCGGGTCATTAATTAATAAAAGTGTACTTGATGATATTTGTCTTTTGCGATGGTTAACTTAATAGTATCAAGAGATGTATAAGAGGTCCATTGAGGATCCTGCTGGATTCTGGTCGGAGATTGCTTCCCAGTTCTTCTGGAAAAAGAAGTGGAACCCAGAGGTCTTCAGCGAAAATATTGACACGAGGAAGGGAAAAGTTAAGATTGAGGTCTGTTTGACTTGAGCATTTTGTTGATCTGAGATGATCATGACAGAAGAAAGATATTAGCATGTTTTATTGTCTTGTGATTACAGTGGTTCAAAGGAGGCATGACAAACATATGTTACAATGCATTGGATCGGCATGTGGAGGCCGGGAATGGTGAAAAAGTTGCCATCCTCTGGGAAGGCAATGAGCCAGGCAGGGATGGTCGATTGACCTACTCTGAGCTGTTGGAGAAGGTTTGCCAGGTACCAAGGATACATTTGGCGCAGTCACAATAGATGGTTTCTTTCTTAAATGTTTGCTGATTCATTTGGCAGTTTGCCAATTACTTGAAACACATTGGAGTTGGCAAAGGAGATGCTGTAATTATCTACCTCCCTATGCTTATGGAGTTGCCGATTGCAATGCTAGCTTGTGCTCGAATTGGTGCTGTCCACTCGGTAACGTATCAAGATCTTCATTTTCCAATGTAGTGGAATTGATAAATAGTTAAATATAATCAGCTTTCTTCTGCAGGTTGTGTTTGCAGGTTTCTCTGCAGAGGCCCTTGCACAAAGAATTATTGATTGCAAGCCAAAAGTTGTTGTAACCTGTAATGCTGTGCATAGAGATGCCAAAGTTATATGTCTCAAAGATATAGTCGACAATGCACTAACTGAATCTGTTGAAAATGGAGCAACTGTCGGTATGTTAGGAAACTCTTGCAGATATCCTGCATTGTTTAGATATACCCAAATTTGTCATGATCTTCGTTTGTAATGTTTTCTGGTGTAATGTCGTTCAAGTTCTGATTTAGATATATGATATATATCTTATTAGCCCATTATTCTCCTATGACTCATGCATACGCGATAAGTCTAGTCAATGTCAGCAAAGAGCATGCTTATATTCATTTTTGTAACAGGGTTTCACCTGACTTGCGTACTTACTAGTTTTCCACCCTGTATTTTTCCTTTTTATTTTCATGATAAATAACTAAAAAGGCAGTAGTGTATTCCATTTTATGAAAATTTCATTTATAGTATTTTCTTTCTATGTCTCAGCTTCTTATTGCTCTCAATAAGCATACAATGTCGTATCTTGACTTTGATAATGTTGAAGTCTTCTGTCCCATACAGATTGGTGTGTGACTTTTGAAAACCCATCAGCCATGAAGAGAGAAGATACAAAATGGCAGGATGCCAGGGATGTCTGGTGGCAGGTTACTTCCACTAATATAATTAGCAGGGTTTTAAATACTTCTTTGGCTTTGCCAAAGAAAATGATTGTATGTAACTTTTAATATGATTCAAAGGTTGATAAATCTAACAACCCCAATTTGTATATGAAATCTAGGATGTTGTCCCTCAGTTCCCAGTCAAATGTGCAGTAGAGTGGGTTGATGCAGAAGATCCTTTGTTCCTCTTGTACACAAGTGGCAGCACAGGGAAGCCTAAGGTATCCAATTTGTTCTCTCAGAATAATTTTTATACCAACCGTCTCCTTTTAATGGCTTTCTGTTCAGGGTGTTCTGCATACAACTGGGGGATATATGGTGTATACTGCCACGACATTTAAATATTCATTTGACTACAAGCCATCAGATATATACTGGTATGCCTCTGATACTATTTCTGTTGGTGTATGTTTGAAGGAACAGTTTAGAAAAGCCTACCATAGTTCTCTCATTTTCTTCTATTCTTCTAACCTAGGTGCACTGCTGACTGTGGCTGGATCACTGGACACAGCTATGTTGCATATGGCCCTCTTCTTAATGGAGCCACTGTGTTGGTTTTCGAGGGGGTAATGGGTTATAAATCAATTTTCTAAATTTTGTTTCTTACATAATGAGTTTCAGGAGTGTAAACTATAGGTGTATGTTGATGTCAGTTACCCTTTGATGTCTATTTCATGCAATAATTTCTGAATTTTGGATGAAGACAAGATTCTTTTGTTCTTATTATTTTTTGGGCTAACATATCTGCAGGCCCCTACCTATCCCCATGCTGGTCGTTGTTGGGAAATTGTTGACAAACACAAGGTCACATTGTTTTACACTGCTCCAACACTGGTCCGTTCCCTGATGCATGAAGGCGATCAGGTAGGAGACTTTTTTGCTATGCGCCCTTGGATACTTGAATTTGAATATGATCTCAAAGCTTGGATAATGTACCAAATTATTTAGAATTTCCTCCTATAATGTGCATTGTTTTAGTTTCAAATAATACCTGATCCATATTCCATTAACTTTTCTCATCTATCATTTGTAACCTCTTGGAGACCTTACAAGCTTGAGATTGCTTCAATCAGGAATGGCCACTTGTGAAAAATTCTGTGATGTTTAGCACCCTTTTCTTCATTAATCTGATCAGTTCTAAAAATATGAAAATGCTTTATGTTAACTCCAATTCTTGTTTAGAGATGGAAAATATACATTTTTAGAGGGGAAATTATAAGATCTTAAGGTACTCATGTAATGACTTCGTGCAGCATGTGAAACACTATTCTCGTGAATCTCTGCGTGTTTTGGGAAGTGTGGGAGAGCCCATTAATCCTAGTGCATGGAGGTTCGGCAAATTTCCGGCCTTTCTACTTGAACTTTTTTATGCTATTATCAACTGTGACAAGTGTAACAATAATATATTTTACTTGTCTCGCAGGTGGTTTTACAATGTTGTTGGTGATTCACGATGCCCTATATCTGATACCTGGTGGCAAACAGAGTCTGGGGGTTTCATGGTAACTGGAATATCCACCTTTTTCATTTCTTAAATTTATAATTTATGAACCATATTCTTTGAATTTTCCATTACATTTGCAAACTTTTGGTTTTCTGTAGATTACACCGATACCTGGTGCCTGGCCACAGAAACCTGGTTCTGCCACCTTTCCTTTCTTTGGAGTTCAGGTATATGGCAATGAAAATGTTCATTGACGTATAGAACATACTTGAAAGTTCTTTTGAGTTTCTAACTACATCAGAAAGCGTTTTGCAGCCAGTTGTAGTTGATGAGAAGGGGAAGGAAATAGAAGGCGAATGCAGTGGTTATCTTTGTATCAAAAGGTCATGGCCTGGTGCATTTAGAACACTATATGGTGATCATGATAGATATGAGACTACTTACTTCAAGCCTTTCGAAGGTTACTATTTCACTGGTGATGGATGCAGCAGGTTGCTCTTGTTGAACATTTATCTCGATCCCTACAAAAATAATCTGCATTCTAGCAAATTGGTCTAGCAAGTTTTACCTCCATCAAAATTTCATTTCCACTATAAAGTCTAACATAATAATATCAGTTAACTAGTTTTACAATTAGTTTATTGGTTCTAATGATCAATTTGACACCAGGGACAATGATGGTTACTATTGGCTCACTGGAAGAGTTGATGATGTCATCAATGTCAGGTACATTACTTCTGAACCTTTGTCATACCAATCAGATATGATGGATAAACATCTTTTCATATATAATAGCTCTTTCTATGTTGGTTTGATGAACAATGAACCATTTGCAGCGGTCACCGTATTGGTACAGCAGAGGTTGAATCTGCATTGGTCTCACATCCAAATTGTAAAGAGGCTGCCATAGTTGGTGTAGAGCATGAGGTGCATCACCCTACCTTAATTCACCATCTGAAATGTAAACTCATGTTGCATCTTTTTCTTTGAATATTTCTTGATCCCAGGTCAAAGGGCAAGGGATATATGCATTTGTCACACTGGAAAAAGATGTTCCTTATAGTGAAGAACTCAGAAAAAGCCTCATATTAACAGTTAGAAAGCAGGTTTGACCATCTTCATATCTCTCTTAGCACCGGACTGCCGTGGATCTTTCTATGATCAATTTCAATTAGTTTAAGTGTCGCATAGCATATTTATTGCTTTCAATTCTTGTTGTTCAGTTTCTTGCTAAAGTTCAAACTTGCTAATAGAAGTAAGGATAAATAAACAGTTAGGAGTAGGAGGTTGCAGGAATGAGAATGATTCCAAAAGGTTATAATCTTGTATTAGTTTCAAGAATGCACAATATTGCTGCTGCACCCTGCAACTGGTCATATTTGATTGCAATCTTATATATTAGCCATTTGAATCAAATCTATGTATTTTTTTGCGGTTTGCATTTGGATGGAAGTTTCTTTGAAAGGGTTACAGAATTCCAAAGCCAATACAACTTCACTTTTTTCTATGGGCATTTCTCAGATCCAATAAGAAATGTTTCTTTGATTTCAAATAAATTATAATGAATTTATCAGAAAAAAAAATGAACAACTTGTTTGATTGTATCATCATATGGCCTTGAAAATATTTGTTGTCAGATTGGTGCATTTGCTGCCCCGGATAAAATACATTGGGCACCTGGACTTCCAAAGACAAGGAGTGGGAAGATCATGAGAAGGATTCTGAGGAAAATTGCATCAAGGCAATTAGACGAACTAGGTGACACAAGTACGCTTGCCGAACCAAGTATCGTCGATCAGCTGATTGCGCTCAGCGATTGCTGACACGAGTCAGGATTCGCGAACCTCCCATATATCACTACTGGTTCAATTCACTTGTGAATTCTTGTGATTTTTTAGAAAGAGGAGTTCAAATAAGGCACATTTGTTTGTTTCTTCCTCGGCATGTAGAACTTCACATTTTGTACAATAAGTTTGCTCCAAGGGAAGATGAGTTGGGTATGACTTGTGTGCAGCCTTTGTCCATTAGCAAGTGATACCTTGAGTCTTCGAAAGGCATCCCATAAATCCTTTTCTTTCCTGAATAAACTGTTGTAGATTTATTTCTGAACCTTAAATAGACCAGTGAGAAGGTGCTTGGTTGTGGTGTACTATACACTTTTGGTTGCATAATGAGAAATATATGCTGTGTGTTCCTGAATCATGAGCATTGAAACTGTTAATGTTATTTGTGGCTTATTTATTTATGTTCATGTTGACGTGGCATGATTTCGCAGTCTGCATTGTTGCTTGTCTAGTTAACTTCATAATAACTTGAGACAGGGATTGTTGCAGATAGTAACATCTGCATGAGAAAGGTGTAAAAAGTAGCTAAGAAAGCAAAAGAAGGCAGAGGCCCACTGAGAGCTGCATGCCAAAGCTTGCAATTGAGGCTTTCTTTAGATGTCGAAGGGCCACTTCCCTAGAAATACCTGTCCTGTCCTCTAATCTTCAGCCAACCCCATAAGATCCTCCTGCTGCAAGCTCTGCTCGATCCACTCTCCCGTCTTTTCTCCTTGCTGTAAAGCTACACTTGCAGTTGAATACTTCGTTCCACTGGTATATAAAACTTTCATGGGACCTGCCAAAATCGGTAGCAAATCTTGCGAGGCCGATATAATTAAATTTAGCTCGTCATTTCTCTGCCATGGCCACCGGTGGCAAGAGCTGGGTGGTGGACATCAGTGACCAGCTCAAGGACGTGAACCCTTCGACGGAACTGGAAGTGTGGAAGAAGCAGTCCATATACAGAGTGCCCGCATGCATCAAGGATCTGAACAGCAAGGCCTACAGGCCTCAGCTGGTCTCCTTCGGTCCTTACCACCACGGCGAGGCCGACCTGCTGCCCATGGAGGAGCACAAGCACAGGGCACTCCTCCATTTCCTCAAGAGGGCCAAGAAGCCCCTCGAGGACTTTGTCCAGGTCATGGGGGAGACGGTGGAGCTGCTGCAGGACGCGTACCAGGGGCTGGGCGAGGAGTGGCGGGAGAAGGGCAAGTTCCTGCAGCTGATGATCCTGGACGGGTGCTTCATGCTCGAGGTCATGCGCGTGGCCACGGGCCACGCGAGCGACTACGCCGTCAACGACCCCATCTTCAGCAGCCACGGCATGCTGTACACCGTCCCTTACATTAAGAGAGATATGCTGATGCTGGAGAACCAGCTGCCGTTGCTGGTGCTGGAGAAGCTGGGATTCATTGACTCCAGCAGACCGAAGGTATCAACTTTGTACGCAACTTAATCGGAGGCTATCTTTTGATTCGATGTTCATATTCAACATGAACGTTAATTTTCAGTGTGTACATGAATGTAAATTTAAAACAATCGCAGAATGATTACCAGATAAACAAGCTGGTGCTCAAGTTCCTGGCGCCCAATCCCCGGCCGCCGCCGGCCGACCAGGGCCTCGGCCTCCACCCGCTCGACCTCTTCCGGAAGAGCCTCCTGCAAGGTCCATCGCACGGGACGAGCCAGCACCGGTCGCCCGTCGTCTCGGAGGAGGAGGCCAACGACATCGTCCGGTCGGCGGTGGAGCTGTACGAGGCGGGCATCCGCTTCAAGAGGAGCAGGACGAAGAGCCTCCGGGACATCTCGTTCCGGGGCGGCGTGCTGAGCCTGCCGGCGGTGGTGGTGGACGACGCCACGGAGTTCATGTTCCTCAACCTGATGGCGTTCGAGCGCCTGCACGTCGGGGCGGGCAACGAGGTGACGTCCTACGTCTTCTTCATGGACAACATCATCGACTCGGCCAAGGACGTGAGCCTGCTGAACGCCAGCGGCGTCATCCAGAACGCGGTCGGCAGCGACAAGGCGGCGGCCAAGATCTTCAACAGCCTGTCCAAGGACGTGGTGCTGGAGGCGGAGGGCAGCCTGGAGGAAGTCCAGCGGCGGGTGAACGCCTACTGCCGGAAGCGCTGGAACCAGTGGCGCGCCAACCTCATCCACACCTACTTCAGGAACCCCTGGGCCTTCATGTCCCTGGCCGCCGCCATCGTCCTCCTCGGCCTCACCGTCGCCCAGACCTTCTACACCGTCTGGCCATATTACCGTCCCAACTAGAACTCAGAACGAGGTGCGGCGTGCATGCCATGGCATGTGGAGTCTCTGTTGTGACTGAGTGGGCTTTTGATGTATTGGAGTGTCTGCGATCTGCTTGCTCTGCAGTTTTCTCTTACTTTATTCTCCAACCATTTTGATTGCCATTCTTGTTCTCGGCGCTACTGCGATGTTGTTTTTGCTGCTAAGAGATTGTTTTGTAAACACGTACTTTGATTTCACGTGAAATGATCAAAATACAACGATGAATACATTTATCGATTATATAATTATTTTTTTTAGGATTTATTTTGTTGTACTGTAAGATTAATTCTTAGATAACATCAAGATATAAGGAAAGAAATTTTTTTAAAAAAGTAAGATCATTAAAGGCTTTATTTTTTTAAAAAAAAATGGAGAATGTAATTTAAGTGCCACAGTGGATATATCGTAAAATAACTTGTTTAAATTTATATTCAAATTATCTAATAAAAAACCAATGTTAAAAAAATAACTAATTCTGCATTTTTTTAAAAAGAATCGGCATATGGCGTATGTATACGTGCTCCATGTGTTATATGCAATATTTCGTATATTTCATCTCAGACAAATTAATTGAGAAATTAATCATTCTCGACTGTGTGTATATAAACATTACGGACAATTTATAGTAAAAATAAAAAATAAAAGATGGTCTCAAGCCCAAAATAAAAAAATTCTCAAGCTTAACTCCAACTAAAAGTCACCAGTTAGACGTTATGTAATTAAAATAAATTTATCGATTTGGGATCATCTCAATGCATGCACAATTTTGTCCACCATTGAACTGTTCTGGTGTGTGTTTTTTTTACGTCTATCTGTCCACCAAATGCCACGTCATACTATATAAGTTTATATGCTCACACCTCTCCAACCAACAATCATCATTGTTGATCATGACCATATCTTTAACCAATATGATCAACTAGTGGCGGAGCCAGCAAACCTATTGGGTTCACAAATAAGAAAATTTTTAATATATTTATTAATATGCAATTTTTTTTCATTTTAACATTTATCACAAAGTATTCATTTTACAAATATTCATTTTTTAGGATAAACAAGAATAAAATTATTTTAATTTTAGTTCTTTATATACGCACATGTATAATTAGAAATATTCATAAATATTTAAATAAGAATTGATATTTAAAAGTATATACTCAAATGCATGATCAAGAAATGTATTCTCTTGATGATATCGAAAATAGTATTAAATAATAATTTTAATGTAAAAATTAAATAGTGAGCTTATTAAACTGAAAAAATATTTTATAAATATATTTTCTGGATGAAAATTGCTTTTCAATATATTATTTCACATTATTTTTAATTAATCTAAAATTATTTCAATATAAAAGTATGTATGATATGAAATAAAAATAACAATGTTAAATGTATATATCTAACATATAAATTATTAGATTATGATGAGATAGAATTAAACATTTCTGTAAAGATAAATCAAAACCTTCTATATTCAAACTACCTTTGATAATTTTTTTTACCTCAATCCGAATTAATATTTTTAGAGAAATTAAAATATTAGGTTGAGAAAATTAACTTTACAAAAGTAATTTATTGAATAAAATAATAAATGAACATGTATAATTAGCATGTGTATATTTTTTATGAAAAAATAAAGTAGATGATGAAAACTCTTAAACATCTACTTCTAATAATATTTAAATCATGTCTCTTATTTTGGTTAGAGAGCTAAAGTGTCTTATCAAAGTTGAAAATAAATGCGACAAAAAAACATGGGACGCATGGTTCGAACAAGAGACCACCTGCAGAGTGCAACATGACCCAAACCAATCGAGCTACTAAGAACTTTTAATATACTACTACTATTATGCTACTTATCCAGTGGGTGCACGTGCACCCACCGGCACCCATGTGGCTCCGCCGCTGTGATCAATAATATTTAATACTCCCATTATTCCTGTATTAACAAGTGCTTGTATCGGTAAACATATCAAGCATGGTCACTATTGGTGTAGTGATAAGAAAAAAAATCCTAAAATTCACTATTCGTGACAACTTTCGTCTTGACTCAACAATTCCTAAAACCCATTAAATAAACATTTAATGTCAAGTTTACTATTCATGAAACCTTTCATGGGCTGAAATGTTTTGAATCTTATTTCATAAGTGAATTTCATTATTCATAAAAATTTCTTCCGACAAATATTCTTGAGTCTCATTAAACTTTAATATTTCTATTAAATTTTCTTTACAATATAACCAATCAACAAATCACTTATAGACAAGTATGTCACCTTTTTTCTTTTCATAATATCACAATATAATATTGTTTGATCTTAATACGCTTCTTTAGGGTAAAGCGTTTAGTGGATGTAGCACACACACTCTTGTAGACGATGATGCAATTGGGTTAGTTTCCAATGACAAGTCTGCGCTTAGGGAGAGGGCTAACGGCTAGTTGACTTCCCCTTCCCCGGCTCCGGCGTCCTCGTCGGAGCAACCTTCACCTCTCCTTCCCCTCTTCTTCCCTGAGGGAACCCCCAGATATCTCCCCACCACCTCTTCAGTCTTCTCCCAATGCCCCTCAAAATCGTCAATCTTACAAAGATGTGGTCACGGCCGAGTCCTCAGTGAACGTCCGCCTCTCTCACTGGATCTCGGAGCCGTGAAGGCCTACGGAGCTCATCTCTCCTCATCAGTTATGGTGTTTGCAGGAAGAAATCACAGAGGAGGTCACCATACCCACGTCAGAGGTGGCGGATCACTCGGAGGAGTTGAAGTTGTGTCTATCGGCAGATGCGCCGGCCGGCTGGTTCTGGATTCGCTGCGGGCTGCCCTTCCACATATCTGGGGTTTGTGGTAGGAGGTGAATATGAGAGTTTTGGGAGATAATTGCTTCCTCTTTTCTTTTGCCTGTGTGCAGGAGCGTACGAGAGTGCTCCGGCGGCCCTTGTAGCGTCGAGGGGCAGATATTGGCGATGTCTCAGTCGCGGCCGTTATTTTGAGTTTCCGGCGAACAGCACAGGCGGTCGCCAATATGGGTGCGTTTTTACGATATGTCGTATGAACTACTAAACCGTGAATCTGTGACGCGCATCGCAAACTGCTTTGGAGACCTACTGCTCATCGATGAAGCCTCCATTACCGGAGATTCGTGTTGCGAGGCCACGGTGTGTATCGATGTCGATCTCTCGAGGCCGATCAAACAGGGTGTATGGATCAACAACCCGGATGGAAGCAAGTATTTTCAGAGAGTTACTTATGATAATCTCCCCGTCTTCTGTTTCCGTTGTGGCCTTGTAGGTCACAGGTTTGAAGCCTGTAGCACGGCGCCGGCGAATGGAGAGGAAGGTCGCAAGGTGCTAATGTTTGGCCTTTGGATTCGCTCCTTCGTCAGAAAACGGGGATCTGGGCGGGCTCTCGCCAGGAGTGCTCGGGGTGGTGGCCTGTAGGGTCCTCGAAGCGCTGGTGACGGTGCTTGGACCCAAGCGAGGCCCGCCTCTGGAAGCTCCGGTGAGCTGCGATCATCATGTGAACAAGATGTTGGGGCTGGACCGGGGGTGGATGCGAACTGGTTTAGCGTGTTAGATCTCAATCACTCACCTGATGTGAACGGCTCGGATGATCACTAAAGATGCCCTAATGTTGCGGGGATGACTAGCCAGCTGGATGACTCAGATCATCTTGCGCAAACGGGACTGCACCAGATGTCGCCACGTGGAAAGCACCCGGAATACATCAACAACGGAGATGGGAGGGAATCTGCCGATCGCCATACACGTGTCCCTGGGATACATATAACGGACTTTCCTTCGCTCTGGCCTCTTCTCAATCACCGCCCAAATATAGGGCACGCCCTCCATCTGTTCCTCGTTCATCCTCTCACATGCAGGTTCCTCCGGCAGTCAACTCTCTGGGCATTCATGCGGCGGCCGCAGACCACCATGCTGAGACAGTGGAGAAGATCAGGGCTCAGTTTGTCGAGGAAGATAACTCTGAAGAAATGGAGGAAGGTCAAATCGCAGGCGACGAGTTGGAGGAAGTCGATGAGGAGCTGGATGCCAACTTGGCTCCTCCCCTGAGAAAGGATCACAAGCGAGGCAGGATCAAGAAGAGGGTTCTTCCAGCGCTTCTACCACCTCTACAAAATATCTTACGGAATCAAAAGATTAAAAAAGGTAAGCAAAAAGTCTCTGATGTTTCCACCCCCTCATCCATGCTAGTATATGTGCAGGAGTCCGGGGAGCACCCAACAATATCTTCATGAAAATCATTTCGTGGAACTGTCGCGGGGCTTGCCAGAGTGAGGTCCGTGATTGGCTAAGGGAGTTCATAACCAGATATCAGCCAAATATTATAGTATTACTTGAATCGCACGCTAACACGCAGCAGGCAGACAAATTTATTCGTCGGCTGGGAATCAGTGGAGCGGATGTTACAGGAAAGTCAGGGTGCATCGGGAGGTATTATTTTGGTATGGAAAAGTATGGATATACAGGTATCAGTGGTAAGTATGGAACCACAAGTTATTCATGTGGTAGTTAGTTTAGGTAATTTCTCATCACTACTCTTTTGTGTCTATGCTAGCACAATTCCATTAAACAAGATTATTACTGTTTAAAAAACTAAGTAAATTAAATTTGCATGATATTCCTTGGATTGTTATGGGAGACTTGAGTTGTATTACTAGGCCAGAGGACAAAAGGGGAGGGAAGCCTTTTATTTTAACAAATTCAATTAGGATCTTTAGGGACCTCATTGACAATCAGGGACTCATTGATGTGAATCTAATTGGTGTGCAACATACCTAGAGTAATAACCGTCAAGGGGCTGCGAGAATTCTATGCCGTCTAGATAGGGTGTTAGTTACTTTTGCCTAGGTTATGGCCTTTCCTAATCTCACTCTTAAGCCCTTAGCTAGATGCCCTTCGGATCACTCCCCACTACTGCTTGAAACCCATCAAAAATAAAAGAAGCCTAGGTTATTTAGGTATGAACACTTCTGGTTCTCCTATGTTAACCAAGGGAGATTATTCAAAGGGAGTGGACCCAGGATAGGTCGGTGTGTAAGGCTCTCAATGCTATTAAGATTAAAACCTTAGAATGGAACGAAAAAGATCTAGGCAACCTTGAGCATAGAGCAGAGAAAGTCTTAGAGGAAATTAATGTCCTAGAGCACAAAGATAGTGTTTCTAGTCTCTTTGTTGTGGAGTGTGGCAAGTTGAGAGCTGCCTACCACCTCCACGCTGCTCTCAGAAGACAAATAAGTATTAAATGGTAGTATAAGTCTAGGGTTAATTGGATTAAGGATGGGGATAGAAACTCAAAATTCTTTCATTTAAGTATCTTGATCAAACAAAGAAGAAACAAAATTGACATGCTAATCACTAATGAGGGTGGAACCATTGAAAATGGGGACCAAATTAGAGCCATGTTTGTGGATCATTATAAAAATCTTTGGAATTCTGAAAACACACCCATGCTTCCCATTGATTGCTGGCCTGATATGCCACAAATTCACCCTGATCATCATTCTCAACTTGTCATACCTATCACTTGTCAGGAATCAAAGAGGTCCTCTGGACTATGCCTCTGGGTAAAGCCCCTGGTCCAGATGGTTACACAGTAGAATTCTATAAAAACTACTGGAATATTATAGGGCCTAAGATTTGTAGTGAGATACAGTCCTTCTTCTTTACCTCACAAATGCCCCAAGCTTGGTCTGATACTACCTTAATTTTCATCCCCAAGAAGCAGGTGCCTAAAACCATAAATGATTATCGTCCAATATCATTATGTAATGTCATTTATAGAATAACTGCTAAGATCATTACAAATAGATTAAAACCCCTGCTCAATAACTTAATTGACCCTGCTCAATCTGCATTTGTTGCAAATCGTCTAATCCAAGACAATATTCTTGTGGCTCAGGAGTTGATTCATTCTATGGGAAAGGGTAGGAAAAAATACATGTTAATTAAAGCAGATATGGAAAAGACATTTGACATGGTGTCTTGGCATAGCATTGGTATGATTTTAAATCTCATGAAATTTCCATCTGTTTTCATCAATTGGATCCTCACCTGTGTAACATCTCCAAAGTTCAAATGTTGTATTAATGACATGCTCTCTCAACCTTTCACTAGTTATCAGGGTATCAGACGGGGGGACCCATTGTCACCATATCTCTTCATCTTAACCTCCCAAGTTCTCTCTTCTTTAAACAACACCAATGTCAGATTAGGAAATATACAACCTTTCAAGTGTGATGCCTTTAGCCTTAGTCACCTGGCATATGCTGATGACCTTCTTATTTGCATTACTGCCACCAAGAGGAACTGTGAGAATCTAACTAAAACACGCAGATTATATGGCATGCTAACTAATCAAAAGATGAACCCACAAAAATCAGAAATATATTTTTCCCTAAGTTACATCCCAGGAGAGTACACATTATTAAGAGTTTGCTTGGTATTCAGATTGGTAATTATCCTTTGGTCTACCTTGGAGTATCAATATCTTATAAATTGATTCCCAAAAGCAAATTAAAAAACATGACTGATAAGATTTCTGCTAAAATGGCCGGTTGGAAAAAAGGTATTCTTAATCGAGCAGGTAGATTAACCCTCATTAACTCTGTCATGAATTCCATTTCTATTTATTTTTTAGGAGTTACTCATGTTCCTGCTGATTTTTTGGCATCTCTTGAAAAACTAACTAGGGGGTTTCTTTGGGACAATAATGGGGGCAAGAAAGGGCTACACCTGATTAATTGGAACACTGTCCAACTTCCAAAAGATTTAAGAGGGCTGAGAATTAAAATTCTTGCTAATATACAAGTTGCTTTACTTGCTAAGTGAATTCTACCCTCCTGAATGGTGAATCTAATCTCTGGACTGATCTGATACATGAGAAATATGACAATTTTCATCCCTGGGCCAATGTCCTTCACCATGTTTCTGAATACTCTAAACCCAAAAATTCTAATGCTTGGTCTTGGAAAATTATTTTGGATGCCTCCTGTGCAATGAAACATGGGTTTATTAAATGCATTGGAAATGGACATAACACTGATATTATGCTTAATCCTTGGATTTCTGATATCCCTCTTGCTGTTAAGCCTACATTCATTAATATTAACTCTCTATCTATGCTAAACAATGTCTCGGATCTCATTACTAACAACACTTGGGATATTAACTTGATTTCTTCTGCCTTTGGCCCCAGTCTGATCTCTAAAATTACCTCAATTTATCTGCCTCTTAACATGCCTGCTTCTAATGTCAATGTCAATGATGATACATGGGTCTGGACTTCAAATGTTCATGGAATTGCAAATGCTAAGCATGTTTACAATTTCCTTTGCAGCGACCGCGGCTCGGCCATGGCATCTGGATGGCTTCCTTGGAAAAAAATATGGTAGATCAAAGTCCCACACAAAATTTCTATTTTTCTTTGGAAATTAATGCATAATCGCTTGCCTACTAAAGATTTCTTCACGCGTTTTGATCACTCGATTAATTGTTCTTTCTGTGATTTGAATGTAGAGTCTAATGCCCATTTATTTTTCAATTATCCTGTCTCGATGCAACTTTGGTCGATCTTTCAGCAGAAAATGAATTTCACTTTTTCTTATATGGACTCTTGGCACATTGGTGATTGGATCAAGGAGGGTCGCCTACTCGACCGGAGATCTAATAATAATTTTCTTTCGCTTTTTGCTTTCTGCTTATGGGGACTGTGGAATGCTAGGAATTATCGTCATTTTTCTTCCAAGCAAGCAACCATGATGTGCGTCTGGGAGCATGCTGTCGCCGCGCATTGGGAATATGCGTCTACCCATATCCCTGAGACAATTAGCCCCCAGGACCCTATTCGGGTCCGGTGGGAGCCCCCGGATGACCCTCGATCAAGCTCAACTCCGATGGATCTTTCATGGATCCATCGAAGCCGGGGGAGCAAGATATATTATTCGGACTTCTAATTGTTGTTTCGTCTCTGCAGGTTATTGTAGATAGAATGCTGATAATGTCATCGAGATGGAGGCCGCCGGGCTACTGCTGGGACTATAGGATTGCTGGAGTAAAGGGCTGTCAAGTATTAGAGTTGAGACGGACTCGGAGGTCTTAATGAAGATAATCAACCACAAGACTCACTGCCCTTGGAATATCTCAAACATTATGCAAGCAATTTGGCACCTCATTCAAACATTTCATGCTTGTATTGTCACTCATTGTAATAGACAATATAATAGGGCCGCTGATTTCCTTGCGAACACTGATCGACTGCAAGGAGATATGATTTTTTGTGAGGAGGCTCTTCCTTGTGAGCTCCTCAGCATCTTGTACGATGATGCATTTTTGCATGCAATTTAAAGTTTAACTACTTTTCCTTAAAAAAAATGCTTCTTTAGAACATTTGTTTTATTGTGTGTCAAACTTATAACTTCTTGATCGTCACATTGAGTGATCCTTCATGCCGAACGAAACATATTAGATGAGTACTATATGGATGATTGCCTTTGTACCAACAATGTATTCAGTTTTCTTATACGTGTCTAACTTAGAAGATGGACTTTTCGACCATGCCGAGACGGTCAAATCGGGTTTGATTGTGCCTCGAGCTCATTACAAGAAAATTGAAGAATAACGACCCAAGTAACGATACGCTATTGCGGCGCTATTGAGTCTCTGGAAGATATAGAGTCACTTTAGCATCCAAATAGCGCCGCTAAAATGCAACGTCGGTAGTCGGTGGCTAATGGCGTCGCAATAGAGCCAACAACAAAGGAGACGCTACTAGCGCCAACAGTTGACGCTATCTCGACTTACTAACACGCGTGGTGTCTGGCTAGGAGCAGTAGATAGACGTCGCTCAGGAGATGCTAAAGTGGCGCTACATGTGAGGTGCTATGCTGGCGCTCAAGATATGCTAGGTTAGTTGACGCTATTTCGACGCTTCTGTGAGATCAACATCATGTTCATTGCGTCGCCAATGAGACGCTAACATGACGCGAAGGACGATATATTTAATATAGAGTCGACCATGTTTGCAACGCTAATGTGACGCTATGAAGGCGCTAATTGCAGTTTTTTTACCCATTATAGCAACATTTCTTTCTTTCCCACATCATACAATTATATAATGAATATATATAAATGCATTGATGCATTGATATTCATCACAGGCATAATATGAAAGTATCACAGGCACAATATTTAAGATAAGAATATGAACTATACGTATATCTAATAATAAGTCTATAAGTAACAAAAGTATAGTTTCTATACATGGTTTGTTTCTATCATAGGTTTGAGAGTTATTGTTATCGTTCCGGACGTTCGATCCCGACGTGCTTGGTCCATGGTCTCGCAGGGATTGATTCTGCGTCGGGATCAATCCCTGAATCTCCTGCAATAGCGGAGCCAACTACTGCGATAATTGCTGAGACACCTGCTGCGATATCTACTTCGATAGCTGCTACAATAATTTCTGCGATAGCTGCGTCATATCAGGTGCAACGGATGAGCTCGGAGCAAATGGGCCGCCTGCATATCCTCCACTCCTAGGTACATGAGCGGCTGTGCTGAGGCCACGCAAGTATCCTCTTCGTGTCATGCCGGCCACCTCCTCCCAAACAGCAGGTCCTCTACGAAATAGAAAAAAATATACAATCATAAAATATGTAAATCATATATCAAAAAACACATAAATTAAAAACATAAATCCCTTCAAAGAAACATTACCTGGTGGTTGAGTGCTCGGATCATCACCGTACTTTTCAACCATTTTCGCATTATACTCATCCTAAAAAAAATTAAACATTGCACATTTAAAAAATAGTGTACTAACGTGAACAACCAAATGAACATGTGATGAGACTTACTAGAAGCCTACAAGCAGTGGGCGTGACCAAGTCGTTGGTCTTCCGGCTCTTATGCGTGGCCTCGTAGACCACGCGAAAGTCCACGAAATCACCTTCTTTTTTCGACACGGGTCATACTGGCACGGTCAGAAGTCGTGCTAGCAGGCAGATCGGTTGACCCGACACGGTTTTGGCTCAACCCGTCCGGCACGCCCATTTTTTTCTTTTTGTTGTGTGTATTTATTAAATTAGAAAATTCTAAAAATAAAAAATGGTTCACATTATTTTTACCCAAAAGATTTAGAATGATAAAAACTAACAGAAAATAATAAAAAATATTATAACATATGATTATTAGATATATAATATAATATTTTTATATATGATATAGTTATAAAAATCATCCTAAATGATTAAATATATGTATAATATAGTTATAAAACTTATGACATATAATTAAATATTTAACTTCATAATTAAAAAATTTAAAAATAAAAAAATTTCGTGCTCCTCGGGTCGGGTCCGGGCTGGACCGTTCCTAGCTTCATGCTGGGCAGCCCGGCCCAGGCCCGACCCAGGCCCGACCATCTATGAAAAATCGTGTTGGCCGCATGTCGGGCCAGGCGGCCCGCACGGTTGTCCATCTCTATTCTAATTACACATTTTTATTTCTTGTAATTTTAAGAAATACTACACCGCCCAACATTTATAGGTGACATAATATGAATTTTCAATTTATTCTTAACAAAAATTTATACCCAAATAGTTTATAGCCTCATGTATATTAATTTGTGTCTAGATAGCTCAATCTTGAAACATGATGTTATATTTAAATATTATATGAACTCCCAAAGAATAACATTTTATTTTTATTTCTTATTTATCTTTTGATTTACTAAGAATTTAACACAGTTTAAATTTTCACATTCTAATTACATATTTTAAATCCAATCTCTAATCAAATTTATCCCTTCTAATCATAACTTGAGTCGCCCTACTCATAGTCACAATAAAAAGAAGTCTCACACTCTAGTTGAGACCAAATGAGCTATATGGTCATCACATAGTGCAAGAACCACTCATTGAATGATCGCACAGGCCGGTCTGGTGGGAGCCCCCACCCCAGCACTAGACTGTCTTTAGTTCAGATGATTCTCTCGGATTGGCTGGGTAGGGGTATTGGCTACTTAACCCTCACTCACGACGGCTCTTTCATTTTTGTAGGTTCCTCCAACATATCAGGTGTCACGCCCTTACGCTTCGGATACGAAACACCAGACGTGCGGCACGACGAACCCTGCTCGGTCGCCGATCAGCCCTCGTTTGGACGTGCCTTGGACCCCGGCCGTACACGCCCCGGATGCACAACGAAACACCCGCCCAGGAAGTAGAGAGGGAGGCTAAGAGTTTAGAGGAAAACTAGAGAATATTATTGAGTAATCTCAGATTGTCCAGGATGGTCTTACAAGCCTTGATTACATGTCATTTTATAGTGCCCAAGAGAGACAACTCCTAGTCTAAGTTAAGGACATAATCCTATTAGGCATGCAAGCCCTTCTCTAGAAAAACCTCCTTGGAGTAGGAGTAGAAATACAGCAACCTTGGAGTCCTAGAAGAATTCGGCCAGCACTCCTTCAAAGTCCATCTTGAAGGCAAACTGGTCAGGCCGCCCTCCTGGCACCCTGTCATGTCCGGGGCGCGCCCCGGGTGCGCCCGCCAGGACAAGTCCTAGTCCTACAAGGACTAGGACTGTTTTCCTGTGGCCTCTCCCCATCTTCAGTCCTCCTATGATTAGGACTTCATCTCCAAGCGACCCTCGATTCAGAAGGAAGCTCCGTCCGCGCCCAAGTCCTACTCGACCTAGAAGAGGTCCGAATTCCTATTCCTACTAGAAGTAGGAATCCTTCCGATCCTACACTTCTCCACGCGCTCGTCCTCCTACTCACGATAGGAGTCCAAGTCTTCATCTCCAGAAGCTCCTCCCTCTTCGTCAGACCTTCGGAGTGTTGGACGACTCCTATTCCTACTAGGAGTAGGAATTGCCCCGGCCACGCCCGCCTCCTCGCACGCATGGCCACGCCCGCTCGGGCCGCGCCCTTCAGTGGGCAGGAGTGACATCCTCCCCCACCGAAGTTGTTGCCGTCCTCGGCAACTCCAGTGCGCCTCTTGAACTTGTCGGTGTGCTCGTGTCGTTCACCAATTCTCGTGTCTCCACTTCACGCCCAGAGTCTTCTGCATCCCCATAGAATCTCTTCAGCATGCTCACATGGAATACTGAATGGATCTGTCGCAGTTCTTTGGGAAGATCCACCTTGTAGGCCACCGTGCCTACTCGCTTGGTGATGACGAAGGGACCCTCGTACCTTCTCAACAACCCTTGGTGCAGGTTCCTAAGTGCTTTGAACTGACACGTTCGTAACTTCACAAGAACCCTGCCTCCCACCTGGAACTCGACATGCCTCCACTTTTGATCAGCGAACTTTTTCATTTTGCGCACCGCTTTATCCAAGATGGCCCTCGACGCCTCGAGGTTGTCCTGCCAACCACGCACCACATGATACGCCGCCGGACACTTCCCCGCGTACTTGGCCGCTAGTCCTGCAGGTGTCACTGGTTGCCTCCCAGTGACGATCTCGAACGCGCTTTGTTGTGTCGCCTCGCTCTTCTGCATGTTGTACAAAAATTGTGCAACGTCCAAGAGCTTGGCCCAATCCTCCTGATTGGCTGCAACAAAGTGCCTCAGGTAGATTTCTAGAAGATGGTTGGCCCGCTCCGTTTGGCCATCCGTCTGGGGGTGGAAAGCTGTCGAGAAGCGCAGCTCCATCCCCAGGAGCCGGAAGAGCTCCCTCCAGAAGTGTCCCGTGAATCTCAGATCACGGTCACTGTCGATGATCTCAGGTACGCCCCAGTATTTTACTACATGCTTGACAAACAAGCGGGCGACCTCTTCCGCCGAACAATGCTTTGGAGCCGGGATGAAGGTTCCATACTTTGAAAACTTGTCGATCAACACCATGATCGATCCTGCTCCCCCAAATTTAGGCAAGGCTGAGATGAAGTCCATAGTCACCATCTACCATGGACGCTCCAGTACGGGCAAGGGTTCCAACAACCCTGCCGGCTTCTTCTGCTCAAGTTTGTCCTGCTGACACTTGAGACATGTCCTCACATATGCCTCGACATCCTCTGTCATCTGAGGCCAGAAATAGGAGTCCTCAACCAACGCCAAGGTACGAGCCGCTCCCGGGTGGCCCGCCCACTTCGAGTCATGACAGTCCTTCAATATCGGCCGTCGAAGATCCTCCCATCGTGGCACGTACAACCGACGTCCCACTGTGAACAACAACACATCTTCTGTCCAGAATCGTCGTGACTTGCCCTCCTCGACAAGTCGAAGCATCTCCAGAGCCTTAGGATCCTGCTTTAATCCCTCCCGGATGTGATCCTTGAAGTCCATGCGGATGACGCTTATCGTCGCAAGCTGCACCTTGCGACTTAGGGCATCGGCCACCATGTTGGTCCGCCCCGTCTTATATTCCAAGACGTAATCGAACTCCGCCAAGAAGTCCTGCCATCGTGCCTGCTTCGGGCTCAGCTTCTTCTGATTCTGAAAGTAAGATGTTGCTGTGTTGTCCATCTTCAAAACGAATGCGCTCCCAAGAAGATAATGCCTCCACGTGCGCAGTGCACCACCGCGGTCATCTCCTTATCATGGACCGGATATCGTTGCTCGGCCTCGTTGAACTTCCGGCTCTCGAAGGCCACTGGGTGTCCCTCCTTCATGAGGACGCCACCCAATGCGAAGTCGGAAGCGTCCGTTTGCACCTCAAACGGCTTCCCGTAGTCTGGTAGATGCAAGCATGGCTCCTCCGCCACTGCGTTCTTCAGGCCTTCAAATGCCTCCACGCATTTCTCTGACCATACCCACTTCACGTTCTTCTTCAGAAGGTCGGTGAGGGGCGCAGTCCGTCGCGAGTATCCCTCGATGAACCTTCTGTAGTAGTTGGCGAGTCCCAAGAACGATCGCATCTCTAGAACGTTCGTTGGCGGCTCCCAGTCGAGAATAGCTTGGACCTTCCCCTTGTCCATGCTGATCTTCCCGGCTTTAATATGGTGCCCAAGGAACATCACTTCCGGTTGGGCGAACGAGCATTTCTCCAACTTGGCAAATAGCTCGTTCTCCCGCAGCAGCCTGAACACCTCCCCGAGATGCTCCACATGCTCTGCCAGCGTCTCCGAGTATACCACTATATCGTCCAAGTACACCAACATGCACTTGTCCAATAGTGGGTGAAAGATCTTATTCATCATCGTACAAAAGGTCGCCGGTGCATTCGTGAGGCCGAAGGGCATCACCAAGAACTCGTATGATCCGTACCGCGTCACATACGTCATCTTGTCTTCATCCCCTTCCGCAATCCTCACCTGCCAGTACCTCGATCTCAAGTCCAACTTGGAGAAGAACTTCGCTTTTCTGAGTCGGTTGAAGAGATCTCCGATCAGCGGGATCGAGTACTTGTTCCGCACGGTGATCTTGTTGAGTGTCCTATAGTCGATGCACATCCGCATCGACCCATCCTGCTTCCTCTGAAATAGGACCAGTGCCCCATAGGGTGCCTTCAAGGGCCTGATGAACCCAGCTTTCAGCAACTCGTTCAGCTATCTCCGAAGCTCCTCCAGCTTCGGAGGTGCCATGCGATACGGCCCCATAGCCGTAGGCTTCGCACCTGGCACCAGGTCGATGGCGTGATCGATATCTCGGCGAGGAGGAAGTCTGCTCGGCAGCTCTGGCAGCATTACATCCTTGTACTACTCCAGAAGCCTTTCCACTTCCTCTGGAACGCCTTGAACCTTGAGCCCGGTCTCGTTGAGCTTCAAGGCAGCCAAGTAGGTGACCTCCTTTCGATGTATGCCCTTATCAAGTTGCATCGTCGAAAGCATCTTGGACTTCACGCTGGCCCTCGTCGTGGCAACTTCATGCGAAGCTTCCTGAGATAGCAAACGAATCCCCTCCTAGGAAAGTCTCACCTCACGGAACGCATCCATGAACTCCATGCCCAGGACGAACCGATGGTCGTCCATGTTGACGATCGTCATGGTGATCGCTCCTTCCCACTCCCCCACCTTTGCGTGGATATCCTTGGCTGTATCAAGGATTGGCTGAGAGGCCGCATTCACGGTCTTGATCAGGCCTGGCTCCTTGACATACTGTATGCCAAGTCGTGTTGCTTCCCTTGAATCCATGAAGCTGTGTGTGGCTCCAGTATCAACCAGTTCAGTCGAAGTGTGGCCATTCACTGTGACCTCCACGAACATTAGGCCCTTCACGGTCTTCTTCACTTCCTTCGTCGGGAGCATTGTGGCAGCAGTCATTAGCGCCATTATAGACCCCATGTGTGCAGCGCCTTGCTCGGTGTCCACGGTAGATGCCATGGTCGAGATCCCCTTCTTCGTGTCGCACTCCCTCGCGTAGTGCGGCCCTCCACAGAGGAAGCATCTGACCGTCTTCTTGGCATCTCCTTCTTCTCTTGCTTATCATTCTTCTTGCCACCTGCTCGGGCTCCGTCCTTCTTGGACTTGCCCTGATCCTTAGCACCCGCGCCAGGATCCCGATTTGCTGAAAACTCCACCAAAGCTTCAACAGCGACCAATGCTCCGTTCATGGTCGTTATCCTCTGACGTCTCAACTCCTGAGCCACCCATGGTTTCAACCCCCGCAGGAAGAAGAACAACCATGTCGACTCCTCCATGCTCCCGGGCATCTCCAACATAAGCGGTTGGAACTTTTCGATATATTCCTTCACGGAACCCGTTTGCTTGAGAGAGGTCAGCTTGTTCATAGTCACTTCTTGTGCATTGCCGGGGTAGAATTGCTTCTTCAACTCCACCTTGAAGTCTGCCCAAGACTCTATCAGAGTTTCGTCTCCTTCCTCCATCCGATGCCACCACAAGAGCGCACCATCCACCAGGTAGCACACGGCCATGTCGATCTGGTCCTTCTCGACCACGATCTTGCTCATCTTGAAATCCTTTTCAAGACACCAAAGAAAATCGTCGATGGTCGTCGTCTCCCGCGCACCATCATATTTCTTCGGTTCCGGTCCCAAGAACTTGGGCACCAGGGTCTTCGATCGCAGCCCTCCTGCATCGAAGAGAAGACCTTTGAGCAGCAACAAATCTATCTCCATGGCCTTCCACATTGCATCCATAGCCTCCTCTATGGCTGCAACGCGGCTGGACAGCTCCTGGTGTAAGGCTCCTCCTTGCTCCGGTGCCAAGCTGTGTTCTCCTGCCGTGGCTTCCAAGATACGGACCGCCTCGTCCGTCTCCTGAAGACTTTGCTCCAGCGCCTCCATATTCTTCTCAATATGGTTGCCGGGATCTCTGGACTTTGCTCGCGTATTCTTTTTCTTTTCCCCACCGTCCGCACCTTGGACTCGACCCCGGGTCGTGTCCTCAGCTTCCATCGAACGGCCTTTGCTCGAAGCACCTTCTTTTCCTGACATAGTCGGAACCTAAGCTCTGATACCACGTTGTCACGCCCTTATGCTTCGGATACGAAACACCAGACGTGCGGCACGACGAACCCTGCTTGGTCGCCGATCAGCCCTCGTTTGGACGTGCCTTGGACCCCGGCCGTACACGCCCCGGATGCACAACGAAACACTCACCCAGGAAGAAGAGAGGGAGACTAAGAGTTTAAAAGAAAACTAGAGAATATTATTGAGCAATCTCATATTGTCCATGATGGTCTTACAAACCTTGATTACATGTCCTTTTATAATGCCCAAGAGAAACAACTCCTAGTCTAAGTTAAGGATCTAATCCTATTAGGCATGCAAGCCCTTCTCTAGAAAAACCTCCTTGGAGTAGGAGTAGAAATTCAGTAACCTTGGAGTCCTAGAAGAATTCGGCCAGCACTCCTTCAAAGTCCATCTTGAAGGCAAACTGGTCAGGCCGCCCTCCTGACGCCCTGCCATGTCCGGGGCGTGCCCCGGGTGCGCCCGCCGGGACAAGTCCTAGTCCTAGGACTAGGATTATTTTCTTGTGGCCTCTCCCCATCTTCACTCCTCCTATGATTAGGACTCCATCTCCAAGTGATCCTCGATCCAGAAGAAAGCTCCGTCCGCGCCCAAGTCCTACTCGACCTAGGAGAGGTCCGAATTCCTATTCCTACTAGGAGTAGGAATCCTTCCGATCCTGCACTTCTCCACGCGCTCGTCCTCCTACTCATGATAGGAGTCCAAGTCTTCATCTCCAGAAGCTCCTCCCTCCTCGTCGGACCTTCGGAGTGTTGGACGACTTCTATTCCTACTAGGAGTAGGAATCGCCCCGGCCACGCCCGCCTCCTCACGCGCATGGCCACGCCCACTCGGGGCGCGCCCTTCAGTGGGCAGGAGTGACACAGGGGACTCATTCTGGAAATTGAAGCTCAAGCCATGCTCACAGCATCCAAAAGTGTAGCGAGGTTGGCCTCTCCCACGTTCAAATATATTCGGACTCGGAGTTCCTTGTCAAGATCATCAACCAAAAGTAGAACTGTCCATGGCGCTTGAGGGGAATCATCGCTTTCATTGAATGATCATCACGGCCATTAGTCCCACTGTTGTATCACATCGCAATCGCGTCGCCAATCAAGCTGCGGATTATCTTGCGCATTTTGGTCGTCAACATCACATCAATATTTTTGGACGGACAAACCACCTCCTGTCTTGCCCAATTTTTGTACCCGAACTCCATTGGAGCAATTACTTAATATAAATGAAATCACCTTTTGAAAAAAAATGAAGCACAATGACAATAAAGTTATAACCTTCACAATTATCAATACAGAAGATGACTAGATTAGGATTTTTTAAAGTCAAGAATATGACTACGATCTATGGAATCCTATAGAAAAATATGATGATAAAATAAACACAAATTATCCTTCTTTTTAAATATAATAATTACAAAATAAAGTATAACAATAATATAATATATCATGCGAACATCATGGTTGTTATGGTAAAGGATTTAAGCTTAGTCCTAGCATTACTACTATGAAATTAAGACTTAATGGGATAGTAAGTTAATTGCTGATTTGCCATCTCAATTAGCATAGAACAAAATATGGTTAAAGACAAAAGAAAATGGAAATGTATGAAGTCAAAGAAGTTAAAAGAAGAAGCACATGCTATTCACCGCTACAAGTACCTGGTTCTTGCATATAGTAATTCAAATGGTGACATCAAAGAACACCATGAAGAGCATGCCACACTTGAAGAAAATTTTTCAATTGAAGACAAACTTTCTTACGAAAAACAAATTGAGTTAGAATAGGGCTCCGTAGAAGAAAGCCCCAATAAAATTAAACTGGTTGAAGTCGTCGAGTGCAATATTGTGATAATAGGAATCGAAGGATGGCAGATCAACTTTAGTGTGACCCATCATATTGCAAAAAAAACAAGATTAGCTTGATTAACCTCATGGTACTCAAGAAAGATGAATATATGATTTTCGTGAGAAACAACATCTATCTAAATAGCACGGATTTAGGTGAATAGACGGGGAGGACAGCCTCCTCTGCGCACGCAGACGGGGAGGGCAGCCTCCTCTTCTCCTCTCCGGCGATGGAGAGGAGAGGGTGAGGGTCACCTTTCCCTCTCTTCTTGTCGACCTCCCTCCTCCCTCTACGTGCAAAGAGGGGCACCGCTCCCTCCCCCTTTCCTCTCCGGCACCAGGGAGGAGAGTGGGAGGGGGTGGCGCCCCTCCCCCTTTCATCTCTAGCAAGAAGAGATGGGGAGGGGGGAGGCAGCCCTCCGCCTCCTCTATGCATGGGGATGTTGTGCCCCCTCCTTTCTGACGCCGGAGAGGATTGATTGACGACGGCCGAAGGGAGAGGGAGCGGGAGAGCGCCTCCTCTTTTCTTTTCTTTTCTTTTTAAATTTTTATATTATTTTAATGTTTTATATAATTTTTATTTAAAAATTAAATTATGTCACGCCAGCCAAATAAATGAAAATTGGTATTCCCGGTCGAAAGGAAATTTAGTGAAAGAAGTCAATAGTTGGAGGGGTAGTATGGTTACAAACTAAAATTAGATGATCGAGTTGAGAAAATGAATAAAGTTGAAGAGTATTTAGTGAAATTTATCCTAAGTTATCATGAGAATATTAGGGCATAAAAAAAGACAAAGATGAAATAGATAGTTTGGATAAACGTAGCACCTAATATATTAGGCGCAAGAACATTATCCTGTGACCAGTATCTGATCGAAAGAAATGATTCAATTGTTTTTCCAATAGGAACAAGATCAAAGAAATTGTTAAAATTGGTTAATTCAATTAATTTTTGCCATATCACATCGGAATAATGAACATTTTATAACATTCATTTATAACTATTATAACTTCTCCTATGTATAACTCTTGAAAAGAATAAATGTTTAGCAAATATAAGAAAATGTTGAGAATAAATCAAGAAGACTACATTTAAAGATGGATAGGGGATACATCTCTTGAGAGTTTTAAACATTACATTCAATTTGGTATTAATCGGCAGACACAATATTTTATATGCCACAATAGAATGTTGCAGTAAAAAGAAAAGACTCTTTGTTAATGTTAATTGTAAAATTATCACAATGCCATATGAAATTTAGAACGATACAAATTTTGGGTTCGACATATTTAAAAATGATGATGTAAATCACTTGTTAGTTCTACGTTAGTGTCCCAGTTAGGGACACTCTAGACATGGGAACACATGCAAGATTATTGAGTACCATGAAAAATTCAAAATGCAGTTAACAATGATGATGTGAATAATGTGTTAGTTCTACTGTTCTACATGAGTTGGGGATACGTCGGACATGAGAACAATGACATTAATGAGTATGTAGAGTACTCCGCTCCACACTTTGATGTAGAATATTTGTTTCTCATCATTTGATTAATTTTATAATTATAATTAGTGATTAGATTAATGATATACTTTTTAGATGAAATAATATATATTTATTAAAATAATTCGGTAATAAAAAATATCATCTAAGGCTAAATAACCGTTAAATTAATCATATTTGTTAAAATAACTTGATCATGATCATCGAATAAGATCTTAATCACATTTACTATTTAATACATATTTTAAATTAATATATATTTATTTTATTACTCTAATAAGTAAAATCAGTGTTCTACACTTGTTCTACATCAAATGCTATACATATACGTTTTCCTCTACAAATTTATTGAGTACCATGACTAATTCAAAATGCAGTTAACGATAATGATGTGAATCCTGTGTTAGTTCTACTGTTCTACATGAGTTGGGGACACATTGGACATGAGAACAATGACATTAATGAGTATGTAGAGCACCTCACTCTACACCTTAGTGTACAATGCTTATTTCTCATCATTTAATTAATTTTATAATTATAACTCATGATTAGATTAATGAGATACTTTTTAGATGATATATATATATATATTAAAATAAATTGATAATAAAGAAATATTATCTAAGGCTAAATAAATTATAGCACTTGAGTTAATCATATTTGTTTCCGATGATCTTGATCTTAATCACATTTATTATTTAATACATATTTTAAATTAATATATATTTATTTTATTATTCTAATAAGTAATACGAGTGTTCTACACATGTTCTACACTAAATGCTCTACATATGCATTTTCCTCTACAAATTTATTAAGTACCATGACAAATTCAAAATGAGGTTACCGAACATGTAGAGCAACTACTCTACACCTTGATGTAGAGCGTTTATTTTTATTTTTTAATCAATTTAATTAAGAAATAGAGTAGTTGATTATATACTTATTTGATTAATCATATACTTATTAGATGAAGTATTTATTAAGGTAATTAGATAATAAAAAAGTATCATTTAGGTCTAAATAAATTGTGATCATCATTGAATTTATCATATTTGTTAAAATACCTAGATCACAACCATCGAATAACCAAATTATGTTGATCTTAATCAAATTTACTATTTAACTAATAAAATAAATTAATATATAGTTATTTTACTAATTTAATAAATAAAATGAATGTTCTACATCAAATTCTGTACATATACATTTTTCTCATTCAAAATATATGGATTTTCCACATTAAAAAGGGGGTATAAATGAGAATCATGATAGAAAAAACTTTCTAAAATAATAAGAAAAAAGTGCACGGAGAAAAGGATATATTAACTTTTTATTGTCTTTGGAGATGATATAAACTTTGAAGAAGATAAGTTGGATAGGAGAGAAGAATATATACAATGAGAATGATTATGTTAAAAAAAAAGAAGTAACAATAACTCGCATAGAAATTATATCATAAGAATTTTAATAAGGAATTGGTTGGAATTGCAAGAGAGGTCGTTGATGACCTTTCATGGCCATCGTGACAGGGTGCTCTTTAGATTTCCATGGAGATTTTAATTGCAGCTGTCTGGTTTACTGGAAAAGATTGAAGCATGTTGTAGTGGAAATCAAAACTTCAAGCTAGCCGAACGTGCATGTGAAGACGATAATGTGCGAACAATGCAGGGGTGAGTGCCAGGAACAACATATCAACAATAAAGGCTGAGAAAAGTAATATCTGTGTTTATCCGTGTGTCAAAAAGAGCACCATTAAAACAAACATACTTCCATTCATATATTTGTTCAATCAGCCACAGCATATGCTCCTCAGGGGGAAGTAAATAAGACAATTTACGTGGAGACATTATATAACAGACTACAACCATTTCCCAATCCCTACCATTTACAAAACTGAGGCTGTATCTCCCTTTAACCATGGCATGCTCCAAGTCTGTCTAAAGTGTTGCTGATAATTTTTATTATGATGGATATGACAGGAATCATATGGGTTCGCCATGTCGGGGCATTCTGCTCAGAGTGCAACAGTTATCTGATACCTTTAGGAGAGAGACAGTGTGATCATTACCGGATTCCGATGAGAGTCAACTGCAAATCGACACAAGAGTGTGATTCATACACAGCTCATTACCCGAAAGGCAGAATCAGTATATATGAACAAGATGAGAGTATCTACTTACAAGATTGTTCCCAGGTTCTCCCCAATAGAAGCCCTGAATGAAAACTGGCAAAATGTTGCAGGCTATAAGAATATATATTTTCAGCGCATGAATGCCCATCCACTCCATTACAAAAGTTGGCCTCCTGTAGCCGTAGACATCGACCTATACAGATAACATGAAAAGAAAAATAAGCAAAACACTCGTTTGCAAGAACCACACTGACAAAAAATAAAGGTGAACATGGATTTTCCAAACAGTAGGGTGTTTGAAACCTCACCAACATATAGGTTCCCGCAAAAAGTAGTCCAGCTGCACCAGCAGTGACAAATGTGTAGCTCAAGGTATATAGAGCCTTGTTCATCCTTAGCCCTATGAAAGTTAAATATATGAGACCATGAGATCTTAGTAGTCATGCAAGAATAAGAAATTGCAGGTCACTTCCTACCAAAGAAGTCCATCGAAAAAGCCATAGCCAAAAGACAGAAGGAAGGAATCATCCACTGAACTACTCGGTCTTTGTGGTTCTGAAAGTTTAATTGTCAAATAACATTATGGATTGAGCATAATAATGCTCATCGAATCTATGCAGCGAAAGACATCTTTTTCAGTACCTTAAAATGTACTATTACATGCCCAAATTGCAAGCCTATTAAGCAAGTGACGATGGACATCATGGAGCTGCAGTGTCAACACCATTGTCACTTCATCAGGCATTAAATTTCAGTTGTGATAATACAAACAACTAAAATTATAGCGCACCTAAGAAGTCCCTCCGGATCAAAAGGAGCTTGACACCACGAAGGAGCATTAGGTGGAAGTGGACCACCAGCAGGTGAATTTATGCTGCATTCCTGGACGGGAGCAGACAAGGAGTTTGTGACCTAGAGGAACAGAAAATTTTTGGAGGTTGTACCAACATATATTTGACATGTAAAAACCTTTGTCCTCCCATAAATTGGACGCTTGTACAAATGCTTGATGCCGAAGATTTTACGGTCAATCATGCCCACAGCATTGCAAGCAGGCCCTGTGTCACCCCTAACTCCACATTTGACCTGACAGTGAGCAATTAACATTGATTAAAACATAGCAAAAAACACTTATAGTTTCTTATCAAAGAACATGGGCTTCTCTCTCCCAAAGAAAAAAAACAGAGGATGATCTTTCTTATCATAAAGTTATGTAACTCAGACTTACCGACAAGGTCTTACTTTTGGATCCAGCCCCTACTGTCTCAAACTCCCAGTCAGGAACATACAATCCATATAGAAGTGCCATGTAAATGGCTGTAAGGATCACACCAATCAACCTAATAATAAAGAAAGAAACGCATCAGAAAAGGGAATAAATTATGTAGGCTCTGGCTCATGTATTTTTATAAAAATAAGATTAGAAGAATGGATCATAATTTAAAGATTATCTAAATCAAACTGCAGGGCTTGGCTTGTCAAAAGTTATGGCTGAAAAGTTTAGAAAAGAATGCTTACAACTGCAATCGATATCGCCTCAATAAATAATATCCAGAATCTACATCTTCATTGTCATCAGACTTGAGCCATATTTCACATAAAGCAATCAGCAAGTAGGCTATTGCTATTCTCTGCAGAAACAAGGTATCATGTATCATCCTAATGCCATAAGCATCAAAATTAAAAGTTCCTTTCATCCCTCTTCTAAGTTAATAATATCTGCCATTTCCACAGTTTCTTGCTAAATATTCAAGTACAGGATTTAAATATGCAATCTAATATTGAACCTATTAATTTATCTAATTGTAGCATATACTTGTCGGTTTTCCTCATGGACACCTGTTTACATATAATTATAAAATATTGACAAATCTCAAAAGAATGACCAAAGCCTTGAAAAAACTCCTAGTCTGCAAAATACCCATGTTTCAATGAAAACAGAGGTAGAAAGAAATCCCAAGTGGAGCAGCAAGTAGCTCTTGACAGGCCATGAAGCCATATTTTGTAAAACTAGGAAGAAAACCAGATTGCATAGCAAAATTTGGCTATGTCGTTTACCTGTAGCACACCCATCAATCTTATGCTCTTTATATCAACTCCATAACTTACATCATGAAGACCATGGAAAAAGCCACCTATCGTCAAAACATAATTTGAATTTAGTCATCTTCTTCTTGATATGTGATCACTAGATGCAATATATTTTCTTTCGATCATTAGTTGAATATCAACTTTGAACTGAAACTGAAAATATAGGATATGCTCTCTAGCTACAAACATTTGTGTCACCTTGTAGAACAAGCCCAAGAATGAACAACTTGAATGCTCGAAGAAGAGCCTTCCGGGTTGCCGCAATTCTGTCTTGCACTCTCTGATCAACATTAAATCATTAGCTTTTGTTTTCTTTTAATAAAAGCTGATAATCTATTATTGAATATCTTTTCTTATTAAATGAGAAGATGCGGTCAACTTTTCTTTTGAAGTGGGATATGCTATTAATCATACATAATAACTGGATAAAGAAGGATAAACTTAAGGACACAAAAGGGAAAATAGTAAAAAAAGAAATTCTAGTTTACCTTGAATGCAAATGCCAACGCAACTCCAACTATAAATAAGAAAAATGGCATCACAAAATCGGCCAATGTTACGCCATCCCAAGGAGAATGGTTTATAGAAGGAAGAAATGCTCCAGCGTCATCTACTAGAATCATAAGCTGCAATGAAATATAACCGTAAGCTATGCATCACTGGAGAAACACGATTCCATTGTGCAAGATTTAGAAGTCATATTTGGAGCAGCCAAGTATCTAAACATTCAAAATTACACCAAGGCTGACTTAACAGTTATATCTAATTTTCCTCTGCCATTTCTGAAAGTTACGAGAATCAATATGCTTTGCTCCACCTAATAACAATTATGCTTACTAAAAATCATTATCCTGTATTCTAAACCCTATCACTGCAAATAATTTTTGAGAAGCTAAACACTATGAATGCATGTATTGGCCTTGTAGAAAAGAACCTAATGATGCCAATCAATGGAAGCCATCATTTTGCTGACAGGCTTTTGGCCTTTGCGCATCTATGCAACAACTGCTCTTGAAACGTAGAGAACAACTGTGTGTACTAAGGTTTCGTCATGATCACCTCAATTGACATGGTTACACACAGCTCCTTGTGGCCTGAAAAAGTACCATGACCGTAGACAGACGCAAGGTTGCTATTATTAGATCTACCGGATCCCTTCTTTTTTATCTTTTACTGAGCCACTTGACCCTGTGGGACTGTCAATGGTGCAAAAATATTTAAACCCAATTTATCTTTTTCTACGACAGCAACACCCACAACTATGGACCATTTAGGCAGATAAAATACTAATTCAGTTCGAAGAACAGATAAAAATACTAATTCAATTCGAAGAAACGGAAACATATGCCTGTGACCAGGAACACGTCCTATCAAATGGAAAATAAAGACACGGTCAACATCATATCCTACCGGCAATTCGCCCACGAATTACCAAAATTTTGGGTCAGACAAAAGTGATTTGTCGCCCCATGACAAGTGAGAACTCCCCTCGAGGTGGGAAGCAGTAACAGGAAAGAAAGCTTTGACATACATGTGTGGTTAAATCATAAACCCCTTAACAAAAAATAACACGGGGCTGTAGCTGTCGTCTCTTCTTATTGTTTCTCATCATATATATAAATTCTTATCTAACTGTGCCAAACGCCACCGACTGCCAGACGCAAAGCAGCGTCAGGTTATATGTCAAGTTGTCCTATATGAATTTATTCTATTAAATAAGGAGTAGTAGTTACAATAAAAGTAGACAGCTTTTATCAATAATTTCGAACCTGGTTAAAAAATGAAAACAAGTTTAATTATCCTTAATTAGTAAAGAATTTTGGAGTATGTAATCAATGAGTAGACACACTAAATCAAATACCAAAAGACAACACAAATAAATGTTAGGACAAAACTTTGGTTTCACGAGGATGTGATGCTCAAAAACAAAATATGCAAAAAGGCACTAGAGCCCTGAAACAACTCTCTGGCCAAACAGCTATTAGGTAGGGAAAGCCACTGATCACCACACACCCTCCCGCCTCACACAGCACAGTCCAAAAATTGACACGTGTGGATCACCACTTCACAGGCCTATCCACAGACGTGTGAAGCAATCCAACGATCCATCCATCCATCCATCCATCCAAACTCCAAGGCGAAGCCATAGGCCATTAAGACACCCTATTGTGTGCGTCCTTAGTAGTGTGTGCCCGTGTGGCAGAGGATCAGAGCAAAATGCAGACAACAGAGCAATGAGAAGCTTGGGTGATGCGATCACGGTAAGTACTCAGGAAGCGAAAAAAAAAAAAAGAAAGAGGAGCAGAGCAGAGCAGAGCAGGACAGACGCAAGCTGTGTCCTCCTCACCCCTACCTTCCGATAGGTAGTGCATCGGCGTGACAACGTTATAGAGAAGCTTAATTAAATTGCTGATTACTAGCAAATTTGAATGAGGGATCAACAATTTTCATCTTTTTTGATTGAGGGATCCGCCTCGGGATATCCCTCCATTTTTTGGTACCTTGACTACAATGGAACTCTGTTAGCAAAATGGCAATGTTATGGTATTTGGTGTCATGGTGTGTGGGCAAGATGGGGAAGTAAAAAGGTTTTCCCTGAGGTCCTGCCGTCAAACTCACTCTGATCCACTCACTCACTCTGATCCACTCAGAGCAAGATCCAGGCAAAAAGATAAAAAAGAGTGGACTCCGTTTGACATGAAAAACAGACAAAAGAGGCGTGTTCCTGGACTAGGACTCAATCTACTAATATCCCGCTATGCCACTAGCTACGAATGCTCCACCACCGCCTCGCTGAGCACCACTTTTGGTCCATAAATGAAGAGGCCACGGCCACACCGCGTCCATGCACACAGAAGGGACAGGCACAGCTGTGCTCGCCGCAGCTCCATCACGTCAACATCATATCATTAGAAATGGGAGGTGTCCCAAAGGGCATCAACAAAAGGCTTCAAAAATCTCATCACCCACCCCCTCACTGACTCACTTTTCCAATGGTGTCTGTCCATGAAGGATGGCTGGAATAGAAAGGAATTAGATAGGTTCGTTTCAACGCACACAGGACCACCGCCGATGGGGGCCGTGGGCAGCCGTGATCCGGTTGGAGAGTTGTGATGGGTGGGTGCAACGGCTCATGCGGGTCGCTCACTTTGTGCCACATGGTCATCCCCACCACATGTTTCGCTTAACCAAGTTTTGACTTAAGGTTAAAGGAATTCATTAAGGACGGCTAATTAAGGCTTTGGTTATATATATATATATATATAAATAAAGATGTCCCTATTTAAAGGAGGCTGATGAGGGAAGACACTGTGTCCTTTTTTTTAAATAGGGACACGCCCATTAAGATATATATATATAATACCAATTACTGTTATAAATTTAATTTGATTTGAAACCTCTTTATTATGATATACAAAAGAATGGAATAAATGGCACATGCCATGTGGACTTAGCATAGCATGTGTCTAAGCATCCAGGGGGTGTCATCGGACCACGTCACCAAAACATGGTTTCGGAAAAGAAAAGAAAGGTGGATCAAAAGACCAAATATCTCAAAATGTCAAATCTGTTGATTAGAAGTCGTCCATCAAAGGGGTGCACCATTCTTGTGTCTTGTTTTTTTTTTTTCGCATCTTAGAAAGGAAAAGGTAAACACTAATCAGAAGAAGGAAGGGTAAACAGGCGAGTAAAAAACACATGAACAGTGACGTCGGTTTAACTAATAAGACACGGCGAATCGTAGTAAGTAGTTTTGTTGGTATTATGTGCATGAGTTGGACTCGATATCGATCTCATCTGGAGACAGCATTTTTGTTTGTGTGTGTTTCCGCTGTTAAAAACGGTAGTCAAATGGCATATCATGACATGAATAGTTGCAGAATAATAATTGAATGATGTGCAAACGTAAGTAATGGCGAATATTTTTGTCACTGTTCGCCGGGAATTGGATGCCAAAAGGCAGGCAAGCAGGCAGGCGAACTGAACAGAGATGACGATGAATTCCAAACAATAATGTGCACATTTTAACATTTCAAACGCATGGTGAAAATGGAGGTAATAAAACAACAATAAGTAGATATAAATTCTGACGCGAAAAGAGAAAAGTAATTGATAAAAATTAGGAAATTGGCGCAAATGACGCGCTGCCGACGAGAGAAAAAAAGGGACTGTCCAAAAGTGCAGGAAATCGTACAGCTATCAAGTGCAAAAATAATAGTAATTATTATTTCCTTACATGAATTCCACGAAAATGAAATTAAGAATTAATCAAGAATTAGGCACATAAAAATGTTAAGAAATTATTCTGTTTCCGTGTATAGGATAAAAGCGAACGGAGATTATCCGAAATCATTGCCGACATTTTTCTAATCTGACTTTTTTAGCATTTGTTTTAATTAGTTTTACTTAAGCAATTATTAAGACATAACGACTCTACTCCAGCAACGACAATAAAGTAATAAAAACAATAAAAGGAAAGGGACAAAAAAAAACCGCAAGAAACGTCGGTGGCAAATTCCGCTTACCGCGACGGTGATCCCCCGGAACACGTCGAGCGACACGAGCCGCGGCGGCCGCTTCCCTCCGGCGCGGGTGCCGGCGGCGGCGGGGGACGGCGCCTTAGCGCTCCCCCCGCCGGCCTCGATGTCCTTATGAGGGGACGCCGGGAACGCGGCGCCGTCGACCGCCGCGAGGAAGCGCTTCTTCTCCTCGCCCTTGGAGAGCTCGTACGCGCCCATGGTCGCCGCCGCACCGGTCACGCGAGGGGGATCGAGGCCGGAAGGGGCACCACACGGTTCGAACGGGTCGGCGGGCGGCAATGGCGAGGAGTTCGCTGGACCGCGAGATCACCACTGCCGCGAACAATGGAGATGGCTACGCGGCGGAGAACGGAGATGGCCGGACCCCTCGACTTCCAGGAACGGAGGAGAAGGGGAGTACTGGAAGGGAGGGGAGGAGAGAGAAAGAGGACGGGGAAGAGAGAAAGAGAGACGTATAAAGATGTTGTAGAGCGAGGAGGGGCGAAGAGAAGCGAAGCGCTCGCTGTAACCGCTAATACTTTGGGTGGCGCCGTGGCTTCCGTCCTCGCTATTTATAACGGTGCTGCTGCCGCTGCTGCCGCTGCTGCTGCTGCTATTTTGCCCAATCAAAGATTTACTAATTAATTTAATAAGATCTGGTTAATTTACTTTTTGACGGAAGCAAAAAAAAAAAAGGTAAACGACAATTAAATTAAACGATTCGGAGGAATTAAATGTAATTATATTGGTGCGTTAATGACGCGCACTGCTGCACGGTGAACCCCAAGTATCTCGTCGCCAATTAATTACTTGCCTAAAACGTAGGAATCCAATTTTTGCGGGGGGTGGTGTCACTTTTTATTTTTTATTTTTGGAAGAAAATTGAATTCCGAAAACTAATTTGTTTTCCTTTTCAAGAAATATAGCTGGTAGATAATAAATTAAATATTACATCATCTCTCGAGACAGGACAAAAAGGAAAAGATAAGCAATGTCGTGAGTAACATAGAAATTATGTGGTCGTAAGTTAAAATTTTCACATTTTTTTTCAATTTTAAAAGGGCCGTGTTTGCCTTCACAAGATGCGCCCATATCATCTTTATAAAATATGATTGGGACAATTGTGAGAAAAAGGAAAGAAAAAAAAAAAAAGAAAAAAAAACAGGAAAGCAATAAATGTGGAGAAAAGGGCTCGGTCACATTTTTCTCTGTACTAATCACAACAATCCTTTTTCTTAGAGCTTTTTCTCGCCTCGTCCATCCCTAATCACGTGCTCCTTTCCAATACCATCACACAATTGTTGCTGATAAAAGTAAAACATAAACAATAAACTTAAAGTTTATTTTTAAAGGAAAAAAACAATTACAAAGTATATACAAGATTGTATTTTTTAAAACTTTATTGTCGTAGTAATTATGGGTGTGCTATAAAAGAATATGAAACATTCACATTAATAATAATAATAATAATAATAATAATAATCATAATAATCATAATAATAATAAATAGTTAAGGGATCTAGTGGATGAGTGGCACTGGAGATGAAGTGGCCTCAGTTCACTGGTCCAGATCTACGGATGGATTCGTTTGGGAGGGGGTTCCTCCTCCCTCCGGTAAACAACAAATGCATAAAAATTGAGGCTACGTATTTTTGTCCTTTTTTTTGTGTTGGCAATGGGACACCACCCGGTTCGGTGGCATGGCATGATATCATGTCCCAAGAACATGTATAACATCACTTGTGCATACAGGGAAAAAAAATGATACAATGTTAGGTATTTTGTACGTGATTGTGCTTACTTTTATTCAAAAACAAAAATAGTGTATTGCATCAAAATCATTAGGATGTAATCCGATAATCCGATTCAATTCGAAATGATTTGTGTCGGATTAGGTATGTGGTCGGGTCAAATTTGACTCAATCTAAACTCGATCTGATCAGGGATTGAGTCGGGTACAAGTTAAAAATTTTCAACTCAAGTCGACTCAATTTTTTTATTTTTTATTTAAACGTAAGTTTATATTTGATTTAAAAATAAAATATTTTAAAGTAAAAAAACTAAATAGTTAGAAAACTTATTTAATACTTTAAAATAAATATTAAATAATATTTTTTTATTTAAATAAATATAAAAATAGTAAGAAAAAATAAAAAAATTTGATAGTCGAATAACCTAACCACTCGACCCAAACGGGATCGGGTCGGCTTTGTTAAGATTGGTCATTAGCAAAATTATTTTGTTACTATAAAAATATTATAATCGATCCCTACCAGCATATTCACTTTTTAAATTAAAAATAATAATTATTTAAATGTGTGTTGGTAATATCTCGAATACTATTTCATCCTTCTTACTATTATAGTTAACACATTTGGCAATTAAAGACAACTCGAGTGGGAGCTAGGATTAAGGAAGATTGTTCCGAAGATTGCCAATCGAAATTAATTAATTCTATATTTTATAATAGGTGTCTTAACTTCCGAAGATTGTTGTAAAAATTTTAATTAGAATGAAATCATATTTAATTTAATGTATCATATTATTGTTTAAAAAATCCTTTTATTTAATAATATTTTATCATTGTTCTCGAATGTAGCTAAATTCAGGGGGCATTTCTCTAAAGATAATCTTTGTAGATTACGAGGTAATGTTGTATTAAATTACCTGGGTCCACCACATTACCTTGTTCACTTGTGACAGGTAATGGATAATCTGCATTGCCCAAGCAATTCACATTGTTTATGAAGTGGCAATGCAGATTACCTATGAGAGGGTAGGCAATCCACATTACCACCTGAGTTGTAGTCTTTTAAATTTTACTTCCCACATTTGTCCTTTATAGTTTTATTTAAATAAATTTTAAAATATATTGAATAAATTATAATAATAATTAAATAAATTATAAATTTAATCAAATAAATATTATAATTATTATGGCTATATTATTATCATATTTTAAAAATATATTAATTATTTTATAAATTTTAATTTTATGGATTAGAATATATATTTGTAATTTAATTTTACGAAGTTAAAATTAATTTATATATCTAAACATAATTCTTTTGATTAGGGATATTGATAAAAAATGTATATTAACTCATAAATCTGTATTTTTTTTATAAATAACTAATATGAATTGTCTGATAGATTACCTATGCATACTAAACAAGGTAATGTACATTGCTAGTAATTTAACAAGTGACAATCTTTCTGAGAGGCAATCTTTTAGATAATGTTGAATGACAATGCAGTGAACGCACCCAAAGTGTAATCTTATGGGTGGCAATGCTTCCATCTCATTTTTAGGTCTGGTTGGGTACTACTACTAACTAATGAATGGATGAAGAGGGAAAGGATAAAAAGGGATGAAAAGGAAAGAAAGGGTAGTAGATGATAAGTTTGGATAGAAAAAAATTAAATAAAATATCTCTCTTTTTGTTTGGATAGAAAAAAATAGTGGGATGTGAAGGGATAATTCTATTAAAAAACATTTTTGTCCATGATTAAAAAAATTAATGGTCATACTAAAAATAAACGTGCTTGATAATCTATCATAATATCATCAAAATATAATTTCAATATACAAAATAGATTCAAATATAAGGGTAAATTACGTAAAAAAATCTCGAACTTTGATTTTATTTCTAAACTTCTATTTTTGCATAAAAGTCATGAACTTTAATTTTTTTTCTAAATTTAACCTAAATTTCTATTTTTATGTAAAAAGTCATCAACCTTAATTTAATTTACAAATCTAATATAAACCTTTTATTTTTACAAAAAAATGGTTATAAATATAGTCTATTATTATATTTTACTAAAAAGTAATCATTCAGCGATCATTACATAGAAATGTTTTTGTAAAAAAAATAAAAGGATAAACTTTAAAATATATTTTACAACTTTGATAGTAAATTACTTTAAATTTTAGCATATTTTGTAATTAGATAAAAAAATCGTAAGGGTATAAAAAATATAATAATTTAAAATAATTTACTATGAAAGTTATAAAACATATTTTAAATTTTATCCTTTTATTTATTTTACAACTTGTCTATGTAATGATCGCTAAATAATTTTTCTAATAAAAATATAATAGTAGGCTACAGTTATAACTAATTTTAAAAAAAATTAAAATAAAGGTTTAGACTAAATTTGAAAATTAAATTATAGTTGATGACTTTTTATCAGAAATAACGTTTGAGTTAGATTCGAGAACAAACTTAAAGTTCATAATTTTTTAGGCAAAAAAAAATCAAGCTAGATTTAAGAATAAAAGTTCATGATTTTAGCAATGTAAGCCGCATTATATTATGTGGTTGTGATGATGAACATGCTAGCACACCAAGAATTTTCCTAATTGCTCTTAGCTTTTATTGATTACTTTTCGAAGTGTTACACCATCTTTTATCTTGAAAATAATGAGCAAGGTTAAAGTGTGATTTTAATTCTTAGTGTGACATTATTTTTGCTTCAACAAATATTATTGTCATTTTATTTTATTATGTAGGTATAAAAATGACCACCACTATTGATAATAATATTGTTTAGAGTTGCAATAACTATATTTCATTTTATTTTAATAGACTTTGAAGTATAATGCTATCCATTTAAGCATATAGTTCTCTCTAATTTCTACATCAATTGCAGGGAGAAACTTATCTTTCCAAAAACATATAATTAAGTCTGTCACTAAAAAAATCAACTTGGATTATAAGCCATAAATCATTTTTGGGATATAAATCAACTAGGAATTGCACGGATACTATAAATCATATAACTCAATATCTCGTTCTCATTTTTGGATAGAGTTCGAACCAGAGGAACTATTCTTGCGTGAAATTAACTTCCCCGAGACACAAAAGAGGGCATATGCATGTACTTATATGGTCTTATTATTCTTTCCACATTTGTATCCTTCACTTCTTTAATATTGATGAAAGAATCCATTTTTAGTTAGAAAGCAATAATTTATGACACATGATTTGTTTGGATACACAATCAATTTGATGTAATTAAGTATTACGTCATTTTTTTTCTTCATAAAAAAGTTCTATTTGTGGTGTTTGATAAAAAAAATAACTAGTGCAACTATTTATGGCGGTGCATGTTTGTACATACAACAATTTTGAAGTAACTAAGTATTATGCCAACTTTTTTTTTTTTTTTTTGGGGGGGGGGGGGGTGGCGGTAATGTTTAACGAGGAATTTGGACATGTCACCAAATAATGTATTGTAATTATTTTCTTGATTTATTTTAATTTATAATTCATCTTTTCAAATATAATGATAGCATAGCGATATTTTGGATTCTTGGAACTTCAACCATCAACAAAAGTTAGAAAATTTAATTTTAATTTTTCTTCCTCTTTTTACAATACCCAATCATGGGGATTTAGGAAACTTTTTCCTTCCTCGACTCTTGAGAATGAGAGGACACAAATTACTAATTTTCTTCCCTTTTTATTTCCAATTATCACTTCATTTCTCTCTTTCCTATCATATTCTCTCATCCCTTCTTCCATCATTATTGTTTTGATTTGCTCCCTTGTAATGGCCTATGATTATGTCGAGAAGGAACGAATCCTTTTAGAAGAAAGTTAATTTTATCACACTAGATGTTCGATCCCCTTAGCGGACGTTCGATGTATCCTATCAAGGAACAATATTTATCTTATCTGTCAAATGCCTCCTATTAGTCAAACATTGAAAATGAAACATAAAGGATAATCATAATGTGGACAAATCGGATGACCACTCGATCCTTTGAGCATTCGAAACTCATGGCCAAGAATTCAACACTTTATGTCCAAGAATGATTGGACATTCGTTTGATCTATTGGGCGTTTGAATAGGACCCAATCTTTAAATGATCGAATGATGCATTGAGACTAGACATTGGGTCCATCTTTTAAACGTTTGATGAACCTTCGTAGCCAGACAAATTTTGCTCGACTTAGCGGGCATTTGAAAGTTGGACAGAGAAGACACTATTTTAATCTCAAGATTTCAACCAATATGTGCTTATGATTTCATGATATTCTCATATGTTTCCTCATGATGATCGAGAGCTGACTTTGCTCCCACAAGTCTTAATTATGTCCATTGTGACCAAAAGATAAAATAACATAAAATATAAAAAATGAAAAAAGAGGATTATCATTGTTTATACTTATGTAATGAGAACTAAATAAATAATGTTAAATATAGCAGCAGATAGTGTAGCTGAAGACAACAATAAAATTATAGGTTGGTGAAGGTAAAACGTAAGTGAACATACTCCATCCTAATCAATGAAGATGACTTTAGTCTTGTGTGAGACAATCCTCCCCCTTCTTGGGAAACTCTCTGTGCTATATTTCCTCACTAATTATGATGGCATATGTTGTATAGATTTTGTCACGACAAATTCTAAAGTGGAGAACTCTTCTAATTATTGATGAAATGAAAAGACAAATCACATGATGAACGAAAAATATGAAATGAATTGTTATATGATGAATGAATTTTTGTCTTAATGTATATGATGATGAAATGACTATGTATAGATGAGAATGAACATGGAACAATTGTGAATTTATGATTCCTTTCACATGAAAGATGGACTTTTTAATGCATAAAATGATTCCTTTATAAGTGAAAGAAGAACTCTCCTATGATCTTTATAAATGCTATAAAATGTGATCTTTCATCATGGTCACATATTGCTAATGAAAATTTTTAAAAGTCATGATTATATGAAAATGATAATCCTCATTCACTTTAAAGGTAACTTATTATGTTTTCTCATGCTCATGCTTAAAGGATCTTCTTTGTGACTTATTATTGATGTTATCATACTTAGCTTTATGGTAATGGAAGAATTTTCTCTCTTGTCCTGATCTACGCAAGTATTTGATCTTCTATGCAGCTTGGTTTGTATTCTGCGACTATAGCGTAGGTGACATGTGCAAATGAATAGAGTTGTCATTATGTTATCTACATACTTATGTTAAGTTGTATGTGGATCCTATGTGTTATGTTGTCTTTATAATGTTATGTGAGGTATTTGATATTACCTTTGGCATATATGTATTATGTTGTTTTCGGGGTGACATTCTTATTTTAATATTTATTCTTTTAAATCTTTTGTTGACGTTGCATAATCATAGTGCCCTCAAGAGATGTGGTGGGTAGAACTTTGAAGCATTTCGATAACTTTCCTAGTTTAAAACACCCTTGTATTTTCTATAAAAATATCCGAACTTGGCCTAAGCGAGATTTTTTTTTCTTCAAATGAGCCGTAATAGACTAATAGTCAATAGTACTTCAACAAATTCGCATTTTGCAAAAAGAAACTTGTCGAGTTCGCATGATTGAAACCACAATAAAGAATGGTCACGGAGTCGATTGAATCCGGGGAAACTTATTTGTTAAAAGGTTTTCCAAGAAAGAAAAAAAAAACAAAATGCATTGTTCATGTAACGACCCTAATTTTTGAGAGTTAGAAAAATAATATTTTATTATTTATTTTGAGAAAAATGGCCATTAATATTATTACAATAAATAATTCCGAAAATAAAGGAAAATAGGGGAGGAGTTTAATTAAGGATAAAAATGTATTATGGGATATTTATTTAAATTCGGAATTATTTAATTATTAAAATAAATCAAAATTGTTAAAAGGGATTAATTAAAAGATTAAATTTGATTAGGATTGTAAGTTATAGATGAATTGGAGATAAAGATTTAAGAGCCCTATAAATAAATCCTTAGAGTTGATCGTCAAAAGAGTTTTCTTCTCTATGGGTTCTTGGTGTCCGACGGCAGAGGCATGACAAGGCATGATTCAATGTCGAACGGCTACGAGGTACGTAGGGGGATTCCGTTTCCTATTGTGTCGCAATATTTTACGGTGCAATCTAGTTTGGAATTAAAATTATTACGGCCGCAATATTTATTTGCTATTGCATCGCAAGGTTTTATAACGCAATCTAATTTTAAATTAGAAGTATTACGGCCATAAATTTGTTTGGTCGTAATTTTTTGTTCCGGCCGTCAAGAGAGAGAAGAGTAGAATTTTACAGTCGAGAAAAAGGTGGAGCGAGAATTAGAAAAAAAAGGGTGTTACGGCCGAAGAGTTAGGGTTTTCGGCCGTAATGAATAGAGAGGTAGAGAATTTCGGTCGTAATGAAATAGAGAAAGAAATATGAAAAAAAAAATATTTACGGCCGAAGAGTTAGGATTTTTGGCCGTAATGGAATAGAGAGAATATTAGAGAGAGAAAGGGAAGATGGATTGGCCGTAAAGGAATTAAAAGGAAAGAAAAAAAAGTTGGAGACGAGGTTTTACGGCCGAGAAGTTGGGAGAGAGAGAATATTATAGAGATGAAAAAAGGGTGTTTACGGCCGAAGAGTTAGGGTTTTCGGCCGTAGAATAGGAGGTAAAAATCTGGAGAGAGAAAGATGTAGAAAAAAAAGGGAAGAGAATTTACGATCGTAAAAACAGAGAAGATGGAGAGAGAAAAAAATGATGTTACGGCCGTAATGAACAGGGAGTACACCACCGAGAGTTATTATTTATTTTTGAGTAAATTTTAATTACCGATTATTATTATTGCTATTAATTAATTTGATGTATTGATTATATTGTTGGTGATTGATCTGTTCATATTATGATGAACTTTGATTTTGATTGTTTGAGTTCAGAATTTATCTAATCAAATTGATAATTTATTTAAAGATAGACATTTTAGGTAAACAAGATAAAAGTCGAAAGCTACTGGGCCCATGTTCACTGATTGCCACTAAGCCGGGACCAATTGAATTGAATTGAATTGAATGGGGCAGATAGTGTAAAAGCTATGGCTATCCTGTGTATGGCCACTCGTCCCCCATCATACACGAACCCATTGAATCGTATCGGGCTTGCCGTGACACTGATCCCCCACTGGCCTGCATGAAAGTGGCATGGTGTCCCTTAATTGACTGAGCGCTCCTTATTGAATTGGATAACTCCGAATATTGAAAATCGAATCGAATTGAATTGAATTGAAATTGGAATTTAAGTGAATGGAATTAAATCATGGTCATTTGGATATATATTGGTATGGAGTTGGCAATTATTATTGCTGTATTGAATTGAATTGTTATTGGCCAATGACCATTGATTATTGAATTGGAAATTGTTAATTGAATATTGATCTATTAATCAGGCAATTGATAATTATTAATTGGAACAGTTGTTATTGATTTACATTGGTATGTTGACCATAGCCTGATACATTGTTCATATTGATAAATTGTTAATTGATTAATTGTATTGACTGCTCAATCGACTCATTATTGATTTTGTCTTATTTTCGATTGAGCATATTGATTGTCTTTTAGACCCTACGTACTGAGTATTTTTATACTCATGAATATTTTTCTGTACCTGGATCCGTGCAGGTGAGAGAGCTATAGATGATGATCATGCAGATGGCTACGCTCAGTGACAGACAGATGTTGCACATGGCATTAGATCTAGTGATTTAGTTTTATTACTTCTGCACTTATTAGAATTGTAAACTCATGAATGTTTTAGCATTTCGATTATTATGGATTATTAGTTATTATTTTTAAAAAGTCTTCCGCATTTATGTTTTATATTCCGCACTTTATAAATTTTATTCCGCAAAAATATTTTATAGAAAATTGAGTAACGCCTCTGGGACGACTTTGAACACGTGAAAGTCACGTGGGTCTCGGGGCGTTACAGTTCATGTCTCTAATTTGATTGGTCGTTGGTAGGGTTTATATCATAAATAAGATAATGTACATAACTTTTCAGATAATTAGGAAGATGCTCCTCCAAATAATGACGTTCTCTCTCTCTCACGCAAAAGGGAATATTTGTTGCATGCCTCCCATAATTAAAGTTTGGCTAATCAAAGTGCACGACGAGTATTCGTTCTGCTTATTAGGGGTGCATGATTCATGGCCGCGGCCACAAGGCAAATTAAGGCACGTAGAGGAGTGGAATGTGCAACGTCGATTATATTCTAAGGAACTGAGGCCACAATTTGAAGTCAGTGCCATCAGAATTTGTGTGCCTTTGGACCTTCACTCTAATTGGAAAATGGAGTACATCGCTTTCTTGCTTTGTTTTGTTGTGCAAAATATCTGATTGGAATAAACAAAAGCACCGCATGCCTTTTTTTTTAATGACCAGTTCCTGATCTTGAACTAAAAGGAGGAATGTAAAGTGTAACGGTGAGGGATTCAGTTCTCCTTTTACCGAGACTTTCGGTGGCCGAAACTATTATCATCCGATTAATTCGAAGTTGATAAGATAAAATAGTAATGATTTATTTTCTCATTAATATAATAATTTCAATATTCGAATTTGAATTAGAACTCAACTTTATCAGTTGACTTAAAGCAAAACGTTAATAGTATATAATATTGGCTATACTGCTAATTAAAATATTAGGTGGACAAATGAAAATAATTTATATATAATATTAATGGAATATATTATATTATAATATAAAAAACAAAAAAATTTAAGGGAGAGCAAAAATGTGAAACTTGATTATTAATTAGTAGTGATCTCACGCAAAAATATTTGATAGCAAGTTCGTGTGTAATGCTTAGGCTATTAATAAGACATGGCATAATAATTACATTAATATATATGGGATGGCCCATATCTATCGGAAAAAAAAAACAGATGATTACCCAAAAAACTAGCATTATAATCCATATACGTAAGAAAGTATTATAGGAAACCTATAATCAATTAGTCTAACCGTAAGGACCGAAATATTAAGAGTGCAAATTATAACTTTGTGATGATTTTTAATAACAAATATAATAAGATTAAAAGTAACTAAATACATGATTACAAGTAATTTAAATTAAAAATTCTAACATAATTAATTATTATCATTGTAATCAGCTAGTTATCAAATTTGACATTAAATATGTACCCATAAGTTTTGTTTCATGTTTTTTTTTAAAAAAATAGCTAACTAAATAAGCAATAGATTCTGAATTTATTATGATGATTTATTTATTATAAAATAATAAATATAATATTATTTATTACTTATCACTTAATTAGAATTTTAATATTTTATTAATTATTAATTATTAAAAATATATATTTTTTATATTTAAATAACATTTTTTAATAAAAAATTAATTTATACTATTGTTTTTATTAAGTAATAAAATTATATTTAATATTTATTTTATTTTAACTCATACTAAAATTAATTTACATCTATTTTTTTATATCACATAAATTACTTAATTCTTTATCATTATGTTCTATTCCATTCAAATATACTCAAATTAATCTGTCAAATTCATGTGAACTCGAATCTAACCATAATTCCAATCGACAACACAGCCTTAATTTTGATGCAGCCAACTCAGATATGTGAAAACGTTCACGAAAGCCATTACAATTCTATTTTTTCTTGATCTTTCAATATTAATAATTATAATATATGCACACCACATGTGATGTTCCTCTAGTTAATAATAATTAACAACATCTTCTTCCCAGGCCTTTTACAAAAGCGACATTAGCAATTCCGATTCCTAACACTACTTATCGACCACTACCTACCTGCCCACATCAATTAAATAATCAAACATATATGTAATATGTGACACACTAAATTTCACAAAAAATTAAAATTTTCATTTATACTGACGTCGGACTATCGGACAATCAAATTAATTATCAGGCGTCCGATATTACGATGAGTCGGCAACTCAACCTACACACGATTGGACAATCGAAACTCTTTTAGACGTTCGAAAGCATAATGAGCAGAAACTGAAGAAGATCGGTTTCGATCCTTCTCTTTCCTCCATTACATCCAAATAATGCTTGAGGATTTGTAACTCCTCTAGCATGATCTTGAGACTTCAATGGACACGAAACCCCCACTTTATAAACCTATTATCTCTCATTTTCCTTAATTCTGCCAATTTTCGTGCGCTCCATTGTCGTCTCGGCCAAAGAACTTTGGCAGAGTTCCTATAGGTACCGAGGGTGCAGGAAACATAGGAGTGAGAGGAGGAAGAGGCTAGAGTTTTAGCACTCGAATATTCAATCGAAAGATCACCAAAAGATGTGTTATTCAGAATCTAGATCATGGGATTGTTCCTAAGGAAATTTGCATGCTTTAATGACGAGATTAATATTAGGAAACATATGTAAATGGGTGGAGATTATGATTTATTATCCTCTAGAATGAGTAGATACTATTTTCTTCTTCTTTATGAATTTTGATTGTGAGTTTTTGATTGAATCATATGCCATGTTTGAATTGTTGATTGATAAAAATGTTGATGAATGTTAGAGTAGATAAAGCGATGCTTTCACTATGCCTTTGAATATGAGAATCTCTCTATAATTTATCATCATATAAATTGGAACTTGGGATACATTATGTCGTGTGAGAAAAAAAATAAATTTCAAATCTATATTCATGTGAAAGTGTTTCATGCAAATGGAAAAATTATATTATGATTTAGTGTCTATATCACGTCATATGTTAGGAAATATGCTTAGGATATTTTGATCTTTGTTTGTATTGAAAAAAAAAATGATTGAAAATGTAAGAATTTCGTAATGACTCGTGGCTCTGTCAATCTAAAAATGGATGACCGAATCTGTTTCGGGTGTTCGATTCGTCTCGACGTAATAGAGACTACTAGATCGGAAGACCGATTTGGACTAGAACAAAAGTTTGAAACTCATTCAAACGACTGAAGTGGTAAAATGTCGAGGCATAAAAATTGGCGATGATAATCCTTTTGGACGACCGATAATCAGTCAGTCGACATAAATCCTTTTGGACGATCGATGTGGACTATCCTCGCCGAAAAAGATCCGACGAACGATGGAGAACAATCTATGATTGACCGAGGAAGACAAAACATATTCTAGTGGATGATCAGTCCAATTTCAGTTGACCGAAACTATCAATCGAAAGTCTGAGAACCTCCTTATATTATAATGGATGACCGAACACCTTTCGGCCGACCGATTCACATACGACTTTTGAATGGCCGAAAGAATGAACACAGGAATGGATGACCAGACCATTTTCGGTCGACCGATGAACACAAATAAAACAAGTGTCTGATCCTCTTTCGGATGACCACTGAATGCTCACTGATCAAACGACTGGTCGACCTTTCGGACGTCCAATCTGTGGAGAGAAAGGATATGACCTTAACCTAAATCACCTGATTTGACAAGTTTCTGTTCACTAATTACTATCGATTGATATGAACTTAAAGATTATCTAGAGTCACATTTGCTTCCTACAGCCTTGATTGATTCAAATGATCGAAATAGATGCTCATGATTAATAAAATAAAAGATGAAGGTCTCCATTGCCTACCTAGATGAGAGTTTGCTTTCCATGGATATTCTCCACCTACATATTTTTTCGCTCATGTGAGGCCATCTTGTTCAATGGGCACTGACCATGGCACTAATTTCTCATTGGCCCACCATGGTTTAAGTAGCTACACACTTGTGTGTTCGCAATGATATTTTATAAAAGTATATAGCTCTTTTAATTCATGGATAAAATAAAAGATTATAAATGGATAAAGATGAATGGAAGGATTCGTCCGTATGAATATGAATATAAACTATGAATATAAATCCTGAATATGAACCATTAACGTGACTATAAAAAAGGAAATGAATTGAAAGGACATGAAACATACTGATCGATTTATTATCACATCTCCATCTTATTGATTGTTTCATGCTTATTTCTGATGAAACTTACTTATAACCTATACGAATTCACACTTAGATTTATGCTAATAATTGAGCTTGCTCCCATGTGTGATCCCCACAGGTACATGATATAGATTGTGGGTTGATTGATGTGTGTATGATGACGTCTGCTCGAGTGGTGCGTGCACATGATTATGATAGAGTATAGATGGAGTATGTTTCACTATGTTATCAAGTTGTATTAAATTATGTATTGGACCTATTGAGTTGTAATATGGCATATGCCTTGTGTTGAGACAAATTGATGTACCTTTCATTATTTAGCTTTTGCATTTCTTATATTCTTTTTGTAATATTTTAGTTTGGTCGTTCGCTTACATGTTATTTTTCTTAACCATCCTGATCAATAAATAGTCAAAGAAGGTCCACGGAAAGTAGCGTACAGGAAGAAATTTTGTCACGTGACAAGGTTAAATTTCAAGGCATTACGTATATATAATTTGACCCCACAAGTATACGTTGATCAACACATGTTTATGCTCATAATTCCATCGTAACATCATAGAGTAAATTTCAGTCATGATCTTTCAACTTAGGGGGTATTCCCAATATGATCATCTAACTTCACTTTGTAACATCAAGGTCATCATATAGATAGTTACCCAATGAATTGTTGACGTGGATGCTTACGTGGCACCACATTAGTACTTTCTCTCTCCTCCATGTTTGATAAAAAATAAAAATGTCACATCATCATTTTTCCATCTATTCTATCCAAACTTAACTTTGTATATACATCATCATCATCATCCAACTTTTCAAAATTTTCAGACAAAGTCATTCAACATTCAAATTTTCAATCACGATCACCATTAGTAGCTTAAAATAATAAAAATAAAAAAATAAAAAATAAAAAATTGAATATACGTAGACAAACTCGGCATTTTGGGGCACGACCTATTCGGATTTAGCTGCCCCATTTTTATGTGTATTAAATATATAATATTATGATAATGAATGTTTTTAAATTAGGGAAACAAAAATTAGAAAAATAACAATTCGATTACTTTTTCCCTAAAATTTGGAATAATAAAAAATATTATAATTATAAAAATAAAATATTTTTTCGCGCGAGATTTCATTGGGGCCAAGTCAAATTTATTGGATGTTTTAAGGATTTAGGGTTTGGCTCGGGCCCGATGAAATCTCACGCGAGAAAATGTTTTTATTTTTAGAATTATAATATTTTTTAATATTACAACTTTTAGTTCAAAAAATATAATTGATATGTTACTTTCTAATTTTTATTTCCCCAATTAAAAAATTAGTCATTGTCATACTATTATATATTTAATTCACATAAAAATTTGGGCGGCTCAATCCAAATAGGTCATGCCCCAAAATGTATTGTCTAAGTGCCTTCGATTTTTATTTGTTATATTTATTATTTTAAGTTTTTAATGAGAAGTACAATTGAAAATTTGAAAAGTTGAATGACCTCGTCCAAAAATTTTGAAAAGGTTGATGAACATGTAGATACAAAATTTAGTTTGGATAGAGCAGACAGAAAAATATTGACGTGACATTTTTAATTTGACATTGAGGAGAGAGAGAAAATGTTGATGTGGTTCCACTTAAGCATCCATGTTAGTTCCAGGTCGACGATCCACCGGTTAATTGGATATAACCGGTCGTGATGATTACGATTGAAATATTTCTAAAGTTTGATGACTATGATATTACAAAGTGAAGTTGGATGATCATATTGGGAATACTCCTAAATTGTAGCTAGGATGAACATAACTGAAATCTACTATAGCGTCATATGTTCCTGTTTTCTAGAGCATTTCTTGAATCTATATTTGTTCTTATGTTTGGTCATTTGGGTCATTTTGTCTCCTTGTTGTGGTGACTTTTATAGTTAGGTCAACCAACTGATCAATTAAATGCGGCGATGTTTGATCAATAAGGCCAGAAGAAATTATAAATATTTTTAATGAAGTTAAAAATTATTTATGAGAAAAGTAAAAAAGTACCCATATATATATATATATATATATATATATATATATATATATATATATGAAACTTAATGTGACATCACAAAAATTAGCCCACCTCCCCCAAGAAGGTCGTTTTATTGCCTTCCTCGTTTGGCCGCTAGAGAAGTCGCGTGACTTAGACGAGGAGAAGGAATTAAGAAGAAGAAGGCGATAGACACAAAGGTATCATTAGCAAGGGCAGGTTGGGATTTGGCGCCCATATTTGGAGAGTATCTCGGAGGTATTTGGCGGTTTGGTTTTGTACTAAATTGCGTTTGATGCCTCGTCAAGGAGAGCCCCATCAATGGCTGCTTTGAGGCAAGCCTCATCGACTTCTTCGATGGCCTATATATTGTTAATGGTGCACCGAGAAGAGAAGGATTTTTGTCGCGCGGCAGAGAGACGAGGATGGAGATTATGAGCACGGCCATGGCATTTGCCCCCCTCTCCCATAGTGCTAAGGCGAATGCATATGGGTCATCTCATAGAACCCAATCAGATCCGACGACCAATGCGTGATCATACAGTGCTACCACTCTTTGTGGTAGCACATTAATAGAAAAAATTACACGACATACCCTCCAACTTTTACCTTTTCCCAATGTTACCCTTCTCTTTTAACTTGTTTCACTAAATGTCCTTTTCAACGATGATCAACCATTTCCTGGTCGCCCTACTGATGTGGCGCCATGCGTTCATATTCTCTCTCTTTCACGCAAATAATTTAATGATGTGACAACATTAAAAACATAAAGTAATTTTAAAAAAATAAAAAAATGGGGCATCGCCCTCGTCGGGAGGGGTGGTGCCCTGCTGCCGGGGGATGGATGTCGAGGATCGAGGGGGTGTCGGCCCCCTTCTTTTCGCACGTTGGCAAGCAAAAAGAGGGGGTGACTCGGGCCCAATGCGCGTCGCCGGTAGGTGTGTGTGTGTGGACGACCCCTCCTCTGGGCGTCGCTGACGCCCCCCTCCCTGCATGTGGTTGGTGATGCACAGAAGAGGAGGCGCCCCCCTTTTCGCTCGTCGACGTGCAGCGAAAAGTGGGGAGACCACCAAACGTCCATCGTATCTTGTGCAATTCTCATTATTTCGATGAATAATCACATATTCCAGTATCCTGCAACCAATCAGGATATTCTTATTATGCTTCCTATTTGTTTTGAAGGGAATAAATTTTTATAATGTAATATTTTATAATTTAAATATTTTTTTAATAAATAGTTGATAATAGCTATTATTATATATGAGTGATGGGTGTCATCACCACGAGAAAAAAATTAGACGTCAAACGTCTCCTCTCATCTTCTAGGGGGTGCTTTCTCTTGATTCATGATCACCCAATTTTGCAATTAATTAGTAATGCACGCAAAGTAAGCAGCTGGTTAATTAATTAATTAATTGCGTGCACGAGTTTAATTGGGCACTTCGTATACTGCGTGCGTGTTAATTATGCTAAACAAAATGGCAAAAGTTTCAAGAAAAGAGTACAACGCACGTACTACGTAACACCTCGCGTCCATAGGATTAGGAACTCCTCCTAATCTAATTCCCAAACGAATAGGAAAAATGCAAAATGGAGAGGGCCAATAAAATAAATCCAAACAAATTAAGACAATTTGTTTTGTAGTTCAAGATTGAACATAATCTTCTAACAACAGTATATACAGATGATAACGAAATCTCTAGAAAAAAAAATAACATATTGTAAATTTGAGACAAATAAAAGTTTCCAACTCTTTTTCATAAAAATAAAATAAAAATTCATAATAAATTTGTGTGCGATTGAAAATATATATACTTAATCTTCAGTACAATGTCTCTACGAATAAATTAATTAAATGCCATATCTTTTTCGTGTCCTTAAGACATTCTCTATCAAATAATTCCTATCATTCAACAGAAAGATTATTTACGATTTGGTTTCTTGGTTCCAAAAGGCAGTATATTAATTAATTGGATCCTTAGGTCAGGGATTAAATTTCTCCAATTTCATGGTATACTTTATTAAAACGTGATCTGCAAATATAATGATAACAAAGCCGAAAAAAAAAAAGAATATTATCATGAACAATAGCCTTATAGTCTAAACATCAGCCTAGCTATACATGCAAATGGCAAGACGAAAATGTGATGGATGCATCTATTGCTAAGTAGTAGTATCACGAAGTAGGTCAATGCAATTAGGTAACTTAAGAGGGACAAACAGTTAATACATTGATCCTACCTGAAACATAATTTATAATTTGACCTTAATTATAAAAAACACAAAACTAAGCAGATCCAACATTAATTTACTCCGATTTATGTTCTACTTTACTAGAATATGCAACAATATAAGAAAAAAAATAAATTATCTTAACCAATAGACTTATAGCTCATACATCAAGTTATAATGCAGATGCATGCCCAAGGACAAAAATTGTGGTGGGTAATGAGATATCTCTATAAGCTACTACTAGTAGGGCAAATGTAATTAGGTAACTAAGAGGTGCACATGGGTTATTTAAATTTCCCACATATTGATGGGATATTATTTGGTAAGGTTAGTGATATAATTAGGTACACAACAAAGGCCGGGAGGAAAGGGACACTGCCCTCCATCAATTAAGAAAGGACGTTGATATATTTATAGAGCCAAAAACCATAAGCTATTGCTGTCCGTTCACTTAACATAAAATATATACATATATATATTATCTGTATTATCCGAGTTTGATTACTTAATTCGTTATCAACAACTTTGTTTACTTTATATCTCATGGAAGTTTCTTCTTTGTACTTTCTCTCTAACATAGAAAAAGAATATTGCTACGTATTATGGTAGCCACACATCCTACTCCTTAATACCATTTTGTCATGCATGCCATAATTAATTAATGCATATGTCTCATGTTACTTTGTTTGGAAATAGGTTTCATATACATTTGGGGGGATATAATAAACAAATTTTAGGTGGTGCATGATATCAAATATATGTTTCGGTGGATGCAGATGGGAACAAGGAGTTTGAAGTCATACAACTGTTGGAGGGAGTGACATGTAGTGCATGGTCGACTTGTGAGTATATAATTAGATTGTGAGTATATATATGTTGCAATATGTAATATATTATATATGTGGAATGTGCAGGCATTGAGCCCATGCATGCATGAGACAACGTAGTAAACATGCACATGCCACAGTGACGAAAGAGACTATGACGTGAGCTGGATAATTAAAATATGTGGCCACTGGATCCATCTCATCAGCATCTAGCAAGCCAAGAGAGACACACACACAAAAAAAAAAAACAAGCAAAAATCTAATTCCTCCTCCTAAACTTATCCCCCTAATACTCACAATTATTAAACATCTTCAAAAGTTGAAAAAAAATTAGCATTCCTGCCATTGTGGGTGTTAGGCTAAAATTTAGGTTGAATGATGGGAGGATTTAACATCTCACTAGAAAATAGAACATAAGAAAATTCTAAAACTTCAATAAATGACCTAAGTGAATTGATGTGTTACTAAATACAAAGGGTGATTAATATATTAAAATTATATGTTAAGTACTTATGTGAAGATGTTGGATTAAGTCTGTGGAGTTTTATTTGTTAATTAACTTTGTTTGCAGGGATGTGCTTAGGACCCAACAACTAATGGATGCAAATATAATTTTCTAATTATGCTTTTAGTAATAATGCAGAAATAATCATAACAAACTATTGTGAATAATTCAAATTCTCTAAAATCTAAGCCAACAAATTATTGTAATTTAAAATTTTATTCTCTAGCTTCGTCATCAAAGTAAATATGATAGTGATTAGTCATTTGCTCTATGTGCTTTTAAATTAGGACTTAAGCTTACTTATTCAATTACTCAAGAGAGGTGAACTATAAATTGTAAATTCTTAAAATTAGTACTTAAAATTTTGTTTTAGATAGTAAGAAGACAATTATAGAATAAATTATAAGTAATGGAAAATCTAATATAGATTAACAAAACAAATAGAAGCTTAGAATAATTTGTTGTTGCATGATAATTTTAAGTAATGGTTATTCTTTTCAACTATTCCATCATTTATTTAATAATAAATAAAACGAATATTCATGAGGCAAAAGATAAACAAATTGAAGAAGGAATACCATGGACATATAGCATGTTAAACTTTAGAGCACAATATGCAATCGACATGAAAAAAAAAAGAAAAATAATATTTTTTATGCAAGGATTATTTGGAGATATAATTATGGGAGATTATTTCATGAAATTATATAATTTGGTAAGAGATTTAAATATGCATTATTGATATTAACATATGAGATTGGTTATTATATACCTAATAAATGTAATCTAAGCTAAAAATTTTATGGGGCCAATTGACCCTATAGTGAACAATGTAGGTCCACTTAAAGATTTGTGTAACTTATATCAACTTATGAGTATGGAGACAATGTTGTAGTATGTAAAAAAAATGTAAAAATAAGTTTTTTTTTTTACTTTTGTACCTATCCGAGAATTAGGAGTGTGAGAACACACATGCAAGGGTATTATTTTTTAAAATATATTACAACTAAAACATTGCACTGTAAACATGATCAAGATTATCATAAGCATGTAGCGTATTTGTTGTAATATTTAAGATATTGAATTCACATGTAGGAAAAAGCTACCATTAGATTGAAACTAAGTATTTTAACTAAAGAGAACAAATAATGAAGGATAAAGGTAACCAAACGTCTACTACTATAATGCTTAGAATTGCACTATGATAATTAACCTTATTTTGGATCTAATTACCTACAATTTCTTCTTCTTAAGATTAGACCGAGCAATTTAGTCTTATTGAACTATCTTCTTACATAAAGCTCGGAAATAAAATAATTATCAGAGTGTGAAAGCGAAGTATCTTTCAAACTTTCCTTTTCTACCAGTCCTCCAAAAGGTGCCTAAATTTCAAATAATTTTACATCAAATAAGAAATACTAATGACCATATCCTCATATGCATTTTTGCATCACTACAAATATTGTTCGTGCACATATCTCCATCCTTACTTTAGCCATATAAAACATTTTTGAAATTCAAACACAATAAAATAATTTTTTATGAGCAGTGACACTCAGTACGTGAGATAATACAATGTGGCATAAATCCACAACAAAAATAAATCAAACTTAATCATGAAACATGTAAATCAATGGTCAATAATCACATGCCTCAGTTAACAAATGTTTTCTTTACGTATTTTGTTAGTCCATATTCATACTCATGTTCATATTTTTATTTATATTCATATTCATATTCATATTCATATTCATATTCATATTCATATTCAATATTCATATTCATATTTATGTTTATGTACTTTCTCCTTTAGTGTGTTTCCCTATATCTTTTATTTTATATGTATGTGTCTAAAGACTTTTATATGTTTTGTCATAGGTGACGTCATTAACTTTTATTAATAAAAACTATGATACTTTCATGCAGTTTGAATGTTGACTCCCAATATAGCACTTAGTTCTGCATGATACTTAGTTTTAATAACCTATGGTCTCATCAACACATACTTTCATTGTCACACTACCTTAACAATCAAACATTGATTGTATACTTTTTGTTGATAAAATTTCAATTTCTGACCATCACCTCAACGTCTGTGTCTTTAGGAATCAACCACGAATAGTCGAACATTGAGTGCACTTGCAAACATGCATTGTGGAGAGAGAAAATGTGACACAAAGTTGGAAGAAAGACTCACGCACAAAAAGGGAAGAGAGAAGGAGACCCTTAAGTTTCTATTTATCCGGAAAAGATCTTCAAGTTCTAATCTAATCAGAACTTTTAATCATACTTTTAAGTCATAAGTTATCTTTTTTTCATAAAATTTTGAAATTAGCTAATTAGTTATTATCATTATTTCTTGGTTTTTGTATTTAAAATAATAATTTACTATTATTTTGTTTTCTAAATTTAAGTCCTAATTTAAGTCTCACTAGGAGTCCTAATTTAATCTTACTTTAATGTCATCCCTAATCCTATTCTAATTATTTGTTCTTTAATACGTCTCTTTTAAAAACTTAATTGTCATTTTATTTTCAAGAATTTTTGGAATAAAATAATATTATTTTATTTTTTGAATAATTTTGAACTTAAAACTCTTATTCCCAATCCTATTGGGAGTTTTTTTTATAACCTAGTACTTGTAGTTAGACTCAAATTCAATTTTGAATTTCAAATCTCAGTTAAATCCAAATTTCTATTCCAATTAGGATTTGTCTTCCCTATTTCTTATCTAAGTATACTTTTATTATCGTTAATAAGTAATTAATTTTTAATTTTTTAATGAGGATTTTTTTAAAAAAAAAACTTGAGGTATTACAACATCTATATATAAAACATTAACGTTATTATGTTTATGAGATTTTCAGTGGATTAATGTAATTAAACAAAATATCAAATACAAATATAAGTTCATATAGGAATTAATGGAAAATGATAATTTTGGGACCCGTTTCGATACATTCACATGCATTAAATTTGATTATTTTATCATATGTCTAAATATTAGCACTCATAGTTCCATTCCATTGTTGAACTCTTGCTACAACAATGTCATCAAGAGCAACTTGACTACTCTCGCGGCTCAGACCAACAATAGAAAGGACAATCCCTCTTGAGTTCCTCACAGACTTTTGCATGGATCCCAACAATCAGAAGACTTGCGGTGTTCATTAAAATATGATTTTATAAGACTCGCGGTGTTCATTAAAATATGGTTTTAGGAGACTCAATCCCTAAATTCTCAAAGCATCTAAATCCTGACTGAGTAACCCTCTTTTGAGGTGATAATCCATTTATAATATAGATTGAAACAATGCAATGAGGATCTCTCAACCTTTCACAATAATCATTAATAAAAAAAACATGTCTAAATTTTTTATATTAAATATAAGAATTAAATAACAAATAAATGAACATGTACCCCCTCCTAGTTGTTTTATTATCCCTTACTATATATACATTATATATATACAAGTTTCAGATAAAATAAGAAGTCCCCTCTAAAATTTTTTTGTGACCATTCTTGATTAACATCAAAGATCAAAGTGTTTACATCTAAACATGTGAATGAGGTGCAATAGCTGCAAAATTAAAAAAAAAAGATAAGTTCATGGGGATTACAAAATATAATTTCATCACCATAGAAGAACTACAAATACAAAGAATAAAATCCATGAGACAATAAAATCAAGACTTCTTCTCCTTGCTGCTTCTTAGAGTAGCCTCCAACCACAGCCACCTTCTCCAAGGGATTCTCCTCTTTAGGGTTCTTCTTAAGCTCCCTTTATAGCTTCATACCTATACATGTTTAATTTTATTAGAAACGAAGGTTCCTGATGCGTGAAAATTAAGCGCAAATATACTAGCAAGTATATTAGATTGTATCAAGTAATAAAGAGTGAATAGAGTGTCGAACCCACGAGGATTGAAGATTAATAATCTTTTTATCTAAAAGTTATTGTGAAAAATCAATTGAGGAATCAACTTTCAATTATTCAATTAAGAAAAAGGAAATGAGAAAACAAATGAAAATGGTGCTTAGCAGAGGAAAAATCTATACTAATGATGAGTTATGGTCTAACTTCGTATCCCCTTGTTAATAATGCCTTGAATCTGAACCCAATTGGTCCCCCTACATAGTCAGGCGCTTCAGCAGAATTCCCCTACGGGGGTCCTATTTTCAAGGAATTTATTTAGAGTCCCAATCCGTATGTAATTCCTATCATCTGTCAAAGGGAGTGCCTATATAAACTCCCTAGGGGTCTAGACCGAGACCTATCATTGTAATCATCATTATTCCATAACAAAGAGCCGCCGCCGTTTTTCCTCTTCGTGTTTTCTGTATTTCGTGCGATCCCTCTCTCCCTCTTTTCGTAACACCCCTGTTATCTCTCAAATAATTAATAAATCACCAATTAGACTTCTAATGGAAAGGAGTTGCTTATAAATATTGATCTAAAAAACTTGAGAATCAAACTAATCAAATAAAAGTGCCATTAAAGCCGTTGAAACCTCAATCAACTCTAATCTCACTTTGAATCGAATGGCTTTAAAATGCAATTTATACACATAAATATAATGCTAAAAACTTGAGAACTAATTATCTATGATTAAAATAATACTATGATTTCTGAAAACTCAAAACATAATAATCAAATTTTAATCGAGATGCATTAATGCATGAAGAATGATCGTTAAATATAAATGACTCAAAATCTCGAGAACCTAACTATTCTAATCAAGATTAAGTCCAATCAGTTGAAAACTCAATCAAATTGCACATAACCATGATCAAAATGCATAGAGTAAAAATCCTCCCAAATCCACAAGTAATAACAATCAAATCTCAAGTATAGCGATTAGAAACCCCAAATTAATACCCGGCCCGGATTATGCAAAACTCAGCCCGGGTCTGTATAATAAAGCTCGGTTTCGACAAGAAAAAACACATTGACTCGGCCCGAGTTCTACCGAACGTGGCCCGGGTTCAGACGGAAAACCCTCGCTTCTACACTGCGCAGTCGACACGGCCCGAGCAGAGAAATTAACCCGGGTACCGAACAACTCGGCCCGGGCACAAACAAGGCTCCACCGTAAAGAACAGCAGCGATTCAATCGGAGATAAAACGCAACCTGAGTTTGATCCTACCCGGTCCGGGTTCTATGATTGCAGAATTCATGAATCAATTTTGAATTTTGGAAGAAAATTTAACGGCTAATCATGCAAAAACTTGCAGAACAACTCCAAGTTGCTTCAGAATTCAGCATTGCAAAAATTTATCTCGGAAGTTGGGTGGCTAGGGCATGAGAATTCACGAGTCAGGGGCTGCGTACAAGGCCTCCAAACTGTAGTATTTATAGGGGATAACGCCCCTTATGGTTGCACGCTGTTTTGAGATGTTAACTTCGTGTTCAATAAGGCAAAAATCTGAACCGTCTAATAAGCACGTCTGATAAGCAAATCCGGCCTAGGTTATAATGTACTCGGCCCGGGTTCTTCTATCGAGCAAAATCCAACTCGGATTTGGTCTTACGATCGGCCCGACCCGAGTGCACTGATGACCCGGCCCGAGTTCTTCGTCAGGATAGTGATTATCTCATTTTCTGCTCCGATTTCCATGCTCTTTCGTGACAATCTCTCTGCACCTCAACTTGACACTCCTGAGATCAAAATACAATGAAAGTTGATAGCTTTGGACTCTAACAAATTTTAGAGAAATAATTTAAAAAGTAGATGCATGCAATGGTAAAAACTATGAAAAATAATCTAAAATGATGTATGTAAACATGTATAATAATGCATGCATCAGTTCCATTATTAATCAAATGGCGGCCTGAGGCCATACTGTCATACTTGTAATAATCTTTTCAAAATTTTATCTTTTTCTATCACAGGCTCGACTGAAATTGTGATGACTCACTGCAGGGGTGTGATTTTATAGCCTTCACTTTGTATACTCCTTTGTAATTTTGGAAGAGAAATAGAGGCAATACGTCATCATTTGATTAATAAAAAATAATAAACTATAAATTAAGAGATTACACACACTCAACATGATATATACAAAATGTGTATAAAATAAGAATTTAGAGTTAAAAGAGATATCAAAATGAGTCTAAAACACTTTGTGAATCAAGATAAATGTGCTAGATGCATATCATATGGTATATTGATTACATTCAACATTTTCATGCAGCTTAAAATCCACTTATGGTCAACATATGACATATAATTTATTCAAGTTTATCTTTTTTTGTATGGTGTAAGATAGTCAAATTTTTCTTATTGTTCATGGGAAACAAAATATGTTGTATACTCAGGTAAAATAATGCATAAGAAAATTATATCAAATGTGAAAAGGTATAATATGAAAATATAAGTTAATTAACAACATACTCTCCCTAAGGTTGAACATGAGCTTCATTAATTAAGTATTCAAATATTCAAACTTCCCTATTGTACTTATTATAATTATCATCATCAATTGCTTGTAGAATTTCCATCTTCCTAAAAGACAATTGCATTATTTTTTAGTAGACATGATGTAATAATTAATTTTAAATTTTGTTAATATTACAAATATGCTTTTTTATTCACATCTAATTTAACATGGTTCAAAGAAGGATTATGAGGTCTTAAGTTCAAACTTCGATAATCTCTTATAAAGAGAAAGATACGATGAGATTGAGCTAGACCAAAATTGTTAATCCACATGTGAGGAAGAAAAATATTGTTCTTCCAATCGGATTAATCTTTTAGGACAATTGGTAATACATCTTATTTAACAAATTGTGTGAAATACTAGTCATGGTCATAATAGAAGAATATGTGTACAAGTTCGTGAGTGGCTAGGCTTTGCCATCATGCCCGACTGGAGGGCCGCCTTGGACCAAAATCTGGTGTATCCATGTTCCCTACTTTGGACCTTATACATAATTTTGATGCTTCTCTTGATCCAACTTGCTCTGTTAATCCAATTTGCTCCCTGGAAACCAACACCCATTTATTTTTCTCCTGCCATGCGGTGCACCAACTTTGGGACCTCTTTCAGAATAAACTTAACTTCACATTTTCAATTCTCTTTCTCATGGGCCTCCTACTCCTAGATCTAGGAGGGAAGCTAGTTTGGATGAGTCGCCAAAAGAGGTTTTTTTGCTATTTTTGCTTTATGCCTTTGGAGTCTTTGGAACTTACCAAACGACACCTATTATCGGTCTAGACAAGTAACTTTTCGACATTCTCTGGGAAAGAGCTTTAGCCAATTTTCAGGAATTTGCTACATCTGCCACCCATGCCCTTGAAGCAACTCGTCCTCAAGATCTCCTATGGATCCGGTGATATAGGATCCCAAAGGGCACCAAGAGGGGGGGACTGAATTGGTGTTTAAAAAACAAAAGTATCGATTTCACAAAACACATCGCGACGGCTAAAAATCGATTCTTTAAATCTTTTAAATTAATACAATTCAGATCACATCAAACACAATATGATAGGAAGACAGAGAATTCAAACACAAATAACACGGTGATTGTTGATGATGTTTGGCCACACTTTGGCATATGTCCCCGTTCCGAATTCTCGACCTTGAGACCATCAAATATTCCACTAGAATTCTTCCTTTGTTCCAAATGGGGCAAGGAAGAAAAGTCCTTTACATCAATCACATTTTTTTCGCTTCGAGAGACGAGGCAATCTCTCCTCTTATGAAGTTAATCTTTTCTCTCGCTCAAGAGGTAAGATATGGAACCTCTTACACACTAGAGCTCTCTCATTCTTTTTAGAAATGATTTCTCTCTTTTACAATATAATGCTCACAAGAAGAGAAGAGAAAAAGAAAAGAAAACTTAAAATGATAACTTCAAAGAAAAGATCTTTTTTATAACTTGAAGTTTTTTCTTTAATGTTTGGATTAGTGCCTTTGCTTCTGGCTTTGATACTCCTTTTATAAGCTTTAGCATGTGAAAAATTCGTCTAGAATTTATTCCACAATTTTCTCCTTAAAAAATCACCGTTATTGTTTATTTGACCCGGAGGCCGATCGATCGTACATCTGGATCGATCGATCGGTTTATGTGACCGTTGCGCGATTTCATCAGCTTCTGCGCGATCGGTCGACCGGTACATTGACCGATATAGTCTCAACGTTGATCGGTATATGTTTGACGTGAATCTAGGCAGCTCACGTATTGATCGGTCGACCGGCATCTCTGATCGGTCGACCGATATTGTCTCGACTGACCTTCTTTGCTTCGACTGACAGGTTGATCGATTTGTACTATTTTGAGCATAACTTTTTGCACAGTTATCCAAATTAGATAATCTTGAATTCTATAAATAGCTAACATGATTCTTTACAATTTTGATATTCATCATTCATCCATAATTTAATAAGACCATGGTCAATTATTTAATCAAAGTATAGTGCATAAAGTTATTCCTTTTTCTTTAAACTTTTTCAGTATTTAATTTTAATCTTTCGAGATTTGTATCATTAAATATAATTTTATATGTCATTAAAACTTTGCTCCAACAGGTGGGAGCCTCCTCAGAATTGAGTCTTGCTCAATTTTGATGGTTCATTCTCTCGAGCTGGTGGGGTTGGGGGATATGATTTCATCTTGCGCTCTCAGTGTTTTTCTTTTTGTAGGGACTGGGTGTCGCTCTTTCCATGATGTTCCGCGGTTTGAGGCTTGGGCTTTACTTTTGAGACTTCGTCGGTGTGCTCAGTATGGGATTACTCACATCACGATATGTCTCAACTCGCAGTTGTTGGTCCACATCATTTATCGATCGCATCACTGCCCTTGGCATCTCTGTACTGTCATTACGAACATTCAAAACACCCTCTGCACCTTATCTCCTACCGTTGTTGCCATCCATCCCCGTGCCAATAATTGCACCGTAGAATTTGTTGCATCTTTTGGCCGCCAGCATGGCGAGCATTTTTGGAATAGTTGCCCACTGTAGGGCCTTGTCAAGATCTTGTATAATGACTCTTTAAGACTAATGTAATGATATTCCTCCTCTAAAAAAAATAATAGAAGAGTACATTTGGATTATCACAATAATGTACTTAATATGATTTCCAAGTTAAACATGTTTCAAAAGACTATGTAATGTGAGTCTTTTTCTTTTTCTTCTTTTAAGTTTATTAAGGACGAGTTACGTGGAGATTTTTTGAAGTATTTGTATATTTATAAGTATTCACTGTATATACTTATGAAGATGAATATAAAAACTTGTATCCAATGAGCATCATAAAACTTTAGAATGTGAATTATAATAGTTCCATTCAACTCTTGCATAAAACAAAACCACAAATGAAAATCACGAGGAGAAACACATTTTGAAATAATAATTGTGATAATTAATGGCATTCTTAAATGTTACACAATGCTACATGAGGAAGGCTGTTAGTAATTACAAAAAATGCAAATATATAGTTATAGAAATTCTTTCACTATAACAAACAATAAAAATATTACGTGAAATCAATTCAAATAAAAATATGAAAAATTTATTCAATTTTAATTTTTTAAAAAATGGTCAACTATTAAAAAATTGAATTAATTCTACCCAATGATGTACTACCTCTATATAGGTGAAAATTATTTTTGGTAATATATGAGCCAATATATAGGTGAAAATTATCAATTACTCTTCTGCAATATCCTTGCATATTTAAATACAAGTGTTTTCCCCTTTAACATTATATTGATGTAAAATTCTCATTCATAACTGTCATGGAGTTTTAAAATTTATTCAATACTTCAAACACCTATTTGACATAGTTTGATTTATGAATAGCTCTTTTATCTAAATGTACCCCATAAAATAGACAATATGGCATCCATACAGAGAGGAATAATCATCTTGATGCATTTTTTGCCATTGACATAAGATCACCTCAATTAGTACATAAGTTCGGAGGAACTATAATCAAACTTCAGATTGTAACAAAAGTGGATTTTCTTTTGTGAGGAATGGAGAGATTTATTATGGTAGGTTTTATAAGCTTTTCATTTCATTTTTAACAAATTGGTTGAATTGTGTTATTTTCATTTATGTAAATTACGTGACAAATGATTCTTTCATCATTGGAAGGACAAAATAACTTTTTTAGGGAAAGAATAAAGATATTTTTTCTTATTAATATTTAATGATAATTACAAATGACGGTTCCACCATAAATTTCCATCCTAATATTTAACACTTGATTATATTATTCTAGATTATTATATTTAACATGATTGTTATCATATAAAGTAAGGGTTTCCTCTTTTTACTTAGGATCAGAAAACACACGAAATCCTTTCCAACTTGCTCATCATTGAAAAAATTAATTCATTCCTACCATATTTTCAATGAAATATAGAATGAAAATAATCACTAACAAGCATTTCAATTTCAATGGAAACCATATATCAAATCATGTTCCAATTTTAAATGCCATCACCCCTTCCATCCTTAAACCCTAGCTTCTTCTGCTGCAGGAGGTCAAGCACATTGTCGACTCCGACCGCCTCAAGGCATCCTACAACCATCATCTCCGGCAACGTCCGCCGCTCGAGGTTCTCAATCTCTTCTCTTTCATGTGCTCCCCTAACGACTGCGGACACCATTGCCCTTAGCATCGTTGTTATACACAAGTAATAACCAAACATATAATATAGAAAAAAAAGCGAAAACAATTGTAAACAAGGAAAACAAGAAAGAGAAGAAAATCACATCATTTTAAAGGCTTTATTAAAGATTAAATGCATGAAGAGGTGCACCATATAAGAAAGATTGCGAGAGCGGAGTTTTCTTACCCACTAAGATGAGTGTATACACAATAGAACTGAGTATTACAACACAAGTGATGGCATAACTACTATAGCACAAGTGACAGACAACATGAGTACTACAACGCACAAGTGACGACACAGCCTCAACATGTAAATACAACAACAACAACAACAAAGCCTTATCCCACTAGGTGGGGTCGGCTACATGGATCATACGACGTCATTCCGCTCTATTAGTAATCAAACCTTTCGGTATATTATTCACCAATAGATCTTGCTCTATTAGTTCGCTAAGTGTCCGTCTTGGCCTCCCTCTCCCTCTTTTAATCGGACTCCAGATTATTTGATCTACTCTTCTTACTGGCGCATCTAATGGTCTTCTCTGAACATGACCAAACCATCTCAAACGATTCTCTACCATTTTCTCACTAATAGGAGCCACTCCGACTCGTTCACGTATATGGTCATTCCTAATCTTATCTAATCTTGTATGACCACACATCCATCTCAACATCCTCATTTCGGCTACCCCCACTTTACGTTCATGTTGTCCCTTCATAGCCCAACATTCACTACCATATAACACTGCTGGCCTTATAGCAGTACGATAGAATTTTCCTTTAACTTTATTGGGTACTTTTCTATCACAAAGAACTCCAGTGGCTTTCCTCCACTTACACCAACCAGCTTGAATTCTATGATTAACATCGTCATCAATCTCACCATCTTGTCTTACAATTGATCCTAAATATTTAAACTTTGTCACTTGAGGAATTATATCCTCCCCTAACATAACTTTCAAATCGTCTCTAAGTAGTTTATTTGTGAAATTGCTATGCATATATTATGTTTTATTCCTACTTAAACGAAAACCCTTTGACTCCAACATATTTCTCCATATTCCCAATTTTGTATTAATCTCTTCTCTTGAATCCGCTAAAAGTACTATATCATCCGCAAATAGCATGCACTTAGGTACCTCCTCTGTGATACTCTCGGTTATAGCATCGATAACTAAGTTAAATAGATACGGGCTTAAAGCTGATCCTTGATGTAGGCCAATTCCTATAGGAAATTCATTTGTCTCACCTCCGAGTGTCCTAACCCTAGTCAATGCCCCATCGTACATATCTTGTATTACCTTAATGTAGGCAACATTCACCCTCTTCTTTTGCAAGGCTTTCCAAAGTACATCCCTTGGTACCCGATCATACGCCTTCTCTAAGTCAATGAAAGTCATATGTAAGTCTCTTCTCCTACTTCGATACTTCTCCATCATCTCCCTTAGTAAATAAATCGCCTCTGTAGTGGATCTTCCTGGCATGAACCCAAATTGTCTCTCAGAAATACTAGTCTCCATTCTCAATCTATGCTCAATCACTTTTTCCCATAATTTCATAGTGTGACTCATAAGTTTAATCCCTCTATAATTTGCACAATTCTGAATATCCCCTTTATTTTTGTAAATAGGAACTAATGTACTTAATCTCCAATCATCAGGCATCTTTTTCGATCGTAAAATCTCATTAAATAGTTTACATAACTACAACACACCTTTTTCTCCTAAACATTTCCAAACTTCAATCGGTATACCATCCGGTCCAACGGCTTTACCATTCTCCATTTTCTTAAGAGCTTCGCTAACCTCCGAGACTCTAATTCTATGATAAAATGGCCTATTAAACTCACATTCGCTAACTGTCAAGTCCTCCAAATCACAACATGAATCTTCACATCCATCATTAAATAGCTTATAGAAATACTCTTCCCATCTGTTCTTAATATCTTCTTCAGTAACTAAAACCTTGCCAACTTCATTTTTTATGCATCTTACTTGATCCAAATCTCTCGACTCCTTCTCTTTATTCCTTGCAATCTTGTAAATCCTTTGTTCACCCGCCTTTGTCCCTAACTCCTTATAAAACCCCTCATATGCTTTAGCACGAGCATCACTAACTGCCTTCTTAGCCTCCCTTTTCGCCAAATGATACTTTTCCCAATTGTCAGAACTATTGTCCAAGTGTATCGCCTTGAAACAATTCTTCTTATTACGCACCTTTTCTTGGACCTCCTCATTCCACCACCAAATCTCCTTATCTCGTGGTCCAAAACCTTTTGATTCTCCTAAAATGGCTTTAGCAACTATTTCAACCTTTTTTGCCACATTCTTCCACATGATACTAGCATCTCCTTCTAACTCCCACACACTTTCCTCTAATAACTTACTTCTAAAAGTCTCTCGTTTCTCCCCCTTTAACTGCCACCACTTGATAAATGCACAAGCTAAATAGTTCTGTATACAAATTGCTCATAATAAGTCGTACAAACAATGCCAAAATGGAGTACAAACAAATAGTGGATGCACATAGCATGTGACATGTCTCAGAAGGAAAAAGACGTAAAAAAAAAGTTATACAAGAAGGAAATGAACAAATAGAAATATGGCTAGGAATAGAAAAAGATTATCTCTGAGCCAAATTATAATTCTTGTAACTCTTCAGTTTCTTTTCTTTGCATGTGTGGCTTGAATTCCATCTGTTCGTAGAAGGGCAATAGCTCGAGATGCAAAATAACAAGTCGATCAATTCCTTAGTGAATGAGACTTCTTAAACAAAAAGTTAGAGAATTAATTGAAGATGCAAGAAGCAAAGACAGGTGCTGAAGGAAACTTGACAACGGAAGATGACTAGAATCTTGTCTGGAGGTCAGATCGAGCCAAAAACATTCACTGGAGGGCTGACCTCAAAATCATCGACAACCTACAACATCAGATTTCAAGATTAAAGGAAGCATCAAGAGGATATAAAAAACTCGAGATTAGAAAAGAGAGAAGTGGACAAGCATACATTAGACGGGGGATCAAATGAGACTAAAAATCCAAGGACGTGATTTTTATATTATTGTCTGACAGATTCTATTAAAAAGTGCCTTGGTGTTCGTGCAACATACCATGATAATTGTGGGCTGTTCTTCAGTGGACTGGACCCAAGAGCTAACATTTGGTGTTTTTGTTGAGATTGCATTTTCGAGGTTATCTCTGTACTTCGAAAAAGATCCTTGAATTCTTGGGGCAATTATTTTCTGCATTCTCGAAGCTTTGTCTGCATCTTGAGAAAGTTTCTTTATTTGTTAGCATTTTTTATCAAATTTTGAAGGATTCTATGCAACTTCTTGAGTCACTATGCAATGCTTGAAGGCATTAAGCAATCCTAAAGAAATTCTTTCAACCTCTGAGGGAGTTCTTGCAATTTTTGAGAAATCTTGCTATTCTTCATAGGTAATATGCAATCATAGAAGTTTATTAAATTTTCTAAGGAACTTTTTGTATCTTTTAAGATCTGGTATGGAATTATTGAGCTTCAGCCATGATAGATGGCACCAGGTGATCTCGCATGGAAGAGTCCATGGGTAAGCTTCAAGCCTTGGAACAATAACTCTTGGTTGTCAATGAGAAGTTTAATGTTGTTAATGAAATAGTAAACTCACGAATGCTAGAATTAATGCATCAACACTAGCTAGTAGTGCAAGAGAGAGCCCTGATGTACCCTCCAATTATACAAAATCATCTAATAGAAGAATGGATCCCGATGTGCTAATTAGAATCATCAAATTGGACCTTCCTAAATTTTTTAAAAAGAGCTTTTACATGATAATTTAAGGCTGAATAAGTTTTTTTTTATTTCTACAATATTTTTTAAGAGTCCAAAATTTAGGTGATATCATTTTGTGAAAGCATTTGGAGATCATATTGGTCCTTCATAATTTGAGGATCATCAAGGAGTCCTATTAGAACTGACTCAAACTTGCATTGTTTTCAAGTATCAATCTAAGTTTTGAAGCCTTGTTTAATAGATTAAATGAGATAGCTATATATTAGAATCTTTTCTAATATCTTGTTTTCTGGCCTCCAACATCAATCAGGAGAGAGTTATTAGTTTTCCAACCCAAAACTCTAATGCAGACTACTAGATTGCCAAAGTTACAGGAAGAAAAATTAATAGATGTACAAGTTGTGTTTAAATAATTATATTCAAAGTCTTATTCTTCTAGACCACCACAATTTATTGTTTCTATGTAGCCTACTCTTAATTTTTCAACTACATCTATGGTTAATTTAAATGCATTATCTGAGGCTAGTTAAAAGGGGGCAACTTTTATATTGCAATTGTGATGAGAAGGTCCACAAATGACACAAATGCAATCCTAAGTTTTTTGTTGCTACTAGTCAAGAAAGAATTGGAGACTGAGGTCAGAAGAAATAATGCTACCTGAAGCAACTCAAGATCCATTGGAAATTAGTTTACATGCTTTAACAAGATTTTTGTGGCCACAAACCCTAAGAATATTGGATTCAGTTTCTAAAGTTCTCATTGCCATGTTGGTTGATAGTGGATCCACCCATGATCATCAGGAAGATGGACTTAGATATCAGCCCATCTTCTTACATTGGTGTGATGACCGTGAATAGTAATAACATTCAATGTGAAGGGTTGTGTGCACAGATGAAATTTCATCTTCAAGTGTTAACATTTCATGATGACTTTTATGTTTTACCTATTGAAGGTATTAATGTGATGGTTAGGGTACAATGGCTGCAAAACTAGGTCCATTGATCACTGACTATTCTGCTCTTAAATAATGACCTATGAATGACAAGACAACAAAGTATGTTTGAACGGCAGAAACAATTTAGAACCACAACCAGTGATCCATCATCAATTTAGAAGAATAACTTAGTTATAAGATGTGATGTTCTATTTCCATATGATTTTTAGTCATGAGGAGGAACCAGAATGCTAAGTCAATACGAGAAGGTATTTTTATGTCAGTCACTCTTCCACCTTGCAGAGAAGTTCAACATCACATTAATCAGTTGTCTAACAGTTAGCCTATTAATATTAGGCCCTATAGATATCACTTTCAAAAAATTGAAATAGAGAAATGGGTAAAGAAAATGTTGGACCAAGGTATTATACAACACAGTTGAAGCCCATGTTCCTTTTCTATGTTGCTGATTCAAGAGAATTATGAAACATGACAATTTAATGTGGAATACATGGCCTTAAATGATAATAGTATCAAAAATAAATTCCTTATACCCACTATATATGAACTGGTAGAAGAGTTATACGGAGTTGCAATCTTTTCTAAATTGAACTCGGGGCAGGTTACCATCGAAATAGAATGTATTATCATGACGTGGACAAAACTACCTTTAGGACGTACGAGAGTCATTATGAATTTCTAAAAATATCCTTTGGTTTAACTAATGTCCCTTTTACCTTTTAAAATATCATACACAACATATTTGCACTCTGTTTATGTCTGTAATTGTGTTTTTTGATAACATTATGATATACAATCAAGAATTGTGTATTCATTTACATCTGAAATTATTCTATAGTGTTTTTGGGATCACATTTTTATTTCATAAAGAGTAAATGCCATATTTCACAGCCAAGAATTGATTATTGTCATATTGCTTCAATAAAAGAAATAGAATCTAATTGGCAAAAGAATGAAGTGATACGGCAATGAGATATTTCTACTAGTATTAATAGTTGAAAACTTTCCTGTGTCCAGCTAGTTGTTACGTCAAAGTTTTTTTTTTTTGAAAGTGAAAAGGATGATTGCCATGTTTGCAATCATCCAACTTTATTGCTGTGGGCTAATATGTACAAGTTCATTGGTTTATTACACAATTTGAATAAAATTCATTCGTTGCTTGTGCGCCAGTGTCGCATCATGTGATATGCCATTAACATCACATTCTCCACATAGCATTGTTCCCCTCTAAATTTATCCCCATTTCTGTGTGACCAGATTGACCATAGATATGCTAGAGGTGTTGCACGTTGCTGTTTAGACACATACGTTAAAGGTAGTTGGACTCTTAATTGGCTTATTTCAAAAGAATTATTATGAGTGAAATGAAAGAGCAACATGAGCTTTTCATACTTTAAAAGGCTTCAGTCTATGTTAGGGTGCTATTTGTGTGGTAGGATATTTTGATTGTGAATTTGTTCTGTTATTCCTTAGTTATTGAAGGAATCTCATTCTACTCACTTTGGTGGACACCTAAGGGCTGTGAAGACTTACAAGTCCATGTTAGGGTGCTATTTGCTGTGGTAGGATATTTTTACTATCAATTTGTTCTGTTATTCCTTGGTTATTGAAGGAATTTCATTCTACTCACGATGGTGAACACCTAAGTGCTGTGAATACTTACAAGAGGATTTTTCATGATTTGTTTAGTAATAGATTAAGATCAACAGTAGAAGACTTTTAAAAGAATGTGAAGTGCATCAACAACTATCAGTCTTGTTGATGTATTATAGTAAATTCCAATTTTGGAAAATTTTTTGAGAAGACATAACAATGGATTTTGCGACTTCCTTGCCACCCGGACTATCCAAGTACTGTCATTTAGTTCTTCTGCCTACTAATTATTCAATGACTAATGTGACTAAGCTATTTTTGAACATGGTTATCAAGTTACATAGATTTCCTAAAACCATTATCTCATATGAGGACCTCATTCTCTTAATTCGTTTTGGACTAAATTATTAACCTTCAGTGCAACAAAACTTTGTATGGGCTCAACTTTTCATCCTCAATCCAATAGATAAACATGCCTTACACAAATGCATGCAACAGTATCTAAGAAATTTTTTCATGGACAAATCTCCTAGTTAGGTTAAGTACCTTCATTGGATAGAATACTCTCTATTTTCTTAACATGCAACTTCTCAAATTATTCCATTTGAAGTCATCTATGATTGCTACTCAATCATTCATTCTTATGTCAAAAATCAGACACAAGGAAGGATGAATTCCGAGACAAGGATGAAGTCTTTAGAATTTTGAACATTAATTTGGCCAAGACTCAACCTCGCATGGAACCTTTAGGTGGCGTTTGATTGGGGGTTAATCGATGGAATATGCAGATATTCCGCGGATCACAGCCAAACACACATTTTATTCTACAAAAAGTACAAAGGGTAAAGTTGCCATTTTTAAAAAATTAATCTCGTACAACAACAACAAAGCCTTATCCATTGTTAATCTCGTAAATAGTAAAAATATGAGAGTTAACGTAGGTGGAATATATGTAATCCGGTGCAAACTTTTCCGGTAAAGGCGTTATCAATTTGTAAACAAGAGACGTTATCAATTTGTTTTTTCTTTCCGTTAAAGGCGTTATCAATTTGTTCATTAGCTCCTCATCTAATGGAAAGGGTTATCATCAAAGGATGCTTCTTGAGAAGATTATGTTCTAACTAGGACCTCTTATCGAGTGCGTGGTCCTTTCTTAACAGACAAGTAAATAATAGAGGAAGAAGAGAAGACAATTACAATTAAATAAGGAAAAGAAAAAAAAAAAGAAAACAACATCATTTCAAAGACTTTACTGCATATTAAGTGCACCATGGTCTTAGCTAAGAGCAGTGCAATATATCATGACAACATAGCATGATCACGCAAGTGACAGAAGTACTTGAGGACAAGTGACAACATGAGTACTACAACACACAAGGGACAACACAGCCTCAACATGTACATAATGCAGAACCTATATAATTCTGTATGCAAATGGTACATAAGAGGTCAAAATGTAGTACAAACAAAGAGTGCATGTACATAGCATGTGAAGAATATACGAAAAGAAATGGAATAATAGGAAAATGTCTGGGAAGAAGAAGAAAAGATTATCTCTGAGCTAAGTTATCATTCAATTGTGTTGTCACCAAAGGTGAGGAGTGCTAAAACTCCATCTTTTCTGTGTCTTCAATTACTTTTTTTCTTAGCTTGTGTGGCTTGAGTTGCATCTGTATAGAATCAGAGCTCCAGATGCAAAAATGTGCAAAAAAAAAATTGTTGATCGGATCGATAGCTAAGGAGACTTGAACCAGAAGCTGAAGAATTACATGAAGATGAAAAAAGCGAAGAAACGCACCAAAGAATTGACAACAAAAGATGGTCAGAATCTTGTCTGCAGGTCAAATCAAGCCACTACTTCCATCGATCGAAAGGTTGATCTCGAACATTAGCCACAACTTGCAAGATGCGATTTCACGATTAGACGAAGCACCAAGAGGAGAGCAGCCCAAAAGCATACTGGAATATGAAGATGTAGAAAATGTAGGGTACGTTTTTTTTCATATTTTTTATCCGAAGGCGAAGAAATACGTCGTGGGCTGCGGCAGCTGTGGGCTGTTCTTCGCTGGACTGGCCCAAGATCTGACAATCGTCCTGCGCCATGCACAGCCTCCCCCTCGTCGGCGCCTCCCTCCACGGCGTTCGTGCTCAAGAAGTCGGCGCCTCGACATGTACTCCAAGACCACCCAGGCCGAGCCCGCTCTCCGTGCCTTCGTCGAGATGCCTCTCCGTAGTGATTCCTTGGAGTTGGACTAGCGCCATCACAGCTTTCGTCCACGCCGGCCGCCCCCGAGCCTTCGCGGCTATGAGGGCGGACTGCATATCCTACGGCTCTCACAGACGGGAGATCCACGCCGACACTGCGAAGATGAGACGGTAGCCACCCCCTTCGTCGTCAACACGCGTGCCACCATTTACACCAAGTGCGGCAGGATTGAGGACGGAGTCGCCTTGCTGGACCGCGGAGTGCGCTCCCCCGACGTGGTGACATGGAAGACGATCGTCGCTGCCTACGTCCAGGCGGGCCGAGAGGACGCCGCCGTCGAAGTGTTCGTTAAAATGTGGGACGAAGGTGTAGCCGGAATGGATACACCCAAGCCTCTTTAATTTCTGCGATCAACCATCATCGATGGGAGAGTGCAGTTGCATGCTCATGTAATACGGCAAGGTTTCGCGTCCGCCATCTCAGTGTCAAATGCTCTTGTGGTGTACACCCGCGTCGGCCTACTTGACCTCGGCGGTGACTTTATTCCGAGAAACGGAAGTTAAAGATATTGTCTCATGGAGCGCCATTATCCTTGGTTTCTTCCAGGAGGGCCAGGTGGAGGATGCATTTGCATATTCAATGAGATGATGCTTACGGGATGGCCGCGACCCAATGAGTTCACCTTCTCCACCCTGCGCAGCTTGTGCGCGTTTGCAGCATTGGTAGAATCAGGGAGTCAGCTGCATTTACAAGCGCCACTGGTTGGACTGGGCCACGAGGCGATGGTCATCAGTGTGCTCGTTGCTATTGTACTCCAAGTGTGGGAATCTTAAAGAGGCAGCAAACGTGTTCGACTGTTGCAAGTGGATGAGCTTGTCCCACGGACAGCAATGATCACCGGATACATGGAGCATGGGAGGAGTACAGAGGCAAGTGAGATTTTTTATGCAATGCAAGGCAATGCACATCAGGTGTTGAGGCCTGATAGTGTGGCACTCAATGGAGTAGGAAGGGAATAATGCATTGGAATTTGATGCTGGAGGAAATTTATTTAATGCTGGAGTCGTTGAACTTCAGTGCAAGTTTGTGAGGATATGTACCTGAGTTGGAATTTGAATTGGAGGAAGAAAAATGGGTCTTCGCTAAAATATTGGTTTGCTACAGTATAATTTAGTTAAATCTTATCCTTCTAGGTGTATGATGAGGAAATAAGCGTTGCTGCTGCTGAGATAATTCTTGTAGCGAGATTAATTTAATCACTTGCTGAGCATCGTTCTTTCCTATTTGTGTAATCAAGTGAAATTTCACAGTTGAAGGTGGCGTTTATTGTGTTTGAAAAACTTTGTTTTCAGTTTGTGCATGGTTTCTCAGTGCCTTGAGGGCTGAATGATGGAGTACAGAACAAGGCAAGAAGTTTGTGCATGGTTTCTCATTGCCTTGAGGGCTGAATGATGAAGTACAGAACTAGACAAGTACAGATAGTAGACAGGGCATTATTTGCATCCAACAGTTTTGTTTTATGCTTGATATTCAGTATTTGTTCTCGTTAGATATTAGCCTTGGAATGGCTCTTGGTTTCTTTGAATTCATACAAGAAGCTTTTGTTTTGATAATTTAATCCGCACAAAGCCATATGATTGGTTTAACACTAAGCGCAATTTTAAAGCTTTTGTTGTCAGCGTGCTTGTCTTTTGTTCATTCATGGCTCCTTTCCTAATCTCTGTAACTTTTGTGAAACTGTCACGTATAACATACTTCTGCATAAAGATGTACCTTTTGGAGTTTGCATACAATTGATGTTTTCTTTCTCTAAGCAGTTGCATGTCTATGCTTCATCAATTACACAAATATTTTTCATGAGGTGAAGAGCACTTGACAGGAAAAACCGAAAAAGTATGTTGGTTACTTTTGTATCAATGTTTTGCCGGTCTTTCTTATTAGTCTATCATCATACTCATTTTTTTTAAGGGGTTATGATGGTTACTCTTGTTTCATTTGATGCTTTTCACCCAATATTGAATACAGCAGTTTGTGCATAAACGTGCCTTGAGTCTACTACAATGTGCCCCACTTTAATTTGTGGTTCATATTGATCAGACAGTCAAGTACTTTAATTAGAGATTTTGAGTAACCATTTTCTCTTCCATGATAAAATGTCAAGATATAACCAGCACACACTTTATCCTGTACCTCTCTATTTCACAAATATCAATTGTTCACCATGTGATTGTTTGACTAAAGATCTCGGACTAACTACTTAGACTTTCAATTGAGCTATTCTTGTTTGTTATTCTTCTTTTTATATCAAAGCCCCTGAATCCTTATCTCAAGCAGTGAATGGCAGCTCAGGTTGTGGTTTGTGCACCGGTTTGAGGATGCGGTGCTTCGTTCGGGATGAGTTCAGTTGGTTTGTTAATTCATTTTCTTTGTTGCTACATATGTGTTTTTCATATTTTGAATTTGTTATGACTTTCTCTCTCCATTTTGTCAGACTATGCTTCTTCAAACGTTGATTCTACAAATGCCAACGAATATTGATTTAGTAAACATGGTTTTCATAGTAAACATATTTCTCTAGCAAGAAAACGGTCCCAACATTATTCCTACCACATTTATGTTGGAATCTACAATCAGATGAGTAATCCTACCCTAACATTGGTGGTTTTGGGTTGAGATAAGTCCTTTAATTTATAGGTTGTGTTACAAAATCATGTTAAGATTATCTCTTGCTCTACCTTAACTAAATGTTATGGTTTTGATAATTCACATGTCTATGTTTGTACATTTCATTGGGTTTTGACTTTTTGTTAGTTACCACTTACCAATACTCCTTTTTTTTAAGTCACAAGGTTTATACTGCGTGATTCATTTTTTTTTTCTCCATGCCTATTTAATGCTTCTCAATTTTATTCTAGCATGATGTGAAATGCTTCTCCTGACAAACTTGAGCATAGAATTTGTCAATTCCAGGTGCCATAGTGCAAGCTATGTTCTGTTCAGGAATATAACCAGGTAATAAGGTGATGGTTACTCAACTCGACATAACTCGGGTCTAAGTCAACTTGGATTTTTCTTTCTTTTAAGGCTTACAAAGTGGATTCATCAAAGAAATTAAGGAATAACAAATAAATAAATACATTAATAGTCATTGTTAAGGCATTAGACAAATGATGAAATGGTTTTTTGATTGTGAATAAGCTATATATTTTTTAAAAATTAATATGAATAAACTAGAGGCCCTAAGCCTATGTTTTAACAAATAACTTCGCCTATGTTTTATAGCCGGTCCCAAGCCCGAATAAAGGAGGAGGGTTGTGTTAGGTCCCGAAGCGTAAAACCCTGTCGAATCTCATGAACATGGATCAACGAATATATTGTGTTATTAATAAAGCAGAATGACGTCGTATGATTCATGTAGCCGACCCCACCTAGTGGGATAAGGCTTTGTTGTTGTTGTTGTTGTAAACTAGATGCCCTAAGAAAATGGATGAATCATGTCAGATATCAGATTATCAAGTTATGAATGATAAAACTCAACCAACTCACTAATTTTGAATTGGTTTGGATGACTTGGATTGCCCTGAAAATCTAACCTGACGGATATTGCTAGTACATCCACTTTTGACAGATATTGTGACAGATATCATTATAGACCAAACCCAACAACAAATGCATCCATTTCTAGTTCATCCGCACTTTAGTATGAAACCTGGAAGTACAGTTACAGTTAACTCTTTTGGAACCACTTGCAAGCTCCACGATGTCCAAAAAAATGACAACAACAACAAAGCCTTATCCTAGGTGGGGTCGGCTACATGGATGAAATTCGACAGGATTTTACGCTGATTGTCGGGGTCTAACACAACCTTCCTCCTTGATCCGGGCTTGGGACCGGCTATAAAACAAATGAAATTGAAGAAAATGAACTCTGCTCAAGAGTCTATATATAAAGTTGATGAGCCACCTGCAAGCTCCACTATGTCGAAAACATCTCATTATCTCATGCCTCTGATGCATTATCATCACCTTATCTAGCTTTGTTGTTGATTGACTTGACTTGAAAGGCACATCCTTTTGCACAGGAGATTAAGTATCAGAAAACAGGCCTACCTGCATGCCATTAGACAAAAGAAAGAAACTTCTGAAGATTCTCTCCTAAATAATTGACAAAGGACACGAGTGTCTACCAATCACATGGAATACCATCAAGGTACTGATTTGATTTCTCACATGGTACCAGTTCCTTCTGATAGCTTTGAGCAGAAAATGGTTGCATGAGTCATACTTTTTTATTGGTTATTCAATATGATAGAATATTGTTGGCATAAGGTTACATGATTAAGGGTTTGCCAGTCGCATTACTATATAATCTCCTGCACTCATTTCTCTTATTTGCTTTTAGTGCACCAAATCATGTTTGCAATTAGGAGGCTTATCTGTATCTTGATGCCTTCCTTTGTTCATGATCATGCCCCCCTTCTTTGCGTGCCTATGATACCATTCATTAAACTATAAATGCGACTACGACTTGTTTGTCCATATCGTAAGGCACTCACTAAAAGGCGTATACATAACTTTTTTTTATATCCATAAAGCTTAAATGTTGCGTTACAGTTGTAGTGTAATGGATTAATTTTACATTCCCCCTCTATTTTAATTAATAACTATAACTTAATAAGGTAGCCTGAGCTTTTCTCGATTTATATTTTTTTCTTGTACTAGACTTTGTCTCCATCGCAATTAGAAAAGAAAATAAAAGGCTTAGTGCAAACTTTATGAATTCAATAAACAAGATGAGTCAAACTTGGTTTCAAGACTCGAAAGAACATTTAGGCCTATTTAAGACAATCAAAGCTTTAAGACTTGTTTGATCTGTGAGGATGTATTAAAATAATGCTAATAAATTATCTGATAGTCAAATAGTTTACAAACATAAAAAACCGCAGACAGTTGATAAAGTTATAGAGCTGCATTTGCATATTTAGATGTAATGATATCAGCACTTATTTGGTTATTCCTTATTAACTGAGGATAATTTATCTCTTTGGCTTACATTAATCATATTACTTTCAAGAAAAAAATTTACATCAACATTGGAAACTCCTCCAGCAATGTAATTACCAACAAATGCTGATTTGCCATTTGTTCTTTGTTCCTTTGACTCGCCTCCCAAGTGTACCTTTTTTTCTTTTCGGCTACACCTCCCAAGTGTACATTGATCCAGCCCTGTCATCACAGCATGTCGTCCACATACTCCACACAACTTGGTTTCCCAATTCCCACCAACGCTGCAAGATATAAATATCTAACATTATACAATGTACCATTCAGAAGGAAGGAAGATGCTGAAACTGCACACTGGAGAGAGAGAGAGTGATGTCTAACTGAGAAAGACATGCTTGATAAGTACTGCCTTATTACTTGCATGTATACATCTTTCTTTTCAGAAGAAAATTCCCGTCTCTTTTGGCATGCGTCTCCGACGCTTATCTTTCCGTGTGCGACTGCTCTTTCTCTCTCCTCTCTCTCGCATATCAATTAGATCAGCTCAAACCTTGTTAATATCTTCTGAATCAGTTTACCCCTCCCCCCATTTGTTCTGTAGCATACTTTCTTAATTAGCCGCCACGCCTCTTTCTTCCTACCAAAATCTTTGTGTGCACATTTTTTACGGTTCGCAACCGTGTCACGCCACGCTTCCTCCAAGCATCTCTCTCTCTCTCTCTCTCTCTCTCTCTCTCTCTCTCTCTCTCTCTCTCTCTCTCTCTGAAATATAACTTTGTTGACGTGGTCTTTTCGCCTTTTCAATTTTACTCGTTCTTGCTGCATGTTTATTTTATATGTTTTGTTAATATTCATATATCCTTTTTTGTTGCTGTAATACTCTGTCTGGATCATTAGACATTAATTTGGAATATAATATAAGTCTTATTACTTTTTTTAAGACAAATCTAATTATACATAAATATTTTTCGGATTTTCTTCATAACCATTTAATCTTGCAGTTTATTCGCCAAGGCTTTCTGTTCAATATCTAAGAAGAAATATAAGAAAAATAATAATTTTGAAAAAAAAAAGAGATCGTATCTATTTCTTCAATTAATACTAATTAAGACAGCTACTCAATTTTGCATATGTTGCATGAGATAATCAATGTTTAATATCTCCACAATGTAAGTAAAAAAAGTGTCAGTTTTCACAATTTTCATATTATTTAAGTTGGAGAGTCCAAAATATGTTTTTATTCATAATTCAAGTAGGAAAAAAAAACGAAACCATAAAAAAATACAAATCTGAACTAATTGCGAATAATATTATGCTGAACTAAAGAAAAGTCAGGAGGTTGCATCTTCATGTCATTGCCCATTCAAGAAAATTAGATATATTTTACTTATATATTATAGTAAACTATGATAATGATAATCTAACTAAATATTGGAAATTAAAAAAAATGAATCGATAAAATTTACGGTTCGAACTGGGACCGGCTCTATTTTTGTATTCCCCTATGCATGAAATAGCAGGTGTTGGAATTGAAATTTTTAAGTCGTTAAGAAGAATAATTTTATATTTTTAATTTTCTTTTTTGTACGCGTGAGTTATTGATAATTTTGATTAAGTTTAATTAATCATCACGTGAAGAAATTATTTTTATAAGAGTTTAACTTGACATTTGATGCATTGGTCATTTTTTTAAAAGAATTTAAATCGTTAGGAGCACACAAAAAAAATCCAATTTTTATTAATTATGGATTCACATTAAGGTTATCACATTAGGTTGCTATTAGTTTTCGTCGAGTTCTGGTGATATTAATTTATAATTTTCTGCAGTTGTGAAAAAAGATTAATCATCTTAAGAGCGAGATGAGTAATGGGGGGTAAGTCGTGTTGGTGGTGAGAGGCGTATTCCGCCCTCAACAACCGGTCGATTCATTGCGTATTATTTCGTCTCTCCACCACCCGGCACCCCCCGGCCGGTGTTTGTCCCCTTCTTCTCAATTTCCCTCGAGCAACCCAAGTCAATTAAAAATTTCCTACCCTTTCTTTTCTTTTCTTTTCTTTTCTCCTTTTTGCTTCCTTCCTTCAACCACCCAAGTTGGAATATATCAATTCCAACTCCTCCTCCCCCCCAATGATATGAGAAAAAGAATAATTAATATCTAAATTATAATTCAAGTAAAGATAAAGTAAACAATACACAAACATTATTGTAATCTTTTGTACTATATGTTTCCGCAGTATCGCGAAATTTTTTACAAACCTTAATCGAAATTCGGTCTCCGGCGATTTTTGAAAGGAAAATCCTCCTCTAGGTCTCCTCGACATTAATACGAAAATAATTCTCCCATTTTCATTAATAGATAATTATGCTTTCCTTTTAAAAAAAATATTGCTGCATAATGTTAGTCCTCAATTTCACATTTGTATATTGTGAAGGGATGAAAATGGATGCCTGAATTCAACATTTGACCGCACAAATTAAAATCGTTTAAGATGTCGGACAATCCAATTTAACTCAAATATATATATTTTATTAATTTATATTTTATATAATAATAATAATAATAATAGTAATAACAATAATAAAAAAAGAAGAAGAAGAAACGTAGATGACTTGTAATAATTAGTGTAAGGAGGAGGAGGTGAAGAAGAAGAAGAAAAGAGCGGCAGCAACCGGCAACCGAAACCAATATAATTATCAAAAGCCAGACGCGTAAGCTGCTCATTTACCTGCTCTTCCTCTCCTCCTCTCCTCCCCCAAAAACAGCAGCAGAAGGGCAGAAAAAATAATGGAGGCGAGCTGCTGCTCCACCTCCACCGCCTCCTCCACCATCCTCGCCGCCGTTCACTCTATCAATTTCTCCGTTCGCCGGCGCCCCACACCCTCCTCCTCCTCCTCCTTCCTCCCCTTGCGACGCCCCTCCGCCGTCGTCTGCGCCACCGCCGTCCGCGCTGCCCCTCTTCTCCACTCCTCCTCCTCCTATTCTCACAACTTTCCCGGTACCCGCCGCCGCGTTGACCACCACCGGCGGCGACCGCGGAGGGTCATCTCGGCGGTTTTCGAGCGGTTCACCGAGCGGGCCATCAAGGCCGTGATCTTCTCGCAGCGCGAGGCGCGGACGCTCGGCAAGGACATGGTCTTCAACCAGCACCTCCTCCTCGGCCTCATCGCGGAGGACCGATCCCACACCGGGTTCCTCTCCTCAGGCATCACCATCGACCGCGCGAGAGACGTCGTCCGGGCCATCTGGAACGATGGCGGGGCCGGCGCTGCCGCCTCCTCGGCCCCCGCCACCGACGTCCCCTTCTCCCTCAGCACCAAGCGCGTGTTCGAGGCCGCCGTTGAGTGCTCCAGGGCCATGAACTGTAACTTCATCTCCCCCGAGCACATAGCCGTCGGTCTCTTCACCGTCGACGACGGCAGCGCCGCCCAGGTGCTCAAGAGGTAGCGATTTGACTCGAGGTGCTAAGTTTCCCTCGTTTTACCTTCCCCTTACGGGAAATCGTTCACCAAAATACATGAATTATACAACTTCTGATAGGACCAGCAACTAATTAATACAACAAATCCCACTAAGTGGGGTCGGCTACATGGATCATACGACGACGTCATTCCGCTTTATTAGTAACCAAACCTTTCGGTATATTATTCACCAATAGATTTTGCTCTATTAGTTCGTCCGTCTTGGCCTCCCTCTCCCTCTTTTAATCGGACTCCAGATTCTTTGACTAATTAATAGGAGGCACAAATTAGAATTGACTATTGAACGTCAGACATCTCATAGAAAAGGTTAGGAGTAACACATGAAACAGTTTCAAATTTGGATGATGGAGACATATATTTCTTCAGCAATAACATGGGTAATGTTGGGAAAAACTGGAGTTTGGAAAGCATATGAAGGTAAAGAGGCACCTGACGCCCATGCTGCTGGCAGTTTAATACTGCTAGAGTTCCAATATGTTCATTAACATAGTTCTTTTCTCTAAAGGGGTTCACGAACATAGCTTAAGTGGACAGTAAATGACAATGTAATAGAAATGATGTATACTGTCTATTGAGTACGCATATTTATCCTGTTATATTAAAAAAATCAATTGTGATGCAAGCTCTCATGTGGCAAGGAGTATATCATGTGTAGTTGTGACACTGTATGAAACTGCCAGGCATTGGGGTAACCATAGTAACATATATTATTGGAATAAGTAGGTACAATGAAGTCTCCGCGCCTCCCAAGGAATGCGGAGGACTAGAAATTGAAGATGGATACTCTTAGTTATGTACTGCTGCTACTAGATTATACCATGCTGAGTTGTTCTGATTTTTAAGGTTCTTGATAAACTGTATTGGAAGCTAGATTTTCTTTATCTATAATAATAAAGAACACAGATTAAAATATCAATTGTGTGTATCACATTTATCAAAATGAATTTGAAGATATCTTTCACTAAGAAGTCTGAATGATGTGTATTCTTCTGCATCATAATTCAGTAGAGTATTGATGATTTGGACGTCTAGTATCTGCTCATTCTAATTTAATCAATTGTGAGCACTTGCAAATGAACATCTAGTCACAAAGTTGCTAAAACAATATGGAACTCCAAATATTCTTCACCAGCTTCGTTATTGGGCCAACACATTGTATTTCTCTTGAGAATCTAAGCTGTGAAAATATCAGGAAATCACTAATATATGTGATAGACTTACAGAAATCATGAAGTGGTTTCCCCATTAATTTGTGGGTTTCTTGTGATTTTCTCATATTGCTGGAATACCATTGTCGCTAAACTTTTCACATGAGGAGTATACTTGTAGTCACTTAAGTACATTTGATCCAGTTATTGTTTAAGCATTGGCTTTCACAGATTGTGCTCGTTATCTAATCATTAAATCCTTTTCTTAGGCTGGGTGCGGACCCCAATCACTTAACTTCAGTGGCACTTTCCAAACTCCAAGGTGAACTTGCTAAGGATGGGCGAGAACCATCATTATCATCTATGAAAATGCCAGAGAAACCTGCTGCTCCAAAGCCTACCACCTTAAAGTCCGCTGAGAAGACAAAAGGTTAGCCTTGCTCAAGTATTTCACCTTCGCCATCATATAATGGTTTATAAACCAGTATCTTTTCCTACCATGTAAAATAACACATTTGGATATGATTTCCAGAGAAAAGTGTGCTGGCCCAATTCTGTGTGGATCTTACTGCTCGTGCTAAAGAAGGCCTAATGGATCCAGTAATTGGTCGAGATATGGAAGTCCAAAGAATAGTTCAAATCTTATGTCGAAGGACGAAAAATAATCCTATTCTTCTGGGCGAGCCAGGCGTTGGAAAAACAGCAATTGCTGAAGGATTGGCCCTGCGAATTGCTGATGGAGTGATCCCTGTATTTCTTGCGGTGTGTTTTCTGTACTTCCTTGATTAAGAATGTCTTTTTTCTCAAAAAAAAAAAATAGAAAGCATATTTGTTGTCATCTTTATGCAGGAAAAACGTATAATGTCACTGGATGTGGGCTTATTGATGGCGGGTGCAAAGGAGAGGGGGGAGTTAGAAGCTCGGGTTACTGGTCTATTAAGTGAAGTTCAGAAAGCAGGTTGGCTATGACACCTCTCTTTCATGTCTGTTGTTTAGCCGATTTATATCCTTCACTAGAAAGTCTTCTGGCATTAAATTGCAGGTGATGTTATTCTTTTCATTGATGAGGTTCATACACTTATTGGATCTGGTGTTGTGGGGAGAGGAAACAAGGGCTCAGGTCTTGATATTGCCAACTTGTTGAAACCTGCTCTTGGGAGAGGTGAATTGCAGGTGAATTTCTACTGCAGATAAATACCACTTCACTAATTGCTCCTTGCATTCATATTGAACTTGCAACCTTGTAACTTTGATTTTGGAGAAATTGTATATTTACATGGAGTTTCAATTACTTTTGTTCTGCAATCTACAAAGAACCCCCATAAAGATGTTTGACAGACACTAGCAATAAAATAGCTATATGCTATGATGCACAGGTACGGGTACGGTACCGGTACCCGGTACGGGTACGGGTACGCGGTACGTTAATTTCTTAAAATTTAAGGTACGGGTACGTTATATATAATATAAATTTTATATAAAAAATAATATATAAAATAAGAAATTAAGCTATAATAACAAATAATAAAATTATTTTGGGAAGATATGTCATATTTTTATTAATATCAAATAATTTATCACATCATATTATTTAGTTTTATTTATGTCTTTAATTAAGGAAGCAAATAAAAATCCTAATTAAGTTTACAGTATTAAGTCTTGCCATCAGAAAAAAATAAAATTGTAATGTTAACACATATTTTTGAGCTGTCAATTTTCTTTTTTGTTTTGCAAACTTTCTTTCCTTATTTTGTTTGTAAAGTTGCTCTCCACTCCACGTGTCTCTTTTTTTCTATCTCATTTTCCTCTCTTTCATATCGCCGAACCCTTCTCCATTTCAGGCTCTTCGTTTTCTTCCTTATTTTTCTTCGGCTTCTCTTTTCTTATGGTTTGCAAACCTTGTTTTAAACTAGGTAGGGCTTACCCATCGTACCGGACGTGTACCCGTACTCGGTACGTACCGGGTACGGGTACTTCAAGGTTTTTGACGTACCCGTGCTTCATAGGCTATATGTATAAATTATTTGCCTAAGTTTCACTTATAAGCATTACAATTTATGAGGGTCGAAATGGACAATGCATATTAATTAAGGTTTATTAATGATGTTTTATAGCCGGTCCCAAGCCCGGATAAAGAAGGAGAGTTGTGTTAGGCTCCGACAGCTAGCGTAAAATCCTGTCGAATCGCATGAACATGGATCAACAAATGCGGAATGGCGTCGTATGATCCATGTAGCCGACCCCACCTAGTGGGATAAGGCTTTGTTGTTGTTGTTGTAATGAAAGAAAATAATGCCATCTCTGACAACGAATGAATTTTGAATGAGCTATTTAACTCTTTAGTGGAGATGCAGAATTCTTTAGTTATCTTTTTGAACCAATATTTGGGAGATAACCTCCTTTATCCATTTAGGGCAACATTTGATCCTATTTGACAGGCTCATAGTGCAGCGTAGCCTGCTCATTTGACAGTATGGAAAATAGGATCCAAGTTCCTGCTTGTTGGATTTCTCTCTCTGTTTTTGTTCATTAGACAGACCTAGAAAGCATAAATCAGCTTCATAATTGCAGATATCAGGGAAGTCCTTGTTGTTTTAATTTTTTATTTGAAAATGCATTGGATGTGATTTGCTGCTTTTTTCTCTAGACTTGTGGAGCACATACACTTTTCATGAAATCTTACAAAACAACTCTTCAAATTATTAACATGTTTGTTTTTCTCAAAAAAAATTATTAATATGCCTATCATGATTCTTTGTGTATTTATTATTTTGTGATGATAGTGTTATGCACATATGCCTCCATTTACCTCTTGTATTCATTAATGCCAGTGTATTGCATCAACAACCCTGGATGAACATAGGACACATTTTGAGAAAGATAAAGCTTTAGCTCGCCGTTTCCAGCCAGTGTTGATAAATGAACCTAGCCAGGTATCCTTAGACTTTGGCTTCTGTTATCTCATGAAAAATCAGTTCTTCGCATGTATTTTGGTGGTTACATTTTCTTTTCAACCTTACTAGGAGGATGCTATCAAGATATTGCTGGGTTTACGTGAGAAATATGAGATCCATCACAAGTGTCATTTTACCTTAGAAGCCATAAATGCAGCAGTTTACCTGTCAGCTAGATATATTGCGGATAGGCACCTTCCTGACAAAGCAATTGATCTGATTGATGAAGCTGGAAGTAGAGCGCGTATAGATGCATATAAGAGGAAGAAACAAGAGCAAATATCTATCCTTTCAAAATCTCCAAATGAGTACTGGCAGGAGATAAGAGCTGTCCAGACAATGCATGAAGCGGTATGACTTTTCTTATTGTTGATCTTTACGTTCTCTTATTATTAGTCACAAATCTTATGTTCACTTTGAATTCTAGCAATCTAACTATCCTGTCTGTATTTATTTCTAGATATTGGCAAATAAGTTAAAATATTCTGAACAAATGGCTAGCGAATCAACCTCTCAATCATCTTTCGAAAAAGCAGATAATGAAGTCGAGTAAGGCTTTTTATCTTTGAATTGTGACTGAATGACTAGAGTGGATTATTCTCTTTTTTATGAACATCAATTTGAATTTTCTAAGGCATGATACGTGTTTACTTAATATCTATTTGGTCATCCGCAGACCTGTTATTGTCGGTCCAGAGGAAATAGCGAGAGTCACTTCACTTTGGTCAGGCATACCAGTTGAGCAGCTAACCATTGATGAAAGAAAGCTTCTGGTAGGCTTGGATGAGGAACTCAGAAAACGTGTAATTGGACAGGATGAAGCTCTCAAAGCTATATCTCGGGCTGTGAAGCGATCACGTGTTGGATTGAAAGATCCTGATAGACCTATTGCTGCTTTACTTTTTTGTGGCCCAACAGGAGTTGGTAAAACAGAGCTCACGAAGGCCTTGGCAGCAAGTTACTTTGGATCGGTATCTTTCTCTTCCCATCTGTTAGCTACAATAAATGACATATGAAATTGTTTCTTTTTATGTGTGCATGTACATCCATGAATTAGTGTTTCTATGCACGTGTGCAACTAAAACTTAATTCAAAAGCTACTGACCGTGAAAACTGAATAATATGTATATTCCGGTCACTACACTGTTCGTGCTACCTTTGCAGCTGCCTTGTTATTTCTTGAGAACACAGCTACCCTGTGATTCATTTGAATGTCCTACCTCAATATACTATTGATTGATATATCCCACCTGAAGTACTGGGTATTCAATCTATAGATAGGGTGATAAGCAATCGTTCAAATCAGTAGCAAATCATTTTGAGTTATACTGCAGTTTATGATTTGGAAATTGGTGGATAAGCCCCAACAGCTTACTTGGTGCATCCCAATAAACCTTGGGAGATGCGAAATGTGTTGGAAAGGATAGAAGCCAAATGAGATATACTTGAACGCGTAGATATTGTTCTTCCAGTCCATGCTGCATATTTGGCTGATCAAACAAAAAGGCAACATGATCGGAGCTCTATTATGCTGATGAAGTTATTTAATAGCGCTGACAAATTACTTGCTGTTGATCACCCTGCTAATTCTTGCTTATGCCGGTCCCAAACCCGGATAAAGGAGGAGGGTTGTGTTAGGCCCAGCGTAAAACCCTATCGAATCTCATGAACATGGATCAACGAATATGGCGTCGTATGATCCATGTAGCCGACTCCATCTAGTGGGATAAGGCTTTGTTGTTGTTGTTGTTGAAGTGATGTAGTTTTGCATTTTGGCTGGATTCTTAGATCTTGTTTGATCCGAATGAGCAATTGTCTTATGATTGTTTCTCTTTTGAGAAATTTCTAGCATTTGGCATGAACTTATGTTGTCTTATTGAAGAATTTATATCATGAACCTCCTATACATGCAACTTAATTATATATTGGTTTTCCACTGGTTACCCTTGTGATCTGAAGTTTGCTATGTACAACCTCTAGTCTCTATACAGTTTGTAATTCATCTTCTGGGTGCATTATGATCACCAAAAAATCATTATGCTAATTATTTTTTGTGTGTGTTTCTACTTTCTTTTATACATTTATCACGTGCAACTCTTTTGAGATGCAAAAAAATTCCTCTGCATTGATTATTTGTTATTATTTTCTGAAAAACAGGAGGAAGCTATGTTAAGACTGGATATGAGTGAATATATGGAGCGGCATACAGTGAGTAAACTAATAGGATCTCCTCCGGGCTATGTCGGATATGGAGAGGGTGGTACCTTGACAGAAGCTGTTAGGAGAAGACCTTTCACAGTGTTATTGCTTGATGAGATAGAGAAAGCTCATCCTGATATATTTAATATCCTCCTCCAAGTATTTGAAGATGGTCATCTTACTGATTCTCAGGTCAGTGTGTGTGTACTATTTTGTTAGAAGTGTGAAGTTAGTTTTAATGAAGACCAAAGCAGATCACACAAATTTCTAATATAGTCATATAATATGTAGGTATATGTTCATTACTGCAGTAGACATGGCTTTAGTTTTGGTCCTCTTATATAAGTAGTTTTATGACATAGGAAATACAGGTCACATAATATGGAGCACATTACTCTCTGTTATAGGTTAATTCAGTATATGATCATTACATCTAACACATGTACAGTTTTATCCTGACAAAAAATGTCATTTTAGAGAACTGATAAAAGACAATTTGCATTTAGAATCTCACTTTGTTATTGATCAGGCAAGTGCAAGTACTAGTAGCATCTATTAATGAGATTTGGGAGAATGTCAAAGAATTTTTTAGGTTCTTTCTCTATATGACATCTTGATTTCTTTCTTTATTGAAGTTTCAGAGGAATTTAGCTGGCATGTGCACAACAGTGGTTTCTTTATCACTTATAGTTCTTTACATGTAATAACTTCTTGCGATAGGGACGGCGGGTTTCATTCAAAAATACTTTGATTGTCATGACTTCAAATGTGGGCTCTGAAGCAATCTCAAAGGGGAAGCGGAGCATGGGTTTCTTGATTGCTGAAGATAGAGAGTCCAGCTCGTATGCTTCAATGAAAGCGTTAGTAACAGAAGAGTTGAAGGCATACTTCCGGCCCGAGCTTCTTAATCGACTGGACGAGGTTGTTGTATTCCGCTCCCTTGAGAAAACCCAGGTTCGCTGGCATTTCCTCTCTACTTCAACTAAATTGTTGAGTTCACAAATTACGGATTATTGCGCAGACTTTGCTTTCCCAGCTCTTCAACTAGTGAAAGTTTTTCACATTCCTCAAATTTTCTCTAGTTCTAATCTCTCATTTTCATTTCTAGAAAAAAAAAAGAATGTGATTAATATCCCATTTAACATTGTCGTGCAGATGCTGGAAATTCTGAATATAATGCTACGGCAAGTGAAGAGCAGGCTGTCATCCCTTGGCATGAGCTTGGAGGTGTCTGATGCAGTTTTGGATTTAGTTTGTACCCAAGGGTTCGACAAAAGCTACGGTGCACGACCCCTGAGGAGGGCCGTCACACAGATCATTGAAGATGTCCTAAGTGAAGCCATTCTTGCCGGAGATTACAAGGCTGGTGACTCTGTTTTGATCGACATAGATGATTCAGGAAATCCTTTTGTCAGCCATAAGCCTGAACAGAAGGTCCACGTTTCAGAATCAGCCCCGGCACTGTAACGTGTATATGTTGATGCTGCGTGGTTATATTTTTCTCTTTATGTGTACGTTTAGTTATTAATTATTTTTTTGTATAGATGTAATTTATAAAGTGTATATAATTCTCTAACTAAATTAAATTGTATGGAGAAAATAATGCCCCCAGAAGAATCTCATATGTCCTGGATGAGAACATTATTTTTCAGGACCAATTAGGCTAAATTGGGCCCTCAATATTGCATCTGTAATTGTTCAATTAAGGAAGCATTTGCATATTAAATGCAACTTTTTATTTTATTTTCTCGTCAAGATTAGATTATTCAAAATTATAACATATAAATTTCTCCTTTCGCATTCATTTTTTATTTGGTTGCTCTACCCGTAGAAGAAATAAAATGTAGTGGTTTGCTTGATCCACCTGTTTTCCTTCATTTATATCTTCCTCCTAATTAAATTAATTTACCTTTTTCTAATGTCCAGCTCAGAGTTGAAGGTAATAAAACTAAATTACTTTTAACTTTTTGGAGTTGGATCCCCCAATTTCTTCTTGTTAAGAGTTTAAATTATTATTAATTGAATCTGTTGAGGAATCAATTTCTAGAAAGTTACCTGGGTTCAAGTAATTAATTATGCTTTGAAATTATTTAGCATCAATGCATTATTAGTAGTAGTTAATTCCAAGTTACTTTACATCTCCATAAAAAAAAGAAGTTATTGGAAACAAATTAGACATATCTTCACGACACCAATAAACATGAACTTGCACTTTATATCATCTTTTGACCGTAAATAATTCTTAAAATTTAGATAAAAAGAAGAAGGAAATATAAAGTTTATAGACAGCAATACAGTTCAACTTGACTTTGTCAAAGGCGTTGCTTCTCCAACATTAGAATTAAACTAAAAAAAAACTTTATTTACATAAAGCGTTTAAATTTTAATAAACGTAATCATAATGCTTGATTGAGACAATAACATTTTTAATTTTTTATACACTAATTCGAAAGTCGGAATTAAGATATTTTGAAATCAAACTAGAAGCTACTATTTTTTAAACATAATTTTAGTTAATCATAGTTCAATATTTTACATACATAAATTATTTTGTTATGGCCAAAAAGTAAATTACATATTAGTCCTATAAAGAAAAAATAAATGTAGTCACGGGTTTGACTTTTCTTCTTCTTTCATCTTGCCCGTCATATCGGCTTTCCATTGACGAAAAAAACGCGTAGCTCTTATCTGACTAAAAAAAACACTAAAGAAAATGGACTAAATTGCAATTCCAAATCTACAAATATTTACTCCACCAAAATTTCCAACCCCGCAGGCATTAACAAATCCTCGTAATCAGAAAATTTCTTCATTTTTGTGTGAATGAAGAATTAAATATTTTAAATTGGTAAAAAAAATAATATCATAATAGTTTTCCAAATCATTTTTCTTAAAAATGGGTTATATTTTACACATTCACGTGGGACTCACCATGACATCGACCTTCCACTTCCAGTCCATACTTGTTCTCTTTTTCTTTTCGATCCTAAGTTGGATGTTTAAAAAGCGATGTTAAAGATCAGTGCGAGCAACCAATATGATTATATGGTCTCGCGTCGCTTGCCTAAAAAAATTTGATTCGAACTAGTTTACCATTCATCCCAATTGTTGTGACTAGTTCTTTTCATCTAAAATCAGATAATTACATTAAAATTTTACACACGCTGTTTACATTAAAAAAATAATAAACAAGATTTACCCAATTATTAAGTAATATTTTTCTAACGACTTTTAAAATAATATTGCTATACCTAAAGCTAATTAATCTAGTGATAAAAAAATATCTTACCGATCAATGTTTCAAACGTTCGCTATGTGCTACTTAGTTTCAAATTCAAAATTTTGAAATTATTTTTTCGATTTCAAATTAGTCAAATGACACGTCTCCCATCGGGACGGACATAAAAAAAATATCTTACCTTTTTATTTAAATGCTTTTTATTGGATGTATTGAAAGGCTTTCACAATTACAATTTTTTTTTCCGTCTTTCCAAGTATTTGTGCTAATATTTGTTTTCCGTCCACATCGGCCAGTGATGAATGAACTAATCCTCTCTCTCCCCAGTCGTCGTTAACACTAATCACATTTCAAAGTCAAAGTCCATCTTCCACTTCCAATTACCCATAAAAAAATAATAATTTTAAGATAGAGAAAAAGAATCGAATCACATCTCTCTCTCTCTCCCCCCCAACATCGTCTTCTCCTGTTTCAGCACTTTCTCTCACATCGCACCTTCTCCATGAAGATCCTCGCCATTTGCGCAGTCTTCCTGCTCGTCGTCGCGCCGGCGGTGGCGGAGGACGACGTGCGCTGCCTGCGCGGCGTCAAGTCGGCCCTGGAGGACCCCGACGGCCGCCTGGCCTCTTGGAACTTCTCCAACGTCACCGTCGGCGCCGTTTGCAACTTCGTGGGGGTGTCCTGCTGGAACCCCCAGGAGAACCGCGTCCTCCAGCTCAGCCTGCCGTCGATGTCCCTCGCCGGCGGGATCCCCGCCGACCTGCGATACTGCTCCAGCGTCCAGACCCTCGACCTCTCCGGCAACGCCCTTGTCGGTTCCGTCCCGCCCGAACTCTGCGACTGGATTCCCTATCTCGTCACCCTCGACCTCTCCAGCAACCGGCTCTCCGGCGCCATCCCGCCGGAACTCTCCAAGTGCCGCTTCCTCAACACCCTCCTCCTCGGAGGAAACCAGCTCGATGGCTCGATTCCGGCCTCCCTGTCCCTGCTAAGCCGTCTTAGCCGCCTAGACCTCTCCGGAAACCTCCTCACTGGTGCCATCCCCGACGCATTCGGATCCAAGTTCGACTCCGCCTCCTTCAAGGGCAACTCCCACCTCTGCGGTCACCCGCTTTCCAGCTGTGGCGGCAAGAAGCTGACGCGGACCAGCCTCATCATCATCATCGCCGCTGGCGTCTTTGGCGCCTTCGCGTCGCTGGTGCTCGCCTATGCCATCTGGAGGTGCTGCCTCGGAGGGTCCGGCGCTTCGCCAGTCAAGCGACTGCCGGCCGACGTGCGTACGGAGGACGGGATGTCGTGGGCGGAGCGGCTCCGGACTGCACACCACCGCCTAGTGCCGGTATCGCTGTTCCAGAAACCGATCGTGAAGGTGAAGCTGGCAGATCTGATGACAGCCACGGCGGATTTCCACCCGAAACACATCATCGCCGCCGGCAGCTCGCGGACAGGGACCTCGTACAAGGCAGTGCTCCCCGACGGCTCCGCCCTCACCGTGAAGCGCCTTAGCTCCTGCACGCTGTCGGAGAAACAGTTCCGCAGCGAAATGGGTCGAATAGGGCAGCTCCGACACCCGAACCTTGTACCGCTTTTGGGCTTCTGCGTCGTCGAGGACGAGAGGCTTCTTGTTTATAAGCACATGCCCAATGGCACACTGCCTGAAGCGCTCGAATCCGCCAATGACAACACACTCGATTGGACGGCGAGGCTGAGGATTGGACTTGGAGCAGCTCGCGGACTCGCCTGGCTCCATCATGGTTTCCAGATTCCGTTCCTCCATCAAAACTTGTGCTCAAAGGTCGTCCTTCTCGATGAGGATTTTGAGGCCAGGATCACTGATTTCGGTCTCACCAGACTAGTGAGGACAGCCGTTGGTGATGACTCTGCCGACACGAGTCCGTTCATGAACGGGGACTTTGGCGAATTTGGGTATGTGGCACCAGAATACGCCAGCAACCCTGCTACCACCAAGGGTGACGTCTACGCATTTGGGATCATTCTGTTGGAGCTCGTCACTGGGCAAAAGCCTATGGAGATCACCAGTGAAGCTGCCGGAGAAGGCTTTAAGGGGAGTTTGGTGGATTGGGTGCATCAGCTACAAAGTGCTGGAAAAATTGTTGATGGCTTTGATGTCTCCCTCCGTGGCAAGGGCAATGATTATGAGATTACACAGGTTGTGAAGATTGCTTCACAATGTGTGGCTGCCCATCCCATGGAGCGGCCGCATATGTATCAGGTCTATGAATCCTTGAAGGTCATTGGTCAACGGCATGACTTTTCAGAGCAATTTGATGAGTTTCCTCTCACATATGGGAAGGATACTTGACATGTTCCACGAAGATGTAAACTTACTGAAACTGCATTTTGAGTGCACTGCATTGATGACATGGATCCCAGTCTTGCAATGTAAAATGGTATGACTTGAGCAGTTGAGCTGGACGATAGGTTCGTCTTAGCTATCGCTTGAGAAAATGCATATATAGCTCTAAGCTATGCATAATCTTAGTGTTGTATCATCAACTTGTAGCATGAAATGTAGCTTTCAAAATCCCATGGATTGCGGGTGCTGATGTTTTTCCCTTGTTGAGTGTTGAAGTTATTTTTCAGAATATCTGATACTACATCTCATTGTATTTAATTCTTGGTTCTGTTGAGTATTTTGTGCAAATGCACCTCTGTAATCGTATGAAGTTTTTTTCCCAATTCTTTAGCTTATCTTGTTGAAGTACTCAATGAACTGTGTTAAATCTTTGTTTTCATATTACATTATTCCCCCTCAAAGACAAAAGATATTGTTAGTTTGTGCCCTTTTGTTAAGTGTGTCTTTTTGTTACTTCTATAGGATATCACACATGTTGACTGTGGATTCCAGTCTGTAGAACTAAATGAATTAATGCATCAAGAAAAGTACACATTGTTTTCCTACTTCTTTTGCACTTTCTTTAAATCTATTCTGATACAATGTCTACACATTCTTGCATTTACTAAGCTCTTAAAAGGATTCGGAGGTAGCAGATGACCCATAATTAATCTGGCTGGGTGATTTATGTACTATTTTGCTGATATCTGATTGAACACGATATTTGCTTATTACATTCATTGCTCAAACAAGATATAAATTTTAATTATAATTTTTGTGCAAATGCACCTCTGTAATCGTATGAAGTTTTTTTCCCAATTCTTTAGCTTATCTTGTTGAAGTACTCAATGAACTGTGTTAAATCTTTGTTTTCATATTACATTATTCCCCCTCAAAGACAAAAGATATTGTTAGTTTGTGCCCTTTTGTTAAGTCTGTGTCCTTTTGTTACTTCTATAGGATATCACACATGTTGACTGTGGATTCCAGTCTGTAGAACTAAATGAATTAATGCATCAAGAAAAGTACACATTGTTTTCCTACTTCTTTTGCACTTTCTTTAAATCTATTCTGATACAATATCTACACATTCTTGCATTTACTAAGCTCTTAAAAGGATTCGGAAGTAGCAGATGACCCATAATTAATCTGGCTGGGTGATTTATGTACTATTTTGCTGATATCTGATTGAACACGATATTTGCTTATTACATTCATTGCTCAAACAAGATATAAATTTTAATTATAATTTTTAATGAATGAAGTTATTTCAATTTAGTATTATTAAGTTTTCTATACATTCACTGTATGAAGTTTAAATTGATTTAGAACTGTTTTCTTCTGATCTCAATCGTCTATTATTTAAGCGACAGAGGTAGATTAACTTAATGTCATAACGTGTCCTTTGCTGCCACTGGTTTATTAATTTACGTCATTTCTGGGTTAGACTCAATTCATGTTTCACTTGTATGTCCTTGTAGTGTTGTAATTTCATTTTAATATTTCATTCTCAAAAATAATATTTGAATTATCCATCCTTACTCTCCTCTTTTCATGAAATTTTATGTCATGTAGGTAATTTTGATTCAAATTTGCATTTGTTATATTAATATATGGTTGAGTTTTCTTTCTATCATCTTTAGCTACACCGTAGTTTATCTTTCATTGGGTTGTGAGTTGTGACTTCCTACACATTTAATTGTTTAAATTTCTTCTTTTCATCTTCTGTGTTCTACTAGGCAGCCTGATTACTTGAAACATAAAATTTCTCAGTTAGACACAGGAGAATAAACACTGGAGATAGTAGTACCATTGAAACCTGTTTCGTGTTCTTTTTGTTTACATGGATCAATTTTGTTAATAATACTCCAATGAAAAAACTAGTACCGCAAAATATGGTTCATGTTCTTTTGTGGACATGGATCAATGTCGCCAATAGTGCTGCAAAGAGTACGAGGGAATGTCACTCTGAATTGGTTTAAGCCTCAAGCAAACTGGAAGAAGGTTGTTCCCCTTTAGGTCAAACCCATGTTGGTTTTATTTGCAAAGGCTTCCAGGTATATGACCATATTCACCTTGGACTTCTCAAGTATTGTCTTCTTTATCCTCTTTCTGCATTTCTAAATAACTCTTTTGCAACTCTAGGATATTTTCAATGGAGAGTAACTTTTCTGAACCAGGTAACTAAATGATATCTCAATTTTGTTTTATACTAGTTATGCAGCATGTTCATCGAAACCAGAACCATTTATCAATTTTGTTATGCTAGTAAGCTTAACTTGAGTGAATTAAAATGAAATATGTGCTGATGAAAGTTATGAAAGAAACCCTTGTTACCAACTCATTTGGCATTAACTTCAACGTATAATAATTGTTTGTTGCACCAGAGCTATTTATCTGTGCGGCCGGATATGGGCATACTTTTGTTTTCTTGAGACAAAGTTTCTTGTTTCTTGCTGCTTCATCCTACATATATCAAGTACTTCTCAGGTAAAGAAAATTTTCTTGGATAGTCCTGCATTGAAACTAATTGATATTTGTTGCTCTTGCTGGTACTACAATCGAACTCTGTTCATTTTCTTGTCACCTGTTTACTTGCTGATGAAAAATGTGTGATAGGTAGATCAATACTGCTGTGTCAATCGTTTTTTCTGGACATTTCATATCTGAATCTAATTAATAGACATTATTCAAATGCAATTGTTCTTTGCCGATGCCGATGCAGATGCTCTTGGTTAAAGGCACACATAGGATTAGGGGTGTGACTTCTTCTTCATTGACTAAAAACCAAGAAAGGTTCAGGACTATCTTCTAAAGCTGTTGAGTGGACCGGGAGCGTTGGCGCAACAGTCAAGAAGTTGCTCCAAGCCTCCAACTCAAGATGTCACGAGTGGAAAACTTTGAGTCTACTTAAAGAGACCTCACGGACATCTTGTGAAATTAATTGCTCTGTTCCTTTTTCCGCCCATGAGGGGATGATGTAGCACTTTTTAGATTTTTCTTGTTGGCTTTAGTGCAAGACATGCGAGCAGCATTATTGCAGGAAGGGTGCCGATCTACTTTTAGCTGGCAGGTTAAATGTAGTGGTTTCATGTGCTCAGCTCAGTAATCATCTGTTGGCATTGGACAGGAGTCGTTTTATGTAGTACTGAAGGTAGACCTTTTGCACGGCTAAAAAGGGCAATCTAGTTCTAGATTTCTTGATCTATCTAGGGGGTGCACTTTTATTCGGCAATCCTTATGGGGTGAGATTATTGTCACTTTCAAAATTGTCACTTTATTTTATTAGATTAGCACTTTTTAGTGGAGTGGCAATAGAGCCACCCTCGTTATTTTCATTTGTTTTAGTGTTCTACATCACCACATGTTTATTCCTGTAACCGTGTCACTCTAGTTAATTGATCCATCTATTATTCCGTCGTATCTCCGTAAATAGTTTCTTCAATTTTCAATTCATTTACATTTACAAAAAATTAAAAAAGTTTATGAAATCGAATAATCTTGATTTTAATTCTAAGAGTTGTCAACTTAGTCCTATATCATCCTACTTTGTACACCAGATTCTGTAAGCAGAGCGTCAGCAAAAGTCGCAATGTTCCCCCCTTGCTGCTTGTCGCTGGGTGACCTTTTTAGTAGATGAGTTCACCATCTTCAGAAAAAGCTTTAAGCCTGAAGAATCATGAATCATTTGGTGCATTATATCTTTTAACACCGAGGAGTTGCATCGAATAATTTATGCACCGGTGGAACAAATATGTTTGTTTCGAGGAGAAAGAAGCGACCTAAACATTAGGTTGCATGAAATGGAAGTCTACCAAGGAATACAACTTTGGTGTATGCCACAAAACACAAGCATCATCATCATCGTCACAACCAAGAGGACATCATACAAGGATCAACTAGAAGACTAGTTCATACTTCAACAGCTCGAAGAATCAATCAACCCCAGCCACAAAGAGAAGGCAGCTTGAAGGAGAATATAGAAGATGGCAAGTGCCCTGTCCTCCTGATGTAGTCCGCTTTCGCCGACGTCCTTGCGGCGTGCTCGTTCAGCTCCGCTTCTGCGTTGGCGCGCTTCTCTTCTGCTATTCTCCTTGTTGCAGCCAACTTGTTTGCAAGTTTTTCCTGAGCTCTAGCTTTCAGTCTGTCAGCTTTAACCTGCAAGCATGTAATCATCAGACGTAGCTCCTTGCATTTCCATCAATGATATATATAGTAGCATGAGTTATGTCAGAATCCATTTTATCCGAGTGTTAAATTGAAATCAGCACCATTTCCCTGCTAGAAGGTCTTTTGCGTAAGAAAGGAAAGAGAAAACATGCATAAGATGTATCAACAAGATGTATCAACAGAATGCAACGTTTAGAACCTTCTCTTTCTTGTTAATACAGATGAAACATTGGAACTTTGTGGCAATACAGGTGAGCCTGCAATCACAATGACTGTATTCTCCAAAATCTAACATGTTGTCCATGGGCTACTACTACTTTACATGTCATGAGACCCATTAGTAGCGAAGCATGCCAGCAGAAGGATATATGCGGGAGATTTTGTGACTATCTGAATTTTCATATGTTGCTGATCCGTTAGAGCATCTTAAAAGATAACAAAAGGTACTAAATGTGGATTTAGAACTCTGGGATACGGAAAAGTTGAAAGCGACCAGTCGGGCTGCTTGAACTTATTTCTGACAAGTTACAGTTAAGAAGGCAGTAATGGAGGGCACGATGAGGTAGTCAGTCTCATAGTTATGGATATGCAACTAAGATTCGTAATAGTTATGTTTTAAATAATGTTGCACAATCAAGGTTGCAAGGATTCATCTGGTGGTCATGGAATCACACAACTGGAAGGAAGACAAAGTCTTATGGTGCTGTAACACTACTGAAGCTCTTTTTTTTTTTTTGTTGAAGACGACAAGGTGTCTTGTTCATAGGTTCCCTCTTGTCTTGCGAAAAAAAAAGGAAAAACTTCCACTTGAAGGACTATTTCAAGTTTCTGAAGGAAGTTGGAATGAGATTGCAAATCTGGGAGATAACTGAGATAAATTGTCCGAGTCTTTACCTCCATCGTCTTCATCTCCATTTCAAGTTTTCTCTTCTCATGATTCTCCCATGCTTGTATCTTCATCTCTTCACGTTTATATCTGAAATGCACAAAGCCTTGAGCATCTACAGAAAAATTTGCTGAAGGGGAATTCTTGCAGAAAATGATAGTATCAATGTGGCAAATGACATATATTTCTAGTTCCGTTATCCAGTAAAAAGGAAAATGCAAGCTATCAAAATTTCTAGTGAGAAATCTGGTGATTCTGCAAGTTCAATAAACTTTCATATTTGAAAGCAAAGCAAACATGGAAACGCTAAATGGGAACAACGACACGAGTTCAGAGCTACCTCGCCGTGTACTTCGCCCGTTCCGCCTCATCCCACGCCACTGCTTTGGCCTCAAGCGCATCAGTACTACTACTCTGCACTGGGCCATTAACCTCGGACACCCGGCAGCAACCCGAGCCAAATACGCCCGGAGCAGGCCACCCATTTCCGGCAGCCTGATCAAAAACAGCAGCTTCATTTTTCTTCCCCGAGTTCGTCGTCCCTGTCTGGCAGCTTTCATGCTGCCGGGGCGCTCCTGGACTCGACGTCCGCGAAGAAATTGGGCTCCTCAGCACAGGCGTTGTTGCGCGCAGGGGCGTGCCGGTTCTGGACGGCTCTTTGCTCGCAATGGGCGTCATCTCTGTGCCCATGTCTCTCAGACACACTGATCTCGCCACCATTGCCGAGTCCTCCCTCGGCTCCTCAGACCTCCACAATGATCCGTTGCAGTCCATCTTCTTTGTTTCCCCTTCGTCGTAACTGCTTGTCATGGCAATGATCACCTCCTCCAGCGTTCCATCGACGCTGCTGCAAGAGTCCCTTCCCCTCTGAGACAGAGAATGCAGGAGTCTCCTGTCATCAGCACAGGAGTTCCTGGGCTTGCACTTAGACTGGCGTTGATCCCTGCTCCCTGACAGACCGACCAGCCACTTCTGGGCGTCGTCCCACTTCGAAGGGGTCGGCTTGCTGCGGGATCCGAGAGCCTTGACGTGGTGGCGGGTCTTGTTAGCCGAGCTGCCATTTTGGAACTCGGAGGAGTTGTGTGAAGTGGTGTTTGTGTTCTCCTGAGTAGCTAATCCATGGCCATGACACACCTTGTTTTCCATGGTTCTCATTTCTCTCAGGTCCCCGCTCCAAAACTTCGAATTTAAGAAACTTGAACAACTACTGGGTATTGTCAGACTGTGAACATGCCTAAGGATCAGAGATCTCTGGTCCTCATGACGACCCGAGGCAACAAGAAAACACCGACATGAAATTCATCACCTGCAAGTGGCTTTGCAAACTGCTAAAAGCTCGTGTGATGGACGATGTCCAACATATTTGAAAACCAAAACAAGAGAAGTGTTATAAGCCCAACTGCCCGAGTGTTAAAAAGAAGGGATGGAAACTATCATGCACGGGTACTCCAATTTTCTCAACGTACCCGTATCGGGTACGTACTCGATATCGGATACGTACTCGGTACCGATACTTCATAGATACTTATGGGTACTCGTACTCATACGTACTTAATAATAAAATATTTTTTAAAAATTGGGTATTTCAGTGGGTACTTGTACCTATGCTTCTGGGTACTCCATATCAAAATTTTGTCAGATAAAATTCTAAAAAAGATAATTAATGATTGATGATCATGAAAGCACTAATACTAGAAAATATAATACACATATATTTTGTTACGTTTTTATCAGATGTGAACAATAAAACTTATAGATGTTAAAGATGAGAAGTCGTAAGGAGAAAAAAAATTATTAATAATTCCTCGTTTAGACATAATAGTAAAAAGAATAATTAATTACTTATTTTGAAAACTTAAATAATATGAAGATACTAGAAATCTTATGAAAATTTATTTTATATGTATTATATATTTAATATATTGTCGTACTCGTACTCTAATTTTTTAGAATTTGACGTATCCCGTACCCGTACTCGGTACCGGTACCATATCCGTACCCTTGCAACATAGGATGGAAAACTTCCTCAATATGAATTGCAACTTCAAATGCATGCCACGTCTCAGTGCACAAACACTCAATGGACGTTTCCTCGTCATCTAGAACAGGAAAAAAGAAAGTGCTGAAACTGAATGCAGAATGCAGATGCAACTCCAAAAGGCCATTTTGTAACTTTCTGTGTCCCGCTTGAGCACCAGCACTCACACAGACGCCCCTCTGCAGCAGAAATCAAAATTGGAGCACTCAACAGACCATCATAGTTTCACTCAGATCTTGTGATGTCCAGATGACAAAGGTGATTGTGGGAATGAAGATAAGAGATCAAGATCTGGTGTGGAGGTAGCTTGAGAAAGGAACAACAGTTTTTTTTTTTTTCTTCTTCTTCTTCTTCTTCTTCCCAGTAAAAGGTGGCATGATGGGCGTTTTCGCTTTTAAGAAAAGGACCAAGGACTGAATGAGGTGATGGAGATAGTCCAATGGCAAGGCGAAAAGATTGGAATAATCATCACCACTTGAGAAATGACAGCCTTTTACTCGATCTCTACTCCACCTTCCTCCCCACTTGGCGAGCAGAAGCAGTGCAGCTCAGTTCGCTTATTACCGCGGAGAATCCCTGGGAATTGGGCTGCAAAAGGACACAGGGAAATAAAAAAGCAAACTTTATTATCGCTCTGCTGCAGTATGACACTATGACCATCTGTCCCCACTGGGGCTCCTTCACCATCTCGATTCAATTTAATTTTAAGCTGATCACCTACAGATGGCAAAGTTTTAAAGAATATAATTAAAAACTGCATATCTGATAGTTGAATGTTAGTAATTTGGATTCATAATATTCGGATTTCATGATTCACAACGTTGCTGTAAACTCTGAAAAAAAGATATTCACCTCTGCGTGGGTCGAGAGATTAATCACAGTGGTCAGTGGCACACTCTTTTATTCCACATCTAGAATCAGGACACGATCGATGTAACAAAGTCATTAAAGATGAGATCTTGGGTATGTAGAAATTAAAATAAAATATAATTAATTATTGAGGATCGGATGTGGTCGTGTTCTTACTTCCGTCCGTCTCTCTAATGTCACACCTATTTATATTATGTTCAAAGATTGCACCTTTGTTCAAGAGTTGTACCTTTTTCAATCAAAAGACACATCTCTTAAAATCATGACCATATTGATCATTAATTAAGAGGGTCGTCATTTCTGGTAACTGTTTGAGCATATGCATAATGCTTTGAATTTGAATCTAGTTGTAATTCTTTGTAGTCCCCTTATGTAGTCGGGTGTTTCAGCAACATGTCTCGATATAAACTTTCTATAGATCCAAACAGACTCATTTTTGTAAGCATTATTATTTTATAATAAAAAGAGTCGTCACTTATTCTTTGTGTTCTTTTTATATTCACGTGATCTCTTTCTCTTTTTGTAACACCCCAGAACAGAGAAGAGGGGTAGCCGTTCCACAGCTTGGCGAGGAAAGGCATATGGATTCGTCAATATGCTCCTGGTGGATTGCTCTATATACATGTTCTTTTGATGTAAAATAAGATACCTCAGGACGGCCAAACGACAGTGGTACGAACAATGGCATCCGTGGATTTTTTGTCAAAACATGGAGCAAAGAATAATAATTAACAAGGTTACTTAAGATAATATGGATGTATGGCACATTAGGAGATGATACCAATTGTCTAACAAAGTATCTTCAACATACCCATCTTACATTTTATCTTAGGATTCTTTTTTTTTAAATGAATTATACTAATGTGTCAGAAGATTTTTAAACTTCTATTTACCTGAATCTCAATTTCATATTTAATTTCACTTTGAAAAAATATTTCAACTTTTAATATCTTTTGCGTGTTATAAACTAGTAATCGAAAATAAGATAAAACGTGCGCATCATTAAAATAATAACAATAATAAAATTATAAATGAACAAACCAATAGTTTCTCGGGTAAATTACACGAATGGTCCCCCAACTTTAAGTTGATTTCCAGTTGATTCCCCAATTTTAATCTATAATCAGAACGTCCTACGTCTTTCATTTTTTTGTACGCTTAGTCCTCCTGACCGATGATCACATATTCCCTGGTTGTCTTGCTTACGAGACGGACTTTCTCTCTCATCCACGTCAGTTTAAGTCGGCCACATCATTATAAAAATTTTAAAAAATAAAAAAAATGAAGTTGTCCATGTCATTAAAAAAAATGAGTTGGGAAGAGAGAGGGAGGAGGGCGACCGCCCCCTCCGATCGAGCTCGCCGGCTGAGCTCGACCAGTCGGCGAGCTGGATCGGAGAGGGGCGGTCGCCCCCTCCCTCTCTCTCGCCGTGCGGGAGAGAGAAGGAGGGGGGCGACCGCCCCCCTTTGGTCGAGCTCGCCGAGGATGTGGTATTCATAGAGGGAAAAAAAGTTTGCTGAGGAGTCAAAAACATTTTTTAAACACAACAGTAAAATAGGTAATGGCATTTAGTAGGGGTGAACATTTAGCCGACTGATTTTTTTGACTGATTAAGCGAACTGAATTAATCAATTCAAATTGGGCTATTAGATAAAAAAATTATTAACTGAAATAATTTGGTCAGTTACGGATAATTAACCTAAATTTCGGTTAAAATCGAATTAACTAAAAATTAATATTATTATATTACATTTTGGCAAAAACTTATTATTGTTTTATATTTTCTTATTTAAATTAATTCGGTATTCTAATTATTTAATAGTTTTATCTTATTATCAAGTTCAAATTTAATAATTACCTTTTGTTTTGAATACATATTTAATTTATACTTTAATATATTTTCAAATTTTATGAATTTAATAACAAATTACTATAATATATTTAATTTCAGTTAAAACGGTCAATTCATCGAACCGAACCAAAATTTTTAGTTAACTAAAATCGGTTAACCGAACTTTTTCATTCGGATAAAAATTAAATATTTTTTTATCGATTTGGTCAATTAATCGACTTATTCAATCGGTTAACTTATTGAACCGACCGATGCTCAACCCTAGTATTTAGTCAACAAGATCAAATTTTGTTGCCTGCCGAAATTGAATGCGCTAAAGGTAGCATTAGGTGCAATGTTGTAAGGGCCGGACCGGACCGGCCGGTCAAACCGTCGATCGGCCCTCACACCAGTCTATTACAAGCTCCAAAACCGGGCTTGTAATTGGACTGAATTGAACCAGTTCCGACCGGTCAAAAATCAATCAAAATCAAATAAAATCAGCCAAAACCGGATTGGACCCGTTCCATATGAACCAATCGAATTTAAAAAAAATGTTATAAAATAATCTGATAAAATTATTATTTTAAATTTAAAAAAGATTCAAAATAGACCTTCTTCATAAAACTTTATATTGGCACATTAGTCTCATCCTCTATTAATACTTGTCTCTTTGTTCACATCCTACTAGTATAATAAATGTGGGACTATATTTCTATACATACTTGTTCTTTTCTTCTTTCATGTAGTTAGTATTTATTATACTTTTAACTATATCTTATATATTATGATCTTATTCAATATTTTTAATTTCATACATGTATATTATAATATAAATTAATTTTATATTATTGTATTATATATAATATTTATCATATTAAGTAAATTTTTAATGAATGAAGGATACAAACTTCTTTGTCATATGTATAACATACAATAATATTATAATAGTTAGTATAGTATAGTTATATATAATATTATAAATACACAAATTTTAATTTTTTTTATTTAGTATCTAATAATTAATAAGTTCACATTAAATAGTTAACCACCAATTATATTATATATCTAGTTATATATAATCATAATATTACTTCTAACATAAAAGAAAAAGATATGTAATACAAAAAAAATAGTAAGAAGAAAATATATATATATATATATATATATAATTTTAATTTCATAAGATTTTAATTTATTAAATGTGTAATGATTTTAACATTAGTTTTTAATGATTTATTGTTGTTATTTTTATATAATTAATTTTTAACATCATTAATATGATAACATAATTTAATATATCATATTAAATATATTATTTTATTCTTATCCAGTCGGACCGTCCATGTTATTTTTATATAATTAATTTTTAACATCATTAATATGATAACGTAATTTAATATATCATATTAAATATATTATTTTATTCTTATCCGGTCGGACCGTCCATGTTATTTTTATATAATTAATTTTTAACATCATTAATATGATAACGTAATTTAATATATCATATTAAATATATTATTTTATTCTTATCCGATCTGATCGGACGGTCCAACCCAAAATGAACACTTGTCCGGTCCAATTCGGAGTGCATAATAGGGCCAAGCGAATTTGTAGACCACCAACCACCAAATGCTAAAACAAAGAAAGCATCGTATACGGCCATAACCAAAGATAAATATAAGAGAAATGCCATGGTTAAAGTAACAAAGTTGTAGTGGTTTCCAGACAAATATTATGGAATCAATCCACATACAAGAGGGTGCAGTTGGAAAGCACCCAACGGGAAAACAATCAATTAATTGCAAGATGCGTGTGTGCGTGAAGTGGTTCAACTCCTTCATGGATTATTATTATTTCTGGTATGAATGTCGACACTGACGACAAAAACAACTGCAAGATGCAGAAAAATATTTATATTGAAGCACAGACACCAATTCACATCATTTACGAAAACCAATATTTCAAAAAAAAAAAAAAATAGATACAAAAAGGGAGCTAACATTTCGAGCTTCTTAACATCTTTCAGCAGGACTAGATTATAACAAGATTTAATCAGCTGTATATGCACGTAATGTCCAAATATAAATCAGAGGTATCAGTTTCATGCTTGGGCATGATAGGGCAAGTTTCTTACATCAACAGTACCTTAATAAAATGATTGGCACAATCAAATAACGCGGGATTGTGTCTTGAGGTCGCTGGATGCTAATAGCTCCATATTCGATTATCAAAGTCATCACTTTGGTCAGAGTTTGTCCATAGCGCTCCCGCTCGATCATCGGATTATTTGGATGCTAGTAATTCTACACACCAATAAATCTAGACCGAAAAAAGTAGTAGCTTAATGTTAATCTCTCTTTCTCTCAAGTTCTGCTTTACCGGGACAAAAGATCGATGCAAATCAACAAGGACCCCCCACTTATAAGAGATTGTTTGGCTAAACTTATAAATCATGACTTATAAATAATTTTAAAGATTTTTTTCTGTTTGGTAATTGATAAACGCTTATTTTACTTATTTATAATAAAAAAGATAAGTCAGGAATCCAACTTATTTTATGTGAAAAAAAATAATAATATAAATATACTATTTTACCCTTATAATATTCATGATTTTCTTTATATATTTTATCTATTATAATTTCAAAGACCTTTTTATCATTTGACAAAAATAATAACATATAATTTTTTTATTATCAAATATGTAATTATTTATTTTGGAAAATCAATCATTAAATTACTTATCGATTATACCAGCCAGACGGACCTAAGTCCGAATCATATGACGCACAAAACTCCACTCGAACAAACGCACCAAACTCTAATCATGCACGCTCTTCCATCCAGCATAACAAGTTGCACACGAATCAGTGAATCGCCCTCATGCATATCCACTTTGTGCTCGTCTCGTCCGCCTGCGTGAAAAGAAATCATTACATAAATTATTCAAAGGTAGAAGGTGCCACCTGCTGCTACTATCACTACAGTTATATAATGAGCACTTTGATCGAGTGTTGTGTGCATTTGCATGTAGCTTGATTTCGACTGACTGAGTGATCAATCGATCAGTGTTCTTAACTGGTTCTCAAGATGGCCAAGAGCATGGGGTGCTATGATGAGCCGGAGGGAGTGGTCGTGAGGGGAAGGTACCATGACGAATTCGCGGAGATCCTCACGAAGGACGCTTTGCAGTTCGTCGCAGAGTTGCAGAGGGAGTTCAGGGACCGGATTCGGCACGCCATGGAGTGCCGCCGGGAGTCTCAGAAGAGGTACAACTGTGGCGAGTTGCCGGGGTTCGACCCGGCGACTAGGCTCGTTAGAGAAGGCGACTGGATGTGCGCCCCCGTGCCATCGGCGATCGCGGACAGGACCGTGGAGATCACCGGACCGACTGACCGGAAGATGGTCATCAACGCTCTTAATTCCGGCGCCAAAGTGTTCATGGTGAGTTTTCAGCCAGCGACTGGCGATCAAAGGACTCTGCTCCATTGATTTCTACTAGTTCCCTCATATTTTGGAGCTTAATTCCTCTCCTCTGCGTGCAGGCTGACTTCGAGGACGCCCTGTCTCCGAGCTGGGAGAACCTGATGAAAGGCCAGGTGAATCTAAGGGACGCCGTCCATGGCACGATAACCTTCCATGACCAAGCCAGGAACAGGGACTACAAGCTCAACGACACGACCGCCAAGCTCTTCGTCCGGCCCAGGGGATGGCACCTGCCTGAGGCGCATGTCCTCATCGACGGCGAGCCCGCGACCGGCTGCCTTGTCGACTTTGGCCTCTACTTCTTCCACAACCACGCCAAGTTCCGCGCCACCCAGGGGGAGGGCTCCGGACCTTTCTTCTACCTCCCCAAGATGCAACACTCGAGGTAACTGCGAAGCTACTTTAGGTAGTCTTTTTTTTCTGCGGCATTTCGTCGAACAACTTCTCAGGAGGGCTTCCCTGATGAGGGATTAGGGAGGCGCGGATATGGAACAGCGTGTTCGAGAGGGCCGAGGACTTCGCGGAGATCGAGAGGGGGAGCATCCGGGCCACCGTCCTGATCGAGACGCTGCCGGCGGTGTTCCAGATGGACGAGATCCTGTACGAACTGAGGGAGCACTCCGTGGGGCTCAACTGCGGCAGGTGGGACTATATCTTCAGCTACGTCAAGACCTTCCAGGCGCACCCCGACCGCCTCCTCCCCGACCGCGTCCAGGTCGGCATGACGCAGCACTTCATGCGCAGCTACTCCGACCTCCTCATCCGGACCTGCCACCGCCGCGGCGTCCACGCCATGGGCGGCATGGTAAGTTGCCAACGCCGAGGGATCAAAATCTTCTCTTCCAACTCCTTATCGATCTCCTCGTTCTTGTGGACTTGAAGGCCGCGCAAATCCCGATCAAGGACGACCCGGCGGCGAACGAAGCGGCGCTCGAGCTGGTGCGCAAGGACAAGCTACGGGAGGTGCTCGCGGGCCACGACGGGACGTGGGCTGCTCACCCCGGTCTCATCCCAGCCATCGTGGAAGTCTTCGGCGGGAACATGGGCAGCAAGCCCAATCAGATCGAGACGGCCAAGAGGGAGGACGCGAGCGGCATCACGGAGAAAGACATGCTGGAGCGGCCGACGGGCGTGAGGACCATGGAAGGGCTCCGGCTGAACACGCGGGTGGGCATCCAGTACCTGGCGGCGTGGCTGGCGGGGACGGGTTCGGTGCCTCTGTACAACCTGATGGAGGACGCGGCGACGGCAGAGATCAGCAGGGTGCAGAACTGGCAGTGGCTGAGGCACGGGGCGACGCTGGACGGCGGCGAGGCGGCGGTGACGCCGGAGCTGTTCGGGAGGGTAGTGGAGGAGGAGATGGCGAGGATCGAGAGGGAGGTCGGGGCCGACAAGTTCGCGCGGGGGATGTACAAAGAGGCCTGCGACATTTTTAGCCGGCAGTGCACCGCTGCGGAGCTCGACGATTTCCTCACGCTCGGCGCTTATGACCGCATCGTCATCGTCGTCTCTGAATGAATAATTAATAATTTCTTTTTTCATAAGTAATAACTTCTTCTAAATAAATCTTTCTTCTTATCCTCCCTAATTTGAGTGACAAATAATATAATTTAAAATTATTTCTATCCATCTTATTATCTTGTTTATTTATTTAATTTTAATCTTATTATCAAATCGGATTATCCACTGTAGTCATAACCTAATTTAGTTTTATTTTATTCACATTTATTCTTTCAAGTTTTACTTAAATAAATTATATCACATTACTGGTACGAGGTGTTCATACCATTCTCATGTCTAAATTACATCAAATATCCTCCAACTTTAAGGTTTGCTCAGTGATACCTTTCAACATCATTTTATAACACAAATGTCTTTCATCTTTTAACGTGTTTCACCCGATGCCCTTTTTACCTGGGATAGCCAGTTTTTTGGTTTTTCGTCGATGTGGCGTCCACGTGGCCATCTCCTCTCTCCTCCACGCAAATAGTCGTCTGACGTGGCATGCTCCGACGTTACACCAATGCCCTTTAACTTTAAAGTTGGCTCAGCAACACCCTTCAACTTTACTTTATAACACAAATGCTCTTTATCTTTTAACACATTTCACCTGATGTCATATTTACCTGAGACAGACGGTTTCTTAATTTTCGTCGACATGACGTCCACGTGGCCATCTCATCTCTCCTCCACGCAAATAGTCGTCCGACGTGACATGCTCCTACGTGGCACATAAAATTACATCAAATGTCCTTCAACTTTAAAGTTTGTTCATCAAATGCACATAAAATTAAACCAATTTGGACAAAGATGACAGCCGACGAACGTGAAAGGTGAACGATGAAGAGGACGAACAGCGAAGGAGAGTGATCGACGAAAGAGTGCGAATGACGAAGGAGGTTTCACGCGAACGATGACAAATAGGAAAATAAGAAAATAATTTAACAGTGAGTGGGTTCAACTTACGATAAGTAAGATGGTTTAATATGTGGTGCCACGTTGGACGACTATTTGCATGGAGGAGAGAGGAGATGGTCACGTGGACGTCACGTCGATGAAAAATCGAAAAACCGACTGTCCCAGGTAAAGAGGACATCGGGTGAAACGTGTAAAAGATAAAGGACATTTGTGTTACAAAATAAAGTTGGAGGGTATCGCTGAGCCAACCTTAAAGTTGGAGGGCATTAGTGTAATTTTATGTGTCAAGTCGGAGCATGCCACGTCAATGACTATTTGCGTGGAGGAGAGAGGAGATGGCCACGTGGACGTCACATCGACGAAAAATTGGAAAATTGACTATCCCAAGTAAAGAGTGCATTGGGTGAAACGCGTTAAAAGATGAAGGGCATTTGTGTTACAAAGTGAAGTTGGAGGGTATCGCTAAGCAAACCTTAAAGTTGGAGGACATCGGGTGAAACGTGTAAAAGATAAAGGACATTTGTGTTACAAAGTAAAGTTGGAGGGTATCGCTGAGCCAACCTTAAAGTTGGAGGACATTAGTGTAATTTTATGTGTCAAGTCGGAGCATGCCACGTCAATGACTATTTGCGTGGAGGAGAGAGGAGATGGCCACGTGGACGTCACATCGACGAAAAATTGGAAAATCGACTATCCCAAGTAAAGAGGGCATTGGGTGAAACGCGTTAAAAAATGAAGGGCATTTGTGTTACAAAGTGAAGTTGGAGAGTATCGCTAAGCAAACCTTAAAGTTGGAGGATATTTGGTGTAATTTATCCTTATATCAACGGATGACGGTGTTTTCTTTTCTTTCCGTTGTAGTGTGTTTAATTTTCTAGTAGCTCTGAGCATTCATTTCATACCGATATATCTCTTGTATCACCATGTCAACTTAAAACGTTTCTACGATGCCCACAATGTACTTGAACTTAGTTATAGAATTTCAATATATCAAACGTGACATCTATAAGAAGTCAGTACATACATTTGCCATCTTCTATTCTTGTATTTTTTATTGGATAATTTTGGACTCATTACTTAATGAACTTAATATGTTATTTAATTATTTATGTTATGATATTAACAAGAAAAAGGAGTAGTTATAGAAATATTTCATCTCTTAAATATATATAAGGATTAATGTACCTCCAAAATACCGAAAAATATTGAGCACATCTTAATCATTGATCCATTCATGTGCAGATAAATGACATTTTAAATTGTGAGACTTAATTACTTGTGATCAGATTCATTGATAAGTGGATCAACGATTGAGACGTATTTAACATTTCTTCAAAGTGAAAGGTGATCATATACATTAATCTATCTATATATAAGTTTAATAAGTGAACTCTTTAGCTGAAACTACATGCAATACATCTATTTTAGAGGATAGATTACGCCACATACCCTCCAACTTTAGTCATTTTTTCAATGTTACTTTCTAACTTTACTTTGTAACAAGACTTTCATCAATCTTTTAATTTGTTTCACCAAATGTCATTTTCACTGATTATATGTCATTGCCCGGTTGCACTACTGACGTGACGTCGATGTGGCATCTTCTCTCACCTCCACACAAGTATTTACTGACATGCAATATTAAAAAAAATAAAACAATAAATAAATGACATGCAAGCCGAAGAGACGAGGCTGTCGCCCCTCCCTTCTCTCCAACTCTGTCATACCTCACTCTGTGACTAAGTTCTAATTTCAACTATTACCTTCCTTAATTATGTTTAGTAATTCTATAAATAAAATCAGCAAAACATTTTCCCTTATTTATCTTGTGTTATTTGTCAATGCATACAAAAGATGAATTTATATATTCATCAAAGTTTAAATAAAAGTTATAAGAGATCACATCCGCACATTATCATTATTGTTTCACAAATCATTTCACATATATCACCCATAGGATCAAGTTTTATACGACATTGCAAAAGTTTCTCACAATCTTAACTACAACACCTAAAATTATATATTACATGCACGTTTCAAAAACATAAGTGAAGGGAGAAATAAAATTGTTCCAAAGGCTCGACCTCTTCTATATGCAGCAAAACAAGCTCTAAGTCAATTCAACTCGATAAATAATGGAGGGGAGGGCCCCACCCTTCCTCTGCCGCCCTCCTTTTTTGCCCCCCCCCCCCCCCCCCAACTCTATCATACCTCACTCTGTGACTAAGTTTTAATCTCAATTATTATCTTCCTTAATTATGTTTAGCAATTCTATAAATAAAATCAGCAAAACCTCCTCCCTTATTTATCTTGTGTTATTTGTCAATACATACAAAAGATGAATTTATATATTCATCAAAGTTATAAGAGATCACATTCGCACATTATTATTATTGTTTCACAAATCATTTCACATATAACACCCCACATGATCAAATTTTATACGACCTTGCAAAAGTTTCTCACAGCTTTAACTACAACATCTAAAATTATATATTACATGCATATTTCAAAAACAAAAGTGAAAGGAGATATAAAATTGCTCCAACAGCTCGACCTCTTCTATATGCAGCAAAACAAGCTCTAAGTCAATTCAACTCGAGAACTTACGAGTATATAAAAAAATTTAAAATGGGTACTATGAGCAACCATCATTTTCTTAGTGAGTGGAACAAAAATATGACATAGGAGAACAATACGAGTGCATTTATCATTTAAATAATTATATTTATTTCATATGAGAAAATCTTTAAAGCATAACTCATATCACATAACTTTTTAAATCATATGAACTTTTACATAAATAAAAATTATTCAAAATATCATCATATTCATAGTTAAACTTCACACATATGTCATTGCACATACTCATCATGAGTCAATATGTATCCCTCCATGATCATATGTCATACAGTTAAGCATAGCTTCATAATCAAGAGTCACGGAAACGCAAAGCAAATCATGGTGTGACCCTCTATGATTGTGTGTCATACAGTTAAGTAGAGCTTCACAATCAAAAGAGTAAATCATGGGTCAATACGTATCCTTTTATGATTGTGTGTCACTCAATCATGATTCTCAGATACGCAGAGCATATCATGAGTCAATACGTGCACGTAGAGTAGCCCACAAAGGACAAAGACACCTGATATACGCCCCAAAGGCTTCATGTATATCGAATGTTGTCCCAAAGACCTTTTTCAAATTGCATGACCAATGAACATATGAAATTTAACAATATCAAAATACACATATCATAATCACATATCATTATTAAGTAAAACTTATTTTAACTACACAAGCGTTGTTCCCTGAAAATATTTTTGTGTAAAAGGTTACTCCATCTCATATAAATTTCTTGAAACATATCATAAATATATTTCATAACCCAAGATATGTTTCAATTATAATAATAATAATAATCTTTGCTTGAGATAATATCATAAATAAAATAACTAACATATAACATTTTGATATGTTGTAAATTTACCTACTCACCTTGTGCTTTATGTTATCAAAGAGGTTTACTAGATTTTTCTCTTTTCACTTGTAGCTTGTTGGTTTCCTACAAGCAATGATGCTATTTCACTTTCCAATTACTAATAAGAATAATATGCAATGCATGCTCATGATGCTTGAACACTTGTTCACCTTACATATAATCCCTTCTAATACTAATGTGTAAATCAGGTGTTTATATTCATATGCTACTTCATACTTCCAACTATTCAATCTTCCAAAACTTAACTAGGTGTTGTCTCAGAATTAACTCTCAATAAATAATTCATAATTTTTTAACCACATGAGCAAATCTTACTATTCTGGATAAATTAAAAACTAGACTTACTAAGGTTTTCAACCCTCAAATGTCATTCACTAATTCCAAATGATCAAGTCATAAAATCCAAGGTAATCTGACCTAGGGTTTGTGTTCTGACAGACTGTGTGTCACTGAAAGATTGATTAATATATTTCTTCACACTTACGTATTTACATAGATAATAAAATTTCCGAAAACTAGACTTCCCTATTATTTAGTCATAAAAATTAGAGAATTTAACTCCTTGTATAACTCTATAACAAAAATAGTCAATTAGAGTCGTATTCTGTTAATGTCCTGGAACCTGACAGAAAAATCATTATGAAATGAAAAATTCATTTCTCCACATCTACACATCCAAATTGGATGATTCCACCTCTCACCGAACAATTGCAAAGTTATCCTAATCTACAAGGATGACCTATCTCTGACTCGGGACAGAGTGAGCGACTCATGATGTTAGGTTCATAAATTTCTCTACAAAAGTCCTTTTTATATGATTCTTGTGGTTATGAAAGCTAACGTCGAGAGGATGGACTATGTAAAATTTCAGAAATTACGGATAACGAACCATGAAGTTATGAGCATATAAAATAGGGGGTCAGTTTCGGATCTAGGGATTTACCTCAAACAATCGACGTTGCCGAATTTCTTCTGGCCGTTTCTGTCGGGATTTCATCTTGCCAAAAATTCTACTATCCGAAGATAATATTGTTAAATTTATGTATTTTTCAGATTTTTAACACGTCATATGGCAATTCGAAAAATACATTACTATGCAGCTGGTGCTGCTTGAAGTTCCATTAGTTGAAATAAAGGTCCAATCATATTATTGTGTTAAGAATTAATGTTAAACCTTTAATAACCTTAGTTAATCATAGTTAAACATGTTTATTATAATATTACAAATATTAAAATTTATTCCCAATAATATTATATAATTTTTTATAATGCTTATCTATCATTTAATTATCATTATGCTTTAATTCAAAAGTTAATTACTACATACGAACATGACTATATAAACATCTAGAATAACTTAATATGCTAATTAGAAGCATGATTATGCTAAAATGATATTTGTGGAGCACGTCTGTGACATTTCTCCCCTCCTTAAAAAAAATTTCATCTCGAAATTTACATACATGTTCTGAAGAATAAGAATGAATACGTCCTTCTTATTTGATCATTCTCACTTCCAACTTTCTCTTCACTTGAGTGACTTTTTTTTCCTATAACACAAACACTAAAGGAAATTTTCATTTCCGAAGTTCATTTTCCTTGACTCTTACAATTTATACTTTATTTTCTTCTCAAGCCAAATTCTCTTATACTCGAATAGATTGAGTTGCTTTATGTGCAAAAGGTTGCTCTGCAATTTATTGATGGTGCAATCTTTAATTCTATATGAGCAGAAGGTAATTGTATGTATTATTCTTTGTTGATGTTATGCTCCCTTTAGTTTTTGCTTTAATGCATAGCCCACCAAAATACCCTCCCCCCAGTCACTTCCAACTTTCTCTTCACTCGAGTGATTTTTTTTCCTATAACACAAACACTAAAGGAAATTTTCATTTCCGAAGTTCATTTTCCTTGACTCTTATAATTTATACTTTATTTTCTTCTCAAGCCAGATTCTCTTATACTCGAATAGATTGAGTTGCTCTTTATGTGCAGAAGGTTGCTTTGCAATTTATTGATGGTGCAATCTTTAATTGTATATGAGCAGAAGGTAATTGTATGTATTATTCTTTGTTGATGTTATGCTCCTTTTGGTTTTTGCTTTAACGCATAGCACACCAAAATATCATATCTCAAAAGAGATAAGAAAAGTTGATTATTGCATTAACCTAGATGAGTTAGCCCCCTCCCGCGCCGGAGCCCCCTCCCCCCATGCGCGCTGACAGAGAAAGGTGAGGCCTCACCCTCGAGAGGGAGGTCCCCTTTCTCTCGCACGCTGACAGAGAAAGGCGGGAGGCCCTCCTCCCGCGCGCGCCGGCAGAAAAAGGGGGGCACCGGCACCGACAAGGTCGTAGAGCAGCCCCTCTTCCCTACGTTCGTCGTCAAGGAGCAAGGAAGGAGGGCGACCTCGACTGAGGTCCCCCTCCCCCTTTCCCTGTGCTCGTTTCTCCATAATGCCAAGGTTGTTGAAAGTATTGCCTAGGACGACAGCAAGATGCAATGATGAGCTAGATTTTCTATTTAGAAGATGACATGATTAGTATTCGACTGCTTTCCCCCGAAGCATCGCGTAGACCTATTATTCCCTCCGGAATTCAGCTTGATATCCCCTTCCTTACTACTATCAACTTGACTACTTGTTTTTGTTCTTCTTTCAATTTTATTCTTTTTTATGCTTTGATCATTTGGACTGAGATGGGTTATTCCACTACTGACCGGCAGGCCCGACATGCACAGGGAAAGGAGGGAGGGGCGAGGTCACCCCCTCATCATCACGTATATTTTAAATATTTTTTTTTATTTTTTTTATAATGCCATGTCGGACTACTACTTGCGTGGAGGAGGGAGAAATCATCAGTTGGATGCCACATCAGCATGACGATCGAAAAATCTCCTATCAAAGGTAAAACGAATAGTTGGTGAAACAAGTTAAAAGAGGGATGACAGTTTTATTACAAAGTGAAGTTGGAGGATAACACTGAGAGAACGTCAAAGTTGAAGGGTATTTGGTGTAATTATGTGGCCCATACTAAAATTATTAAATTGTATATTAAAACCAAATCATCTCTCTACCCATCACTCTTTTTTCTTTTTCTCTCTTTATATCTCGTCGCCCCTCAAGTATGATCTCTTCTCCCCCTCTCTCTCTCTCTTTACCTTGTCGCCCACCTCTCTCTATCCCCTCATCCCCCATCCACAAAAAGCAATGCTCAGGCAACTCGGCCCAGACGATTAAAAAACTTTGAAGTCGCACCATCATGATGTTGTGGTCCAGTAGATCCCGCCTCCATCGAGGTTGATCTTGTGGTCCGCATTGTCATCGAGTAAATTTGTAGTCATCGGTCTGGCCATCCCGGAGTGTCGTCAAGCAAATCCTACTACCATGGAGACATATCTCTTCATCCTTGCCACCCCGAGCCAGATCCCATTATCATCTAATCATTCTCATCGCCCCACAGCCGGATGTTTTATGCCCCATTATCATCATATGAGTTTTATTTTGGCTTGCGTCAATGAGTGATTTTAATATGGGCCGCACATCTAAAATAGACGAATCAAATATAAGTGTTACACAATGTTTCACGTAAGGGTATTTCACACCCATTAAACTCTCTCTCTCTCTCTATATATATATATATATATATATAATGTGTATATATTCCATCTTGTATATTATATATATCGTTTAAAATATATGAATACAATTCTAATGTCTAAGAATTATTTGAATTGGTTTTTCTTGAAATAACTTCTAATGTCTAAGAAATAGCTTTTATCCGATTAACTTCTTTTTATCAATCATGCTTACATTCACATTATCATATATTAACAAAACAATCAATAGAATGAAATCCACAAACTATTCGCTAAAACTCAACTCAAGTTGCATTAAACCCAAATCAAGAAGTTGAGAACTCGGGTCAGGCCTAAATGGACTCAGGTTGGATCCTAATTAAACTATCAACATTCACCTTGTTCGAAACTTGTGCTAGGTATGTGGCCAATGCGGGCCTTGTCATCTCGACGAAACACCAAATGTCTATAACTTCATATTCTTACTTTAATGCAAACATGAGCTGAGTCGAGTTGTATAGTATTCGAGCCAGATCGATTCCAATTTTGGATTAGATTCAAAACCAATGGGGTTTGTACAAAACCCAAGACAAGCTCTAGTCAGCATTGAGTTGAGTTCCTACATAACATGGGCTCATACATAGTAGAACTGCTTTAGTGACTTTTCTTCAACATTGATTGAAATTTTAGGTACTAAAACAATTGCTTTCGATGCATAAATCTACGAAATTTATTATTGGGTCATAAGAGAATATTAGACCATCATTAAACTTTCTTTGACTTAGTTATCTCCATTAAGAAATCACATTCAAAGGTGGATTCGAAATTCATACATATTTTTTGTCATGAAACTACCTTAAACCTCTTATTTTTTCGAACTTTTTAATGACTATGCTTTGGCTTTTATGAAACTTCTAATGTTTGAGTCTTCATAGAATAACCACGAATATATGGACCTTAATTGTACTTGCACACACTCCTCAAGGAGAGAGAAATGAGGACACAAAGAGAGAAAAAATAAATGTAGAAGAGAAGAAACACAAAAGGGAGAGACCTTTGGGTTCTATTTATAGGAATTTATACTCAAACTTTTGCTCCTAGTAGGAATTTATCAAAAGGTTTGATAACTACAAAATAAAAAATAGTATATTTCAAATCAAACTTTTCACTAGATGTGATGTACATCTAACAATGTTGATCGTTACCATCTTGAATTTTTTTTCCAAATTTCATACCATGTAGTTGTTAGCATCTATTGCATTTTTGTTGACCATGATGTTGTTCTTTCCATCTTGGGCAATGCCTAATAAAGTGTTGCACGTGTTTCCTAAAAACTCTTTGAAACTTTGTAAGAACCACATTCATGGTAAGAAATTCAAGATCTTTCATAGTCCTCCACCAATCCTTTGCATCCTTTGTAAAATGATTGGTGTCAAAAATAACACTCTTGACTTCTGCACAATCCATTCACCCAAATGATGAGTTGCGAATTCAATTTTTGAAATCATCATTTGATCAAAAAAATATTATTATATTCTTTATTTCAATTATGAAATCAGGCTAGCCTCAAGTTCGAGTGAGCATATGTAAAAAGTTTGTGACGTCTATATTTATTCCTTTTAATTTGGATGAAATAATCAATTAAATAATATACCCATTATTCATAATTGATTTCTTACTTGTCATATCTTAGTTGTCAATTAGCAATAATAAGCATCAATTTAATCATAAATAATTTGTGATATATTATCATCATAATAGTCGATTATAATAATATATCAATCACTAATTATAATACTATAATAAAAAATCATCAATATAATAATCATAATTATTAACTATAAATAAATATATAAAATATGCTTTCTATATTCAGGACTAGGTTCATGCTCTCAATTCAATCTCCAAACCTCGGATAGAAGAACCTGAGTAGTATATGAGTAGAAGCTGAACGGCACTGACTTATTTTCTTTCTCGCTATTCTCTATTAATGAAACTCGGATTGGATTTATCAAAACCGGTATGGATTGTCAATATTCATTATCATCAAACACATGTTGTCAAAACTTGAGCATCGCACATAGGAATCACGATGAGTTGTCTAAACTTGGTCCAAATCAATTTGAATTCCATTTGAATTTGATGGTACCCAGGTTGGGCAATGTTGAACCCTGGTCGGGTTTCTAATGCAAATTTATTTTACCTCCTTTTGATGTGATTAACTATTCAGTTCTACCCACAGTTCAACCATATAATAAATTCATATATATAACAAGAGTCTAGAGAGTCTGCAACAACGAAACACAATGATATTAGGATTCCCATACGTAACCATTTCTTTGTGGTATAGCTTCGAAATGCATGTGAACTATCTCTATTGTGATATGTGATGTCTGGATTTTGAGTTGGAGTAGTGGTTGTTGGTTGAGATGCCTCGAATTACATGAAAATGAGGAGAAAAACTCAATACTCTTGTGATATTATTTTATAGGTCTTTAGGTGGAGTGTGATTCTAATTGAATTTGAGTCTCCTCATTAACTCGAAACTAATCTTAATTTTGTTAACTTATAACCTCTCATAATTAACTAATTTTTAATTCAATCTTTAATTATTATATTAATCTCAATTTTCCTTAAAGTCTCCCTTTGTCAATTATTTCCAATTCATAACTTATCTCATTCAAATTATATGTTTATTTTATCCTTTTATTTATTTTTTCACCATTTTTAGAATTAATTAATTTCATCACCTAGCTTTTAATTAAATAATAAATAATATTATTTTATTGCTTCAATTATGCTTAAGTCTTAAAATTTTCAAACCTATAATAATTGGAAGTCCTTTACCACTGAACTTATCTTTGAATCTCGATTTATATTCAAATATGAAATTTCAACCTAAACATGCTTGTTATTTTCAATAGGATTTATCATTCCTTATTTTCCTTTACTTTTTTCTAAGCATACTTTTAGTCATTCTCAAATTCTACTCTTTAACCTTTTAATCCATTAGAATTCTCATTCAATTGGAAACTTGTTTTTATTGCCCTTCTTCAAAATTGCGGAGCGTCACAAAGTCAATTCATCAAATTTAAAATTCACAAATCATTCCTTAATCAACATCAAAAGTTTCATTAGTCATGCCATAACATCGTAACATATTCACAATTAATTCACTAAAGAAATTGCTATTTGCAACCACAAATTGCAACTACCAAATTGTCATTGCAATACTTCATTGATTTTGTGACCATTCGATCTTGAAAATGAATCCTATTTTTCCAAGAAAATAACTTATAATTCTTGCAACCCTTTGAGGCAACTATGTTTCATTGGTCACAAACTCACAATATTCTTAAAAAAATATTTGATAAGATTACTTTTAAAAAAAACAGCCAACTATTTCTATGGTCACAAATATTTATAATATTTTTTTTCTTTTTTTTTTCAATCAATACTAACCTCAAGCCTCAAGTTCACAATCTTGTGATATTAAAATAAATAAATAAAAGTGTTAGGTCCTTTTTGGCATAGTCATGCATAACGCTTCTTTTTATTAGATGTCTTCCCCCTTCACCAATCTCATTCCGCTTTTTTGCCCTATTTTTTCATCTGGTCTAGGTGTTTCACCCTCAAATCTACTTGGACCACCTGCGACTGAACTGTTAATCTTCACCATCCACAGATGTCGATACGCACCTTCACATTTCTTAGTCTTAGAAGATTAACACTATCTTCTTTTAGTGGACTATTCTTTTATTTGCCTCTTTGTAACCTTTTGTAGTTCTTCCAAATAAAAATGAAAGGAACAACTATGAAATAATTAGTGGATTTATAGCATTTTTTTAATGGTCATATGGAAATAAATTGGTTTAACTTTTTTTTTGTTTGCACATTTCTTGTTGGTGAACAATCTAAGCCACATTATCTAATGATATTATTTATTTTCTAGGTAGTGGTTCGTTGTTGTTTGATTCTACTATTTGTATGTTGTTATGCATGACATTTGACTATCTTTTCATATGCATGTAGACATTTGGGATCCGCACCTCTGTGATTTTTCAATGGCATGAGGTGGTATATTTGTCTCTCAATGATATCTGGCACCTTTTAATTTTTTTATGTGCCAACTATTATTCATTAGTTTAGTTGTTTTTTTAAATAGCATAAGCTTGTTCCATTTTGCATGTCTATTGAATACTTTTTGTACGGAAAGTATAAATAAAAAAAGGAAGTGGATTGATTGTATTAATAAAATTAGTTTCAAAGAAAATTGACAATTTGAATACTGAATTTGTTATTGTCCTCGCACTTTCCCTCAAAAGCATGTGTTTTTACTTGAGAAATATTACATGGGACTTAAACTTTGGTTCCCTTATTTCTATAGTATTGATACTTAATTTAACCATAACTCTTCTAGTTGTGTATGGTATATTGACTTATCTTCAATGACATATTAATCTTTTTATCATTCTATTAGAATTTTAGTTTTTCTTTGAACTCTAACTTCTTAATTCTATTTGGCAATATTAGAGCTTGTGGTATAGAGAAATGGTAAAACATGTAGGTGAAGACTTATCATGCATTCAACAATATATGAGATAATGTGCTTGTTGATATTTGAACAGTATGCATATAACTATGTGGATACATGTGTGGGTGCGCATGCGATAAAAGAAATAGCTAATATATTTTAACATACAACTAATATGTGATCTTTTTTTATATTGCACCAATCATAAATCCTTTTTGCAATGGTAATGTTTCTAATTGTCATGTTGATGTTATCATGATTCCAATTGTCACTTTTATGGTAGTTGTCCCAACAAAAAGAAATAATCAAAGTAGGCTACCTTTTACACTTTGTAAATCATTTTTTTTGTGCAAGACATTTATACATTAGAAGCTCAAGAATGAATACATCATATGGTACATGGATACCTTTTATGCATAATTTGTGAGGATTGTTAATAGACAAGTTATTGAGGGTTTTAAAAACTTTATGAATTTTTCATGGTCTAAGACCTGATTTAGGGATGTAAAAAGATCCATTGTTAATCCTAGATATCATATGTTAGATGATGTTTATTACCTTCTAGCAAGCAAAGAATTTGTTGAAAAATATTATGTTTGAACTGTCATGAAGAAGAAAATGTAAGAGTTGAACATCATTCTTCTCATTGGGGATATATAGATGGAAAATGAATCTTCTAATCCATTTTATGAAATAATTTTAGACGCGATTGGTCCAAACTTTAACACTAATGGCATCTTTAATATTAACAAAATTTGAAACTGTGTGTTGTTATTTTCCACTGAAAAATTCTGATATATTTAGTTGTTCTTACCAAAAAAAATTTGATTCTAATCAGCATTATTTGTTATAATTTTTTTATCTTTTATATCGGTTTGATTTCAAAGAAATACTCGAATGAAATCCAGCTCTTAATAGCAATGTAAGAGCAACATTGATTTGAAGACAACAATCCAACATAAAGATTTTGTAAGGAGAGTCAAATTATAGGATAAAAGACCTAAACTTTGTTCTTGAATATGTGTGGATTAGGTGGAGGTCGTTGGCATCGCTGCACACAACTCTACAAATCTTCGTGTTGGAAATGGTGGTGGGCATATAAATTTCATACCAACGGCTCCATAACTACAATGGAGAACAAAAGAAGATTAATTCATAAACTTTTTTGTTTTAGTATAATTATGTAAATTTCGGTGATTCTTTTTCATATATTATGATATGATCATATTATTTATTATAACAAAAAGTATGATATTCATAATGCAAATTGCATATAATTAGTTTTATGTGATGCAGAATAAAAACTCCTTAAAAATATTTGATGATTCATTTATATTGCTTCTTAGCCATGACATAATCTTTTACAAAATGACTTTCTTCACATACTCACTTGCTAACTTTCATCAATAATTATATGTTTTGCATAATTATGAAGTTCTTGGTTGTTAATATTGTTTGTATATACTTTTGATTGGTAGTGATGAGTTTGTTATGAAATTTTTTAAGATATTTTATGATAAATTTTTCAATAGGAGCAAGAATGTAAACAAGAGATGTTATATGAAGTGTTTTTTGCACATGCATGCCACCAATCATGATGACATTAATTTTGTTAATGACAATTCATAAATCAATGTAAGTTTATTATTTATCATGCATTATTTATAGCTTACATCAGACTATTTTATTATTAATCATGATGTGAATTATTGTAGAAGAAATATAAACAACTTGGATGAAGCCAAGGACACTATTGATCTACATCTTCCAGTCATTAACATTCATTCACATAAGAAAGTGTAGGTCATAACAATCACAACAGTTTTGGAAGTCCTTCATTTTTTATTAGTGATTATGTCTCCTTGGTTGATTTTAGAAGTCAATTGTGAAAGAAGTTATAGTTCAAATGGTACCTAATATATTGAGCAATCTTGATATTTATTCACCCATCACTCAAATGCCTCCAATAAGATAATCTTGTAATGAAAGTAATGATGTGCTAAACGCTGTTGTTGAAGAATGAGAAAATAATTTTGATGGACGTTTCAATGTGTAATCATGTTATAATATGTTTTATTTTGCCAATAAAAGAACTTGTTGGACATAAGGTCCAAAATGGGTTGGCCCAATTTCATTATTAACAATTAGAAAGCAGTTGAATGAACCACCTAATTGATGTACATGGGCACCATAAAAAGGAGTCAAATTATTGACTTCATTTTGTGTGGCATATACAAGTCCGTATTTGTTCAATGATGTGTCACTAATATCCATTGTGACCATCAAGCAGCCACTCATTGAGGATTTCGAACATCCGAGGTTTTTTTGAATAGTGGATATGTGGTCTTTTTCGTATGTTATTAAGATTTCGACGATGAGTCTAAAATAACGTATAAAAATATCCGATGATCCATTCTTCTACTATGAGGTATTTTGATAATACTTCTATTGTATTATTACCAATTCCTTCAAGTTATATGAGAATCGAAATGTTTTTCTCTTTTTTAAATTTTTGTATTGCACAATTCTTTGCGCCTTCAGTTATAAGATCATAATCGAAGAACAAAATATTTTTTGTTGTCTTTTTCATACAAAATTTGCCCTGAATTTTTATACATTTGTTTTTATTATTTTCCTAATTTTGAAGAAAAGAAAGAATGGAAACATCACTGTTAAAAAAAGGTTGCTACAGTACCAACATGGGCCCATGGCCCATTGCACGTGCAAGTGTGTTCGGGGGCCAATGGACCGCCGCTGCACTACACGTGTAAGGCGTGCACGAGTGCATGGACCACAAACCTTGGTAGTTTTGCACAAAAGCACATGCAGGCATGACCCGCTGCGTGACGCTGACGAGCACATAGCCAGTGGCCCGCTGCTTGGCACGGATGACAAAATGCACAACCATAGGCCCGTTGCACATTTTCTGGGCCGGTTGCGGCTCAGTTGAACAGTAAGTTTGTTTTTTTTTTTAAAAATCACTTTTAGAAACCAAGAAAATATAGAAAATGAGGAAAATATGTTTTTGAACTCAGAAAAATTTTAAACATTTTCCCAAAAATGTGTGATATATGTATGACATAAATGTATGTATTTTTATGTGTTATTATGACGTAACAAATATGTATGGAAAATTAGATTACTTTTAATTTATGCATATTATTGGGATAGAAAATTATGGATACTTTTTTGCAAGATCAAGAATATTTAAATATGCATTTTTTTCATAGTTATGCATATATATTTTTTGCATACTATGCCATGTCATTATGTGAAATTGATAGTAGTCAATATGTATGAAATTATCATGTCACTTAGTTAAGAAATTAATACAAAAATAATCATATTATGATTGATTATGAAACTTTGTATTTTATTTAATAATTATGTTGTAAATTGACATGGAAATATTTTTTTGAAAATGAACATGTAGAATATATTTTTTGGAAAATTGTATGGCATATAATCTATGCATATTAGTATTATTATGCATATTTATTAGTACATGAAAGTGTAATACTATTTTGTCATACATTATATATGATTATGAATTTAAAGTGAAATTCATTCATATATATAACTACATGATATTTTAAGTGTAGTATGTCACACTTAAATTAAATTTTCATATGAATTAGACATTCATGCACATAATTATGTTATATTTATTTAAAGTATATTTTAAGTGTGATACTTATGTAAATTTACATAATAATAGAAATATGCACATTATTAGATCATTATATGAATTGGACTATATAATAATAATAATTTATTTTCTTTATAAAAGAACATGTTCATATATGAAATTATGCTACATATTAGGCATAATATGTGTATTGTGAAATTATAAGTAGTTAATTCACATATTTATGTTAAATTATGCACAAAATATTTTTGACGCATTTATTCTTCATGTGAAATATGCACATTAATCATCTCAGTTTAAATTTGAATAGGAACATGTGCATATATGTTTTTTTGTTACACATGAAATATTTTGCATGATGAAAATTTATGCAATAGAATTGATTAATAATGTATGCATGATATTTTGAATTATTTCTTTATATACATAATTAGAATTATGTATCATAAATGTTGAATTTTGCACGTGATAATAATCATGTGATTATTTGTATACCCATATCATGCTTATGGTAATTATAACAACGTGACAAAAAATATTCATTTATATGAAAATGAATTGTATGATTATTTATGTGCATACAATAGATTCATATATGTAAATTATTATATGTTTATTTTGAATGCATATATGTTTGTGAATTATGAATGTGGCGTGTTTTATAAAATTCAAATTTGAAATAATTATGCAACATAGGTTGTCCAAATAAAAATAAGACATCTACATTATATGATAGTCATGGTAGCAATTTTTTGTTGAATAGTGTGTGATATGTTCATGTCTAGGCTAGTACGGTAAAGAAATTGTAAGTAAAATTTTTAATATCATTTTTTTCTATAGACTTATATGGTGTATTGTTAATGCAGTCTTCAAAAATTACTATATTCACATGACGCGATGATTTTTTTTCAATTATTCCGGTGTCGAGGTGAAGAGGTGATGCTTTTCTAATTGGCACTTTGCAAATGCAAGGAAGAACTCCCATCAGAAAGCGTCGATTGTCCTGACCAAATTTTTGAAAATGATACGTCAATTACGTAGTATATCTTTTAGATGATTTTGGATATTCATTTTTCAAAATTATTAGAATAGTACGGTGCAACATATTATTTTTAATGAATGTTAACTTTTTTTGGATAGAGAGGATGAGCGGGAGCATAAAGACCATCTCGACGTCACTGCTTTAAAAATATCGACAAAAAAGTCGTGCAGAAAACTAACTCATTTTTCTTATGTATTTTAACCATAGATAATGACAAACAAATTAAGAGTTTTTTGCAATATTACAAGTCAAAACGAACAAATCAAAAGTTGACATGACAAAATATGATCTCTATAGAAAATTGCCATTACATGATTCTCACGATGATGCAGTCGTAAAAAAGAAGATGGTTCTTACATAAGTTTTATTCATACCAGTTATGTTCTACATTTGTGTTGATGACAAACTTGATGGTTGAGCTAGGAAATTTTGGTCATGCCTTTTAGGATGATCATATAGTAGTGATCCTAATTTACTCACTTTTAGTGAATAGCTTGCATATATGTTTGATATTTAGTGAAAACATCAAGTCTTTTGACAAGGTAATTCTTTATTTGAATAATGATGTGTCATCTTCAATTGTGACATTTGTTGTCTATGTTAAAATAAGGATACTACTGCAAATCTTAAGAAAAGATCATGATCCTAAAGGAAAAATGTATAAATATTAAGAATGGCTCACACTACTCATGTCGACGAGAGAAGTGTATTGGTAAAGTTAATGAAAACAAAATCAGATGTTACACACATGGCAAATATGATCTTTTCATTCGTAATTGTGTTGAGTCAATATATATATATATATATATGATCGTATGTTAGTTTTATTATGATAATGTTGTTTAGTTATTCAAACTTGTCCTTTGTAAATTGTAGATTCAAGAGCAACTTATCGTAAAGTTAAAGAATGATGAATTCTTTAAATGACTTAGCCATTGAAGTGAGAGTTAAAAGATTATGACTTGAAATTTTTATTTTTGCAATAGAAGGATCTTTTATCTTCATTGCGTTACTGTACCACTATTTTAAAGTGGAATGTGTATAGTATCCGCATTTTATGTTTGGGCAAACATAGCTATGTATTCATTTTTGTCATTAAATTTCATATTTAATGAAGTTTCTTTATGATAATTTTTTTAAAATGATTTTCTCTCTCTTAATTACTATAAGTTTTTAAGTTAGTTAATTATTTTATATGTGAGTATGCCAAAATTCTTGGCTAATCAATTTGTAACATTTTGCGATAATGTAAATTTGAAATAATTAGAGATCTTGCTAAATTTATTTTTCCTATTTTATAATAATGTCTAATTGATAAGGATATAAGAAAATCATTTATGAATAGAAAATGTGCAATAATCTATTTTTACTTTATTGAATGCCTAAGAATATGATTTCTTTCATCACATTTTGGCATTATTAACTCATATATATGATTTATCTAAGTTAGTAACAATTATCTTATGCAAGTTCATGAACTTAGATGGAGACTCAATTATGATCACAAAATTAATTCCTTATTGACTAAGTTGATATTTTGAAATGGTTGACTTGTTCAAATAGTCTAGTGATGAAATTATAAGACTAACTATATTTCACAATAAATTGTATTGCGAATGCAATGAAACCAAAATCTACTTTATATTTTTTTTCTAAGTAGAGGAGCAAATATTTTTCTAATTTTGTATTTGGAATGGGGTTATTTCCTTAAACTTTCACTAAACTATCATGATATTTCACATCTAATCCTAAAATATAAACTTACCCTACAATATCTCTAAACTTTAGAGCATTTTCTACTTTAGTCCTTTCATTTGATTCTATTAACTTTTCTACTATTTTTATTTTTTTCCATTTATGAAAATACTAAAATTTCCTTCTACATAATCTTCTTTCTTTTAATGTTAAAAAATAATAGAAAAAACTAAAAAATATAAAAACTTTTTTCAATTTATTATTATATATTAATTCTCTCCCTTTGGTGAAATTTTTTATATTTTTTTAATTATTATATTTTTATCATTAAAAGCGAGAAGAGTTCCTTGAAGGGAATTTTAGTCTTTTCACAAATGAGAAAAAAATAATAGAAAAGTACAAAATTAGATGGAAGGACTAAAGTGAAAAATGTGATAAAGTTTATGGATATTGTAAGGTAAGTTCATACTTTAGGGTTAGATGCGAAAAATCATGATAATTTAGAAAATATTCCTTTGGAATGTTGTTTTACTTGGTGTTACCCACAACTTCAAAATCAGTAGAGTTAACAAGTGGAAATATAACATTCATACATATTTTTTTAGGATAAATGAGATTAAGTAATATCTTCACTTAAGAAGTTAAAAAATTAGAGTTAACAATGCATACGAATTGATTTGTATATATGCAGATTTATTTGTGGGTAGTCCATATTCTATTCTCACGCCTCAATTGGAGTGGAAGCATATGAATAGTATTTCACGTTTTCACTTGGTGCTACTCACAACTCATGATTAATGTTTATTTATTGAAACATATGAATAGTGTTTCATGTTGCCAATATCGACTATATGAAATGATGATCTTAAGACAAATGAATTAATGTAAAGAGTTTAGGTTTAAAGAAGAAAATTAAGTCAGTGAATTGCTAAATCATCTGACTTGTCGAAGGCAATAAAATAACATAAGTATTCAAAAAAAAGTTGATGCAGATGATAAGATATTTAAAAGAGATGAAAATAAATAGTCACAAAAGGAGTGTTGACTATATAAAAATTATTATAATTTTCTTTTATCCATCAAAAGTATAATATTGATTCACATATGTATTAAATGAAAATTACATAAAACTTTTGAATGCTCTAATATAAAAGTATTAAGTTTGTGATGGTTCATTTATGAATTCAATATTCAGTTGAACAATGGAATATCATTATGTGCATATCCATTTGTTATGGATAAAAATGGCATCATGACATTACATGTGAATCAATATTATGGATAGGTAGAAGTAATAAGGGAGTCTTCCATTAATAAAGAATTTAAGGTCTTTATATAGAAATGATATGGGTGAGACAACTATTCCACCGAGCATGAAATTTTAAATAAGAATCATTCCAATAAATTTATTACTTTATAGCAAGAGTCATTTGTCATAAAGACAAATTGAATGTTCTACGGAGAACTATAAATCCAATGGTCCCTTATTATAAGATATAACTTAAATCTCGTGATATTTTTAAGACTCTACAAGTAACAAAAGGAAACATCCTTTTGTAAGCATGATCAATAATCATATACACAATAAGTTTAGCATTCTAGTGTTTATTTTTGTGTCATTGATCAAATAAAAGGTTTACATATTAATACAAGGTGCCTATGTTGAGTGGCAATAAAAAGAATAATAAGACACCTTATGGGCATCATTGACTCTCATTTTGCGATATGATGGGGAATAAATTATAGACTAGCTTAATAAATAAACGCTTGTTAGGATGAAGATATTAATAAGTAAAAGTGTATCTTCAGTTATGTCTTCATGTTATAGAATGGCATTCATTGAAAGATTAATTAAAACAAAACTATATAAAGTTGTCAACTATGAAATTGAGTTAGTGTATACTTCGCAAATGAAGGCCTTTAGTTAAGTAAATTATTTTACTCTTGTATTGGCAATGGTCAAGTATGTCCTTTATTATAATAAGTATGTCACTATTGATTGATTAAAGGATGAACAATTATAAGGGAAAACATATTAGTGTCTAGTATGACTTGATAATGTGAAGATAATATTGATGAATACATATGTAATTATGTAAGTACAAGATACTTATTAAGCCATGATGGATTGATGCATTTACATGTGCAAGGCTTATGCAATGATGTATTTTAAATTTTCTTGCGATGAATAAAATTATGTTACTTTATTATGGAGTAGTTAGTAATTTTGATAATGCATGTAGAGTATGTCGACCAGACACAAAATTATTAATCACACAGCTAATCGCCTCTGACACTTAGCATATAGTCAGAGAAGATAAAATAATTTAGATCTAGATATGTGGTCTAATATCATATATGTTCGGAAGGATAACATGAGAAACCTGATATGAGAGGTGAGACCTAGTGATACTAATTTTTTGGTGACTAGTAGGAGGACTCAAGTTAGGCATCATGGGTAGATGCCTGTACTTCAGTCTTTGTGGTATTATGAGTTTATAACATACGTTCTTGCAGTGGAAGTCTCAACCATAGTACTTGATTATATACCTAGTATGCTAAGTTAATTCTATGACTTGATGAATAACTTACTTATAATATTCGTCAGAATGTGAGTTTATAAGGACCGAATAACTTTTAAGATTATCCTTAGACTTTTGACTAATAATACTATTTTAGAGAGGTACTCAAAGCCTAAAAGTGTATGTGATCCATCAAGCTAAGAATGCAGCTAATTAGAACTGAGAAGTATGATGGAGAGAGAGAAATAATATTTATTAGTGTTGCATGATATTTGTAATGCAATTGGTCAAACACATAAGCATACAAATACGAAGAAATCAAAATCATACATGATAAGATGTGTCGTCTGAAGTATGCAAGCAATGTGTTTCTAGGGCAAAATGAGTAATATGGATATTTGAGAGACTATATAGTATTGATAAATCATAGTATTGGTTCACATAATAATTGAGCAGCTATGCAGCGTTGATAATTTATAGCACGAGCTCATACGTTGATTGAGCAGTTATACGATAATAACTTTTGACTTTCAAATTAATCGAGCAACTATGTATCCCTAACTGCGCATGAAGTTAGAAACACACAGCGCTCAAAATGGGCTGGCCCAGTTTCATGATTAATAATTAGAAAAACTACACATGAAACAATTGAATGAACTTCCTAATTGTTGTACATTGGGCACTATAAAATGGAGCCAAATAGTGATTTCATTTTGCGTGCATATACAAGTTCGTATTTTGTGTGCAATTCTGGGGGAGCACTCGTTGAGGATTTCAAACATCCGAGGTTCTTGGATTGTGGATATATGGTTATTTTTCGTACGTGAATGGATCCCGACGACGAGTCCGAAACAACATACAAAAATCTTCGGCAATTCATTCTTCCACTACGAGATATTTCGATAATACTTCTATTTAATTATTACTAATTGTTTCATAACTTTATATTACGGTTGAGCTATGTATTAGGACACGATAATTTGAATATTTATGACTTTGAAATGGATGTTATGAATTTAGTTCTATCTTTGTATGACTTAAATATTGTTTTTTAATTTAGTTATATATTGTTGAACCATAGTGAATGTTATTGTATATTTGCTAAATTTAATTTTTTGACATAATAATTATCACATCATATGTAGAATGAATATGTTAGGAAAATAACATTCTAAAATTGTGTCCACTTCTTGCTACCATATAATATACTTTTGATATTTAATGGTGAAAAAAATTTGTGACTAAAACATTTATTGCAACCAAAAAATATGACCACAAATTTACAACCACATATGCGACCTTGCCATCAATTGTGATAGCAAATATTAAGTTGGGACGAAAAAAATATTTGCAACCAAATTATTGGTCGCAAGTTGATTATTATTTGTAATCATGCAGGTTCACTCAATAAACAAACCTCCTTGTTTACAATTACAAAGGCTTAATATATAGAAGAATAAGAGATGATTTAGAGAATGAAAGAATAATTCAACCATGGATGGAATTTGAACTTGATTCCTCTTAATCAATGGATTAAGAATTGTGCCACTAAATCTAAATTACTGTAAGGTTATTTTTTAAATTTTTTTCTAAACTATTATGATTTTCCACATCTAACTTCAAAGTATGAACTTACTTTACGATATCCTTAAATTTTATTGCATTTTTTTACTTTAGTCCTTCCATTTAATTCTATTATTTTAATTTTTTTCCCATTTAAATGCAAGAAAACTGCCTTTTATCGACGGTCCTAACCGTCGGTAAAATGGCCAGATCCGTCGAAAATCACGATTTTCGACGGTTCTTTCGACGGACAATGATCGTGCGAAAAAGGGGCGTCGCAAATATTTTGCGACGGTTTCTTGTGAACCGTCGGTATTACAGACGGTCTAGCTGACGGGCGTGACAGTCGAAGTTAAATATCGACGGGGCGAACCGTCGATATTATCGACGGTTAGGACCGCCGATATATATCGACAGTTTGAACCGATAATAGTATTGGCGGTTCGAGCCGTCGATATTTATCGGCGGCTTAAATCGTCGATAATATCGGCGGTTCGTGCCGTCGATATCTATCGGCGGCTTGAACTGTGGATACTAACCGTCGATATATATCGGCGGCTTGAACAGTCGATAGTATCGACGGTTCAAACCGTCGACAATCTTGTATCGACGATTTTACTTGTGGGCTACGACCGTCGATAATTGTGTACCGACAAATTTGTACAAAGTTATTCTACAAACTCTTCTCTATTTTAATGTTAAAAAATAAAAAAAAGTAAAAAAATATAATAAAAAAATCAATTTATTATTATATATTAATGCCCTTTTTGGGACAAAAGTTTCTATATTTTTTTATATTATTTTTTAACATTAAAAAAGAGAAGAAGTTAATAGAAAAACAAAATAGAGATTAAAGAATATTTTAATCTTTTTATAAATGAGAAAAAGTGAAATGAACAAAAAAGTTAATCATACAGAAGATGAAAAATACTATAAAGTTTAAATATATCGCAAGATAAATTCATACTTCGAAATTTTAAAGACATAACAATAAAACAAAATTTTAAATTACTGTTCCTTTCCCGCAACTATCTTCTAACCCGCTATTCCTACGGCTTCAGGTCAATCCAACAACTCTTCCAACATTTTTTTGAGAAGTGGTCGGTGATGTCTTCGTCCAATTCCACAAACTTGACCTTTTGCATCTTGTTCGATGCACAGCAATAAGACACAATCTCCAAGTCGTAATCGTTGGGCCGGTCCTGAGGTCGTCTTCATGAACATGACGCTTGACGAGTCGCAGAACAGCAGCGTCTTCCGTCCCACGCCCTCCTCCAACTTTATCAACCTGTCTTCTGATTCGTCGAGCTGGTTGATCTCCACAAGTCCACCGCCGGCGTCGACGACGACCAGCGTAATCTTACCGTCCATCTCTACCAGATTGTAAATGCAGCGATCGTCTGGCATGCGCCACATCGACCTTGGATCGGCCGCCTGGCGGCGGATCAGGCCTCCAGGCTGCCGGATCCGGCCTCCAACGGCTGCCGGGCGTTCGGATTTGGCCGTCTGACGGCGGATCCGGCCTCCAGCGGTCGGATCGGTCACCGGGCGTTCGGATTCGGCCACCTGGCGGTGGATCCGGCCCCAGCGGCCGGATCGACCAGCTTGCGGTCGGAGCTGGCCGCAGCCCGATCCGACCGCTAATTTTTTTTATATTTAAAAAATTATTTGCGACGGTTGCGACCGTCAAAAGATCGACGGTTGCGACGTCCGTCCAAAATTTCGACAGTTGTGACCGTCGAAAAGTTGCGACGGCTCGAACCGCCGGCCTTTTCCGGCGGTTGCAACCGTCAGAAATTTCGACGGTTCGGACCGCCGGCCTTTTCCGGCGGTTGCAACCGTCGAAAATTTCGACGGTTCGAACCGTCGGGAACTGTTCCGACGATCAAAACCATCGATATTTTCGACGAATCTTTTTCAACCGTCGTAAATCCGTTTGCGACGAGCGTTTTTCCGACGGATCGATTCCGACTAAAAAACTGTCGGTAATTGCGTTACCGACGATTTTCGAGCTGATTACGATAATCAGCGTTTTTCTAATAGTGGACATAGTAAACTCCGACGGACCCCCGGATGTCCAGGACGTAGACCCGATCCTTAAAGAGGAGGGGTTTTGAAGTCCCAGCATAAAACATTGCCCCTCCGTGTGTTGCGACGACGGACGTCCAGTCTTCGTCTCCCGGCTTGCAGAACTTAAAGTGCGTAGGACCGCAACCAGAATACGAGAACGAGCAGAGGACAATGCAGTGCGGCGAAGTTGGCGGCGACGAGAAGCCGAACGCCCTGAAAGTTGCTGAGTTTATCTTGGGGAGCCCAATGGTCATCCCCGTGAGAGGGTTTAACAGCAGGACCTCGATCGGTTGGTCAACGTCCATGGTAGTAGAGGCGGCGAGCAGCAACCAGCCGTGGTCCGAGCACTCGATCCACAGGTTTCCCGGTAGGGTGTTCGGCCGCGGCGTGTCGACGACGATGTGTTCGTCGCGGAGGAGATCCGTCAGGAGAAACTTCTTGTTGTCTTTGGACAGTCTAAGAAAGCATGGGTTGCCGTACGCGTCGCGTCGTCGTTCCGGCGTCCGCGCCATGCACGCTACCGATGATCTCCAATGTTTGCACACCCGAGATGCTTGGATGCGGTCGTCGATGTCCATCATGCCTGCGGCAGTATCCAGAACGAGGTCTTGTATGTCCGACCAAGGCCTGTCTTCTTCATCTAATTCTTCTTCGTCCTTCGTTCTCATCATGTCCTCCTCCTGCTGCTGATGCTGCTGCGGTGACTTGCTGCTGCTGCTGCGACTTGCCGCCGGAAATTGATCACGTACGTTAACGAGATCGTCGACGTTCATGATCTCCTGCTGCAGCATGTTCCGCTTGCTTGAAGGCTCGACAGCCCGGTAATTCCTTGATTCAGTCTCGGGCTTCCGTCGAGCCACTGGCGACCGATCGATCCAGAATCCAGGTGCAGAGTGCAGAAAGAAACCTGAACGGCGTGCCCGTGTGCTGGACGAGGACCGGAACTTTTGAGGGACGAGCTATATGAATTTTTTGTTTTCTGATCTCTCTTCTCTTCTCGTCGTGTGTGTTGCGACTTATTTTTAACTAATAAATCAACTATGAACTACGTACTACTCCTGGTTGGAAAAGGACTTTATACCCTAATATGTATATATGAACTTACCTAAAGATATAGTATACGGACAAGGGTGAAAAAAATCAAGAGTTCCAATATGATTTATATAGTGATTTTTAACAGATTGAAATTCACTTTTAAAATTAATATCCATCGAAAATCATAGGAAACAAGGAGTCCGTCTTTTATTTATAATTTTCATGTTTATATAATGATTTATAAGTTATCAATTTTGTAAAATAGATATAATAATTTTTTCTGTATAAATTTCATATTTTTTATCACATTATGAAACACTAATTTAAGAATTATCTGGATGTTTTTTTTGGACAAAAAATCTGAGTCAATGCAAACTACTTTCATATCGCTAGTGAGAGGGATTTTGTATTTATCATTTTCCAAACATATATCATAATCAAACTTTAGAAGAAGAAGAAGTTATAATTGCAACACTTCAAAATTGTTCAAAACTAATTCATTCTAAAAAATCGTGATTAAAAAAATATGAAAATAAATTACTTATTAGAAATAACCAAAATTTGAAAGTAATGAATAATAGATAGAAATAAAAAAAATTAACATAAGTATTAATTGAAATAGGAATTAAGATTTAGATTAAGATTAGATATTCAAATTTGAATGTAAAACTTTAGAATATAAAGGTCTTTAAAATTTAAATATTTAAAATATAAAATATTATTATTTAATTTTGAAAATCAAATATAAGAATAATAATTATTTTTTTATTTTCATAATTATAGGAAAAATAAAAGTTAAAATATATGATAAAAAGGATAATTAGAAGAGAATTAGGCATGAAGATTGAAGTAAAATAAAATTAGGACACCTAATGAAACTTAAATGAGAACTTTTTAAGTTAAAATCATTTTATAATAAAATAATAATAAATTATTTTTTCTAACTTACTTTTCTTTGTATACATACATATTAAAATAGATGTGTTGATCATTTTTTAAAAGCTTAAATTGTCAGGAAGAGTAATTTTAAATATGAGTAGAGATCAATTTTTTATCTAGCTCAACTCATCACGAGTAAGAAATTTTTTTGAATATGAATAGATATTGTACTAATTTATAATAGATGTGATGACCATTTTTTTAGAAGCTTAAATAAATAAATAAAAATTATTAATTTGCAATTGTAACATCCAATATATTTTTTAAGATAGATAGATAGAGAGAGAGAAAGAGAGAGAGAGAAGGTAGCTTATAGTCGTCCAAAGCCCACATGCCCAAATAGGAAGTAGCACAACCTAAGGGTGCGTTTGGTTGGCTGATTAGTTTTTTTCATTCCAAGGAATATGATAATTTGGAATCACATTTCAGGATATAAAACATAACTACGTTTGGTTTTGAGTTCGGAATCTATAGCAGGCAAAGAAGTATTGGGATGTGAGATTAGGTTTGAATCCACTCTTCTAGCAAGCCCTAAATCGTATCTCTTTCCCCTCCTCTCTCTCTCTCTCCTTCCTCTTTCCACCCTAGCTGCAACTTGTTCTTCTTGCCTTAGCTTTCCTCGTCTTTTTTGTCCGGTAGACAAATGGAGAAAGAGTAGGGGTTGGGAATGAGATAGCTAATATGGGGCTTTAGCTTTGGATAAGATGGAGTAGGTAAGATGGCTTTGCTTTTATGGTGTGTTTGGTACGTTCTTTGTTTAGATGCATTCCTAAGAATCTATGAAGGCATATTAGATGTCAGTGTTTGGAAGTGTGTTATATCGGAATGCATTAAGTAATATTAAATTTTGGAGACAATCAGATTACTGCAAAATGAGCCAATTTCATTCCTTCGAAAATGGGGAGAATGATGTGTGATGTTTTGATTAAGTAAACCAAGTCTTCTTCATGTTAAGATTAGGGAATTTTCATGTTCTCCTTAAAATGCTTCATGATTATATTAGAGTTACTATTTCATTGATAATCATGATTAGAACAATATAGCTTCTTGTCATTTGGGTTTATTTCTTGTAGTAGTCAATGTTTATTGGGCAATATTATGATTTCTTGACATGAAGCTCGCATTTTATCTTTCGATAAATGTCCATTGTTCCATTGTGATGCTAATCTTAGGTAGAGTAGTGTGAATGTATTATCCATTTGATGATTAATGCCCAAGTTTTGTAGCTCCCATGTATGGGTGTAAATGGGGAGAAAACTCGAATGGCGAGTTCTCCTGGGCATGGTTGTGATGGAGGAAGCATGGCTGCGACCATTAGTGGGGTCATGCCCAACCAACACCTTGGATGTGAAGGGGCTCACCACCGACACTGTCGTGACATCCCATGGCATGATCATGACCTATATACTCAAGCGGCTATTACCACGAAGGAATAGTCATGTCCAAGAAAGAAGCCAAGGAGCCACGACCTATGTTGGCCCAAGTATGGACGTGCAATGGCCTTACGATTTGGGCACGACTGTGACTAAGGCTAGCAAGATCGTGACACTTAGTGAGGTCATGCTTGTGACCCGCAGGATGACTAGCACTACAAGAGATTTTCCGACGGGCATAATTCCTTCGTAATTTACGACGAATTTTGCAACGGATAACTATCAGTCAGAATTTTCGACAGTAGTGGTCGTTGAAAATTAAAATAACAAAATATAAAATTTATTATATTATTATTTTATTTTTTTGATAGTTTGGACCATCGGAAGTTTCGACAAATAGGAATTTGTCAAAATAAAATAATAATTAAATATTATGTAATATATAATATCATATAATATATAATATCATATAATATATAATAATTAAATATTATTTTATTATTTTAATTACCAACTGACCCGACCATCGAAACTTCCGACGTTCAAAATCATCAGAAATTAAAATAATAATTAAATATTATATAATATATAATACATCTATTATTTTATTATTTTAATTACCGACTGTCCCGACCGTCAAAAGTTTCGACGGACAGGACCGTCAGTAATTCTAATTTGCTTCCCGCCTACCCTTTCCGCCAATTTTTCTCTCACATCCCTATATATTTTTCCCTCTCTGTCTCCAACTTGCTCGATCTCCCTCTCCGGCTCACTCGGTCTCCATCTCCGTCTCTGTCTTCCTATCCGGCTCGGTCTTCCTCTTTGCTCCATCTCTAGCTCTGGTTCTGCCTATCTCCTCAGCTCCCTCTCCGGTAGCATCTCCCTCTCTCTCGATCTCCCTCTCCGGATCGGCCGCCAGGCGGCCTGATCTGGCCACCAAGCGGCTTGATCTGGCCGCAGGCGGTCGGATCGGCCGATAGGTGACCCGATTGGCCGCCCGCGGCACGATCTGCCCATGGGCAGCGGGCAAATTTTTTTTATATTTTAAAAAATCTTTCGACGGTTGTGGCCGTTGCGACCGTTATGACCGTTGAAACTTTACGACGGTTATGGCAGTCGAAAGTTTCGACTGGTATAGTCATCGAAATTTTTTGACGATTATGACCGTCAAAACTTTCGATGCGTATAGCTGTCAAAATTTTTCGACGGTTACGACCGTCGGATCTTCCAACAGATTTTTTCGACCCGTCAAAAAATCATTTGCGACACCCTCTTTTCCGATGGATCTTTTTTGTCGAAAAACCCGTCAAAAACTTTCATTTTCGATGGATTCTTTCGATTTTCTGATGGACGAGTCCGTAAAAAAATACCCATTTTCTTGTAGTGTAGCCGGTCGACCAATGATTCGACCGACACAATCTGGACATTAGAGCCGATTGAGAGGTCAGTCGTAATCGGTCAATTGATCACTCGACCAACATAGCCGCAACATTTAGCCGGCTAAGGTTACGACCGTTCCATGGGATTGGCATAGTCATGACCAACCCAGACCAAAAAATGAACGTTCTGGAATGACCGTAAAAGGAAGGCCTCACGACCTTTCGAAATGGGGAACGAAGGTGACACTAGCTAGCATGAGTGCTAAGTTCCTCGAAAACGAAGATTAAGTTTCCAATGGGAGAAAGAGATCCTGACCTAGTTAATCAAGATCGATGAGTCAACATGAACTTTTCAATTACCAAGATAAGAAACTATCTAATTCAAGATAGAAGATTGAAATATGATATGGTCACCTAAGTTGACTAAGATGACATGACTTGGAACATAAAGATGAAGATGATGATGTATGCACCAAAATGAATGCAAATGTAAGTTTCATTGCCATATAATGTTATAAAAGAAGACGTTAATGTTTAGCAAGATGAGTTTATGATATGCCTTAGCATAATGTTACATGATGAACGTATTTTTCCATGATGATTATTCACATGCATGAGCCTCAACCTACTCTAATAGGAGAAATCCTTTGTACCCCATGAATTCGTGTAGATATAGATGAGACTTGGGCTCAATGGTGGTGGCCTCATGACAATGATGATTGCACAAATATTGGTTGGGCCCATAACCCAGGTTATCTTATATAATCTTTTATTATGATGTTGAACTTGAGTCAAGTATGTATTTATGGGCCTTGAGTTGTAAACTTTGATACAAATTCCTTACGTTATTGTCTCATTGATCCTTAAGTTGTGTCTATAATGTTAGAGCTTATGTGGCCCATGGGCTAGTGTTGTTATCTTGAATTTATATGTTTATATCCATTGTGTTTTATGTTAATTGTTTCTATATTAATATACTTTCACAGTGATGTCAAATGTAATTAAGTTATTGAAGAACGATGTAAATGTAGCACCATCTAGACTTCAACCTCTAAATTGAGGCTAAATATTGGGGGCATTATAACATATATTAGAGACATAGTTTTGACTCATATGTATTAGGTCTTAGAAAGTGTAAGTCATAAGTTGATTAAAATATTTATGTGTAAAGTCAACGTGTAATCGTCATGAGAAATCATTGAGTCTAAGGTACATGTTTTCTTATGTTAGCTAATGCGAATTTTATTTTTATGTTAGTTTAAAATTGGAAATAGATGCCTCCAAGACGTGCAATTACCGATGAGGAGGGTGAAAAGAATGCCTTTCTTTATGGTTTAATTCGAGCGACATAGAATGCTCAAAAGAACAATGACTCGGATTATTCTATTTAAACATCCGGAGAAAGTCGAGGCTTGGATTGAGGAGATAAGGGACATCCTAAGGGTTATGGAGTGCCCCGTGTATTGCATTGTGATGTATGCCATCCATTGCCTTGGGTTTGAGCCAAGATTTGGTGGAAGTCTGTGTTGAAGACCAATTTTGAGCATTAGGAAGAAGTGGCATGGGAGAGCTTTGTAGAAACATTTGAAACTCGCGTCTACTTGGACCATGTCAAAGATGAAAAGAGGGATGGATTTCTCAATCTCCACCAAGGCAACATGACCGTTGATCAATACATGAACATATACCTTAAGTTGAAGAAGTACAGAGAATTCAACGAAAATGTGCTCAAGAGGGCCAAGAGATTCATTAAAGGCTTGAATCCCAAGCTGATGTCTAAGGTCATAAGTGGTCATTGCACCACCGTGAAAGATGCAGTGGGAATTGTCGTTAAACATGAAAGAGACTATAATGAAAAGATACGCTCCAAGGGCAAGGCACCTAAGAAGAGTGAAGAATAAGTTAAAGGAAAGGGTCCAAAGAATTCATCCTATCACTCTACAAAGAAGATAGATCAAGCTAAATGCACTCATTGCGGGAAGTTTCACCTCGGAGAATGTCGTTTCAAGGTGGGTGCCTGCTTGCAATGTGGCAAAATCGAACACTATATAAGAAATTGCCCAAAAAAGTGTGGAGACTATCATGACCAAGAGAAAGGAAAGCAAATTTTACACCTTACAAAGAGCCTCGGCAAGGGTGTTTTTCATGCAAGTTGATAAAGCACTCTAATCACATAATGTAATCCAAGATAATATCCTTGTCGTCGGACATTGTGCAAATATTTTTTTTTGACTCAAGTGCAACACACTCTTTTCATTTAACATGCTTTTGTTAGGATGATAGAAGTTGAGCCTCAAGTTACAAATTATCAACTAGAAGTAGTCACCCCAACCGAAAATAATAAGCATTAGCAGATATGTTCCTAATGTATCTATAGAAGTAGATAAGAAGAATTTTTCTATTGATTTCATTTTACTTCCCATGGTAGATTATGATGTAATCTTAGAAATGAATTATTTATCATATAATTATGCTCGTATGTATTGTGAAGAAAAGAAAATTTTTATAAGTGATCATTATGAAACATCCACGATGATTCGAGGAATTCTTTTTAAGTAAGTCAATATATTAATCTCAACAATTAAGACAAGTAAGATGATCAAGAAATGAGCTACATGATTTTTGGAAAGTGTCCTCAAGACAAATTCACAATAAGGCACTTGAGTTCTTGGATGTGGTAAGAGAATATCCTAATGTCTTTTCAAAATATTTGATGAGATTGCCATTCAAAGAAATTAAGTTCAATATTGAACTAGTACCTAGCACCGCACCAATTTTAAAGTCTTCCTACGGAATGGCCCGACGAAAATGTATGAATTAAAGATTCAATTGCAAGAGCTATTGAACAAGAGCTTTATCAGGTGTTTCACCTTAGGGCGCACTGGTGCTCTTTGTTAAGAAAAAAAGATGACTTCTTAAAATTGTGCATCAATTATCGAATGCTCAATAAAGTGACGGTGAAAAACAAGTGAGACTATCGAGCTCAACTAATCTGGGTCAACTTCTGATGTTAAAATTGACTCACTATCAAGCTCAACTAATCTGATTAAGTTCACTTTCAAGTGAGACTCTCAATAAAAATATTTTACATTGAAAGGACTCGAACTCAAAATAATTGTTTACCATTTCACCCCAATTATTCTTGATTTACCGATTTTATTTTTGAAATAATCATTTAATCAAAAAAAAATTATTGTGCTCTTTATTTCAATTCTACTCGAGTGAGTTTATAAAAGAAACTTTATAAAAATATCATATATTTAAAGTTCCCCCACTTCCCCCTAACGAAGGACCAAAACATAAACAAAACACAGTTGTTTGTGGGACCTCCTGCATCCATTTTTAGCTATACAAAATCCAAGACATTACATCACATTTATTTATTTATTTTAGTTGCGCCGCAGTACACGTCAACGATTCCAAGTCTCATGATAAATTTTCTAAACTAAAATTTTAATTCTTTTATGCATAATAAAAGTTTCATTAAGAGTAATGAGACGAACATAATTTCAAATTAGGAAAATACAAAGAGAACTAAAACGAAATGAATAGAATTAATTATGTTATTTTATTGTTTAGTTCGACGTCCATGACCATTTTCCCAAAATTAATTTTACGTAATTATTATTTTTTATTTTAACTGGTGTAATCATTTTATTTTTCCTTTGCATTTAAAATGAAGAAGAAAGAAGAATATTAAACTAAATAATTATGATTATATATTTTAACTACTATAATTGATTAGTGAGATTATATTTTGACTTGTTCCTATAATTCTAATCAGAGAACAAAAATAATTATCTATAAAGAATTCTGAAATTAATTTTGATGATGTGTCATAACCCTACTAAACATATAAAATAAGATCTAACCTTTTTTATATAGAACAAAAATAAAATTTTGACTCATTTATTTTTTGGCTGGTACTTGGAGAAGACTAGTGAACTCTTAATAAACTCACAAATTAACGCCCATTAAGGTCACTTTCCCTTCTTTATCCAAATCAAGAGTAAATAATTGGAAAATAAAGAAAAGAGGAGAGAGAGTTTTTTTGTTGAGAGAGAGAGAGAGAACAACTTGACGTGGTGTCTGTGAGCAGTAGCTGTGAGGACTGAGGACAACGAAAAGATTGTTCAGAAAAGAAGAGGAAGAAGAAAAAGAGGGAGAAGAGAATTAAACGAAGCGAGTGGGGTAAATTTCTAAGAAGAAAGCGAAACCCTCACGGGAGATCGCTTGCCTTCTCCGATCCTTTTTGTCGACCCAGTGAGCCTCTCCGAATTCATCGGCGACCTCCCACTTCGGCGCCAAGTTCGCTTTTCTTTTTTCCCTTCGTTTACTTCTCCTTGTTAACTTGTGAGCGGGATCTGCTTGATTTCGGCGGCAATCGGACCAATGCTGCGGTTTGGCGGTTCTTGATCGAGGAAGGGAGGCGCCTCTTGCGGCCCTCGCCGCGGGCGGGGGAGAAACCCTAAGCGGGATCGGTGGCGATCGCGGCCGATCGGTGGTTCGAGAGGTGAGGTTCTATGGGTGTTATTGGGATTTTTTTTCTTTGAATTGGGTTGTTTTGCAGCGCAATTTGATGCAAAGTTGCCGACTTTTTCCGTTTTCCGTTCACCCTGGTTCTGCGGGCAGTTGAAAAGTATAGTTTTTTTTCCTTCGTATTAACGTGGTTTTGCTGTCAGTTATGCCTTATATATCGCAATTGTACAACTTTCATGTTTAGTGTTACTTTTCCATTGCCTACCTATTTTGTAGATTAAGGAGAGCGTGAAAAAAGGAATCTTTTTTTAAAAGTAGAATTAGCAATTTTGAACGCATACGTTACGTAGTCAACTGTTTGAGTTGATCATTGCAGAAACCGAGAATGGAAAGCTAGTCAATCACTTCGCTGGGAAGCTGATGGGGAGATGGAATTTCCTTGCAGTTCTGTAGGCAATTGATTTATTTCCCAAGTTCCTGTTGGTAGATTGTGGAATCAGAAGTTAGAGCATACCTTGTAGTCTTGTACTGCGTAAGAAAATGCATGTGCTGGGTAATTCAGGAACATGGGTGCTGCCAATACACGGAGAAACTGAAATTACTATCTGTCCGAGGAGGATTATGTAGCTAAAAGATGCCTCCTTCACCACATTCAAGGCGCTCCTCCCCCGGGAGGGAGCTCAGAATGGAAACTTCACACAGGAGGGGGCGTAGTTTTGAGGGCAGGTTGCCACTCAAAGCCAAAGATGATGATCTTGTCCTGTTCAATGAGATGCAGAATCACGAGAGAGAAAACTTCTTGCTACATCCTTCTGAAGACTTTGATGACTCAATATGTAGCTCTCTTGAACTCTCCTTTCCGTTTTATTTTATTGTCTTTGTTTTTCATCTTTGCATCACATGCATTTCAACAATTGTTATTTGCCAACTGTTTTCCATCAATGTTAACAGCAAAGCTGAAATACTTTCCTGACTTCAAGCTTGGAGTAACAATTCCTCCTCGAGGGGAAAGCAGTGACATGCTGAATGTGGATGCTGAGAAGAATGACTATGACTGGTAAGATACAATAGAGGGACAACAGTATCTATGCTTGTGCATGCACAGTTATTATGTTTTTTTTAGAACAATGCATAGTTATTATGTAGTCTTCATCTGGTGTTACTATAGTATGAAAAATTCATCAAAACATATCCCAGACTAAATTCGTATTACCATAGTATGTTATCTTCTCTGTGTCTTTCTACATAATGAGGATACAGTTAGCTTATAATTATGATGAATCAGGCTTTTGACTCCCCCTGATACTCCCCTTTTTCCATCACTGGATGATGAGCCTCAACCACTCAACATGTCAAGAGGAAGGACAAGAACTCAACCTATTTCAATTTCAAAACCATCTACGGTGAGCAGCTAAGATCAAACGTTTTTTTCTTGTTGTTAGTTTATAAGAATTGTATTTGAAAATCTTGGCGAATGGTGATCATAGATTGATAGGGCTCCACGGCCGAATAGAAGCAGTGCCAGTCCTCAGCGCCTGAGCCCATCTCCGAGGTCTAGTTATAATGCTATTCAATCAAGAGCTAGGCCATCTTCAGCTCCTCGCTGTAGTCCACCTCCTGTAAGACCAACAACTCCGCTGAGAAGGCCTTCCAGGTCATCAACTCCTACTTTGCGAAGGATGAGCACTGGTTCCACTGGTCCATTGTCATCTAACATAAGGGGAACCTCCCCAGTAAAGTCAACTCGTGGTAATTCTGCTTCACCAAAATTGCGGGGCTGGCAAACGAGCCTTCCAGGTTTCTCTACAGATGTACCTCCAAATCTTCGAACTTCTTTACCAGATCGGTCATCATCAAGAGTACGTGGTTTATCTCCAGTATCTGGAAATGGAAGGGAATTATCGTCAAAAGTCAGAAGGCAATCAGTGTCACCATCTGCCACACGAAGAACCAACTTGTTGCATAGTGGTGGAAAAGATGTTGTCGCCTCCTCTTATAGTAAGGCATCAATAACGTCTTCTGGTGATGATGATGCAGAGTCAGTGCACTCTGTGGCCATAAGTGTATCTGATAGCTCTGTGGTACGAAAACATGGATCATTTGGGAATAGAACTATTGCAGCCTCCAAGAAGCCCTCCACCACACAATATGCAGGGTCGGCTCCAAAAAGATCCTTTGATTCTGCTTCACGACAGGTGGTAGGATCTCTAATCAAACTGATATTTGCTGACTGTCACATATGTTGCTAGTTATGGTTCTTAACAAATTTGGATGGTTGCAAATTACAACCCTCCCATACCCTTATAAATTGCTTGTGTTGTGACCTAAATGTTCAATTAGAGAGTATGTCATAAGAAACTTCACGTAAGGAGTAAGCTTGACATCTCATTGAATGGCACCTGAATGATATATAACAATTCATTTATTCTAGTTTTGACAAGGTTATTCTGTTGTTGGTTTGTAAGGCATTAACTGATAAAACTATTCTGCTTTAACTGCTATAGTTTTTGCAACATGCTTAATTAGACCTGGTTAAATACAACAACAACAACAAAGCCTTATCCTACTAGGTGGGGTTGGCTACATGGATCTTCGTTGATCCATGTTCATGAGATTCGACAGGGTTTTACGCTGGCTGTCGGGGCCTAACACAACCCTCCTCCTTTATCCGGGCTTGGGACCAGCTATAAAACATAGGCGGAGTTAATTAGACCTGGTTAAATGAATCAAATTTTTAGAGCATGAATAAATGATTGTTTTCTTTAATCCACAGATGGCATAATTAATAACTTGTGTAGCCTAGGCTCTTATTGAGTTATGAAGTTGAAAAATGTTGAAAATATAAATGGCTATATGACTATGAAAATGGAAATAAATTATATATCATTAGTAGTAAAAGTGCAATAATCTTAAACGCAGCTAGTAATAATAATTTGTCTGTTCGAGATGACAAATCTTCATTATAAAATATAACATATGAATGGATCAAACTCCAATTATAAGATAAACAAAATTTTCAAAGGCTCAAAATAAAGTTAGAACGCATCAAAATATTTATGACATGAAGGGTTAGTTATCTATAATTTGAATTCATGACATTAAGGGTTAGTTTATTTACAATTATAATAAACTTAATAAAGGAGAACATTGACTAATAGAACATGTAAGTTGTAACTGCTACCACTCATTATTTTCTTAATCAGCCCACTATCTTTTAATTAATACAAAGTGATATCTTATCAGAATTCCATTCCCTTTCGGTAGTTACTAATTTGTTTCAGGTACAAGCTCTTGATATACCTGGTAGAAATAGCTTGATCTTTGAATCCTTTCTGCTAATGTAGCAACTCAATCTGATTGTTGTTAGTGTAACAAATTTTCTAGTTTTGTTCTCTCTCCTTCTCTCTCAAAAAGATCTTTGTATATCCAATTGTGTTTGATTACAAGTTCTTACTACTGTCTCTGATTCCTCTCTTTCTACCATTAACTGCTCTCTCTTTTCTTGTGCTTTCTGTATCAAGGTTATCAAGCTTGAGAGTTTACGTAAACTCATTTATACCTAATAAACTAGTACTATTAATGCGTTATTGGAGATTTGTGGAGTCGGAGTATGGGATGGTAGCATAGAGGGTGTGAGTGGATTGCAATCATGAATATAGAAAAAATGGGGGAATATATGGAAAGATGCATCTATTTGTTTGGATACAAATTTAAAGAATAATTCAGACATAAAAGTTTCTTTTCCCATTGTAGTTATATTAACTATTGTATATGGATTATAGGCATAAGGGCAAAACTGGAAAACACCAAACTGCTTCTAGTTCCACCAATTTTGTTGTATTAATTTCAAGTGGTCCAAACCTCACAAGCTTCCTCCCCTTAACCCCTTTCTAAAGTTCCCACCATAACACTCCAAGCCATTTGCAACCTCTCAGTTCAAACAACCCCTCGTAGATTTAGTCATAAAATAACTAATATGCCCTCAGCATAAGTTGATATTCTTTTCAAGATGATATCTATATTAAGATCCACAGGTATAAAGAACATTTCCATAAGAAAAAGGTATAAAACACAAAATATAAACTCATGAATCATAATCAAATTTAGATTTTAAAAGTAAGAGAAACTGAACATCCAAAATCCATATGTTTTTTTTATATATCAATTTCAAACTAAATTCCCAATAGTCCTCAATCATATATTAGATTATCATTACAGCATTTTATGTTACTATAACTTTTACTCAAGTACTATGATCCACAGAAAAAAAGTAACAGCGAAACAAAGAAACAACAAGAGAGAAATAATTAGAAAAGGGAATAAGAATATACCAGAAAACGAAAACGACTTAAACACAGTCAACAAAAAAATGGAACAACAACAACAACAACAAAGCCTTATCCCACTAGGTGGGGTCGGCAACAAAAAAAAATCAGAAAAAGGGAAAAAAACTCAAAGATATCCTGTAGCACCAAAACAGCCAAATGTCATAGACACTGACAGAGATTTATATCTTTGCTTCTTACCTAATTGATTATCAAAATGTTGTGAGATTACCTGATAAATTTACTATTATGTTCTTTTGAGTCGAAAAACTTTAATGATGTACCAAAGTAGTTCATGGGTTCAAGTGACTTTAACTTGAGTCTGTACCTATTAAACCTTTTTACATGGATATATTCGTAAGTGTATTTCCTAAAAGAAAATCCAATACCCATGGTTTGTACTGCTCTGTGTTGCAACCATATGACAGTGCTACTCTTGTAAGGACATATTATAGTGTTTCCTAAACCTAGAAAGATGTCATAATGAAGAAAAATAAATTTTATTTATTACTTATTTTACTTCAATGGAATGCCTTTCTTATGCTATCCTGTCTCATCTGGGACCAACTGAAAATAAGCTAATAAAGAAAAGATTTTTAATGCTCAAAAGTCACAAGATTTATCTTTAGATTTTCTAAGGATTTCAAACTCCCATGCTTTTTTGGTTACCCAGCTTCAGATAAGTGGTTCAAGAACTTTCAGATTTAACTATCGTGCGTACAAATAAATAATTTCATAGATTTGACCAACAAGAGTCTCATCCTAAAGTGTCAACAATTTGTGTCATTCTTAACGTATCTAATTAGCACGGATCTGGCTTAGTTACTGATAAAATAATAAATTATCCAGTTATTGAAAGTTTTTTTGAAAGATTGGTGGCGTAACTTGTAATCCCTTTTTGTTTGTATCATTCGGACTGTAGGGATTTCTTAAAAGATCCCAATGCTGTTTCTAAATTGCTAAAGTAGAATTCTGATAAACCTTTATTGTTCAATAGTTTAACATCAGGCCAAAGAGAACGACATTATATGTCAATCCAAGAGAAAGTTATGTACTGCAAATAAATATGGAGACTTCAGGACATGATTGAGACAATAAGGTCATGGTCTTCATGGGAAACTCTTTCTGCTTCCTTAACTATACTGTCATCCATGGTTGACTAGTCCCCATCCAGTCATCCATTTATCCTTAGAAAAAAAAATCTAGTCATCCAATTACGTATAAAGCTATACATGTCATCGTTGACTCAATATTCTGCCGTACCTTACCCTAGGTTCCAAAGACCAGATAGCTTTATCATGTCATCCCTCCACAACAGAAAGAGGACAAAACCCTTTGAATCTGTCAACTAATAGATATACATTCGGTATCTCTTGAAGTTTGAGAGAGGATCCTCTCGAAAAAGAGAACAACCTATAACTATGAGAAGGGTCCTTAATTTGCTGGTAGAATTTAACCTAATGTTGACTGAAAAGCTGAAATGCAGAGGGTGGTGATATCTTCTACAGTAGCCTTGATATTTCTTGTTGTGAAAAGTTGCACTCTGATCCTGTCATAATTCAAAGTTGCGATGCCAACTCAAATGGACAGTGTATTTCATAATTATTTATTATTCAAGTCAAACTTTTTTTTGGGAACTTTTTTTCTATTTAAACCAAAGTTGTCGCTCATCAATTCTGCATGGGCACTCTAAATTCTTTTGCATTAGTTAACTTGTCATGTGTTTATATCTATTGCTGAAAAGGGAAGTGTGGATGGTTTATAACATTTTATTGATGTTCCTTTCAAAAAAACATTTTATTGATGTTATGTGATATACAGCCAAACGTATTAGGCAATCAGTAACCTTTTAGTTTTGACATGTAATTCTTCATGTGTGAGGATTTGACTGAATGATTTGATGTACGGACCTTTATTTGTTTGGTGCACTACTTTTTTTTTTGTTAAAATAAGAGGTTTACTAGTTATCTATTAGCAATAGCATGATCGAGTTGCTTTTCTCTGGTTTCTGATTAATGTATGAATGCTGCATGCTTCATGAAGTAACTAATAGACTACTACTTTTAGAAATATTTTCTCGAGAATGACAGTTTGCTTTCTTGTTTTTTAGGATCAGCGCAAAACTCCATCAAATATGTTTAGACCACTCCTGTCAAGTGTTCCTGCCACTACATTTTATGTTGGGAGAGCAAATAGCACACACCGGCCTTTGTTCTCTAGGAACTCTTCTCTCACTACTAGCAGTAATGCGAGTTCTGAGCTTGGCGTCAGCCTTGCCCCTGAGGATAGTGACCATGAACAGAGTGAGCTAACTAGTAAATGGGAAAACCAAAAGGGTCCTGAAATCCATGATGAAATATTTGTGTTTGATAAATTGGATGGAATAAGTGAAGATTCTGGACATGATACACATGCTGATAATACCAATAGTGGTACTACAATCACAAATGTCAATTTCGAGTTAGATTATTCCAAAGAAACCACTGGCAATACAGCCAACAATGAGTTATCGTTTTTAGATGATGCTGAAAATCCGGACGCCAGCCGTAAGAAACTGATAGGTACCTGCTCAATTTGTGGAAAAGATTTCCTCATAGATGTTAATGTGGAAGGGGATATGTGTCAAGACTGCACTGCGGTGGAGGGACTCTTAGCTTCAGGACAACTTGGGAAGAGCCCAGATGTAACTCGGGCAATTGATGCAGTGGATCATAGCATGATGCACATAGAAAAGGAAACAGCTCAACCGCAGGAAAATAATCACCAAGTTGTGCATATTCACCACGAAATAATCTGTGACCAGGAGGCTAAGTTCTGTCCAGAGGTTCAGTTTCCGCAGGCAGTTGCTAGCACTCAAGAGCCATACAATTATGAAACTGATGCCCTTGATATAGCGGGTGATGATGGTCACGATATTCAACGGTTGCAACCAACTGCCAGCACAGGTCTCAGTGTCAACAATCTTGAAGGAGCAGGTATAACAGTGCTTCTAAGATCGAGCAGTGGCAACTTCCCTGTTGTGCAAGGGAGAGCTGTCTCTGCTTCAAATATACTTTGTTCAGAACCTTCTTATGCAAGAGATAATATGAGTTCCTGTTCAGAGCCTTCTTATGTGAGAGATAATGCGAGTTCTATGAAGTGCAGCTTCGGTAGGGAAAGTTCTTCAGCCTCCTCTTCTATAGATCTTGGACCATCAAAGCAGACATATGGTTCCATCTTACGTCAGTTAAACAACAAGAAATCTGAAATCGAAAATGTTAGGGAAAACTCGTCAAAATCTATTGACATGGGATCATCATTGCACAAAGATGGTGCCCCCTTGTTTCAGTCCAGATCCAAAAAGGTTGAGGTGGACACTTTGAGGGAAGGTTCACCAACATTTTCCGTTGACCTTGGATCATCAAGACAAGTGGACAATCCACAGTTAGGTACTAAAAGGGTTGAGAAAGAGGAGGGTGTGGGAATAGGTTCAAGTACGCATTCTCACAGCACTCATGATGTAACTAAAGCGGAAGAAGATTCTACCAGTACCTGTAGGTCCATGGATAATGATGCCATACGAAGAGGATTGTCAGACAGTGAAAACCATGCTTATTCATGTGAGGAAACACATTTGAGCACTTCAGTAGTGGCTTGTGTTGATAAAGCTGGTATTGTCGAAGATTTCCATAGCTTATCTGCTGCACGACCATTGAGTCCTACAAGTAGTGAATGCCCTGATATTTCAGGAGAAGTCAATCAAAATGATGGCGATCAGGCTTTGTGTGGAACAACTAATGAAAATTTCTACATTAGCGAAGGAAACATTCCTGATATTCAAGAGCGAACAGGAACTTTGAATTTCACTTTAACAGAGGATAACAATATGCTAAGTGATGTTGAATATCGGGATGATAGCTCTGATTTCACCAGAAATTGTTCTTCACTTGTAGATTTGGAACAGCAAAATCATCACAAAAACCTTGAAGGTGTGAGTAATGAGTGTATAGCCGAGGAAACTACCCTTAACAGGAATGTCTCTGTTGAAGCAATGCCATCAGATAAACATGCATCAACTTCTGTGACATCAAGTACTCCATTGCAACCTCCTGATGGTACGCAGCTTAACTTGATGAATTTTTGGTGCCTGATACACTTATCCAAATATTTGGTTCTTTTTATACCTTACATTTAGCTTTTCCAACCAGATCTTATTTAGCTGGAGACTTTAAACGGATTATTAGAATAATCAATAATCTTGGTCACATGAATTTCAATCTCATTATAGGGGTTTGGACCTTTCTTTTTCTTTTCAGAAGTTTTATCAACTTCTGAACACAAACTATCTATGATAACTTTTCCATTTTATGTTTACTTGTATGTTATATCACTAATTAGTTGCGAAGAAATTCTGTCCACAATCCCACTTTTTTTCCGAAGGGGCACAATACCACATGTTTATGACTGGATTTTGTTCTTATACACAACACTAGTAATTCAATATGTCTCTATTTCATGTGTACGACAGTTTTCTTGACAGGTAAATGTTCAATTTGATGTCTTAGGTCATTTAAAATCTAACATTAATTTGCCATTACATAACGTGTGTGCCTAATTTGAGATCTGCAGAATTCTTAGTTACACATTGTATACATTTTCATCTCATCCTAGTAATGAAGGGAATTCTAGTGGATCATCAGCTAGACGGACTACTTGCCTTGTGACGTTCTTGCATTCAAAATAAGTTGATATATCCCTAGAGGGGCAAATGGATATCCCTGTTTTTGTTCATTTTATCGTGTGAATTGGCATAATCCAAATGTTGTGATTTCCAAGCCAACTATAGCCTCAGGTTATATTAGCAAGGAATCCTGATCTTTTTTAAAAGGATCGAGATGAAATTCACACGTGTATTATGTTACACATTGCATTTCAAAGGAAAATGTCACATACTTCCTATTATACATTCTCTAGGGGCGAACGTGTTTATAAGTAATTAAGAATTCATGAGATGATAGCAAGATTGCTTTCTTCTAGATAGTTTTTTAGGCATTTGAATTTGAATCATACATAAGTTGGACTTATGTTCTCTAGATTTATTCATTTATGCGTTAGAGAAATCAGCAAGAAATTGGCTGAAATTACCAAAAATACCATATTTATAAAGAGAATTAGAAGTGTGTAATGTGATAACTGTAGAAAACATTGTTCGTATTGATACTTCTGCTTATCAAATATTCAGGGTCGATGAGAAAATTGTTTAACACTTCCCAAGTGATGTGATGTATCAGCACAAAATTCCTTGAATTGTAAGCTAAGGACGATGACTAATTTGTTCTTGTGGAGTTTATATTCCTGTTATCACTCTCTTGACTTTAGACTAAATTTTTCACTATATATCCGGTGTCAAATTGCCCACTGCTTATCTGATCTTTATGAAAATAGTCCATGAATTCCATGTATTGACATTTTTACTTTGACAGACGATCCTGTTGTAATGCTTGAAGCAACAAACAAGCCAACACAAAAAAAATTTACACTAGAAGAAGCAACCGACGCTGTGCTTTTTTGTAGTTCTATTGTCCATGACATAGCCTATAAAGCTGCAACAATTGGGATGCAAAAGGAGTTGGCACTCAGTGAACCCCTTCGACCAGCCATAACAATTTTGGGAAATTCTGTTTCTCATCAGATGGATTTACATAAAGGATTAAACAAGCGTGTCCGCAGTGCTCGGAAGGTTAAAAGGAAGAGTCCTGAAAGGGACTCTAAGGTGCCTTCTGCAGGGACAGGACTTGATGTCAAAACTGGGGAATTTGAACCCTCCAGTACTGAGATTTCACGCACAGTTGATAGCATGAAGCCTCCAAAGCTGGAATCAAGATGTAATTGTACAGTGATGTAGGGATCTTCTAGTTCAAACAAGCGGCGCGCCCTGCGTAGAGATTTGCATCAATGATGATTCCTTGAAGGCTTATGCTGCTGCGACGCCACCGTTTTCTTGTTAAGTCTTGTGCTATCTGATGATGCTGCTGATTTGTTTTTTTTTTCCCCTCGAGGTATTAATTTGTATATCTTATTGTTCATATTTTACTTCATTATGATTTCGGGTTGATCAGTAACATCTCAAAGTATGTGTCATATGTGGTGAATTGCCTGCAGTAGGAACACAGAGTGCTTAATTCTATTCAGAGGGATGAATACTATTACAGAGTAGATAGAGGGTAATGATGGAAGGAAGGAAACAATTCAAGTAACAAAAGAGAATAATACCAACAGCTGTGATATTTTTGACCCAACCAGTGCAGCACTTTTCCTCTCAAACCTAACTTTTGATGTGAACTATTTCTTCCCTCCTTTTCTATGCAAAAATTCTCTCAAGGAGAATAAAATCGTGCTGCTGTGAGAGTGGCGAAAGAAAATGCATGGATTAATTAATTAATTAATTAATTATCTGGTCATGTGATCTTTAATCGTCTTGTCTTGGCCAATGTGGAGCTTCCAGGTGCCCCTGCCCCCCTCCCCCCCCGCAAATTACGCCATCAATTCTCGCCCATTATAAAAGCTACGTTTCTTCCTTTTTCCATTTTTAAATTATTGTATATTTAAAAAGTAAATTTGCAAGATCGAAACTTTATCGTCATCTCATGTTGGATACTTTTAGCTTCCACTTACATCAATTTATTATAGGAAAGCAAGTAATATTTTTAAAAAATTGTATTCTCTCTTGTTTGGTAAGTGATAAAGAGACTTTTCAAAGGTGACGCATGATTCAGATTTTGGAACCATATGACTGATTGGTTCAAATATTGTATTAGGCCAGGAAAGGTAGAACGAACATAAATGTGCAAGTGACATTTCCAATTTACAATCAAGTGATAAAGAGACTCTTCTTTAATGATTTCTTAGTTTAATATTTGTTCTACCATCTTTTCGATTAATCATCATATGATTTATATATGATTCATAATGAATGATAGATTGATTAACGAGTTATTTTCATAAACCTCCTTTAAACTATTATAATTTTTCACATCTAACCTCAAATTACGAATTTATCTTTTTACATTCCTAAACTATCATAATTTTTTCAATTTGATCCTTTCGTCGACTTCTGTCAATTTTTTTGTTATCTTTGATTTTTTTCCATTTATAAAAAGTAAAAAATACTCTTCAAAATTGCAGAGGTCGAAACGAAAATATAAAGTCGAAGGGAGGAGTATTTTCGATTTTTCATAAATAAAAAAAATAAAGATAACGAAAAAGTTGCAGGAAGAATCAAATTGAAAAAAATATGATAATTTAGGAATGCAAAAAAAATAAGTTCGAAATTTAAAGTGAGACATGACAAATACTAATAGTTTAGGAGTAGTTTATAAAAATAACTTTTTATTAATTGAATAATACGACTCAGAAGATTATTACACATTTTTTTAAAAAAAGTAATGTATTTGTATAGAAAGCTTAGAAAAAAACACAACCGCCTTGGAACACGTCATGTTTAGTATGAGAATAATACTAAAAACAAAATTTTGTTCCCACGATAGCAACCAAATATTATGAGAATTAAGGTTTTTTAATCAAATATTATCATTACTTTATGTTCCTTACAAGAAAAAAAAATAATAACACAATTTTTTATAAGACAAGAATAATTTATTCATTTATTATATTTATAATGTAGAAATATTAAAATTATCTAACCAAACACCTGTTAACATCACCATCATGTCCCCTTCTGTTGGGCCCTTCGGACACTTCATCCAATGAAAGCCCAGCTAAACACTAGTGGGACCCAAAGATCGAGACCCATCATCACTCGCCTTCTGTTCTGACCAAATTACCCTCCCACGTCCTCAATTTTAATGTGTCTACAATAATGAAGGCAACAAATTATTATAATAAAGAGAGTTCTAAATTTTTTTTATTATCACGTCCAAACAGAATTTAAAAGTTTACCTTCTAAATTATATGGATATTCCCACCAAATTATAGAGATTCCAAATATTTATTCGGATCAATATGTCATTTTTCTTTCTATCTAAAAATATTACTCAATATTTAAATTTCATATTTTAGATAAAAATGGTTATGCTAATCGTTCAAGAGATAACGCTATCAAAAGGTCATTCATTAAAAATATTTAATTAATAGAATCATCATAAATTTAATGATAATAGATGAATGTGCTATTCCTTAAAAAGATAGCACAATTCATTAAATTCGTTTTTCTGAGATTTTGCTTTATTTAGTTTAATTAAAATATTTTTTGTTTCTATTAACAAATAGTATTCTTACAAAATAAATTAAAATTATTAAGAAAATAATAAAAAAATCGTTATTGTCTCATAATAATTCTTATACATTTCAAATACATTTTATGTTTTTAAATTAATTAAACCATTTTATTTATGAAATATTTTATTAAACCAACTGATAAAGTCATTATTTATTATTTCATTCATATCTGCTATTTGTTAAAATTGTATAAACAAGTCTACATTTTTTTGTTCAATTTGAGATTTAACCTAAATTTTTTATTTTTTAGTAAAAATTTAGAACTTTTAAATTGATTATAATTAGCTTAAAATTTTTGAAGCTAAGTCCTAAACAAAATAAAAATAAAAAGCAAGACTTATTTATACAATTGATTCTTTATCATTGAATAAAAATATTATTCGCTCCGAGTGGGTCAAATCAAGTCGCGATGGTTCCAAAACAACCGGACCCACACAGAAAATTATGCGACCATATGGTGCATGATAACAGACACGGAAACAAATTCGAACATTTTCTCATACTTTTATGCACAAAGAACGTTTTAATGTTGTGATTTGCTTTTTATTAAATTATATTATATACAAAAATAAAAATACTTTTTTTTAAAAACAAAAGATGGACAAGTTTTTTTTTCCATTTTTTTTTTTTTGAAATAAAAGCGGGCCGGCTCCCAATTCTACCACCCACGCGACCGACCGACCGCATTGGGGAACGTGGCGACCCGGCGACGTCACCGAAGCAAGCAGCACACACACTTCCCAGTTCCCCCCTCCGTCTCCCAGACATATCCACGTCGCCTTCTAATCCCTCCACGTGTCCCGCCATATCTTTCTCTCTCTCTCTCCTCCCCCCCCCCCACACCCAAACCCACTTAGTTAATAGTAAGGCAGGCGCCCACCTCGTCCTTATCCCCCTCCCATTCGCCCACGTGTCCTCCCTCTCGATGCATCCATCCCCGTTCGGAAACCACCAAAAACTCCACCCACCCGCCTCAGTCGATCCCTCGTGGGTATTCCCCTGGGCTGTCTTCAACGGGAACAGTAGGCGCTTACAAAAGCGAAGGACGCGTTGCGGGGCCCCCTGGTGGCGGAGAGCCCCACGCGTCCCGTCCTTGGCATCAAAGCGATCCGCTGGACACTACGCGCGCTCCCATTGGCTACGTACCGCCAGTCCCCTCACTTCTTTCTCTCTCCTCAGACCCCTATCAAACGTCGCGTTCACGTGGCGCGGCGCCCATCGCCCGCCGCGTGTCCCTCCGCTCCCAATCTCGCCGTCGCACGCCATGTACGGCACGTGCTCGCCTTCATGCTCCCCCCGCTATATATGAGACCGCTATAATTTCTTTAGAATGCAAAAGAATTAATCCTGGGAAAAAATTTAAGGGGGAAACAAAATAGCAGCGGTGGTGATGGAGAGAGCGGGTGGTTGCTGCATCGCCATGAGTGGCGCCGGAGGTGGTGATCATCCTGCCCAGGTGGTTTGGCGGATGGGTCGGATCATGCTCCGGTACCGCCCGATCGCGCCGAAGCCGGTGACCTCCCGGGCTTCTCCGGCGACCGGAGACCCATCGGAGATGGCGCCCGGTCGGAGGTCGAAGAGGAGGGGCGCCGGTGGAGGGGGGAGAGGGAGGAAGGCGAAGAAGGTGGAGGACCAGAAGGTGACGACGACAGAGCCGCAAGAGAAGAGAGAGGATCAGGTGGTGAAGTTCCCTGCTTCGTCGTCCTCGACGGTCTCCTTGTCTTCATCGACGGGATCCGCGGCGTCTCCCCGACCGTCGTCTGCCGTCCCAACGGCTGCCACGCTGCTCCCGCTGATGCCGGAGGTTCCGGAGGAGAAGCCGGTTAGCGAGCTTCACGAGGAGCCGCCGACGCAGAAGGCGATGGATCATCATCACGTTCAGTCTCCTGAACCTTGGTTCCGCAAGGGGGATGGCGCGGCGGGAGCGATCGCGCGGCCGCGGCCGGTGCGGCCGGCGGGGTCGTGGGTGACGCTGGAGTGCCTGACAGACACGTGGCGCGACGGGGAAGTCGTGCCACCTAACGACGAGGCGCTGCGGCGGGTGCTGGAGGCGGACGCGTGCCCGGTGTTCATAACCGACCAACGGGACCGGGTGACGTGGGTGAGCGAGGCGTACCGCCGTATGGTCACGGGCCATCCGGCGTTCTCGTCGCCGCAGGAGGTCGCCGGCGACGAGGACGAGGAGGAGCAGGTGACGGTGGGTCTGGTGACGCGGGGGCTTGTCCCGGCGGTCGGCTCGTGTCGGGCTTTCACGTGCCGGGTGCGGGTGAGGTACGCGAGCCGGCGGAGGGGGAAGGGCTCGCTAGCGGCGCCGTGCGACGTCTGGAGGTTGGCCGACCGCGGGTGCGCCTGGCGGCTGGACGTCAAGGCGGCCTTGAGCCTTGGCATATGACGACGGGCTGTTGGTGAAGATACTAACTCCACTGCCGCGAGATCTCGAACTGTACATAGCACTATGTATCGCCGGATCAACTCGGCGGCCAAAGGTTGCCGCCGGCCAGTAGTTTCAGTAAAGCTCAAAGGTTTCAGAAGAAAATGGCGGAGTGCAAAACGTGTACCACTTTTAACTGTTACAATGGGAGGACTTTGTAGTATGTTAAGATGTGCATTCTTCGTGCATTGCATGGAGTATGTAGCCTCATAGATGCTGCCGAGTGTTAGATCAAATCATATGATTTCGTGATGAGCGTTCGGCATAAAAAAAAAAAAGATGAGATATCGGAAGTTTGATATGTAGTGCGGGTTTTAAATGTTGGATTCTGGGATTAGAAATGTTATCCGAGCATGTCACTGTTGCAAAGTCTTTTTATTTTTTGGGGGAAAAAAATTTGGTGTCGTTTGCATGATAATAGAGGAATGTTGATGTACTTTCTATGTTCCGTTGTATGCTTCTTATTTTTCAGGAAAAAAAGGTGATATCCTGCTAGAAGTTGGAACCAAACGGAGAATAGTGAGCTGATTTGGTGCAGCTCAATGCTTTCTCGTATTTATTTCTTGGTTTGGTGATCAGCTCTGAACTTTGGGAGTTGCTCTCAAATGTGCTTCACTGCCATTGCATTAGGTGACACTAAAAAGAACAAAAAAATGTGTTAAAGAAACTGCATTTTAAAGTATATAATTTGTTTTCTAAAAAAAGTAAAGGAATTCAAGTGACATTTAGAGTTATTTCCTAACTTTTCGTATCTAAACCGTATGCAATTAACTTTTCTCTTATTTCTATATTTTTTTGTCAACTATCTTTCCACAATTTTTTCTTTATTTTAATGTTAAAAATAATAAAAAAGTAAAAATATATTTTTTTGTTAAAAAAATAATAAAAAGTAAAAATATATTTTTTTGTTAAAAAATAATAAAAAGTAAAAAAAATTAAAATAATTATTATACATTAATGCCTTTGGACGAAAGTTTTTATATTTTATAAATTTTTTATTATTTTTTAAGATTAAAATAGAGAACAGTTTGTGGAAGAATATTTTAATCTTTTCACAAATGAAAAAAAAATTTATGTGTCATGAAAGTCTTTTGACACAAGAAATAAAAAAATCATAATAATTTTAAAAATAACTTTAAAGTTTTTAAAAATTAAATAACTTATACCAATATCAGTGTTCACCGAATCTTTCTAATTTCCATAACCTTCTATATAATAATTTTTCTATGGTATAATATTTTATATACTGTGTGAAATGTTTGAATTTCTATGTAATATTAATTAATTATTTTATTACACCATTTTAAATTTATATCCTTGTTAAATAGAAATGGAAATATATCCTTGTCACGAGGACTTGTCAAATTTGTCCTATCTATATGCATAATAATTTTCAACGTCTTTTGGCAAAGCTATGCAGACAAAAGATCCAAAGCTAACGTGTTACCGGAGATGTTACATATCGTACTCCATCATCATTATTGCAATAGTAATAATAGCATTATTATCAATGTTATTAAAATCAGACTGTAGATCGTGGTTGGATCAATTTATTGAGTTCAATCAAATTTTATTAAATTAATATTATTTAAAATAATTATATATAATAAATATTATATAATACTTATAATTCATAATATAATATAATAAACAAATATTTAATTAAATATTAATATTCACAAAAATAGTTTGATTTTTTATTATTAATATATTATATTAATTCTTTTATTTTATTCTTAAATACTATTTTAGGGTGATAATATATTAATTAATTTTGACATATATCACTCTCATGTTTATTTTTGTCTTTACTTTCATTTTAATATTTTTATTTTTCTATTTCCATTAATTCTTCTCTCCCCATTAATTCCCATATTTATTTACATTTTTTATAATAAAAAAGATATTAACATTTTTAATATTCATAAAAAACTTTAAGTTATTATTATTGATATACTATATTAATTCTTTTATACTATTTTGTGATGATAATAAATTAATTTAATTTTCCATACATCACACTTACTTCATTTTATTTTCTTCTTTATTTTCATTTTAAAACTTTCCTTTTTATTTCCATTAATTCCTCTCCCATATTGATTTCACACATTTATTTCCTTTTTAATTTTTACCAATTAATTCAAATACTTTCTCATTTTTTATCCTCCTTTCTAATTTTTCATTTCCTATTTTTACTTTTATTTTCTATTTTTTCACTTTAAATGTTGAACCGAATTTTTTTAAGTTTAGTGGTTGAATCGATTTTTAAATTAATTTAGACCAAATTAGTAGACGGTTCGTGGTTGAACCGATTGAATTGACCGATCCGATCTGGTTTTAATAATCATGATTATTATATTTACAACTAAAACACACCAGAAGAGCAACAAACTTCAACATTTTTTAATAAAACAATTTATAAAATATCATATGTTCAATTTATTCTCTTCCAATCAAATCCGACAAACAAAAATATCTCTGTTTTTTTAATAATATCATACTTCCTTTATTCTATTGCATTCAAGTTTATTCTCCAATTTAAATATACATATATTTACAAATTTGGACAGTGAAGTTAATTAATGTAACACTCACAAATGCACTCTCGTCATGTATCAAAATACACTTTCACAATATTTTTTACTTTGATTATAATGTGGCCTCAACCAGTAAAAAATTATGCGACAAATAAGAATAAAAATAAGTAATCATAATATAATTTTACTAATTGCAGAAATTTAAAAAGTTGGATAATAATAAGCTTCGTGGTCAAAAGAATGAGTGTGTTCCATCCTTACTAAAAACTTGTGTTCATCTGAAAAATGAAAAGCCAATACAAGACAACTAGATGGATCTTTATACTCAGAGACAGAGCGAGAGTAAAATTGTAGGGGCTATGTTCATATATTTATACTATAATTAAATTTTTTTTCTTAATATATATATATATGAAAATAATGGATATACGAAATGCCCCCCTCCCCGCACACTGTCGCGCACATCCTGAACCGTCCATCCATCGATCAATGATGATGCTTTGTGAGAAATTGGCTTATACTCGTGAGAAATTGTCCTCTCTGCTTGCGCGCATCTCTCTCTCTTTCTCTCTCTCTCTCTCTATATATATATATATATATATATATATATATATATATATATATATCCCTCTCGGCGCTGACGATTGATGGCGAGGGGGCTATGAGTCAACGGTCTAGATCGCAAGGATGAGGCCATAGTCGATCTCTCCTTTTCCCCTCTCTCTCCCTCTCTCTTGCGTGCGATCTATCTCTCTCGGCGCCGAAGATCGAGGGCGAGGGCGACCACGAGCCGATGATCCAAATTGCAAGGATGAGAACTCAGAGTCAACCTCTCATTTTGCCCTCTCTCTCTCTCTCTCTCTCTGACGTGCGCTCGATCTATCTCTCTCGACACCCGCGATTGAGGGAGGGAGGGAGGGAGGACAAAAGCCAATGATCTAGGGAGGGAGGTAGGGAGGATGAGTACTAATGATTGAGGGAGGGAGGATGAGGGCCGACGGAGGAGAGGGACGCATCGGATGCTTCTCGCGAGATGGTTGACAACCAATGGATAAGATTTGTGGGCATCTTGTCGGCTCAAATAATGCGCAACACTGTGTGGAGAGGAGGGCACTTCTGTTGGGTCAAAGTTTAATGACATATAAAATTATATTTTGGTGAAACAAGCCTCAAAAGATTAAAGTTAAAATGCTAAAAAAGTTTAAGAAAAATAGATAACTTTATACACAAACTTTGATTACATAATTGATTATGATATAATTATATTTTAGATGAATGATACATAAAAAAATGTAGAGAATTCTCTTAACTTTCCATAGACTCCAAAATCATCTAATTTGAATATCTGTGCAAAAAGTTATGATCAAAATAGTGCAGATGTGCGGTTGATCAGCCTTACAGTCAAATGAACAGTAATTGTCAAATTTGAAGGAGGAATTTGTGGAGCAAATTTTTGATGAATTTCTCACACACTGAAGGCTATAAAAGGAAAATTTACACATTCACTCATTGAAGAAAAATTTCAAATTATCAAAGAAAAAATATTTCTTGAAGTTTTCATTTCATAGCTTTCCCTTCTTTCCTCTTCTCTTCTTATGATCATAGAATTGTAAAAGAGAGAAACATTTTTGTTCAAAAAATTGAGAGAACTCCTGTGTAAAAGAGGTTCAAAATCTTACCTCTTGAACGAGAGAAATAGATTAACTTCATTGAAGGAGAGGTGTGCCTTACCTCTCGAAGCGGAGAAAATGCGGTGGTGTAAAGAGCTTTCTTCCTTACCCCATTTGAAAGAAAAGAAAGGGATTAGTTGAATCTCCGACGGTCTCAAGGTCGAGAAGTCGGAGTGAGGACGCAGACCAAGATGTGGCCGAACCTCGTCAACAACCAACATGCCTTTGCATTTGATTCTCTCTCTCTCACCCTCTCACATTGAGTTTGATATGATCTGAATTGCTTTCTTTTAAAAGTCTTAAAGAATTAGTTTTGTGCTTTCGCAACGTATTTTTGTGAAATCGATATTTTCGATTGAACACCAATTCACCCCCCCCCCCCCTCTTAGTGCCCTTTGGGATCCTACAATTGGTATCAGAGCGGGTTGCTCTTGTTTTATATTTTTGAATCATCTTATTTTCAGATCTAATTTTCTTTAGATCTAATTATTTTAAGATTCAATCATAGTGTTTTAAAATTTAACAATCTTCAAGAGCTATGGCATCAAGTGAAATTAATTTTGCCGAAGGGCAATCAATTAGTCGTCCTCTCCTTTTGGATGCATCACATTTTGCATATTGGAAAACTAGAATTCAAGCATATATTTGTTCTATTGATATCGACATGTGGGACATAATTGAAAAATGTTATTATGTCAATGAAAAGTTACCTACTGATACTAAAAAAAGAAAAGATTTTTTCAAAACTTGATTGGAAAGTCAAAAATATATTTTATTATGCTTTGGATTCAACAGATTTCAATCGAATCTCTAATTACAAAAATATAACCAAAATTTGATAGAAACTCATTACTAATTATGAAGGAATGGATAATGTCAAAGAATCTAGATTAAATATTTTAAATCATCAATATGATTCCTTCAAGATGCATGAAAATGGATCTATAAATAATATAGTTGCTCGGTTTAATGATATTTTGAATGGCTTAGCATCCTTGGGCGAGTCAAGATCTAACCCTCAAAAAGTGAAAAAGATTCTCATGTCTCTCTCCTCCAAATGGCATACGAAGAGGACCGTGATGTAAGAAAAAGATTTGAACAAATTGGATTTTGACGATCTTATTGGCTCACTTTTAACCTATGAGATCTCAATCCAATAAGATCAAGAAGAAAAAGCCCCCAAGAAGAAAACATTGGCATTGAAGGCAAATACAATAATAGAATATTCAAATGATGAGGAAGTGGATGAAAAGAAATTCGCACTCTACTCAAGAAAATTAGATAAGTCTATCAAGTTGATTAAAAAGAAAGACAAGAACGACAAGCCAATTAGAAAATCATACAAACACCACAAAGAAGAAAAATCTTGGAAAGGTAAAAAGAAGAAATATGAAGAGTCAAGTGAAACAAGTAGTTCATCAAGCTCTTCTAGTGATGAAGCATACATATGCTTAATGGCACACGACGATGAGATAATCTCTAACTCTTCAAAATCAAATTATGACTTATCAAACTCTTCTGAAGAAATTCTTTCTTTAGATGTGAACAAAGAACTCTCCTCTCTTATAAGAAGATATTTTTCAATTAAAGAGGAAAATGAAACATTAATACATGAAATTGAAAAATTAAAAGAGGAAAATAATGCATATTTTTTGGAAAATGAAAAACTAAAAAATGAAATTGATACTTTGAAAGTCACGCATGCATGCGAAATTGTAAAACTGGCATGTTATTTAGAAAAGGTAAAGAAGGAAAATGATCTTTTGAAAAACTAACAAAATAAGACTATTTCTCATGTAACGATAAGTAAACTTAAGAATCATTTTGGACATGAAAAATCATATTGGAAATCTAATCATCTACATGGTAGAAAATCAGATATAAAATATTTTACACGTGGATTTTATGGGCATTATGCATATCAATGCAAAATGAGAAAATCAACACAACATAGCATAATTTGAATTCCGAAAGGAACATTATCTAACAAAATAGGACCCAAAGAAATTTGGGTATCAAATATTACATAATTACTTTTCAGGTGTGCCTCACATGCAAAGCAAATGACAAGTGGTGAAGGCACAAAAGTTATAGTATCATTTACTTTTTTATTTCACCCAAAATTTTCAAAACTACTATTTCTTTAACAAAAAAAAGGAATATATAAAAGATTGGTCACAGTGATAGGGGGAGCATGATTAAATATTATTTTCACATATCATGAATATCACATTATTTTATCAAAGTTTTTATGTCATATTTTTAATATATCATTGTTTTGACTTTCATAAATTGGTTTTTATTATAAAATAGCCATAAATTTAGGGGAAGTTATATTTCAAAACTTGCAACTACTCTACATATTTATTATATGACAAAAAGGGGGAAGAATAATTTTTTTTGAAAATCGATTAAGGGGGAGTTCCATATGGTTTCTTATATGCTTCATTGACAAACTACTTTTTGATGAAACAAAATGGGGAGAAATATATGAGAAATATGACCTGAATATAATTTATATGAAGATTACCTTACAATTAATATTTATATGAATATATCACAATGTAAGGAAAGTTAAGAGTTAGGGGGAGTAAAATTATTTTTTAAACTTTTTCGCCCACTTATATATTTTTCATATTTCTCGGTTTGTATTCATAAAAAATGGGAAGATTGTTGGGTTAAAGTTTAATGACATATAAAATTATATTTTGATGAAACAAACCTCAAAAGATTAAAGTTAAAATGCTAAAAAAGTTTAAGAAAAAGAGATAATTTTATACACGAACTTTGATTACATAATTGACTATAATATAATTATATTTTAGATGAATGATACACATAAAAAATTGTAGAGAATTCTGTTAATTTTCCATAGACTACAAAATTATCTAATTTGAATATCTGTGCAGAAAGTTATGATCAAAATAGTGCAGATGTGCGGTTGATCGGCCTCACAGTCAAATGAACAGTACCGATCAAATTTGAAGGAAAAATTTGTGGAGAAAATTTTGGATGAATTTCTCACACACTGAAGGCTATAAAAGGAGTGTCAAAGTCAAAGGAAAATATACACATTCACTCATTGAAAAAAAAAACTTTAAGTTATCAAAAAAGATTATTTCTTGAAGTTTTCATTTCATAGCTTTCTCTTTTTTCTCTCTTCTCTTTTTATGATCATAGAATTGTAAAAGAGAGAAACACTTTTGTTCAAAAAATTGAGAGAACTCCTATGTAAAAGTGGTTCAAAATCTTACCTCTTAAGCGAGAGAAATATATTAGCTTCATTGAATGAGAGGTGTGCCTTACCTCTTGAAGCGGAGAAAAGGCGGTGGTGTAAAGGGCTTTCTTTCTTGCCCCATTTGAAACAAAGGAAGGGATTAGTGGAATCTCCGACGGTCTCGAGGTCGAGAAGTCAGAGCGGGGACGTAGGGCAAGGTGTGGCCGAACCTCGTCAACAACCACCATGCCTTTGCGTTTGATTCTCTCTCTCCCCCCCCCCCCCCCTCTCACATTGAGTTTGATATGAACTGAATTGCTTTATTTTAAAAGTTTTAAAGAATTAGTTTTGTGTTTCCGCAACGTATTTTTGTGAAATCGATATTTTTGACTGAACACCAATTGATCCCCCCCCCCCCCTCTTGGTGCCCTTTGGGATCCTACAGCTTCGTATATCAGTTATTCCATATATATATATTTATATATGGAATAACTGATATACGAAGCGCCCTCCTCAAATATATATATATATATATATATATATGTCTTGATCCCTCCCGCATGACTGTAGCTCCATCCCTATCTTTACTCATGGACAACAAATTACACCTATTATTAAGATGTGCCTATAGGAATAAAAAAATTCTCTCATGAACTTAACGGTTTAATGCAAAAAGATAATAAGAATGAAATTTGTTCATAGTAGAGCAAACATAGTATGAAGTGTATGGGGCTAAATTGACATAAAACTACAATGAACAATATATAGACAATTTGATGAGATTTCTCATATTTAATGATTCAACAAGATATACTTGAATTCATGAATGGCTTAATAACACTACATAAATGTGGCATTTACTAATAATGCAAAGCAATCAATTATTGTTCAATGCCATTTGATGCTCATTGATTTTATTCATATTTTTTTTATAATGAACTTTGTTATTGTTGAAAGAGATCTCCACTTGATAATAGGACATGTGATGCAAACAATACAAACTTTTGCTAATAATCAATGGTTGATCAAGTCACAATAATTATCATTGTCCGAGGAAGAATGCATCACTCGCTTTAAGTGAAAACTCTTATTAGCGAACAATAATAATAATGCTCATTTGTTTGCATTAAATTTCCATGATTTTCATATTTTATTACTAACTTAGAACTATCTTAGGGGTATTTAAACCACTAATGAATTATTGTCTACTAAAAGATGATCCAAATTAATATGATAATTGATAATTTATTAATGTTACAATAATAATGGTGCACATTGGCTACATTGAAGTTTCATGATTTTCATTTTTTATTACCAACTTAGAACTATCTTTGGGGTCTTTATACTACTAATGAATTGTTGGTGAGTAAAAGACACTCGAATTCAATATGAAAATGAACGATAAACGATAATTTCTTAATTATCGATAACAATGGTTTGCCTTGGCTTACATTTAAGTTCCATGATTTTCATCTTTTACTATTAACTTAGAACTATCTTTGGGGTTTTTATACTATGAATTCATTGTTGGCGAGTAAAAGACAATCCAAATCAGTATGAAAATGGATGATAAAAGATAATTTTGTAATGAACTATAAATGGTGCACCTTGACTTATATTGAAGTTTCATGATTTTCATCTTTTACTATTAACTTAGAATTATCTTTGGGATCTTTAAACCACTAAAGAATTGATGATGAGTAAAAGACACTTCAAATTAGTATGATTGCAAAGAACGGTAATCATGGTGTGCTTCGTTTGCTCTATCTTTTTTAGATTCCTCGACATTTTTTTGGGAATGTTAGATTATTGTGTTTGGTTTATCTTGTTCGGTAACATGATTTGAAATATGAGATACCGATTGGAATGAGATTCCCATGAAACAGAGGAATATTATTCCACCCAAAAATTATGTTAATGTTACATTCCATCATTTTTGCAACTCATAATTTCTCCAAGTCAAAAGAGGGCTTATGGTACATCAAATGGAGTTCGATTGCAGTATGGAGTTGAAGTGAAGCACTAAAGTTAGCACATGTGAGTCAAGGAAGACGACAGGTGGTGGACAGGTGGCAGGATCTTGCATGAAGGTTGTGAGTGCCAATGAATATATTTTTTTCTATTTTTTATTATAGTTATGTTATATTTTTTATTGACACATCAATGTTATTTGCCTAGGAATATGATTCCAAGTAATTAATTTCCTGGGAATACAAGCATGCATAGGGATGTTATAAAAAGCAAACCAAGTGCACCCTTAGTAATTTATGATGCATCCGATAGTTCCAAAGATAATGCACAAGAACAAAGAATAAATCAATCATAAAACACATGTTAAAGATCAATCATTAGACATTTAAAATTTGGTTCCAATGAGGAGTTATGAATAGTTTAAAATTTCAAGATCGTGAAATTGGCATGACGTGGAACATGGCGAGTTATGAATAGTTCTTTCTTTTCAATATTTTTTTAATTCAACTATGGGTTAATTTAGGGTGTTAAATATATGTTAAGAACACAACATAAACAAGCATGGAACATGAGGTCTGATCTAAATATTTTGGTTGGTGAAAATTAAAAATTATAATTAAAATCTAATTGCATATGGTTGTTCTTAAATCCTATAGAAAAGGCATTGAGCCTTTAGATATGCATGTGACGAGGATAATTTTAGCTCTTGAAACAACTTGTGCACTTTAATTATTTGTGGTGAAATTAGGAGTTTTTGGATTATAAAATTACCACATTCAACAAGGCTATTAGTTCGAGTTGAAATGACATAATAAACATCGATCATACTTATATCAGGGAGCCTAAAAAGATTCGAAAATGTATCATTTCATAATAAATATACAAAACTTAATATACATCTAACACTCTCGATTAGTACAAGTGGATGATCATATCAAGTACATAAAAAGATTTGTAACAAATAATGATTCATAAAAAAAACATCAAGGCATAGTTCTTAGGATCTTAATAAAATATAAAATAAATATTCAAAGTACAAAAGATGGGAACAAAAGTTGAAGTACAAAAATTTTATTCCAACATTATGTAAATGCATCCTAAGGAAGCTCAAACCTTAGATCTAACTTAGTTCTACAAATCAAGACAATCAAATCATGATAACTTATATCAAAATAAGGAGACAATAAATTCTTTCCATTTCATAACAATATCATAGCACAAGGATGACATCATCAATAAGTTAAAAAAGAATATTTGGTTCATCATTAACTTTCCATTTTCTCTCTCCTCTTTGACGTGTCCTTTATCCTCTTCTGCCTCTCCCATTGTGCCCTTCATCCATTGTTTCATTTGTCATTTCTTCCTCTTCCTCTCTTTTTGCTGCTGCTTCCTCTCTTGATAGAATCAAGGATGCTGCCGAAGATAGAAAAAGAAGGGAATTAATTATTCAAATATTTATGTTTTTTTGGAAATAAAATTTGTGTGACTTGATTCTTATATCATCGTGAATAGGTTTATTTTTACCCCTTGATGTTACTATAACACTGATGGCATGTATTTTATACTCTTCTCAGCTAAGGTGAAAGCATGTTTTCATTTATTTATGATGCATTTCTACTATGTGAACTTTAGATCTATCTTAGTTCTACAAATCAAGACAATCAAATCATAATAACTTATATCAAAATAAGGAGACAATAAATTCTTTCCATTTCATAACAATATCATAGCACAAGGATGACATCATCAATAAGATAAAAAAGAATATTTGGTTCATCATTAAATTTCCATTTTCTCCCTCCTCTTTGACGTGGCCTTTAGCCTCTTGTGCCTCTCCCATTGTGCCCTTCATCCATTGTTTCATTTGTCATTTCTTCTTCCTCTCTTTCGGCTGCTGCTTCCTCTCTTGATAGAGTTAGGGATGCCACCGAAGATAGAACATGAAGGGAATTGATTATTCAAATCTTGATCTTTTTGGAAATAAAATTTGTGTGACTTGATTCTTACACCATCGTGAATAGGTTTATTTTTTACCCCTTGATGTTACAATAACACCGATGGCATGTATTTTATACTCTTCTCAGCTAAGGTGAAAGCATGTTTTCATTTATTTATGATGCATTTCTACTATGTGCACTCAAAATACAATATCATCTGGTCTCTTTTGCTAGTAATTAAATGCTATGTGTGCTTGAATTGATAAATCTTTGTGTCGAGCAAGTACCTACAGGTTTAAGTAAGGTACTTAGAAGTTGAATACCCATATTAGAGTACTTATTGCTGAAGAGAAAAAAAGCTGACAAAAGACCGCAAAAAGTATGTTGTACTACTACAAAGGAGCAATCCTATACAAAGAGGACAAATGTCGCCAATTGAGGGGCACAACTAATAAAAAGAAGAAGAAGAGAATCAGGACATTGTACCGTAAGGTCAGGTGTCATGCATCAAATGATTCGATTTGTACTAGGACATGTGTTATCGATCAAGAAGGCAGCAGAGAAGGAAATTAATATATAAAGAAAGGGGTGATAGACTGAGAGGGGACAAGAGGAGAGGAGGCAAAAGGAACTTTTTGATTAGAAGAAGAAGAAGAAGAAAGTTGCTAGACCGCAAGGGAGGCAGAACTTCCTTAAGTTCATTTTATCATTCTCAGCTTTAATCTTGTACTGGAACGATGTTTAACAGTACTTTAATTTGTCTTAGTGTAGTGTTCATGTTTGTGATGTCTAACTAATCAACTGTTCGAGGTTGGGGAACCCTTTAGATGGGATTTGAACTCCATTGTTATGCTCTTTTTGGGATTTGAATGCATGTTCTTCAATTTACATTGCTGATTTTACTGGTGGGTTTTTATCTAGTTAACAAAGAGTTAATTTTCTCCAAACAATAGATTCCTGAGAAGGAGCATATATAATGAATGATCTAGTGATGAGCCAAGAAGCTAGCTGATCATATCTGAGTAATTAACTCTGAGTAATTAGCTGATCATATCTGAGTGATTAACTAGCATGTCATTTCTAACCATGATAAATCGAGGGATGAATCTCAAAGTCGAATGACTCGATTGTATTATGAGTGTTCAGATTTATGGTTTCAATGTGAGAGCAAAGAACTAATATAAGAGTAACAGGAATCTTCACTTGAGATTTGACAACTCATGCTTAGCTTTCAACCAAGCTTAATCGTAGTAGCATAATAGTATTAGAGTTCTGCCAAGAAAATTGGTTCCCCAAGCCTTGAATCATTTACATTAATCACATTTCTCTCTATAAGCTACTTTCTCGTTCTCTTAGTTAGTTACTTATTATAATCTAAGAAAGCCACAAAAACACACACAAAAAAATCATAAAATTCCAAAACCTCAATTTCATATCGTGCCTTTTCAGTTTTTCATTTAAGCTTACATTAATACAAGCCCTGATTTAGTGAACTAAGTTTCTATCGTTACGAATCATGAAACACGTTCAACTCTCTTTGTGGTTCAACCCCGATATATACTACAAGGATGAATGTATACAGCTCGAGAAGTGTGGTTGGATTTTACAAATTTAAAACTTTTGTGGGAGTGTCTCGAGTGGGGGTACTGCATATCTAAATAACCATATTTAGCTCATGCATATGAGATTTTGCTGATTTAGTCTTGCGACACTATCATTTAATCTTCATCCTCTTTTGTCATCTGCGATTTATTTCTAACAAAACCCCATAATTTTAACAAGGGCAATATAATAATTTTATAATTTAATTATATTATTTGATGGATTGAAGATTATCAAAGGGAGAATTTGAGAAGGAATAGGAATATAATTAAAAAAGGAATAAGAAGAGAAGAAAAAAAATGTTAATCATACTTGAAGAAGGAATTCGAATTAGAGTAGGATTAATAGTATTGTCATTAAAGGAAAAGAAAAAAAAAGATATTAAATTCTATTAGGATTAAGAATTATAATTATATTGAAATTAAGGATTTCAATTTGATTTGATATCCAAAAGAATTGGATATAAGACTCTTAAATAGGATATGATTGAGATTTAAAAAATATTTATTATTATTTTAATATAAAAATTAGATGATAAAATATTATTATATTAATTAATTTTAAAAATTAGAAAAAAGAAGGAAATAAAAGGGATAAGTTATTGATAAGAGATATAAATAGAGTTTGATTGAGAGAAGTTATGAAAGGAATAAGGAAGAATTTAAATAGAGATGAATTTTTGTTAAGCATGGTTATGAAATAAATTAGTTAAATTCCACCTGACGCAAGCTGGGTTCTAGGGTCAAAATATATAATTTTGAATATTTTATTATAGATTATTATTATGGATAATTATTCCTAATCATTTTATCATATTGTTATCATATCTAGTCACATTGTTATTGTTACATGTGATTTTGATGTTGATTATATTACCACATCTAATAATATTATTGATCTTAGTATCTATTTGACCAGATTATCATTATAATTGATTTTACTGCTATTATTACATCTGATCATGATATTGATTATAGTATTGATATATTAACCTTGTCATCGATTGTTTCTGATTGAATTATTATTATGTTTAATTACTTCTGATGATAGTATTATTATGTTTAATTACTTCTATTTAGAAACTTTTTGTAATCTATCCGAATTCCATCTGATTTGTTTGTACCGCCTATGTTTTATAGCCGGTCCCAAGCCCGGATAAAGGAGGAGGGTTGTGTTAGGCCCCGACAGCCAGCGTAAAACCCTGTCGAATCTCATGAACATGGATCAACGAGCGGAATGGCATCGTATGATCCATGTAGCCGACCCCACCTAGTGGGATAAGGCTTTGTTGTTGTTGTTGTTGTTGTACTTCTGATGATATGATTCTTATATTTGATCATAGTGTAATCATACATGATCTTTGTCATCTTATTGATCATATTATCATATTCAATCATATATTGATTATAGAATTGATTCAGTAGTGTTATCCTGATTGGATCTTTATGTAACCTAAGCCAATTTGTGAAAGATTGAGATCCTAAGTACAACAGATAAAAGTTAAAAACTACTAAGCCTTCATGTACTCCGATGGCCTCTAGGCCCTTGGGTCATATTGTTTTTAAATTGTATGGGACAAATAATGTACTTGAATGTTTGAGACATCATCCTTTAGAGAAGCTATGATTGTCCTGTGTTGGCCATAGTTCTCCATCATTCACGAATCATTATTAGTGTTATTGCTATTGTGTGGTTTCCCCGCTATCCTACATGAAAGAGGTATGATGTTTTTTTCTAATTGACTGAGCGCTCGTTATAGAATTAGATAACTATGAACATTATAAATTAAATTGAATTAAATTATATAGATCATGATCATTTGAATATTGATATTAATTGACAATTACTATTGTCCTCACTAATTGAATTGAATTAGTATTGGTTAGTGACCATTGATATTGAATTAAAAATTATTAAATTAAATATTATCATAGTGATCAGACACATTGAATATTGTTAATTGCCAAATCAATATTGATTGGTCTTCTGACCTGATTCCTCACATTGATTTATGACTATATTGATATATCATTAATTGAACATTGGTAAATTAATCAAGCAGTTACACAATAATTATTATTAATATTGATTGGTCTTTTAACTCTATCCCGATCTATTATTTTTGTTGATAAATTGATTTGCTTATTTGGTCTTTTGACATTAGCCTGATTCATCCTATTGATTTCTTATCATATTACATCGGGCTTTCTCTATGTTGATCCACTGATCTATTGTTATATTTATCAATTGTTATATTGGTTCACTGCTATATTCATCAATCGTTTCATTATTGTATTGATCCATTGATTATCATATCATTCATCTACTAAATTCTTATTTTATTGATTCTATCTTTTGAGCATTACTAACTCTTTTTTCAATCACAAGTGGTGTAGATGCGAGACTACAATTTTGCATCCTGAACCTTCTTAGTATCTTATTAATATAACGTTCTTGACTTAAACTCAATATTTTTTAATTTATATCTCGAATAATTTGAATGTCTAGTACATAGGATGTGCCTCTCATGTTTGTCATTTCAAATTATTTACTCAAATTGTCCTTTCTTCATTAAGCATTGTGATATCATTACCATCGAGCAAGATATTATCTGTGTATAGTGATAATATCACAAAATTGCTCCCACTTTTCTTGATGTAAGATCCAATTTATTCACTTTAAAACTAAATTAGAATATTATCTCATGAAATTTTAAATATCATTGTCTAGACGATTGTTTTAAACTGTATAATGACTTTTTCAATTTATTCACCTTATCCTCCGATCTTGGATAAATTACACCAAATGCCCTTCAACTTTAAAGTTTGCTCAACGATGCCATCCAACTTCACTTTGTAACACCAATGCCCTCCATCTTTTAACTCGTTTCATCCAGTGCCCTTTTTACCTACTATAGCTCGTCTCTCGATCGCGGAGCTGACGTGGAACATATATGACACTGACAGGACATCTTCTCTCCTTTCTACGTTGACATGACAATATTAAAAAAATAAAAAATTCCATGAGGACGTCGCCGACGAGTGGGATCTCCTCGCCGGCGTGTGGGAGGGGGCCTTGCCAGCGGGTGGGAGCCCCCCTCTGCAACCTCGTCGTCGCCCCCCTTCTCTCATCAGCGTGTTGGAGGGGGAAGGCCGCCTCCGCCCCTCCTTCTGCGACCTCGTCATTGGCGCCCCTCCTCTCATGCGCCGACGAGGAGAAACCCCCCACCTCGCTCGTCGGCGAGGTCGCAGAAGGGGACGAGCCCCCTATGACCTCGCTCGCCGGTGAGGTCAAGAGGGGGGAGGAGCCCTCCCCCCTCTTGCGTGCCGGCGAGGAGAAGGGGGGCCCTCCCACGCCTGGCGAGGAGATTCGACGATGTTCTCGTGGCATTTTTTATTTTTTAATATTGCCACGTCAGCGTAGAGTGGAGAGAAGATGTCATGTCAGTGTCACATTTGCGCCTGGTCAACTCTGCGACCGGGAGACAAGTTATAGCAGGTAAAAAGGGCATCGAATGAAACGAGTTAAAAGATAAAGGACATTGGTGTTACAAAGTGAAGTTGGAGTGCATCGCTGGACAAACCTTAAAGTCGGAGGACATTTTGTGTAATTTATTCTTCTAACCTTCAATATGAAAATTTTTAGGTTGATGCATGTTATATCTTCTATGAAATCACCACATTTAAAAATATTGTCTTAACATCCATTTGGAATAACACCAAATCCAAATCGACACAGACTTAACCACTAGAGAATAGGTTTTTTGAAAGTCAATTCGGCTTGTTGAATATCTTTGATGACTAATCCAATTTTGTGCCTATCAAGAGAACCATCGTTTCGATACTTTCTTTGAATATCCACTTTCACCCTATAAAATTTTGGTTCTAATTCATGGATAGAAGCTAAATGATGTTTATGGGCTTTCATTCAATTACCTGGTTACATAGCCCCCGCCCACCCCCTGCAATAGTATGATAGAAGCAAGAATATAACTATACGATTTCTATAATTTGGTTTAACAACTTAAGCAAATATAGAATTATGATTTAATATACTTGGGCAATAGATATATACATAAAAAATAGTTTGGATAATTTGAAGTATGTACTTTCAAAAAAATTGTTTGGAGAAATTCTTGTCCTTTCTGTAAAGTAACAAAAAAAACACATATATGTACTCATGAGCCGGAGGGAGAAGATACATACAAATATAAACTCAAGATTTAATAAAATTATAACTTTAGATATCAACATGATTTAACGGTTCATGCTAATCTAATATTAGATTCAATGCGAAAAATATACATACTAGTACAAAAATTGGTCTAAGTGTACATCGACTATTACAAATTGAAGGCAACCCCTCCCACCCCATCCCCCCCCCCCCCCCCAAAAAAAAAAAAAAAAACTAAAAGTTTCAACTATTAATTATGGTTGAAAATATGGTTGAGAGTTGCATATCTATGATTTTTTTTTAAATAATAACAAATCAAATCTTAACAAAAATCAGATTAAACGACCAGTCTAACGTGAAGGATAAAAAATAAATATAATGATTTTAATTCTAAAAAAATACTAACAACACGACGATCTAGATTTCATCAAGTAAAAACAATATTTAGGGTTGAGACTTCATCTTCTTCCTCAAAACAAGCATGCGTACCTTACACCGTAGCAGAGGTGACGAGGGAAGTGGGAAATGTTGGTCGGAGCTCATCAGAGATGCAATTGAAAGTCGGAGAAGGTTCGCAACAGTCGTGGAAGTGGTCAAGTGGCATCAATTTCATATCTCACACAGCCAAGAATAGTGTTCATTGAAAAATTTTCATTGGGATTGTCAGATTCGCGAGTCAGTGTTTGTCCGTTGTTCGGAAGCGTTTGGCTCGGGTTGCCCGGTAGAGGAGGACAGAGAACAACAATGGGAGGAGTAGTTCGACAAAGGTCAGGATGAGAGAAAAAAATCGTCAGAGTTCGCCGCCTTGGCTCTGATACCCGTGAAAGAAAAATTGCTTGTGAATTGGGGATACATCATTTCGTTCAATCACGAGCTGTTTATATGGACAGCTCCTCATGCATGGAGTCCGCTTCTTCCGCGCCCATGTTGCCACTTCGTTCACTGCTCGACCAATTTTCTCGACGGTGTCGCGCACGAGATGCTCCACTCGAGCTTCTCACGCCTCGTCGAGCTGATGAATTTCCACTGGTTTTCTTTTCTTTCATACTTTTGAGAATGTAAAGATATAATGATTCAAGACATATCACTCGTTTCATTAGGTTATCAAACCACTTGTGAAATCACAAGCATCTCCTACGTCTTTTGTTTTCTCATGACTAATAAGACTAAGATTCCATAAGGACTTTACATAACAATAAGGTAAACCAAATTTAAAACATGACTGAGAACTAACATTCCTTTGGAAAAGGATGCTTCAAATTGTATACCATGTGTGCCACCTAATCCTACAATCAGAAGTCAAAAAATCAATTATCATATCTGAAACGGGGAACAAAAGTGTAGCGGCACACATCATCACACGGAGATCAATAAGAAACAATAGTGTAGTGGCACACACCATCACGCAGAGATGGATAGATCAAAAGTTCGAATTCAACATATGTGCCTCCTTTATTTTCAAACTTTAATTTTTTTACATCAAGTCTTTGACCTCTCTATATAACTGAAAAAAAAACTATCATATCTAAAATAGATAACGATGACCTCTCTATAATTAGCTTACAATGTTTTTTTTTTCCTTTTATGCTTCCTCCGTGGCTATTAAGTGCCAATATTGCTCAAATGGCAAATGCAAAGTTCACAAGGATCTCTCACCACAATGACAATTCTATAGCAACACAACTAAGTTGGCAAATGCAAAGTTCACAAGGATCTCTCACCATAATGACAATTCTATAGCAACACAAGTAAGTATTATGTAACGTAAGGGTCTGACCACAGAGAAGAGAGTGGCTTGCCCTTTTGGCATGTCAAACCATGATCCAGTGCGAGTTCCTATACCTGTTGATCCACATCCTATCCTCCAATAGTCCAATGCAAGGAAATAAACGTAAATCTGAGAAACTGGAATGTAACATTAGTGCCATTAATTAGTTTAACAAAACATAAAGATTAGCATTTGTATAACCAAGATTTTGTTAGAGTGCTTGATGTTAGTAATCATTTTCATGGTTCCTAATACACAGCTTCTTCACATAAGGCTAGCAGCAAATTGTTTGGGGGAAAAAACGATGAAGAAAATAATACACACACTCGAAGGAGAACAAAAACCGTAGCAACCAATGTCATGAAATCACGTCTCAACTCGTAGAATTCTACGATTATACCATCTTACATTTAAAAAGTATGCTCGATTTTGCTTTAAAATATTTTTGGCCAGCAAATTGATCGTTTGCTGGATCGTGGGATCGCCGGGCACGCTCATGTCCAACGATCAGGGGCGAGCAAATAATAAAAGAATACTAATAGAATTTATATAGTTCTAATTATTTGTTCATTTTAAAGTGTTAAAAATTATTATCTTATTATACGATACATTGATGTAATATTTGTAAGTTGACGTTTATCTGATTAAATTATTATTATTATTTAACTTTGCTATTATTTTTTATTTTTAAATACTTTTTTGATCCGATTGCATACTCATTTTCGTTCTTGATTTTTTTGAGACCGATCCGAACCCGCTACCAATCAGATCCGAACCCAAGTTGGCTCGGGCCTACCAACGATCCCATTTCTTTTCTTGAGCGTGGTCACGTGTCTCCACGTGACGCCCAAAGCCAGAGAAAAACGATGCGCTGTTGCTCCGGCTGCTGCCGTGTGATGCCCTAGTTACCTCCGCCCGCTGCCGGCTGCTCCTCCGCCTGCCGCCGTGTGCTGACGTCTCATCCGCCTGCACCCTGTGTTCCAGTCGTCTTCCGCTGTGCGCTTCCGCCGCCTCGCGTTGCTTCCGCTCGCCGTGAATCGCCGGTACTCCCTTACTCCTCCCTCCTTCAACCTCTCTCTCTCACTCTCGCTTTTTTCTGGCGCCATTCTTTTCTTTCGCCGGTCTCTCCTGCTCGCGACCACAGTGCACAGGTGAGAGCCTCCCTGATCATGGCAACAGCGCAGGCCTCCCTGAGAGAGACAACAACGCGCGTTGTTGTCTCTCTGCTCCCGGCCTCAACGCCGCAGGGAGCAGCGCCGAGGTATCCCTGCTTGCGGTGCAGCAGAGTGGCCTGCGCTGCTCCCTGTTCGCGAGCAGGGAGGCCTGCACCGAGTGTCTCCCTTCTCTCGGAGGACTCTCAAGCCGCGTGAACATGTGCATGTTTAAAACTTTAAGTTAGGAATTAGGATTATATAAGTAACATTTATTGTCCTCAATTGTGCATGTTTAATTAGGTTTTGATTGTTGTATGCTTGAATAGAATGTTGCAGATTGTTGTATGCTTAATATTTGATAACTTGATGAAAAATTTGCTTTATTATAAAGAAATTATAACATTATATTCAGTTTCGTGCTAATTAATATTATAAAAACGTAATCTGGTAGAATTGGCTGCGGGGTAGTGAAAGAAAAAAAGAATGTTAAGGCGCATCAAATTCATATATATTATATACCTTCCATGAAGCATAAAAAAGAGCATGATAATGTTGTGCAACTTTTTTTTTGGAACTCCAATTACTTATATCTCTCACTGCCATATCCTTTTTCTGCAGCTTTCTGAGCGTGCAATGCACATTAAAATTGTGTATAAATTTTATAAATAAAATATTAAGCAGTTATAAAAAAATAAAAATCAAAATGTAACTAGAAATTAGAATCAGGAAAGTTCAGTATTTTTTTCCACAATGATAAAATCAAAATTCAAACATGTTAGTTATTGAAAGAATTATGCTTCCAAGGATCAATGTTTGTAGTCCATACAATTTGGAATCAGGTAAATCCTGTGATAGAGATAATCTGACAAAAGGGAGAGAGAACCTCTGCTAGTAGCATAAACCAATAAAATCTACAGACACTATTTTGTATAATAAAATCACATTTGATTATGGCTGAATAGATTTGATTAGCTGATTCAAACATCTACCAGAAATGTAAATAATTTTGACACTGCTTAGGTTTACATAGCAAAGTACCTCAAAGAGTTTTTAAGTCAGTTTCATGTTCAAGGTGTTTTCACATTGCATAGTGTGCCTTCATTTGAGTAACTAGTGACATGGAATCAAGTTTGCACTCAACTTTTCGTTGAAGGGGGAAGTTTACAGTCAACTGGATAACTAAACAAGAGCTTTGCCCAAAATATTTTTAACTTTAGAAATTTGTGCCACAGGTGATTTCATCTTCATGTGAACTAGCACTTAAGACAGGTTACATAGTTCTTGCAATTAAAGTAACATATGCCTTTAGAGCCTTTGAGCATAAAACTGTAAAAAGTTTCAGCAAATGGAATTTGAACACGTGAGTAGTCTTTTTTTTTACTGTTTTAACCAATGATGAAATCAGACTAGAGGCAAAATGGCATTATTTCTAAGGTACCTCTGGTGATATATCAAGAAATATGACCAAGTCAGGGGCTATCAAACCCACTTCAGGAGCTGCATTTTGAAAAAACCTTAGTTATAGTTAAAACCATCAAAGAATGATACAAATGATGAAGCCAATTTGTTACTAACCTTGCACCATTCTACATCAAGCCCTTTGGCAGCAGAAAATGCTACTCCAGATAAGTTTCAACAATAAGGGAAGTCCCACTTATAGCTTTTGTTCCATTGATAGTCTGCAAATCATAAACCATATGAAATTATCAGAAAGAAAAACTGCAACAGATTGTAAAAGAATGCTTCATGACACCTTTTTTCTCAGTACATTGATAAGTTAATTTGAGAACAATCAGAACATTTCTCAATAAATTGACTTTGAGAACTACCTTAAAAAAATTGACTTTGAGAATGATGATAATAGTTCTCAATAAACTGATATGCTGCTTTGCAAATGACTAGAACCATATCACTGAATATGAAATCATCAAAGATGATACAACACAGCACATTGTAAAAGAACGCTTCATGACATCTGTTTTCTTGATAGGTTGCTTTGACAACAATTAGAACCACATTGTTAAATTTAGAAACATACTGATCATTGAACACATAAGCACCTAAAGATGAAGTATTAAAGAACATTTCTCCTAAAAAAAATATTAAAGAACATTGTACAACTTCTGTTTTCCAGGTAACCATAACATAGTTTGTATTTTTTTAAACTATAGGCTTTCTAAAAAGGTTACAATGTTGATGTTCCCTACCTCACCTTGTTCCCTATCTTTTACACCATCAAATCTTTATTCAACAATTCATTATTAAATCTCTCAAACTCCGCCTATGTTTTATAGCCGGTCTCAAGCCCGGATAAAGGAGGAGGGTTGTGTTAGGCCTCGACAACCAGCGTAAAACCCTGTCGAATCTTATGAACATGGATAGCCGACCCCACCTAGTGGGATAAGGCTTTGTTGTTGTTGTTGTCATTATTAAATCTCTCAAATAGTTTAGCACCGTTGGATGAAAATTTGATGGTGGAGACGATAGGGAACTAGGTGAGGTAGGGAACACCTACATTTTTTCCTTCTAAAAAATATATTTAAGCATCTACTTCCTAAAAATTTGCCTTAAAATAGTGATAAAATTTCTTTAAGTAAAAACAATGACAGCTAAAATGTTATACATAACACAAAGAAAACATTAGCTGCAAACAATCCCATATAAATAAAAAATGAGATGGGGTTCAATATAACATTTTTTACCTCCTTTCCCAACGATTTACACTAAATAGCAAATGTATTGCTCTGTCATCTAATTCAGACTCATTTGCTAGATATGGCTTGGCCAATAGAAGTGCTTCTGTCAGAAAATCTCCAGGACTCCACTGATAAACCTTTGCCTTTTTAAGTAAGAGAGAAGCCTTTTTTATTCTGACTTTCCACTGCGATCTAGTCCTTCCAGAACAATAAGTGATCCTCGTGAATTTTCACAATTGGCTTTGGCCATATGTATCTGCCTGAACGAATTCTTTACAGCTCAGATAAAATGGTTCTTTGAACAGTTTCTAGTTTCCACTGCTCCAAAGTACCTATTAGATGAAATAAAAGATTAGCAAGAGCCAAGATTTGTACCTCAGCAACCAAAATTTAAATAGCATTGTTAAGGAGTCAAGTACTAAGTATGATATCAATCAATTAAGACATTCTAAAGTTAGTCAAAATTTTAGATTCAAGATTTAATCCGGATAAATGGAAGAATGTGAACAAAGAATAAGAAAAAGTGACATTTTTACCTTGAACAGTAATAAGAAGCGTAGGCCATTGAGAGGAGGGAAAGGGCATCTAGTTCATCCTCCATTCTGCCGAACTCCAGTGCCGATCAGAAAAAGCACGAGCAAGTGTTGGCGACTTGGGGGATTTGCGAAGTGTTAAAAAAAGGAGCACAGTAGAGCGCAGTTGAGCACTTAAACCGGCCGTTAATGGGCTGTTAACTTGGACCAAATGACAAGAGGAGAAAACAACGGTTCATTTCTCCATTCCATTATTTTGCGCATTTGCTTGGTTCGTAGGGTTTCGAACGGCGACAACAAGGTTTCGCCGGTTTGATCGTTTCTTCTACCGATACATGTTTCTTTCCTTCCATCTTCTTCTTTCACTCTTATTACTTATCACACCGTGCCATTTCCTTGTAAGAACAGGTAATACAGACAAGCAAGATGTCAAAAAACCCTAGTTTCAGTTCTCCTCTCTTTTTTCTTTGCAATAGAAAACAACAAATGATTTTTTTCTGAAATTTACTAACCTTTGGGATTTTGAGGTGTGTTCTTAGAGTGTTCTTTTATTTTTTTTCTCCTTTCTTTTTGCAAGTGTTTGGTGAGTCGTATCAGCCCGATAAATGTGCATTATTCCAGGAAAAAATAGCATAATTTGTAAGGGGAGTGGAGAAATAGGTTCTTTAAAGAGTACATAGAGAATTAGTTGCATAATATTTTGGAGGAAATTGCTGTACCTTAATTGTATGTTATTCAGGTCTACTGGGTGGTATTAAATTGCCTAATTATATTAAAAATTTAAATAAATTTCTCTTGCATTTGTACAGGAAATATCCTCCAGTCCTCTACAATCAGGTTCTTGGTCTTCTCATCGGTGGTCTCTGATCGCAACATTTTTTTACTCCTAGCTCATAATGCCGCGGTTAGCTTTAGAATCTTTTTTATATTAAGTTTGAATATATTTTTTTAACTATTTTCAGTTCATTTCCTAATTGCTATTTTTTCTTTCGGCTTCTTAGGTACTACTGTGACTACTGTGACACTTATTTGACCCATGATTCGGTAAATTTTAAGATTTTGATTTCTTTATGATGCCTACTTTTTACTGAGACCTAAATGTTTATGTCTGAGATAGGGCTGAAGGCATCTAACTGTTATATGTTTTCTTATCAAGTTTATTTTTGTCAAATTTAGTTTGTGACAAGCATTCACATTAGGATTTTATTTGTGCTGTAAATTGTTCATTTCTGGGTAGCTTGCTGAAATTAACATAATTTGAGGTTCTTTAACTGTGGTAGGAGTATGATTTTTGCTATTATTAGCGATTTTTTTTTGTTCTCATCGAAATTCTCAATGTTGCAGCCATCAGTCAGAAAACAACACAATGCTGGTTACAAGCACAAGGTCTACATGACGTCTCCAATTCATCTCTTTTTTTCCTATAGTTACTTCCTTAGCATCCACTTGTTTTATATTTCAATTACTTTACAAAAAAAATGACTTCAATGACAGGCAAACGTACGCACTTATTATCAACAGTTCGAGGAGCAACAAACTCAAAGTTTAATCGATCAGAGGATTAAAGAGCACCTGGGGCTCCAGCAACAAGTTGGTGCCACATTTAATCAGCATCTTATGACTCTTCCAGGAGCTCCACAGAGGCCTCGCCTTCCTGTTATGCCTCCACCTATGTTGCCTGTTGGAGTAGGGGTTCAGCCACCTGTTGGTGCACCATTAATGCCAGGTGTTAGACCACCAGTTTTACCTCGACCGATGATGGCTGCTCCAGGTAAATGTTCCCTTTGTTTGTTTATCTCTGAAGTTCGTCGGTGGCATAACAGGTTTTACTTAATTGCCATAATTTCAAACAGATATGAGATTGTGTTGACTGTTAAATCTTCCACACTATATGTTTAGTTTTAGCCACTCAGTTGCCATCTTTTATGGCAATTGCTCTTTGCGTATGTATTTTGGCATTTGAAATGCAACACATGGAAGATGTAGTCCTGATTTTTTTAAATGAGTTTTGGTCACTCAGGGAACAAAAAAGATTGTAGTGCTCATCTTATGCTTTAATATATATATTTTTTTGAAACGTGTTATGCTTTAATATATTGTTAACAGTTTTAGGTACAATGATTTCTGATGTTTCTGATTTATATCTACTTCAAGAAAGTAGTAAATTGAACATGCTGCGACTCAACTGTTGGATTGGAGCAAGTGCTGGTCAAACCAGAGATAATGATTGTAGTTAGAGATTTAATTTAAACAATGATTTCTGTTAAACAGTAAGCATGTGTGTGGTGCTGTATTGTTTCCAAATGATATGATTGCTTTCTTTCTTTACTTTTAAGGTAAACAAACATGTGACTCAAATAATTGCTCACATTGATGTCACCCAAATATTGTCATATATTCATCATACTAAGATGCATGGAAGATTCTTATTGATTTAAAAGATTTTTAGTGGCACTTGTATAGGTAAATAAAGCACTTTATCAAAACTGTGTTTTATGTTTGACCCAAAATACAAAGCTGTGTATTTCTATTATCATAAAATATGGCAATTGAACAAACAAAAAGTTGGTATCACCACTACAAACTGTTGGTAGAAAGAGTACCAGCTGAGCTAACATAAATTGTAATTAGAAGTTGGTGTGGCAATAAGTAACAAAAAAGTTTCTGTTTTCTTACCATTTAATTTAAGAAAAAAAGAAGAAAAGATATTGATACAAAGATTAACACTTAGTCAGGATTATGTTATACTGGTTTTTTAAATATTGATCAGGCTCTTTATAATGAAATTGTCATAGAGAAGTTGGTAATGGTGATGATGTAATAAAAAAGTTTCTGTTTGCTTAGCACTTAGTCAAAAAACAAAAAAAGACGAGAAAAAGAGAATCTTTATTGTAGAATGATTTGCACTTGATGAACTGTTTATCTAGTTCTATAAATGGTAGGTTCCTGTCATTCTATGCCGTTATATATTTATTTGAATTCATTTTTGGCTTGCTAACCATTTCCCTTTTGTCCTGATTGGCTCTCTTAAAAAACCTACTCAGTGATACCAACTTTATGTAAGACTAACAATGATTACCTGATATTGCAGTATTATGTTTGTTAGAATTAAATAAATGTTGATTTGCCTACTTAAAACTTGGGAAACAACTTTTGTCTTTCCATGGACCAGACTTGCAAATCTTGCAAGTCGAGTGTATGGAATCTTGATTTGTTCTTCAACATGAGCTGCATGAACAGATTTCACATCTTCCTATTTATTCATTCTAGTGGCGGTTGCTGGTATATTTCAGCAATTTATAAGTAACACTTGCTTTCTCATTGTCAGGATATGGAACTATTCCCCCTATGCCACCAACAGTTGCTTTGCCTCCTGGTACCAACACATCTGCTGCAATGTTGAATAATCTCCCTCCTAGACCTCCTACTCTGGCGCCTCCGACCTCAGGGGATATGGGCGCCCCAAGCAATCCTGCGGTATATCAAGCTAATCCAACCTCAGCCACTACTCCAAACTTTGATGCCTTCAATACATCTTCTGGACCAGGAGCCAATAACTAATGCTATTTCAAAAGTACTGCTCTTTCAAACTCAACTAATGCCTGTAGATGAATCCATTTACATTCCTAATCGGTGTGTGTCATTTTGAGATATTGTTTAAGGTAGTCTTATCAATGTTATTGACTGGGATGATAATGATATGCCATAGATACGGCTGCTTGTTATCTGGCCGATACAATCTTGTATCTCTTTTCTTGTCGAGTGCCTCAAGTTTTTTATGTGGAATTGTTTCGAGGAAGTTTGCACGGTTGTTTTGAGCAATTCCTGTTACATTTTCCCCATAATTGATTTGGGAAAAAGTTTGGTGACAGAAGATGTCAAGGTTTATTGTTTGTTGGACATCAACTTGAGATTTATTTAACCTCCATTGACATCATCTTTAGGTCCGTACCCTCTCAAATATTTATTGCAAGGTTGGATTTTATATAGTTGCTCTAATCGAACAATGGTCATGGAATGCAATAATGTCATACTGGTAATCATTTTTTATTTATTTGTTTTGGAACAAAATTTTGAGTATAGACTGAGTGGAATCAAAGGTACTCGTAAGAGGTTGTTGGTACATATAATTTTCTGAATAATCTTTTAGTAGAAGAAAATGAAGAGGGAGAAAGAGAACTTTTAGGTAAGCCGGAGCTGGATGCACGGATTTGTCGCTAGCAAGCAAGTAGTAGCTGAACTGTGGTAGGTTTTCTACTTTTTGTTTTTGAAGTTAAACTGCTATAATAATCGAAGTGGTAGGATAAATATTTAAATTTATTATTGTTTGATTAATCTTTGTTGTTCCAATTCGTACGTTATTTTCAACCGATTGTTTTTTTAATTTACAAATGAAACCATGAGCAACTATTTACACTCCACCCAACCTTAGGTTGTCAACTGCTTTGCTTGTATTGGTTTAGCATCACTATTTTTTATATCTTGTTTTGGCTATGGTTGAGTTTGATGTTATAAAATGATTGCATCCATGCTTGTCTTTGATGTAAGCATACATCAGGCTTAGGTAATAATTTACCACGACAAAGCAAGAATTTGACTCGGAGCTGTGCAATTATTGATGAATAGGTATTCAAAATGTTTTAGTGGTGTTTGTTTTAGGTCCACATTTATTTGTTTTTTGATACAAACATGTTTTATGACGCAAGAGTGCAATCGTTACGATTCTCTACCTTGTTTTTGTTCTTCTCACTTCTGTAATCCAGACATGGAAATAGATGACACCACTTACATATGATATTAACAAAATTTATTTATTTTCAGTCTAGTTTCAATAACTTAATAAAAAATGCATGAACAAATGTAATGTATTTGTTAATAATGCCTTAAATATGAATTCAATTATAATTCTATTTGGTTCTCCTAAGTAGTTAAACGCTTCAACAGATTTTCTCTACGAGATTCGAAGGCAAAGCTCTCGAAATTTAGATGATTTTAGAGTTTTTATTTTCTTATTTTGTATTGGAGTTCACTATTGAAAGAGCTGTCATCATCCGAGGACGTAATTCGATTTAGGACGATACTCATAAATATCTGTGTTCATGCGATCTCTTTTTCTTTTTTCGTAATAGTATTAGTTTTTCCCAAACTCCCAGAAACAATATCTTAAACATACAAATCTTAGAACAAGATAGAGACGATTATAATCGAGTGTATCTTATTAAATTCATGATATGATGTGAATAAACCTTGAAAAAATGAGAATATTCCCATTACAATGCACCTCAGGCTCTTCTTATGTAACCTGCTCCGTCACTCAATCGAGTCTCATGGGCCCACGGCACTCGGCCCAACGCCGCTTCCTAAATTTTACTGTGCCGCCTAAGTAATCTCCCACCGCACATCACGTGGTAAATCAAAACCTAAACAGCAGCCGAAGCGCAAGGTAACGCCCTGCACCTTCGCCTTATAGATCTCCATGTGGCGTTAACCACACCGTCCGTTTCGCTGTGTGCACTGCTCTCTCTCTCTCTCTCTCTCTCTCTCTCTCTGACTCCGTCGTTTACCTTGGAGTTAGTTCTTAACGGCTCGGGAAGGGAAACAGAGCAGCGGAAGCGGAACAGAGCAGGAAGGAGAAATAGTACTCGATTGGTGGTGGTTGGCAATTTATTGCTTCGTGTCGTAATCGAAGCTTGAAGTGCCCTAACACGCTGCGCGATCAGGTACTTCACCACCGTCCTATTCTTCCTTTAAGAATAGTTCAAAACTCGGAGGGCTCCGATTTGGTTTTTTCGTGCGAATCGAGATCGTTCGTTTGAACACGAAGTTTTCTGTGGATTTCTATGCTATTTGAATCGGAAAGTTCTCGCCTTTACGAGTTCATTGTTTTTTAGGAGGAACCCTGTACACTGGGGGCGGGATAGAAAGAAAGGTGCATTTTTTTTACTGGTGACGTTGTTCTGCGTCCTTGGCATCGGTTGGTACTGGAGAAAGGATTCTCATCGCTTGTCGCATTAGATTGGTCGCCCAAGACTTGATCTTTTGGTGATTTGGGGATTATCTGAAGATAAGGGATCAAATTTTGATACCACTTGTTGCTGCTTCACCTTTTCCGCACTGGCTTGATACCAAAACCCTTATTTTGGGAAAGTTGGAAGGGAAAAGGATCGATTTTTTTTATCGCACCGTTCTATTGATCATGGAAGTTTCGATCCCGGAGTACTCTTTTTTCCCATACCTTTTTGGCGTGTTCTCTGCTATTTATGTCGTCGGGCGCTTCGTAGTTTTCCGCAACTGGAATCCCAAGTATCGTTCTGAAGCGTCGAGTTGTTTCATCTCTCTATTCCACGGATCGCCGGCGGTGTTCTTGGCCCTCGCTGCCATTTTGGACCAACCTGTTCGAGGATTTGCGTCGCAGAATACCAACTTCCAGAACCTTGTCCTGGACTTCAGCATTGCATACTTCACGGTTGATCTCCTGCATTACATCATCTTCCTGCCTGGAGACTACCTCTTCATCGCTCACCACCTCGCCACTCTCTTTGTGTTCGTGACGTGCCGTTATCTTGCTGCTCATGGTGCATTTGCTCTTCTGGTGCTCTTGGTGTTTGCAGAGGTGACCAGCGCTTGCCAGAACATATGGACTCTGGCCGGGATGAAGAAAGCAGAATCTCGGGCAGCAGAGAAAATATACAAGGTGTTGTCCCCTCCATTTTATGCTCTATACACCGTCATGAGGGCGTTTGCTGGACCAATTTTTGCCTACAAGATGACTGTCTACCATTTGAGTGGCAAGGCTAGTAATGTCATCCCAATGTGGGTTTCTATTTCGTGGATTGTTGTAGTCAACGCAGCAATCTTGGTAAGCATCATGTGGATTTCTAACTTATGGTCGGAGTTTCTTAGAGTGACGGGAAGTAGTAGGGATAAGGACTGTTAGCTGCCACATGCAGTTTGACAACTAAAGGTGATGAATCATGATCTATTGAGAATGGACACGCCGTTAAAGTGATCCAAACATTCGAATGATTTGCACCATCACATCAAGATTCAAGGGGGACATTACATAAATGAATAATGAATATAGTTCCAAAGAAAAATGTGTCTAGAACAGCCATTTTTATTCCAGAAACGTAGGTACTTGGCAAGCTTATGAACTTTCTAATCAGTCATTTAGAGTTCTCTCATTAGTTAACGTGACACAGTTTGACATTTTCATTTTATTTTGTCATATGTATTCGTTCAATCCTAAAATGAAGAAAAGCAGATTGGATGATACAGTTCAATGTGGCATGTGTATTGATTGCTGAACTTCAAATGTTGATAGGCTACAGTTCAAGCAAATTGGAAAGGTTGCGGATTCATACATTATTGCCCTTCACCACCATATTTCAATGATTGCCGCCCTTCATTCCTTAGGTTCTATAATTATAGTTCAGTAATAAAATTATCTTTTCTGATAATTGTAATAGAAGATGGACGAACTTAAAATGTCACTTTTTTTTTTCTTTTGGCAAACTTTATACTCGCCAGTTTGGTGAAAGCTGAACAAACTTTCAACTTTTCTTCTTCAATTTTTCCTCTTGTGAAGGCGAGACTTGCCAATGAGATTACTTTTATCTGCAATTAACATAATTCAGGTCAGCAACCTCCATTTCTTCCTCAATCATAAGCACATAAGAGGAGACCAGAGAAGTCATATATTTTTAATCTTCTTTTTTATTGGTTTGATTCCTTTCTGACCCAAATCAGTGGTATGATCTTTTGATTGGCCGTAGCTTACATTTTAGTCTTTCAGTGGGACTGAAACTGTTTAAAAAGCATGGCATGATGATAGGGATCAATTGGTATTTACAGTTGTTGTATGACAAACACCTGCTTCACACACAAACTATTCCATGTATTTATTTTAACAGTTTACTGTTATGTGTATTTCAAGATTTGAAGAACAAATATATTGTTTTGCATGACTCATTGGAGCAAAAGTCATTAGCTAATTCCTGTCAAATTTATGAAGGAAAGAGAAAAGGGTCAACTCTTCCTTTTTGTCCCCCTAAAAAAAAATTCTTCCTCTCGATAAACATCTAATCATGCCTTTTGCTTGTTAAGAACCAACTCTCGTCCAGCGATTAGCAAAAGCTGATCATATCTATTAAACCTGCCATTTTATTCTTGTTTTGTTTTGAGGAAAAACTGCCACTGTAATTTCGCAGTTGTTAATATATATGAGCTTGCTCTGTAATAGATTAAAAGACTAATGTTTCAGTATTTGCTTTATAATCTCCAAGAGAGATTATAAATCGAAATATATTGGAACAGGCTCTTTTTCCTTTACCCATTTTGCTTTCTCATTCTGTACAATTAAGTTCCATACAAGTGCAAATTGTTATTAGCACAATGATTGACTCAATCAATGAGCTGATTTGAATTTCGAACTAAGAACGACACATAATAGTGGAATAATTGCCCTTCAAAATTGTGGGACAGAGATAAGTATATTGAGTCGTTCGAAGTTAGTAGTCCCAACTTCGATTGCTGGAGCCACTTCTTGAATATAAGAAGAAGGTAAGAAGTTTGAAGTTGCGGAAAGAGAGAAATAGTTTGAGTGCTTTTAGTTGTGGAAAGAGAAGTTAATAGAATGAAGCATGTAGGAAGTTTGAAGTTGCGGAAAGAGAGAAGTTTGAATGCTTTTAGTTGTGGAAAGAGAAAAGTTAATAGAATGTAAGAAGAATAGATAAATTGGAAGAAGAAAAAAAAATCAGTGTTACAAATTCATTATAATTTAGATGCACAATTAATAAGATGAAAAGAAAGTTTAAAATATAGATAAGACGTACATAGTATTGTTAAATAACTAACACACTAATTGAGAACATGGCACATCCTCTCAATTCATAAATTAGCATATCTTAAATTTGATTACATATAATTTTATTTTATGTCGCATTTATTTCTTTATTTATTTTGAAAAATATAAATTTAAAATTAAGGGATGCGGGCCTTGAGCCCGGGACTAACAAGTTTGTTAAAATACAAAATCGAATATGAAATTATTAGCGGTGTTTTTTAAAATCAGACCGGATTAGTCGGTCCTATCGGTTCAACCACGAACCGGCCATTGGTCAAGTCCGATTTGATATGAAAAAAATGGATTTAAAAAAACCGATCGTAACCTGCCCGGATCTGTGTTGAATCGATTTTTCGGTTCAATCCAATTTTCTTTTAAAAAAATCTGAACTATTAATAGAAAAAGGAAAGTGTATTATAGCATGAATGTGGAAGAATGGGGAGGGGTCGGGGTGGGGGGTGGGGGTGAAATATGTTATTAGATTTTATAAGGGTAGAAAAATAAGTCATTAGATTTTATAAAATGAATGTAAAAATAGGTAGTAAATTTGAATTTGAAAATAAAAGGTACGAAGGTAATAATAAAGTCAAATTTAAATAAAAGAGAAAATTATCATGAACCTAATAAGATGATAATTTAAATTAGTATAAATATTTTATATTAAATGAAAACATAAGTAATATAATAAATTTTATAGGATGATCTTGATTCCTTGAAAAAGGAAATAGATAATATGAAGAAAATTTGAAATTGTAAAATAAAATGTGCGAAGATAGTAATAAAGACACATTTAAATAAAAAAACTATTCATGAAATTATTAAAATATGAAAATAATAAAATTAAATTATAACTATATATATATATATTAAAATTATAAAATAAGTTATTAAAATTTGATTAATTTAAAAATGATTATTAATATGCTTTTATTTCATTATTTATTACCTTTCATACTTTGATTTATAATATATTTTCTTGAAGTAATAAAAATAATATTATTTTAATAAAATGCTGGTTCAATCCGATCGAACTATGACCCAATTGGTCCATTGGTTCGATCACCGGTCCGATTTTAAAAACATTGACTATTAGTATGAGTTGTTTGTCATCTTCAAATACAATACACTAATCAACTTCAATTTTATCAACAAAATTTGATTGATTATTTCTCATCTTTTGTCAAGGAATTCTTGTATTCAAAATAACAACTTTTAGTTTATATAAATTAGGGCTATCTTTTGAACCTTATATAATAATTCTTATGTTCCAAATAGCAAAACTCTGATGGCGAACATATATACATGAATGAATAATGAGGCTAAATCATAAGATGCCATGTCTCTTAAAAATCTTAAGATGCTATGTGTTAGTAACTATCTTGGTTGGTCTTCTCTAGGCATGGCCTCCGGTCGTGTCGAAAGGTACCTCGGCTGACTCAACACGATTTCGACTTGATTTTGATGGGTCGGACTACTCATTTTTTTTATATGTATTAAATTTAAAAAATTAAAAATGGATCATTTTTTTATTCTAAGAATTAGACTAATAAAAATAATATTATACAACAACAACAACAACAACAAAGCCTTATCCCACTAGGTGGGGTCGGCTACATGGATCATACGACGCCATTCCGCTCTATTAGTAACCAAACCTTTCGGTATATTATTCACCAATAGATCTTGCTTTATTAGTTCGCCAAGTGTCCGCCTTGGCCTCCCTCTCCCTCTTTTAATCGGACTCCAGATTATTTGATCTACTCTTCTTACTGGCGCATCTAATGGTCTTCTCTGAACATGACCAAACCATCTCAAACGATTCTCTACCATTTTCTCACTAATAGGAGCCACTCCGACTCGTTCACGTATATGGTCATTCCTAATCTTATCTAATCTTGTATGACCACACATCCATCTCAACATCCTCATTTCGGCTACCCCCACTTTACGTTCATGTTGTCCCTTCATAGCCCAACATTCACTAGCATATAACACTGTTGGCCTTATAGCAGTACGACAGCCAACATAAAATCATGTCGAATCTTATGAACATGGATCAACGAAAAATAATATTATAATATATGATATTATGATTATTAGATGTATAAATATATATATATATATATATAATATAGTTATAAACTTTATGATGTATGATACATATATCTATAATATAATTATAAAACTAGTAATATGTGATTAAATATTTAACTATATAGTAAAATAAATAAAAAAATTAAATAAAAACTATGTTCATCGAACTTGTGTTGAGTCATGTCCAGCATCCTACTAGGCAGCGCGACACAGTTTAATCTAGGCCCGACCGAGTTTTCGCGTGTCCAGGTCAGGTCCGTGCCGGACCAGCGTGGCCGTGCAGCCCGATTTCCATCTCTAGTCTTCTCATGATTATGATAGTATTTTTCTTTATTCAACAATTTGAGTATATATATTCTTTTCGAGTCCACATGTATCTAGAATTGGCATATCACTAAATTCAATATTTTTGAATTCCGATGGAAACATAAACGATAAGATGATAGGCTTCAGAAATTAAACATATCATCAACAAGATAACCTTATTTATTATCAGTGTTTTTAAAATCGGACCGGACCGGCCGGTTCGACCGGTTCAACTGCGAACCGGTCATCGGTCCGGTCCGGTTTGATATCAAAACCTGTTTTTGAAAAAAAATTGGGATGAACCGGTTTGACCCGGGGAAAACCGGGTTGAATCGGAAAATTGGTTCAAACCGGTTTTTTTCAAATCAATAAAATTTGTTGTTATATGGAAAGAAATTATAAAATAAGGAAGGTATAATAATGATATAAATGTGAAAAAACTAGAAAGTATAAGATATTAGGAAATAGAGTAAACTATGATGTGTAAAATAGAAAAGGAAATTAATTATAAGGAAATTATATTTCAAATTTGTGGGTAAAAATAAAGGTGAAAGGAAGATTAGAAAGTATAAAAATTAGGAAAGTAATAATGAGGAAGTTAAATTTGAAATTAATGAATAAAAAAGGAAAGAAAATAATTATAGGAAAAAATATTTACAAAATTCTACATAAAATATTTTAAAAATAAGAAAATTATTTCATTAAATTATTATAATAAATATATGCTTAAATTTTGCATGATTATTATTAGGACATGGGGTGAAAGTTTCTTAATATTAATTAAAATACGAAATATGTATGGTTGTCTATATGTAATGTCAAGATATTTTGTCATCCCTCTATTTATTTGTCTGAGTTCTAAGTTCTTGAATGAACATAGGTTAAATATAATTCATAAATTTTGAAGTTGATGATTTTAAAAAATATGAATATAATTAATTAGAAAAATGAATTTTTTTTTTGTTTTGCAGATGTTATTATGGATTATGTTTACAAGTAATTTAGGTGTGATCGATTCATGATTATTTACATGTAAAAATATGAAATATAAATTTCTAAGTTCCAACCTTTTTTTATTCTACATGTGTTATTTACATGTAAAAATAATTTATTTAATATTTTATATTTTAGGTATGCTATAGTTTTTTTTAAAAAAATCTAAATATTATTATTTTAATAAAAAAATCGGTTCAATCCGATCGAATCCGGTTGAACCGGTCAAACCATGACCCAGTTGTTTGACCGGTTCGATATCCGGTCCGGTTTTAAAAATATTGTTTATTATTCAAGAACTTGTTCGTCATAGTGAAAGGAACATAGAAGTTTATCGTTAAGTATTTGATCCAATAGGATTAATTGTCATAACTATTAGCCTCCAGAGTTTCAGAGACGACCCGCTATATATATACATCATTATTATAGAGTAAGAAATTGTCATACATCTCGAGCGAGTGGAGGCCTTAGTTATCATCTGATAGTTGAGGGCAAAGATCAAGTCCATGAATTAAGTTGCCTTGTATCCACTTAAAATGGAGAACAATATTGTTTAAGGAATCACATGACTCAATTATTATATTTTACAGACATAATCTCAATTAAAAAAAAACTAATTGGGGCGTCAGGAAATGCACCCGTGCATGCCCATCATCCTGCCCATCTCTCTCTCTCTCTCGCTCGCTCGCTCACTCGCTCGCTCTCACATACACACGTAGATAAATGAAATGCATTCAGCAGTTGAATCCATTAAAATTATTAATTGATCACTTAAATTAGACCTGCAGATGCGAATTAGGCACTGTGTTGTCATCCACCTTCAGCTCGAATCTCTTCTCTCGCTTGATGCCCTCGTACCACTTGGCGCAGGCCAAGTACACGGCCAAGTCCGCCGTGGTGAGCGCCGCCAGGAGGAAGTAGAACCTGTCCATGTGCCCCTTGTTAAGGTTCCCCGGGATCCAACCGGGGCGGTCGTCCGACGCCGTGATCCCCATCACGATGGTCACCAGCAGGCTGCTCACGTAGTTCCCCAGCGAGATGGACGTCATGCACAGTGCGCTCCCGAAGCTCTTCAGGCCGTCCGGCGCCTGGTCGTTGAAGAACTCGAGCTGCCCCACGTACATAAACACCTCCGACGCCCCTATCAGCACGTACTGCGGTATCTGCCACATTATGCTCAGGGAGCTCTCGTCGTCGCCGGCGCAGCTGCCGGCTCGGCAGACGTGCTTCAGCCTGTACACTTCCACCGTCCCCGCCGCGACCATCGCGGCGACCGCTATGACGAGCCCGACCCCCATCCGCTGCAGCTCCGTGAGCCCCCTCGGGTCCTTCCTGAGCCGCGACGCTATGGGGTTGATGAACCTGCGGTAGAAGAAGATGAAGACCGCGACGCTGGCGATGTCGAACGCCGACATGCTCGCCGGGGGGACGCGAAATCCGGCGACCACGTTGTTCATTGCCGCGCCCTGCTCGACGAAGAGGGAGGCCATCTGCGTGAACACGACGGAGTAGAGGATGGTCGTGAGCCATATGGGCAGGAGCCGGAGCACGCATTTGAGCTCCTCCACCTGCGTCACGGTGCACAGGCGCCATGGGTTACGGGAGACGGATCTGTCCTGGTGCACCGTGAAGTCACTGTCGGGATTGATAACTGCGGCTCTATCCAGGAATCTACAGATTATGAACAAAAAATTAATGCTCTCGATCGATAAATGCACCTTGACAAAATTGATGTTTCATATTTCTATCTCCTCACCTGAAGCCCTGGGTGTGAAGCATCTTTCGAGTGGTCCAGTTGGATGCAGCTGCTAAGTCGGCTTTGGCGTCCTCCTCCTCGTACAGATCGTCCTCGCCTGCGACCGGCGCCACCGCAACCTTCCACTTCCTGCACGCCGCGACTACGACCTGGCACACCCTGTTGATGGGGTTGCCGCCCGCCCTGAAGAGCCTGTACCGCGGCGTCCCGCAGAGGAAGAGGAGCAGAGCGGCGAAAGCGGAGCCCGTGGAGGCCCAGAAGCCGAGCGCCCACATCCCTTCGTTCTCGAAGTAGCTCAGGAAGGTGTTGGAGAAGAGGGAGCCGAGGTTGAGGGCCAGGTAGAAGTAGCTGAAGAAGGAGACCTTGGAGCGCGCCTCCCTGGCGTCCTCCTCGTCGAACTGGTCCGCCCCGAAGGTGGCGATGTTGGGCTGGTATCCGCCGTTCCCGAGGGCGACGAGGTAGATGGCGAGGTAGAAAATGCCGATCTCCATGCTCGAATGAGGTCCGCAGGGCGCGTCCTCGTCGTTGCCGCAACCCGAGGGCCGCAGCAGGAACAGGTGGGTGGACAGCGAGAGCAGCCCCAGACCCTGCTCGCACACGAGCACAGACAAGAACAGGACATGCTTCAGAAACTAAATCAAACCGATCGATCGATCGAGATATAATATAGAAGTACTACTCACGAGCACGAAGATGAGTTGGAAGATGGCGCAGGTCTTGTATCTGCCCCAGTAGGAGTCGCTGAGGAAGGCGCCGACGAGGGAGAAGATGTAGACGGTGCCCGTCCATTTGCTGACGTTGTTGGCGGCGTCGGCGTTGTTCTGCTGCAGGACGCGCGTCAGAAACAGCACCAAGTTCACGCCCACGCCGAAGAATGCCAGCGTCGCCAGCCCCTGGTTCACTGTACGTGGTGTAGCGCCATTATTAATATTTAATTAGCTTCACATGTATATATTCTCGATATAAAAAAAAAACCATTCTTCATGAATAAAATGTGATGCAATAATAATATATGTATTATTTCTTGCTCTAGTGCAAGTATTTTAGCAAGTTGGTTAAATGACTCAATCTGAAAAGTAAAGATTAGATGTGGATATCCAAATAGCAAATCCAAGCATCCGACCTCTTTGTCGGGAAACCTGTGTTGTCACCCAGCCAAGACCTGCCGGCCGGGGGCATGTTTTTAGTGACACATAATCCAAAGCTTGCGCTTCCGATGCATGGCATACCAACATCTCACGCAAGCTCTCGTATCCCAATAAAGCCACCGGAATCCAGACGCTAGATACAGGTCGCTTTTACACGTAGGTCGAACGTCCATTTGTGCCCATGTCCAACTAACGTAAAAAGGGGGCCAAAATGGTTTTTAGTTCTTTCAAGGAAATAAGTTCGTCCATCAATAATCTCTCCCTCAACCACCATAGAGATTACATCCATTAGTTAATTAATTAATAGGGTATACTATATATATATCCATCATCAATATATATGCACTCACTGCATCACAGCTACATGACGATCTACAGTCATGCAGGACACCACTCGTCTAGAAAACGAGCTTTGTAAAGGGAGTCGTGTGGTAGCATGCATCGCAAGTTTGTCCGTAATATATTATACTCTTTAACTCTTGTTTGAAAATGGAGACAAATGAAGGGTTCGTGGTAATTAATTGGATCAGTAACATGGAACCTCTAACAGCGGTCATCACTGTTCACAAATTGCATGTACACGATCTCTTCTGGAAAAAAAAACAACAACAGGAACAATAATAATAGTAAGAATGATTGGTGTATATATAAGGAGTAAGAACGCACCTAGCACAAGAGATCCCGCAAGCCAGCCGCCAGTCCTTGCCCTGTTTGCAGGCCTTCCTCTGATGTCCACCGATCCGTCAAGAGTGTACTCAACGACGCAGCTGCTGCATTCTTCTTCGCCGCTCTCGCCTCCATTTGTGTTGGTGATAGAGACCTTTGTTTCTGCAGCCTGAATACATGTATGGAGATGGTAATGGATTAGTTGGTAAAACATGTAGATCAAGAAAACATTTATACATCCATTTAAAATGTCCTGGTTAAGCCAATAGAATGTTCATGTCTGTGTTAATCGTATGAGCAGTCACCCAGAGATTTGTCCAAACAGAACCTCCTGACTGCTTCATGCACCTTAGCAACAACAAAAATGGAGGGTGCTATGTGAAGAGACTAACCATTCCTGAACGCTCCGGGTAACCCAACAGTGTTACTAAGATTGATACACAGGAGAGTGGTGTACGTACAGAAGTAGGATTGATATTTGTATGGAGAGAGAGATCTGAGGAGAGATGAAGAGGAAAGTAAGGAGCTCAGGCAGCATGTGGTGGCCGTGGGCAGTATTTATAGATGTGAGAGGAGTTCAATCAAGGGCTGAGATTTTGCAAAGGAAACACGATGCATGATGATGATGATGATGATGATGATGATGATGATGATGATGATGATGATGATGAGGTGTCTGTTTCCTCCACATGTCCAAATCAAAGGCCGAATTCTGACAATAGAAAACTGGGAAAAGTTAAAAAGAAAATACAGATCAGAAAGGGGGAGAGCTGGATGCCCTAAAGGAAAAAAGAAAGAAAATATCCCCCTTCAAATTAGTCCAATGTACTGGCAACTTTTTTATGTATTAAGTTGGCTGACTTAGTGGAATATTTTACAGCACAACCTACTCAGCCAGCAGTCACCAATGACAGCGAAGTCGGCAACTTCATATCTTATGCTTACCTTTTTTTCAGGAATTTTATTTATTTAATGTCTTAATTGTCGAGAGAAAGGACATCCATCAAAGCTTTTACTGGTAATTATATAATTTAACCCAACATTGTTTCACGTGACAAGTAAGATATATATATTTTTTAGTTAGGTATGTACATATCTAAGTATACAAATCTTAATTGTTCAAGGGTCGAGGAGATGCTTATCAAGCTAAGTGTAAGGGAAGAGTAAGACCTTATCAAAAGTTGTCAACAAGATATCCAAAATATTCATAATTTTTACACCCCCATATATTATCTTTTTTCTTCTTTCTTTGAGAGCGCTTATGAATTATCCGTAAAACTTCGAGCTATTAAGAAACTTTATATTCTATCTTTTTCCATCATCGAAGAAATAATATGAATCTCACCAAGTTTCTGTCTTCTTTCATACTTGGTAAAAAATATCTTAATTATCAGACATTTAGATCAGATCAGATCAGATCATATAAGTTGAACAATAAGTTAAGAAGGTACATATGATCGAAGCAATGCATGTCACAATCAATAATTTGGACTGGATGCGGACAAGATAAATTTTGTCCTAAAGGGGTCATCTTGTTAATATAATATATATACATATATGTATAATATATCCAGCCAGCAGCGGTGCTGATCAGCTAGTGAAGTGTTAGGTGAAGTTACACTATCAGCTTTTTGGCACTTGCTCCTGTCTCCACTTTCCATGAGAAGCAAGGGCTCGTATTGAATTCAACGCAGCACTTATCAGGAGCAGCCCCCCCTTTTTTCTGACCGGTGCTGTGCTGTGCAACAGTGCATGCACCTTCGCACAATCGGCCATGGTCGTCGCGCCCGGGGCTCTCCGGGGCTCCGGACTGGAGCTTATCCATGGCCTTCGCAGATGGCGTGGATCTGATAGCTACTGATGGCTACTCCTTGGAGTCGACAACGATCCCTGATGTCAGAATCCAATAAACGCACACCTGGTTTAATGAAGCATCAGCATCAAGCTCTCTTGTCACACGTCTGCCGCACTAACACCCACCACCCAGCTCCAAGCAGTGAGTGCTCTTTGCCCTGGACCTTCTGCAACGTTCCCCTCCTCCAGCATGCAAAGCTGGTGTGTATATTTGTTAGGTCGTCGACGGATTCGCATGACCCCCCCTCGGCCCTCCCTCCTTTTCAAGTGCATGCTGCTGCAAGGGATCGTTGATGCATGGTCCATGCGTTCTGCATGCATGCATTTTATTCCGATGGACGAGACGAAGCCCCAATCTAAGTGCAATCCAGTGAAGCATTCAAGTGTCTTGGACCACCATGTACGTGCTCCTCTTACCAACTGATACACTCATCTTAATCCGCTTGTTGCAGAGGGTCTGAATTAAAGACGGGATTTTAGTTGCCAGCCACCTTTTTTTTTTCGTTTTTGCAATCCGAACTTTAAAAATTGAACAGATCGATACTCCTTATAGATTCAATTCGCAGAAGTGTTTTTCAGATTAAATCTTATGATAACTGAAGTAATCTGTTTTCGCTTAAGCAGTCAGATTCATTCGCTACAATAATCGCCATAATAAGATGTGGTCTAAAATGAATAATATTATAGAATTGATGATCGGATGGAGTGGTAAGCTTCTACGTAAGGTCTTGAGTTCAATTTTTTATTAATGCGAGAAAAAAAATGATTAACGATCGGGATAAGACGTGGTAATTAATTAATCTATTTTCACTTAAGCATGCAGTCGGATCGATTCATTATAATAATCGTAAGAATAAAGACGTGAAATGAATCGTTGTCTAGAATGAATAAAATTATGAATTGACGATCGAGAAAGAGTGATAAACTTGCAAGTAAGGCTATAGTTCGATTTTTTATTAATGTAAAATATTTTTATTGATAGTGCTTACATCCCGGACGAAGATCGAATTAGTCGAGATCAATAGTGGTGACTTTTCAACATGTGACGACTGCGCTTTGCGGTGGATGGCAGTTGCACCAAAAGAATGAATGAAATTAATTGGAGCGAAACTCTCAACATTAGAACGATAATTAAATAGGAATTTGTTTTTTATGACAAGGACGATCGATCTAGACACTTTGCACCAAATTGAGGGAACTAAGACAGAATTTAATTGCAAGTATGTTTTTCATTAATTCAATAGAACAAATCATCATCTATACATATATCATTTGTGTGAGTCTCCGGAGCCGGGACAACAACTGGATGCATATTTGGCCCCAAGAGTTTCCTTGTGGTGGCAACTATTTTGAGAGGACGAAAAGAGACGTAAACAGTTTTGATTGCATGTATATTATCCAGCATGCATGATTAATTAAGTGATCCTTACTACTACTAATAATAAATACGACGTGGTTTCCTGTGAGCCTTATTTCTGCATGCTAACTGAGCCCTTACTTCCAGTTCTTTGCGTGGCAACTAATGATTTGATCCTATTGCCACTTCGACCCCTGATATATATAAATAAATGGAAATATATATATATATGGAATCTAAACCTAGTTGTAATTCTAGATGGTGCTTCAGTAATGGGGCAGAGAAGTCATCCGCCCCTTACGGAAGTCTCGTTGCGCAGCGAGTCTAAAGGGGTATAAGGGGGATCTCACTATGAGGGCTCGGGTAGATGATTTTAAAATTTTTGTTTCATATTTTGTATTGGAGTTCCCTATATAAACTTTACAACAATTAGATTATTTTATATTCATGTAATCATCATTATTCTATAACAATAAAAAGTTGTCATCGTCCGAGGGCGTAGTTGAATTTAGGATGAACTTCGTAAATATCGTGTGTTCTTCTGTGATTGTGCGATCTTTCTCCTTTTTTTTTGAAACAATATCATCGTGTCTACTATATTTTATTATTCATTAAAGAAATTAATGAATATAAACAACCAATTAATTTGTTAGGGTTTGGGCCGTTTTCGTCTTCGATTGATGATTTGTTCACGCCACACGAAACTTGTGGCGAAGAGTGTACTGTACGTACGTCAAACTGTTGATTGTTCTGAGCTCTTTGCATTAAGTTTTAGGAACTTGTTAGCTTATTAATTATATGTATGTGCGAGTACGTTGCTTTAATTAGCTTTAATTTTAATGCTCTGAGTACTCCTTCCCAACCATGCATCTCCCAGCCTTAATTGCAAGTCCATTGCAAGGCCAATAATGCACCTGATCAATTTAATAAGAAGCAATAAAATGATATGATTAAAGTGTAATCATTTTGAAAGGTTAACCAGTTCGAAGATATTTGATCTCAATACTCTCATCTCTAAACGAATTAGGTGCTGATTAATTAACTTTCGTGTTGAGAATAAAGACAATGAAGAAAACAAAAAAATAAACACAAAAAATTAATGTCTTCTTGATCACTGGGAATAAAAGGAAACATTCACGAAACCGTCGTCAGAAAAGAAAAAAAATCATTATGAGTAAATAAATTTAATTACATATCCTATTTTTTTTTGTTTTTTCTTCATTTTTTTAGAATTTTATGTACAGAATATAATAAATTCAAACCATATCAACATTTGGACGATTTCTGTACGAGAAAAATTATGCACCGAAAAATAAACTGAGATATTTAAGACGCAAAATTTTATTAGACGAGAACAGAAGAAAATTATAATTTAATTGCGTTTTATTAGGACCTTAGAAAGTTTAACAAACCGAAGAACAAATCGAGATCGTATGAATTATAAATCGACTGAGACTATGAAATGAATATCTTAAAATTAGGACACTTTTTACTTCGGAGTATCTTGAGAACAAAATTAATTTCCAATTAGAATAGGATTCAAAGCATTATTAACAAAATTATTAACAAAGATTAACAATGAAAATACCTTTACACTTGCTGGACTCGGCTAGTTAAGCTGCTGATGGGATTTGCCATATTTGAGTTAATTCACTCCTTTGAAATTTCCTTGTTAGATTTTTCTTTTACTTTATTCCCTCCCCCTTTTTTTTTGTGATATCGCTGCAGCAATTCAATGGATGTAGAACCCACTCAAAACTTTTAAAGAATCTGACAATCGCCTCCTCATTTCTGTATTTTTCATGTGTTTGTTTCTGAAGCTATAAGAACTGCCCTTGCCTAACTAAGAACTAATTCCGCGTATTTTTCATGTGCTCAGCTCGCTAATATCTGACCACCACTAGATCTGACAATTTTTTTTTCTTTTTTTTTTTTCTCATGTTGCATGAATCTTGTGATAATGATCCATTAATGTGATGTGCAGCCACGAGAGACCAGACCCCATGCATTCTTCATGCACGCACTACAGACGTCCAAATTGGCCGGCAAGTTCTTACACATTTTAAAGTTCAGACATACCTTGTGCTAATGGCGCAGGGCACCTTTTACCTGACCGGTTGCTTTCCAATCCATATATTGCATTCGTACAAAACAGCAAATTATTCTCTGGAACAGCATTTTAAATTTCCTCTTCTGAAGGGGGAGGTCAAAGGTAGTGGTTCTAGTTTGATCCTGAAATGTTGTCCACAAAGGTGAATCCACCTCCCTATGGGGTTATAACTTATAAATTACAAAGTGCTAAAATTTGATTCTAAAATTTGAAAGCATATTTGATATACTATTTCCGAAGTGGTGTCGAGCCGGGGGATCAAGACATATTTTATGAATATAAATATGATCGGCATTGATATTGAATGAAAAAACACATGGAACCCCGTTTGGAAGCAGAACCGAGTTCCTTAAGTTCTCAGTGCATTGTTGAATTAACATATTAGAAAAAAATAAATGTAATAAACGAAATTTTGATGAGTTTTGAATTAAAAATAATTATTATTATTATAAAATATAATTTTATTATTTATTAAAATGTAATTTTTTATGGAAAAAATTTTGTTAAAAAATATATTATTTAAATACGAAAAAAAATTTAAATTTATTTTATTTAATGAAAAAAATAAAAAATATTATATTAATCTTTTACTACAATTATTTTACATTTATTAAATATTTTTTTTCATATGAAAAAAATGTGTGAAAGAAAAGAAAAAGCAAAACCAAAAATTAAACAAAAGAGTCACGTCAAAAAAAGAGAAAAAAAAAGCATGCGCTACAATGCTCCAGTTCCATCCTAAGTGGTTCCAACTCTTTTGACAAAACCGAGTGCCCCATTTGGGAGCGTGACAGATTCCACCTCGGTTCCAAACCAAAGGCGGCCTAAGTGATTCCAGACCCAAAGTTAAACGTGCTTGTTGCATAAATTAGTCAAGCGATTCATTTTTCTTATATTAATCACTACACATGAATTAATTAATGAGATTACCAAATGGGACACCGCAATTATAAAGTCAACATGTGTAAGCATCGTGTGGCTTACAATTTCCCAGCTAACGCACATATAAAATCATGAGGTATCATACATGAATTGGATTGCCAAATGGGTAAAGAAATCTAAAGACTTGTCATTAACTCTTAAAAATGTGAACCAAGCATGTCGTTGTTCTCGTTGAATGCCCTTGGAGAAAAGGCAACAACATTTGATGTACAGATACAAGGGTAAAGCCAAATCATGTGTTACTCAAGCACAAAAGGATCCTTTCTGATAACTTTTCAGCTCTCCGAAGTTTAATTATGTAGTTAAATATACATATGGTTATCCTTCAAGAACAAAGTTACATGGCAGTGTTGATTCGAGCTCTTTGGGGCAAGTGTTTACACCTCATAAGCAAAGAAGATGCAGTACCTGGCAATTTTATACATGGATAACATGTTTCTGATGGTTTTTTCCTCGCAAAGTTAGATGCGGGTGATGGAAGCGCTAGTGTCATCAGGACTTTTGTTGTAGTTCATTTCAGCAAAAGTGCCACCTCCAATGCCCTTGGCTAACCTTCCTGGGTTGACGCAAATGCACCTGACATTTTCGCCATCATTCCCTTCAAGTGACAAGACCTACATTTTCAAAAAAGTGTTGTTGTAAGTGAAGCGCCATAATTGTACTTGGTTATCAGAGCTTCAGTTCCTTGTTCTCTGTATTTTTTGCTGCTTCTTTTGGAAAATATTATGTGACTAGTTCATAGAAAGAACAAGTCATACTGCACGGTTACATTACACTATCCTTATTTTATAACACTACTTACTAGTATAAGAACACAAAGCAATCGTTACCTTTACGAAAGGGGCAAGATCTGAGGGAAGTAATAGAATGTCTGGGATTGAAGGGATCTGCAAAGCTTCAGGGGCAAGTGAAAGGTCTAGTGGAACGCCAACCGATGGTGGATACAGTGGATAGTAGCTGATGTGAAAGAGGTACATCTTCAGATTTTTTTCATGACAAACCTAGTAAACTGGGAACAGCAATTTAGTCCTGCAATGCGTTTTACCTTTGCTGTTTCAACAAGTGACATGCAAGTCGCCCCATCCTGTCACCCGACTGGCCATCAGCAGCTGGAATTCTTGAAATTTCTTCACCACTGAGCTGCTTTAAGATGTCCATGGTACAACAGCCAATCGTTAGCTGCAAAATAAACATACATTAATCAATTGACATGTGAAAAAGAATATGATATATACAAATACTGATATACAAAAAGGGAAGGCGGAGGTAAGCCTTTTGGATACTAGCATTAACATTGGAAAAAATTGTAAGCTTCCAAGCTTCAAACTTAAAAGCAGTTCAGTGAATTAAGTTTGTGAAAGAATAAATCAAATCCAAGTCTGTAACGAACTCCAAAGTTTCATGGTTGAATTAAGTTTTTTTTAGAAGGGGTTGAATTAAGTTTGTGTAAAAGCAACTCAGTTAATTCTATATGAAAGAATAATCGAGCGAGTGTTTTAGCAGGAAGAACAAACTCCACAGTTACACGATTGGATTAAGTCTGTGCCTCACTCTGAGGAATCAGAGAGAATATAAAATTTGAAATCAAGTTAGCATCTAGGTTCTGCAGGTTGACCAAACCTCTGAATTTCTGATAGTCCACTAGTGAGGATAAAGGAGACAAACTATGCTAAATGATAAACAAAATGTCAACCACAGATCCAAATTATGAAGATCATGCTAATCCAAACAAACAAAAAACTTAATTAAATAAACAAATTGAGAAAAGATCTGCACCTCATTTGCACCAAGAAGTGTTGGGTTCGTAACAGAAATTATCTGAATGGCCAGAAACAGACAATTTTAGAGTGCAATAAATGAAGAGTTTCCAGCGGCAAAGATAACCCTATAATCGCCATTCTAAATTTAAGGACGTAAGCATTAGATCAACAATAGAAGTACCTGATCTGTCAAATTTGTAGGAAGATGAATGTTGAAAGTTGGCTGCAAATTCAAATGTGAAGATGGCATAAACATGATTTCAGTGAAATTAACAATTGCTTTGATGTAGGAACAGTTGCAGATTGCCATGACAGAAATTCTTTCTCAAGTGTATCCAGGAACATGAAAATTACAAAGTTCTGTTCAATTTATGCTTCTGTCATACAGTCATACTAAAGGGTGTCAGAAAAAGAACCTGAGGGAAAACAAAGTCATGGTTCGCATCGCGTGTTGATGGCAAAAGGATTAAACGAGCAGAGGGGCCCATAAACTCAGCATAATCTTGCAACTGCACAAAAAATAAATGAGTTTGAGTATCTGGACATATATGATGATGCAAATTTCCATATACTTTATCTCAGAACCACAAACCCTTCTAATAATCTCATCATGGAAAATATCATCAAAAGATCGGTCAGAAGTTCCCTTTTTTATCTCTGGATGCTCGGAATCAATAAAAGGCCCCAACTGAAGAAGGAACATGAGAGGGTCATAGTATATAGTTTCTTGGTTCAAGGAACATATATCAGCTATGGAAAACCTTTAGACATTTATATGCTCTTACCAAGATAATCAGTTGAGGCTGTTTTCGTCTAGCATAAGCAAGTAATTCTGTTAATGGCTCAAATAATAGATTGTCAGTTGTTGTGAAGGGTCCAGCTGCAACAACCTATAAAGTTCAAGGTTCTAGTTTAGATCATGAAAACAAGAAATGCATAATAAGGGAATTCAAACCGTGTTCAAGTGTCATGTGCCAGTAAATTCAAGAGTCTGACTGATGATAATCATATCAATATCATGTCAAAAGCAAGCTTACCATGCAGTTTACACTTGTCTTTACATAAACCAGCCATGACGGCTCTCATATTATGTTAATTAAGATATGATGGAAATGTCGCTAATATATAAGGTTTGTCAACATGAAAAATACACACCAGTGACAGCACTCTGAAATTATTGGAAGCAGATTCCGATTGGTATTCTTGATCCAGTGCTAGCTTCTTAGTAGGGGGGAAGCCCATAGTGGAAGATAAAGGCAAATTATCAACCAACTTCGAAGCAACAAAACAGTGCCCACTGGGATTATGTCCCTCGATCCCAATTACCTGATTCCAGATGCCAAAGGCGAAATTTCAACTTGTGAGATAGGAAGACCAATCAATCCACCTGGTTTTAAGACTGTTACCTGACCAGGAAATAAGGAATAGTGGTCTAGTCTTTGAATGTCCAGACGCACACGTTGTCCTCCAGAATGTTCAACACTACAAGAAGTTACAGAGTGAACTAGAAGTGAAAACCTGATTTCTTTAAGTAAGAAAAGACATCAGAAGTAATGAAAAGTGAGAGGGCTTCTTAATAAAACAATAACATGTACCTTCCTTGTAGCAAGATAGATTTTTCATTTAGATGACCTTCTCCATCACAACAGATCATCCCCACAGCAAATATATTTTTCTGAAAGAGAGCAGCTGCTAGTTAAAAGACATCGGGACAACATTCATTTTGGTTAGCTCACAAAAGCTATTCATGCATAGTGAAACCTTCAAGCTAATTACAAAGAAAAGCCAACCTGTAAATGGATGCAATATATGCATTAAGGATATGGTAGTCATTGTTTGTATGAACATGAGAAATATGGATATTTGGTCACAATAAATGTGGCAATTGCACTGAGACATGCATACTTTCAGAGCAATACTAAAAGGGATAGGGCTTTTAAACACAAAATAACCAATCACCTGTGAAGCCGATGTAGCATCAGTGGGTTCTCCGTAAAGTCCTGAGGCAGCTAACACATTGGCATGCTTTATAATTCGGTTTTCTAGGCAATTAAACTGTGGCACCAGAAGAACCAATTATTAACATGATAAGCATGGCGAAGAGAACAAAAACTATATGTTTGATGTAAATTACCTGATATTCTGTCGTGTCATACATGAACCTGCAGCCTGATTCAGGCTTCAAGACATGGACTTGCAAAGAACATCTTTCCTTAGGTTGAACTCTTCGGATAATGTCATCTTCCATGTCTTTAGGTTTTTCATCTCGTATTTCATCATCTATATTCTTAGCATTGAATGCTACATGTACAGAGAACTTATTCACTCTTTGTCCAAAAGGAGTAATTCGATTACTGATATCCAGAGCTTTTGTAGATGAAGGCTTTTCATTGGTCCTAGGAGTCGCTATTGAGTTATATAATTCTCCTTTTTCTTGCTGACCCGAAATGGTCTCAAGAACACCACCTTCGTTATCGTCATTCAGCAGCCTGCAAAGTTCTAAGAAACATCAGAGGACAAAACAACATCAAACATGTCTACGAAATGAAACTTAAAAGAACACAACATGAAGAAAAGACTGAGGATAATTTCTTTACTCACATATCAACATCGTTGTTAGAGTAAACATGCAAGTGAGATGCCTCTTTGGCGATTCTTTCCTTTGCCTCATTCTGAAGGTGCATTAAAAAAGCGTCCATCTGTCCAATCTCTATCTTCAAGCTAGTCAGCTGCCTAAAAAAACATCAATTATCCCTAAAAATGTGCTTTCAGAAAAAAAAATGTAAATGTTAAAGTTTCATGAATCCTTCAGAAAAATGGTCCAAAAGATCGAAACAAAGAGTATGACATGCAAAAGGAAACAGCTTTCACGCGAATAAACAGTAACTAATTTAGTTTTGGGGCTGAAAACTCTAAAACGCAAGAAATTGAACTCAGCAGATTCGATCCGCACCTGTTGAGGTAGAAGATTTCCCAATTGGAGATTAGATCCGAGGGACTCAGTTGGAAATTGATGCAGTAGGTGAGACCTGGAGAGAACTCGAAATGAGGTTTAGCGAATAAGACGCGCCGAATTCACGACAGTATACACAAGCAGGGGAAAAGGCAATACATTTGGAAAGGACATCGTCGGCGCCGTCGAGTTCAAAGCCGCTGCGCTCGAACTCGGCCTTGATCTCTTCCTCCATTGCCGCAGACGTTTAGGGTTCCAGAGCTTGGTGTAGGAGACGGGACAGAGGCGGCAGCGTCGACCAAAACCAGACGGTAGAATTGGCGGGAAGAATGAGGCGGGCGGGCAACTTATATTAGCACTGAAAACATAATGGATTGTCCATTTTGCCCTCTTTGGGCCGCAAATAAAGCCCATGAATAGCTGGGCATCGGAAGCCGTGAGGCAGTCAAGGAATGTTAATGAAATAAAATATTAAATTATAATAATGTTAATCTGAAATAAAATATCAGAACATTATCTGCTTGAGTATAGTGAAAAAAATAGATCTATCTACTTTCTTTAGCTCTTGTTCGAATTGTAGAGAACAAAATTAGAAAATATAATATTTTATAACCAATATATTAGTTATAGATAATTGATTCTTAGTTATGATAACAAGTTACAATAAGGGTGTCTGTCACTCCACACTTCAAAAAACATTATTTTCACTCTCTTTTATTAGATAGGGGTAAAAATGTCCAGAATTAATAGAAGAGAGTGACATTAGTACTTTTGAAATGGAAATAGAGGCTCCCTAGAATAAGTAGTAAAATATTAAAGGAGAGAGAAATAAAGTACCATTAAAGGATTCTCTGATCTTATATAAAAAAAAAGGTGAGGTTTACGTTCCATTGCGTTCTCAAAATATTGAAATATTTCGAGAGGTTTATTTATCAAGAGTTGAAGTTCTACTAGCATCAGAACGTTGCCCAAACATCTCACTGCCACGAGGTTGTTCAGCTTTCTTTTCACTTTTAAAATACACTTTGGCCCGTTTGGATTTGTCAAACACTCATTTTTCTCATCGTGTGGGACCCGCCTGCATTAAATGGGGGAAGAGAAAAAATGTGAGAGCAATGAGTGGGGTGAGGGATTGGTTCATCCTGACGGGTTCATTTGGTTGAGGGTTAAAATAGACTGGGTGAATTAAGCAGTTTTTGAAGTTTACATCCAATTAATTGTATTTCATTTTTTTTTATAAAGAATAGGATAACTCACACATTTTCATTATTTACAAGATTATTTTTTAAAAAAATAACAAAATTATCCTTTGTATCTTTTTCAGAATAATACACAATAACCTAAAGAATATCCATATATTCCCTTAGTTAACCCCTAGCCAAATGCCACCGATGAGATTAGGAGAGAGCAACGGTCGATTCCAGATAATTCAGTTAATTGACCGAATCGATCGAAAAAAATTTAACCATTCTCCGGATCGAAAAAATTGGTTCGATTCGGTGAATTCACCGTTTTAACCGAAATTTAAAAAATATTTTAAATATTATTATAAAATTAACAAAATTTGAAAATATATTAAAGTAAAGATTAAATACGAATCCAAAATTAAAATCAAAGACTACATTTGAACATGGCAATAAGATACAAATCATTCAATAGTTAGGATACAAATCGAATTAAACAAAAATACATAAAATCATATACACATAACAAGTTTTTACAAATATATAATAATTATTATTATCGGTTAATTCGGTTTTTAACCAAAATTTTGGTTAATAAACCGTAACCGTCCAATTGATTTTGGTTAACAATTTTTTTATCCATTAACCAAATCGAAATCGAATAATTCGGTTCGATTAATCGAATAAAATTACGGTCAGTTAACCAACTGTTACGGTTAAACGGTTATAACAGTGCTCAGCCCTAGATGAGATTAAGGAGATTGGAACATTCCTAGGTTGCCAAACCTCAATCCAGGAGTAAGAAAAATGCAACCAAACGGGGCTTTGGAAATGTAGATTATACCTTATCTGAGTTAAAATTCTTCTTCCAGGATTCGCTATTTGCTGACTCTCGAAAATCTATCTCTAAGATGGGAATGTTCTTAGGTGGTACAACGACTGAGATAGCAGACTTCTTGAACCTTAAGCAACTTGTCATCATAGAGTTTGTTTTTTAGAAATAAGTGTGAAGAAAAGAAAGCGAGACAATGCACGTATGCAAAGCTCAGAGTCGGATATGTAATAAATAACAGGACTTCAGTTAAACAAATTGTCCTTTTGAACAACATGACACATATTGTTTGATGGATAAATTGGAAAGGACATTTAAAAAGCTAATAATTGAGAGCAAATCAGATATGAAACTAGGAACTCTTTCGGTAGCACAATTCTTGTAAGTTCAGAATATCAGAAAATGTGCCATTCTCTTAAATCGGAGCAATTCAGGTATGTTAGGAAACTCGTACTTTCACCATTACCAAGTAATGCAGATGAACATAAGGAAGAATGACATTTGACAAGATAATTAACACTGCATAACTGAACGACAGTCCTGAACAAAAGCAAAATCCACCTACATGAGTTAATTTATCAGTGGTTTCACACAGAAATCATGTCAATAACTGGTCATTTAATTCCACAGCATAAGAAGCTTTCAGCAGCCATCTCTTTCCTTGTCGCCAGCACATCATCTATGAACCTGAATGGTGCCGTCCAAATTATTCAATTGCATTCAGATTATGAGAAGAACTTGTAGCTTTTTGCGCTCAATATGATGTTCCTCAATCCTCCAATTGGTGCCAAGATCGCTAGTAGCACACCGAGTATGATGCAGATCTAAAGACAGTTAGAGAAGAGGGATTAGATTTGTTCCAAAATACGTAAGAGAAGAATCATAGTAAGAATATAACTCACCCAGTTTGTAAACCAGGATAAGCTGAACCTTTTAGGCTTGTAAATGGCCAACCACATAATGCAAGGGAGCTGTACACAAAGAGAGAGAGTCTCAGTTTCTGTGATGTGCTACATTATCAGTAACTTGACAAATGTGATTTCAAAATGTGAGTTTGCAGCTTACAAAATAGGTAGTTGGTGCGAATGCAAATCCTCCAAAGAATCCGAGCAACCCGCCGAAGAAGGGAACAGCCATGCCAACAACCATTGTAAATGCTGAATAGAAAACATCCGAATAAGATGAAAACAATTTCAAAGGCCAAAAGAAGAGGGGTGTTTCTGTTTCTTTAGAAGAAATATTGGCATTACCAACATAAAGACTTCTCGTGATCAGGCGAAGGGGCATCCCTGGTGTGAACTTTAGTCTCTTCACAAGAAGTGTTTCTAACATGTCAAATACAGGCATTGCATATATCTGCGCGAGTAAATTACAATCAGAAGAATAAATCTTATACGATATTGCTGAAATGCAGAAAATTCAAATAAGTGACTTATACGCCATCCAAACATGGCTTAAATAGGAGTTGAAAAGTTGTAATGCAGTTTGCCAAGGTTGCTCTTGCTTCATCACACACCATTGTAGAAAGTAAGCTATATCTCAATTCTTGTGATGCCAAGTTTTTCTACTGATGAATATATGCTGTGGCCGACCCCACCTAGTGGGATAAGGCTTTGTTGTTGTTGTTGAATATATGCTGTGCATACCTGATAGCTTCCAATGACATGTATTACCACAAACATGTTTGCAGCAGCAATCAGCCATCTCGGCTTCTCCAGCGAAATGAGAATGTTATCATCCACCGAATTTCCGAAGATATAAAATCCGATCAGCGCGACTGGGAAGTAGCAAATTGCAACTACAATGTAAGCAACAAGGACACCTTTCCACATTGGTTTCTTCGATGGCTTTTCAGGCGTTGAAGGTATAGTCGCCTGTATCTCCAAGACCACGTTGTGCCCCGCATATGCAAAAGCAACATCCCCCAGTGCAGACAGGAAGTTAAAGACTTGACCAGGTCTCGAGGTTCCATCCTTGGGGCCATAGTCGACGTCTGGTTGCCTCCCTTTAGTCACAGATGCTGTCCAAGCGATGGTGGAGTAACTGTTCATGGTATGAATTATCAGAAAAAATGGCACCTCACAAAATCTTATGCCTTTAGAAGTTTTGCATAAACAGAATAAAATGGTGCGGATCAGTGGTCAGTACCTTAAGGACATGACTGCTGCAGCCAAAGAGACACCTGAGATGGAGTTGAAGTTTGGAAGCTGCGACAGAACAAAATGGACAGATGCGAAGATGGCAATGAAGTAGCTTTGCCTTATGGGCTTGCAGGAGGGGCAGATGACGTCGTGGAACTTCTGCAGGGACTTGCCCCCTGTGACCATGTACACGATGTTCACGCCCACCTCGACGATGACCTGCTGCGGGACGACGATCCAGAGGCCGAGCTTCTCGCCGAAGGCGTGCTGGCCGAGCTCGTGGTAGCGGTCGAACCGCTTCCCCGGCACCATCTCGTGCATTTCAACCATCTGCCAGAGGGTGTAGAGTGTGATGACCCATGATAGAACAAGAACTGCAACTGCAGGACCCCTGAAACAGAATCATGTAACCGGATCAGAATTAAGAAGGGATTAATGCTGTGCATGTCGTTGTGTTATTGCCAACAGACGACACAGAGAGATTTCAATCAATGCTTCGTACTCAGTATCATATGACATAATCTGTGACCGAAGTATGGGACATTACCTAATAAATACGACACATAAATTCAGTATTCGAAATTTTCTCTTGTTGCATGAAGTATTCAACGCTTCGAAAAACAGAACATATTTACTGTTGTGCGTTGTGCACTTTTTAAACCCATCCCCTGGAATCTATCCTTCCTTCTCTCCAAGGATGTGTTGCAATTAAGTAAGTGTTAATTGAAAATAAAAAAAAGATGTCCTTGTCGCAGATCCATAGAATTATGCATCACAATGAGATTGGATCATAAATAAAACCAGTGCTTCAATACAAAACATATAGTAAATGCATCTGTTTCCAGAAGTCCATACCCCCCACATCATAAAAGAACAAAGGCGTCGTTATTACCATCCGAGCTGCGCCATGGCGTAAGGCAGACTGAGCACGCCGGCGCCGACCATGGCGGTGACGTTGTGGAAAGCCGAGTACCACCACTTGGCGTTCCTCGACGACGTGATCGGGAGCCAGTCATCGACGGACTTATCTCCGGCCATCGCGAGTGACGAATGAAGCGATCTAAGAGCCAGCAATCTGACAACAGGGACAGCAGGAGTATGAGAAGAAGGATCTCAAAAGGCAGACGGGGAAAAAAAGAGAAGCCAACAACTAAACCTCTTTTTCTCTCACCACCAATGCAACAACCAAAGAGTCCAAAGCGTATGATCAAATAAATGGGTAGAAATGGGAAGGAGAGATTTTTAAGGAGTTTGTTATTGTTAGCATGCAAAGGCTGCGGTAGATGAAGAGATTTTTAAGATAGTTTGTTAAAAGTTGACATGAATTCGGTGGTTTAAATTTTAATATATAAATGTATATTACGAATCCCTTTTGAAAATATAGATAAAAGATAAGTTATCTGTATCTTCCAATGAAATCAGAATTCATATGATAAAAAATTTATAATGGCTTTCTGTTGGAAGATTAAGATAATAATAGATGCCTTTTATAATTTTTTTTATGACAATAATAAATAGGAATGCTATCTATATTAAGTAAAATCATTGGACCATGATACATTTTTTTATCAAATATTAATATTTAAACTTTCTATATAATTATGAGGAGTTCGACTATTAAATATATAAAAATGCAAAAAAAAACTTTTATTGCAATCAAATATTAATATTCAAACTTTCTATATAATTGTGAGGAGTTCAACTATTAAATATGTACAAATATAAAAAAAACTTTTATTGCAATAAATATGTTATATTAGTTTTGGAGTGCATCTATATGTTTTTTAACTAGGACTTTCATTTTTTTTAGTTGCCATCGGCAATGATTGGATAAAAATGTAGATCGTGTCACATTTTGACAGTTTAAAATCCCAATGAAAATATTTTCTAAACACTTTTGAATATGAGATAAATTAAGTTGCTAAAACAGTTAAATACTTTTGCTACAAGAAAATTTAAAATTTTGTGAAAATATAGTAAGATTTTCTTAGATGGTGAAGAATTTTTGCAACAGAAACAAAATACGTCCAAACTGACTACATATAACACAATAATCAGAAATAAATTATTTATAATTTAACTTTTTTATGTAGCGTTAGTTTTATTTAAGTTACAATGATAAAGTATAATTTAACTAATCTAATTAAATATAGTATAAAACATATGGATAAAACTAATGTAATATTTAATTATATAATTTAACTAATCTAATTAAAGTATAATTTAAGTAAAGTATAATTTAACTAATCTAATTAAATATATGGATAAAACTAATGTAATATTTAAGTTACAATGATAAAGTATTAGGATAAAACATATGTTTTAAAAAATAATTGTTTTACTTTTAATCAAACTAAGAGTTTTAATCTATTTAAATTTTTAATCAAAATCCTAATATATACCAATAAAATTGTATTCTCAAAAAATGAGATAAGAATTTATACAATCTTAAATCTATATATTACAAAGGAAAAAAAGTTAAATTAATAATCATAATCCTAATAAAACTTTAGTTCATAAGTTACTTTTATCCTTCATTCAATACCAATAATATTTAAATTTTAATTAAATATTTAAAAATTAAGTTTAATTTGAGTAAGATATAGGAGTTTTGATAGGGTTAGATATAAAATATTCAATGAATAAAAGAAATTATATTAAATAACAAATAAATTTAATTTGAGCAGTCATAGGAGGTTCACAAGTTTATTTCATTTTTAAAAAAATCATTGTTTATTCCGAGTAGAAATAGGACTTTTTCTAACAAAATGAATGATATTATTTTTAAAAAGCTAAAGTAAATTTTAACTCTGGATTAACTAAAAAATATAAATGTACACAAGTGCGTCATGATGGTCAACTAATAAAAATCTGAAACTATTAATTCATATATAACATTATTATTCTATTTGCAATATATATATATATATATATATATAAGTAGAGGTTGAAAGTGCCGCGTGTCGATCTCTCATAAATTAAATGTATAAAATGATATTATTAGAATTATATAATCATGGATACTCAAAAATTAGTTATTAAAAATATATGATTTTATTTATTTACACTTTTAAATTCTATATTTGTAACTATAAATAGAAGGACTTTCAATATTCATAAACATATCAATATGGTAAATTATAATATTATGATAATAATTATAATGAACTAATATTCATAAACATATCAATATGACAAATTTAATTACAAATATAGGTCTGTGCATGATAAAAAAATTTACTTAGATATAATTTCTTTTCATCCAAAAAATGTTATAAGAAAAAATATTTATATGTAATTTATTTTTGTCTAAGAAAAAAATGTTAAATGGCGTGAGGGGCTTTCAGTTTTTATTTGCATACTCGACGTCCTCTTTGAAAGTAAAAAGTATGTGCGGATCAAAATATTATGTCATGATATGAAGTTGGAGTTAACAACATGAATTTCATACTCTAATGAATATAAACACAAGTTAAAGTCATTATTCAACTACTATAAATTAAGCATTTTTTCTATAACAAATAATATATGAAATAAATTATATACTTTTTTGTGTTATTTATAGTCATATATTATTTTCACTAATAATTTTTTTAATTGTATATAGTTATTTTTTGTTATAACCATGTTATTATTGTGTGAAGGGGATAGAAAGTTTATATATATCAAATATTTTATATTGGATAGTTTGTTATGAACCGATATCGGATACGTAATCAACTAAAACCAAGCTTAATAATTATGTTATTAATATTAATATTTTTTAATTTATTATTATTATATATATGTATATCTATATGTTATAGTTCCTTATAAATATGTAATCACTAATAATAAAATAGTCAACAAAACTTTATCATTTCGTTATTACTATTAATAGTTAAATTTATTATTATATGTATATAAAAAATATTGTGTTAATAATATTCATAAACAATATATTATTTCTACTAATAAGTTTTAGTTGTATATAGTTATTTTGTATTATTATACTATGAAGGAGATAGAATACTTATCTATATCAATCATTTAACAACTATGAGTCTTAAGCATTTTAGTGTTATTGAATAGTTTGTTATAAACCCATATAAGATATGTAACGAACTAATAACAAAATAATAAATCAAACTTAATCATTATGTTATATTATTAATAGTTTGTTAATTTATTATATATATATATTTATATGGCATAGTTCGCTATAAAATTGATATCGAATACGTAATCACCTAATAACAAAATAGTCAATCAAACTTAAAAATTAGTTTTGATATGATGAATAATGAAGTATATTATTAAAATGAACAATGAAAAGTAATTGGTTCAAAATTAATTATAACTTGAATAAGGATAATTGGAGTTATTTAATTTAGTCCCACATTTAAAACTTATAATACGAAAAGAGATGGAATAGATTATAAAAAAGTGTAGATTTACAAATATGGTAGTTATCTATTTTTATTAAGTCAATTAATATCAATAATTAGAACTTAAGTCAGAGACATGAGATTGATAATAAAAAAGTAAATAAGTTTTAATAACCAGGTATATATAAACTAAATATAATCCTTATATTTCATATCTATATTGTATTCAAAGGAATAAAAAATATTCACATATTATAATATATATTTCATATCTTTTTTAAATGATGCATAAAAAAATAAATTTACATATTATAATACGAGTTAAATTAAGGTGCAATCACAACATGTGATTGCACGTTTTAGACCATCAAATTGACATTATTTTGATTTGATGACAACCAATATGAATCATTGATCAAAAGTTTTAGTCCCACATTCAAAACTTGCTAAATCTTAAAAAACAATTAAAGAGAACACTTAGAATTTGATTAAGAATGATTTATGACTAATTTAATGACAATATTAAAACATATTTTAATCAATTATTTGTTTTAACTATTAAATGAATGTTATCAACATTAAATATATAGTTTTAATTATATTAAGATAATGAAGTAACATATTATATTGAAATTAAATATTTTTAATATTTTATTAAATAGAATATTGTATATATCTATGTGATTATATATATATATTACAGATATATATTACTTATTTATTTTCACTTTTAAAATTATTAAGTATGTATGTTTATTTGAATGAAATGAAATTGGTCTACACATGAGTATTTTTAAATAAAAAATGTTAAAATAAATATGATTCATAGATTATTGATATGATGAATAAGAAGAGGGGAGACATGGTGTCCCTCCTTTAAATAGGGGACACCTTCATTTTTTCCATTATGCATATATATAATGACAACATGAATAAACTAAATATTAATTTATGTAAATATATCATATATTATTTTAGTTCATCATGTAAATATTATCAAACACTAAAAAGTAAAATATTATAAAAGAATATAACCAAGGTGAGGATTTGCATGGAATTAACTTATGATCAACTTAAAAAATTTTCATTCGTACTCAAATAATAATATTAAATATATATTAGTTATATTTCTTATTAAAATAAATGCTATTAACACTAAATATACACTTTTAGTTATATTAGATAAAATGTTTAACTTTAATCATTATTTATATCTAATACATACAATACATGGATATATACACACATCTTAAAGAGATAGTTACAAGTTGGATGTAATCCTATCATGAAGTCATGTAATATGATCTAAATAATTTATTTTTTAAAGTTAGATCATGTATGATAAAAAATAATATCAATTAATTTTTAAGAATGAAAAAATATAATTGTTTATATAGATTATTGGAAGAAAGTTATAACTATTAAGTATATATTTTACAATAAATCATTATGAAATATACTTAATTAATAAGTGAATGCATTGTGGTGGACATTTTCAAAAAAATAATTGACAAAATATAATTAACTACAAATTATAAAAAGATATAAGTAATAAAAGAATTTACATATCATTATCATCTTTGTCATTTCATCATCAATCTCTCTCTCTATATATTACGCATATATAATTAAATGGAAATGTAGAAGTTGACCTTTGGCACTATTTCATTAAGTCACATATAAGACTTAAAATATTTAAATTTAAAAGTCTATATAATAATTTAATTTATTTATGATATATATTTTTAAATACATATAGCATGTCAAATATGGCATTTTTATATTGTCACATAGACAATGAAACATATAAAATAAAAAAGCAAAATAATAGATGTCATTAAAAATATTAAAATAAATAGTATTTACTTAATTCTAACACCTGATGTTGTTAAAAATACATATATCAGTTGCTATTTATATCTATATTATATTATAGTTTGAAAGGAAAAGTCATGGTGTTTCTATATTGTCATATGTAAATTAATATAAATAAAATAAAATTTTTAAATAATAAATGTTAACGAAGTTAAATGGGGCAAAGATAGAGTAAAAAGATAATTAAAAATGAAATATAATGTAATAATTTTTTAAAAAATAATTTCAAATAAAATTAATTTATAACATATTAAATATATAAATTTTTAAGACGAGAAAATGATTAGATAGTCTATAAATTTTATATCAAAATAATTTTTTTATTTTAGAATCACAATTTTTACATATATAAGTTTTTGTGTCCTCCGCGCATCGCACGAGGTATCATACTAGTTATATAAAAGCAGAGGTCGAAAGTGCCACGTGTCATGCTCTCATAAATTAAATATATAAATGATAAATTTTTCATTATACAAATATAAATACTTAAAAATTGGTTATTAAAAATATACAATGTTATTATTTATAATTTAAAGTTCTATATTTGTAACTATAAATAGAGGAACTTTCAATGTTCATTTGCATACTTAATGCCTTCTTTGAAGGCAAATAATCTATCTATATATAAAAGCAAAGGTCGAAAGTGTCACGTGTCATATTCTCATAAATTAAATATATAAAATGATAATATTTTCATTATACAAATATAAATACTTAAAAATTGGTTATTAAAAATATACAATGTTATTATTTATAATTTAAAGTTCTATATTTGTAACTATAAATAGAAGAATTTTCAATGTTCATTTGCATACTCAATGTCTTCTTTGAATACAAATAATGTATGCGGGCCTTCAAATATAGGTCTGTGTGTGATAAAAAAATTACTTATATATAATTTTTTTCGTCCAAAAAATGTTATTGAAAAATTTATTTATATGTAATTTATTTTTGTCTAAGAAAAATTGCTAAATGGCATGAGGGGCTTTCAGCTTTCATTTGCATACTTTATGTCCTCTTTGAAGAGTATGTGCGGATCAAAATATTATGTCATGATATAAAATTGGAGTTAACATCATGCATTTCATACTCTAATAAATATAAACACAAGTTAAAGGCATTATTCAACTACTATAAATTAAGCATTTTTTTCTATATAACAAACAATATATGAAATAAATAATATACTTTTTTGTTATTTATAATCATATATTATTTTCACTAATAATTTTTTAAGTTGTATATAGTTATTTTTTTTTTGTAATCATGTTATTATTGTGTCAAGGAGATAGAAAGTTTACATATATTAAATATTTTATATTGGATAGTTTGTTATAAACCGATATAGGATATGTAATAAACTAATAATGAAATAATCAATCAAGCGTAATCATTATGTTATATCTATATGTCATAGTTCCTTATAAATACGTAATCACCTAATAATAAAATAGTCAATAAAACTTAATCATTTCGTTATTACTATTAATAGTTAATTTATTAGTATATGTATATAAAAGATATTGTGCTAATAATATTCATACACATATATTATTTCTACTAATAAGCTTTAGTTGTATATAGTTATTTTTTATTGTTATAATATATTTATTCTATGAAGGAAAAAGAATACTTATTTATATCAATCATTTAACAAGTATGATTCTCAAGCATTTTAGTATTATTGAATAGTTTTTGTTATAAACCCATATAAGATATGTAACGAACTAATAACGAAATAACAAATCAAACTTAATCATTATATTATTATTATTAACAGTTTGTTAATTTATTATATGTAAATTTATATGTCATAGTTCGATATAAAACTGATATCGAATATGTAATAACTTAATAACAAAATAATCAATCAAACTTAATAATTTTATTATTATTATTAAAAATTTGTTATAATAACTATATCTATATATGTTTGTTTAAATATATATTTTTGTGTTAATAAGTTTTAGTTATATATAATTTTTTTATCAAGCTGTTATTCTATCAATGAAATAGAAGACTTACATATATCAATCATTTAATAACTATGTTTTGTATTCATTTTATTTTTATTGAATAGTTTATTATAAATCGATATAAGATATGCAATGAGTTAAAAACAAAATATTAAACAAAACTTGATCATTTTGTTATTATTATTAAAAGTTTATTAATTGATTGAGATATTCTAATAAACTAATAACAAATTATTCAAAAGCTATAGTATATAAAGATGTCTGAGTCAAAAGCTTAGATTTGATTATATATATATTGACAATTAATAAGAGAATCATCAACATTTTAATTATAATATTATGATAACAATTATAATGAACTAATATTCATTAAAATAATATTTTAATAATTTTAATAATTTTAATAAGTATAACATCATTTAATGCTAACAATTTTTTTGTTAAAGTTAACACAAATATAATTAATTTATATCCATATTTATAATCAATATTATATATATATTAAAATTATAATATTTGTTATAATTATAATTATAATTAATTTGTTAAAATTATAATATTATATAGTTATAATTAATTTGTTATAATTTATATCCATATTTATAATTAATTTGTTATAATTTATATCCATATTATATAGTTATAATTAATTATAATATTTGTTATAATTATAATTAATTTGTTATAATTTATATCCATATTTATAATATTTATTAAAATTATAATATTATATATATTAATTTATATCCATATTTATAATCAATATTATATATAAAGTTAACTAATTTATAATCATGATTAATATATATCATAATAATATTTTAAGTGTAATTAACAATATTATATATATTTATATAAAAGCAAAGTTAAAATTTGATCAAATGACAACTCTCACAAATTCACCTATTATTATATTTTAAAATGATCAAAGGTTAAATTATATTTGTTATAATGAGTAACAATAATATATATATATGAGCTCTCAAGAATTCAAGTATAAAATGATAATATTTTAAATATATAAATACTCAAAAGTTAGTTACTAAAAACACATATTTTTATTTATCCAATTTTTAAAATAATATATTTGTAACTATAAACAGGGGCACTTTCAGTTTTCATTAACATATTCAACGTTTTCTTTGAGGGAAAAAAGTACGTGCAAACTTACAAATATAAATTTGTACACGATAAAAAAACATACACACATACACATATACACATATATATAATTTCTCTCTATCTAATAAAAATATTAAATTTTAAATATATATAATGATATATTTAAAAAATTAGGTTCTCATATATATTTCGAGTTAAAAACTTGCATCTCCCTATCCTAATTATGCTATTTATTTTTTCGGTGATATAATGATGATGATATTTATTAGTGAATAATATAAATATGATTAATTTTTAAATTATATTATTATGATAATTTATATCTACATTTTATATATAAACAAATGTTAAGATATGATATGAATAAAATTTGATACATATTTTTTGTTGGAATTATTAAAATAGAATGATGATATTAAAAATTTAGTTATGAAAATATATAATGTTGTTTATTTATATTTTATGTTATAAATTTATAAATATTTTAAAATTTAATAATATACATTCTAATTTAATTTCACATTTTATATTAAACATGAAAACAATTAAATAGATTTATAAAAGAAACCATGTGCAATTAATTAGGTTGATTCATGATAAAAATATTTCATTGGTGATTAATAATATGTTGGATATAATTAATAATATTATATGTATACTATTAAATGAAAGGATAGATAATGATACATGTCACTCACTCATGATTTTTTTTTCTTTTGGAATTAGTTTTGATATGATGAATAATGAAGTATATTATTAAAATAAATGATTAAACGTAATTGGTTCAAAATTAATTATAACTTGAATAAAGGTAATTGGAGTTGTTTAATTTAGTCCTACATTTAAAGCTTATAATATGAAAAGAGATGGAATAGACTATAAAAAAGTGTAGATTTACAAATATGGTAGTTATCTATTTGTATTAAGTCAATCAATATCAATAATTAGAATTTAATTCAGAGACACGAGATTGATAATAAAATAAATAAGTAAATTGTAGAAGTTAAACAAATTATTCGATTACTATAAATAAAAGTTTTTTTATGTAACCAATAATATATGAAGCATATGATATAATTTTGTGGTAATAATATATTATTTATGCTTACAATTTTCAATTGTATATAATTATATTTTATTGTTGTCAAGTTGTCATTCTATTAAGGTGATAAAAGAAAAAAAATTAAGTATATGAATCATTTTAAATATTAAACAACTTAGATTCATAATTAGTTTATTGTTATTGGATATGTCGTTATAAACCAATATAAGATATGCAATCAACTAATAACAAAATATTCAATCAAACTTACTAATTATGTTATTATTATTAATAATAGTTTGTTAATTTATTAAGATATTCTAATGAATTAATAACAAAATTTTCAATTGCTATAAATGAAAGTTTTTTTCTATAAAGAATAATATGATAGTCAATAATATATGAAATAAATAATATATTTTGTACTAATATTATTTATAATCATATATTATTTATGTTAGATTTTTTTAGTTTTGTATAGTTATTTTTTTTACTGTTATCAAGTTATATTCTATAAAAACTAAGAAGATAGAAGACTCGTGTATATCAACAATTTTATAATACCAAACAAATAGGATTCATAATTTTTTATTGTATAAAAGGTTAATAAAAAATTTTAACTACTATAAATGAAAGATTATTTAGTAATCAGAATCAATAATATATGAAAGAATAATACATTTTAATTCTAATAATATTTATAGTCATATATATTATTCATAATAAATATTTTTAGTTGTATATAGTAATTTTTTGTTATTCTATAAAGGAAATAGAAGACTTAATATATCAATCATTTTGGAATATCAAATAACTAGGTTTCATAATAATTTTATTATTGTTAGATAGTTCGTTATAAATTGATATGTAATCAGTTAATAACAAATTATTGAACTAAACTTAAATATTTTGTTATTTTTACTAACAATTGGTTAATTAATTAAGATATTATAATGAACTAATAATAAATTATTTTACTACAATAAATAAAAAAAATTGTAACAAATTATTCAACTACTATAAATGAAAAAAATTTATCATTATCTACCTGATATATAATATACTTAAAAATTGTTATTAGTTCTAATAATGAAAAGACATGACTAAAAGGAGAATATATAGAAAGAAACATAGTCATTTTTTTTACTTAATTTATGCATCTTTATCTTTTTTTTGAAACAATAGTTATCGATAATTTTTCTACATTATCTTTGAAATCATATTTTTGACATTGCTTTCACAAGTAATTATTATTTTCACTTATGTTTTTACAACTATAGTCACAATTTTTTTTTTTGAATCTCAAACGAGTATTTCCTAATGAGTTATCTATGAATTATTTAGTAGAGGTTTTTTTATTTTTATTTTCTTTCATTGATAACAATTGGCAATAAATAAAACTAGGATATAAATGATTTCCATTTCATTAAATAAGGTATCTTATATTCAAGTTTTCTGTAGAATATTTTTTTGTGGCATAATATTAAATACACGTAATGTTATGAAACTGCTAGAGCATTTTTTATATAAGTATACATGCAAAAATTTTAATGTTATATTGAAAAGAGATGATAAGTTGTCATATTGATTTCACTATGTGATATGATGTTTTTTATTAATAGCACATAAGTTGTATATGATTTAAAATTATTTGATAAATTAAATGAAAAAAATGGGAGTGTCCCCTCTCTAAAGGGGGAACACCGTGCCCCCCCTCCGTATTACCTTAGGATAAAAAATTTGTGATTGAGATTAATCTTCATCGGCTCAAAAATTAGTAGTTGAAAAAAAAACGACGATCTCTCACCCTAAAACCGTTGACCCACGATTCTCTCCATCTATCCCTCTCTCCACCTCTCTCGTGTCTCTCTCTCTCTCTCTCCATCTATCCCTCTCTCCACCTCTCTCGTTGTCACCAGCAAAGGTGAGGTTCTCATGATTTGGGCATTGTGGAAGTGGCTTAGGCAGCTGAGGATAGTGTAGGGTGTCAGCGATTGGCAACGACGACGGCAGCGCGTTGTGGCGAAGACAGAGAGATGCGAGGAGAAATAATTAGAGAGAGGATAGAAAGTGACTGGTTTTTTTATGGAAGGGAGAACAATAGAGGGCTTTTTATGGGAGAGTTTATTTATCTTTTGTTTGGTTTTTTTTCGAGATCTTTCTTGAGCCGTAAGTTTTTTTTTGAACCGACATGATGAACGGACTAATACCTAAAATATTAATCTAAATCACAAATTTTTAATCTAATGGCTAATATGAAAAGGGGACACGGTGTCCCCCCTTTAGAGAGGGGACACCCCCATTTTCTCCTAAATTAAATACTATTTTCAATGTTTTTTATATAGCATGACTGAAAATATTGACTTCATCTCTTATGTAAATCTAACTAAGATGTAATGAAATTTCAAAATTTGTATGATTAGATTGTACAATATTCCTGATTATCAAAACTCGAACAATACACACTCTAACAAAATTATATAAGAAAATGAAAATGTATCAATAGAAATATATTATTATATTAAAAATAAAAAAAGTACATTTTAAAATCTATAGATTTCGTACTACTTTTTTATTTTGCAAGGAGACTGCGTTTATCATCTCATGTGAGATTATTTTTTAAAAAACAAGTGTTTACACATGGAAAACAAATTATTTCATAGGTGACAAATAAAAAAAGTTTTAAAATTGTGTCATATAATGATGATAGACAAATAACAAATTAGGTCACAACTATATAAACAAAAAAATTTGAAATTTATATTAAGACATTATAATATTTTTTATAATTGCATGACTTTTTTGTACCATTAATATCAATTTTAAACTTTTAAATGATCAATTTGTTATGCTTCCGTGCATCGCACGGGACCTTACACTAGTATATATAAAAGCAGTGACACATGTCGAGCTCTCATAAATTAAATATATAAAGTGATAATATTATAATCATGGATACTCAAACGTTAGTTATTAAAAATCTCTCTCTCTCTCTCTCTCTATATATATATATATATATATATTAAAAGTGCCACATGTCGAGCTCTCATAAATTGAATGTATAAAAGAATAATATTTAATTATATAATCATGAAAACTCAAAAGTTAGTTATTAAATAAATATATAATTTTATTTATTTATATTTTTAAATTATATATTTGTAACTATAAATAGAGAGACTTTCAGTTTCATTTATATACCTGATGTCTTCTTTTGAAGGAAAGAGTTCGTGCGGACCTATAAATATAAGTCAAAATGTTCTATGTATATGAAGATATTTAAGTCAAAAACTTGCATCTTTGATCTTATAATAGTAATTACATTTATTTTTAATAAAAAATTATTATTATTATTTTATTAGTATGATAATAATCATAATGAATTAATACTCATAAAATTATTACGTAAACTTAATAATATCAATAAGTATCACATCATCTAGTGCTAAAAACTTTTTTTGTTGGTTATTGAAGTTTACACATTTATATCCATATTTATTTATTTATATAAAAGAAAAGATATAAGATGTTAAGTATCATTATTTCATTAAGCAGTGTATCGTTAAAATTATTTTTTAAATGAAAGTTTATAAAGTATGTTAGTTATGTTATAATAATAAATAAAACAATTTATATTTATAATTAATATATATCATGATGATATTGATTAATATTGACTAACTATCTATGTTCCCTATATAATATAATTATAATTTTAAAATTATATTTCCTTTATAATAAAAAAAATAAAATATTATAAAAAATGTAGTTATATATTTATATTCACACGTATCTATGTATAATATATATATATATATATATATATATATATATATATATGCTGAGGTAGAAGTTGCCAAATGAAAAATTCTTATGATGCCACATATGAAATAAAATTATACTAAATGATTATATTTTTTTAGAAAAACTATTATGAACTAGAATTGATCATATACAATAAAATTAGTAATTTTTGTATCTATCTATAAAATATGCTTTTAGTCCCACATTCAAAGGTTTCCAAATATAAATGAAAATGAAATCATATTCAACTATGTAATTTAATCCCACATTTCAAGTTTATAATATGAAATAGATAAGATGAACTATAAAATAGGAAGAATTCACAAACTTTATAGTTATCTTTCCGGATTAAGTCAATCTATCAATAATTTTTTAAGACTTGAAGGCATAAGCATGTGACGCATAATCAAATAAAAAAATAGAAATAAATTATAATGTTAAGTTATATAGAAGATAAATATAACAATCATATTTCATATCGATATTGTGTTATAAAGAATAAAATATATTCCTATTGTTTCAGTGAGAGCAACCCAAATGATGAATAAAAAAATATTATGTATTAATAATAATGCACATTATATTTGATAGGGGGAAGGGATAAATGCTACATGACACACACAAAATAATCTTTTTTAAATTTACTTTTAAATAGTATATTATGTATAACTATAATGACAACATGAATAAACTAAATATTATTTATCATATTTTTTTGTTTCCTCATGTAAATATTATCAAACATTAAGAAGTAATATATATATATATATATATATATATATATATATATATAAGGTGAGGATTTGCATGGAATTAATTTATCGTCTTAAAAATTTGACACATATACTCAAATAATAATATTAAAAATTATTTCTTATTAAAATAAATGTTGTCTACATCAGATATAAACTTTTAGTTATATCAGATAAAATATTTAAATTCAATCATTATTTATATTTAATACATACATAACATGCATATATATACACAAACCTTAAAGAGAGTTAAAAGTTGGATATAACCCTATCATGAAGCCATGTAATATGATCTAGATAATTGAATTTTTAAAGTTAGGTCGTAACATTAATTAATTTTTAAGAATGAAATAGATTGTTGGAAGAAAGTTATAACAATTAAGTATATATTTTAAAATAAATTGTTATAAAAATATACTTAATTAAGAAGTGAATGCATTGTGGTGGACATTTTTTAAAAAATGGACAACAGAATATAATTAGCTACAAATTATAACAAAATATAAGTAATAAAAGAATTTACATTTAATTATCATCTTTGTCATTTCATCATCAATCTCTCCATATAAATATAGCATATATAATTAAATGGAAAGGTAGAAGTTGACCTATGGCACTATTTCATTAAGTCACATATAATGCTTAAAATATTTAAATAATTTTAATAGTAATTATAGCATGATATATAATTAATTTATTTATGTTATATATCTTTACATACATATAGTATGTCAAATATGACATTTTTACGTTGTCACATAGAAAATGAAATAGGTAAAATAAAAAATAGACATTATTAAAAATACTAAAATAAATAGTATTTACTTAGTTCTAAGACATGATATTATTTTAAAAAATATAGATATCAATTGTTATTTATACCTATATTATATCAAAATTAAAAAAGATATATAGTTTGAAAGGAGAAGTCACTGTGTTTGTGTCATATGTAAATTAACATCAATAAAATTAAAAGTTTTAAATAATAGATGTTAACAATGTAACAAAGTTAAGGGGGAAAAGATAGAGTAAAACATAATTAAAAATGAAAGAGAATGTAATAAATTTTAAAAATAATTCCAAATAAATTTAATTTATTATAACATATTTACATATAGTTTCTAAGGCGAGAAAATGATTATATAATCTATAAAATTCATATTAAAATAAATTTTCTTATTTTATAATAAAAATTTTTGTTTAATTCTGTGTCCTCCGCGCATCGCGCGGATCATCATACTAGTACTATACTAAGCAAAGAAATTTGCAAGAAGAAGTTGACATTTGACATGATGATATGTTGCCATGTGTCCTTAATTTTAAAATATGATTTGATTTTTTTTATTTTAAAAATATTTAATGCATATATTATAATACTAATTAATATGTATAGTAATTAGATTGTGGTGACGGTTCAAGTAACTAACTAAAATCTTATTAATAAATATTGATAGAAAATTAATCTTATGTAATGGCAATAATTTATAACATATATATGCTATGTAAAAACTTATATTATATTTTATTATATTAATCAATATACGCAATGTAATAACCGACACAAAGATAAAAAAAAGAAAAAAAAAAGAAAGAAATTAAAACCATAACAATTGCAAGATAAGAAGTAAACCAAATCCCAATTAGAATAAAAGTCAGTTAGAGATAAAACTTTATCCCATTAATTAGATTTGACTTAAATTAAAAGAGGAGTCCTATAAAACCAAAAGAAAATCATGCCTTAACCCATTTTCCATCAAACTCACGAAATTTGTCTCTAAAATCTTCGTTGGGTGCTGATATCATCCAGAAGGCAGAAGCCAAACCGAGGAAGAACAGGGACAGAGGCCGCAGGAAAGATAGGGAGGAAACAGGGGACGCAGTCGTTAGGATTCCGACGAACCAACACAAGGATTAATCACGAACAAAGGTGGGTGAATCGAAATCACCTTGCATGACCTATGAATTATCCCAATTCATGCCCTAATCATTATGAAAAGAAAAGGATATGAATAGGGTCCAAGTTATTATTTTTAATTGTTTGATTTCTTGAATTCTTTGTTTGGTTGATTGTTTGCATGCATAGTTATTTATGTTTGTTCTATTTCTGTATTATTGACTGCTAGGATGTAGAAATTAGGTTAGGACGAATGTATGTTAAAGGTCCATGCAATTTTCGTATTGAAATCGGCTGGAATCTGCCGTCGTCACGGCTGTGCCATCTCCTGGCACGCCCGTGCCACTACCGTCACGGCCATGCCACCCTGTCGGCACGTCCGTGTCATGACTCGACGGAACCTAAGTAAAAGGTCGGCCGATGCTGGTCGACCGAGTGCCCGACCGGTCATGGCCGTGCCATCCTTCCGGCACAGCCGTACCATGACCAAGTACCCAGCCGCACGACTAGGATAAAATCGATCTACTTTGAATCGGTTAACCGATCTCACCCTCTGTCACGACCGTGCCCTCTTATGGCACGCCCGTGCCCTCTTATGGCACGCCCGTGCCACCTTCTCTGCAGAACCCGTTATCCAGATCGGCACGGTCGTGCCACTATGTTGTCACGGCCGTGCCAGGTCACAACAGCCATTGATTTTCTACCCATCAGCTTTCCCTTATTTTGATATGAACATTATCGATGGTCTTATGATTCCAACATGAACTCTTTGTCCTGATTTACCTCATACCGATCATATCACCTTCATCATATGATATAAAGAATGACAAGTTACTAAAAGTGATTAATAAGTTCAAATGAAAGATTAATGATGGGTTGTCAGTCCAAGCCAAGTGCATCATGACAAGGGTCGCTCCCTTAGTCATGGTTTGATCACTCATTGACCCGTACAAGATCGTATCCTTTGCTCGATATACCCCAAGAATTAAAGGCACATAAAGTCACTCTGTTTTTAATAATAATCTAAGATCAAGAAGCATGTTCAAGTCAAGTCAAGTATGCCATGATTCCAAGTTTACTACGCATTATTGATTCCCATGATTCATGTTCTATTCTGATTATTATTCTTATTATGATATATACATGTATCCTTTCACGTTCAAGTTAAGTATGATTATTTACTGTTGATTATTATATTTATGTCATGCATTGTATATCATGTGGTTCCCCACTAAGCTGTAAAGCTTACGGAAGGACCTCCTCCCCTGTGTCTGATCTTCACAAGACTAGATCAGTGATATGGTGAAGTAGGCGTGTGGTGATGAAGCTTTGGCGCTATGACAGCACATGAACCATATGGCTTTTTAGAATGTCTTTTAGTTTTCATTTACCTTCCGCATTTTAGATTCATGATGTAAAACTTATTTTATTTATTAGAAATGATATAGCCACTTTTAGACTTTCACAAATTAAAGTTATCTTTTATCTTTATTTATTTCTTCCGCTGTCATGTCTCAGTTCTTGAATGAGATATGATCAATATTATGTCAAAGTCATAGCATGTCGTAGCGCCTTCAGGTTGGTCTTCGCCACATGGCGAGGGTCGATTTTGGGGCGTTACATTTATGGTATCAGAGCCTAAAGTCAGGACTCTCTTGACGTCCTAGTGTATAGAATAGTATAGTATGGTAAAAGGTTCATGTGCTTTCGCCGAGCAGTCGTCACATCCTCCACCGTAAAGTACAAGTAAGATCTTTTTTGCTTTATGTTATTCTTTATTGAGGTATTCATATATATATATATATATATATATATATTTCATATGAGTGGTTAATCCCTAAGGAGGTTATTCTGCATGATAAGGTTATAAAGGTAAATGGTATTAGTGATTATACGAAGAAGGGTTATAAAGGTTACGAAAAGTGGGAAAGAATAAGTAACAAGCATGTGGATAAATATACCTACGTGAAGAATGAGTCTTATAGATATTTAAAAAATAAAATATAAGAAATGATTATGTTTCTTATAATTTATGTTATCCATCTCTTTAATGATCACTCTATTCACGAACCTCTTCTGCTGACTGCAGTAGTATGAAGAGGAAAATGAATGGACATATCAGTTGCAAAGAGATGTAGATTTAAGAAAGAAACGAGAGAATTATAAGAGTAATTAAAGGATCCGACTCACACAATAAGTAGGTGTGAGATGATATGAAATCAAGTATGTTTAAGTTATGATTTATTGATATGACTCATGTGATTCTATTGATTCACCAAGATAAGGGTTTAATAAATTATTGTATATGTTTATATTGATAAGTAGCGACCCATAACGTTTTTTGCGCCTTAGACTTCATATGACCCCTATATTATGTTGATAAAGGTCCTAAGCAAATCCAAATTAGTTATACAAATTTCTAGTTAGATTCTCTTATATTGGAAATAGTAATTAGAATTATTAATCATGTTCAAGTATGTAATATTGATTAGACAAGAATCTAAGTATTAGTGAGCTGTCCAAAAATCATGTAGGGATGGGCAAATATAGAAGTTTAAAAAGGTTCAGAGGTCACATTGATGTGAATAAATGTTAGAAGAAATTTTCAATAAGTAAGCGACCGTCTGAGTCAATCGAACATTTAGATCAAGCATACTCATACACATATGTACATATAACATAGCATACTTATAAATATATAAAGATAAATAAATAAATAATTAGATTTAATTAACTCAGTTTAGTACATAGTATATTTGAAATTTTATTAATATGAAGTATATTTTTATATAGCCATTATTAAAGAATGAATTCTTTATCATCGCAATGTAAGTATATTTTTCAAAATAGACTAATATGGTTGATAAAAGAATTATATAAGAACAAGCAATGCATGAAAGGGTTAAACGAATGTGAGAAATGTTGAAAAAAAAAGATTTAAAGTCTCTTAACTGAGATATGCTTAAGGAGGATATGAACCCCCAACCATTAAGTATTAAAAGATCAAAACACCAAGTGAGAAAATTTTTAGAAAGTACGGGGGGTTAAGATAAAGTATGAGGAATTTTATAAGTCCCCTATAAGATTTTTGGAGAAGCAAGTTATGCACTCGAGAGGGATGATCATGCAAGTTTTAATTGATTTATCTTGATTATTGATATAATTATAGTTTTCATAATAATGTCAAAACGTATAGGATATTTAATCATATAATCATGGTCGATGGTTCAAGAGGGAAAATAAATCATATATATGTTTAGATAATAGGTTAAGCAAGCTATCAAATGATACATAGAATGTCCTCTAAGATGCCTCTACGTCAATATGATGAAAAATGTTCAAGATTTTGTCTTGGTCAAGTGGACCACTTATGATTTGATCATAAGTCTTATAAATGAATTAATTCTCCGTTCCAACCTTAAAGTTATCCCGACCCTCTCCCATGTGCTACAAGATATCGTTAATGCAAAGGATCATGAAATGATGCACAAAGAAGAAGAAATGATTGCTTGTCTCTATTTTGTTGATTATTTTGTTTTCCTGTCTTGTTGTTTGAATTCATTACATGTGTTCACTTACATTCATGATGTTTTTATTAAGGACTTATGTTAGAGCATGTGCACAAATGGTTTTGTTCATTAAGAATTATATTGTACTATAAGATCAACCCCTCATCGTAGATATTATTCGACCTTAACATTGTTCAGAGTGTTTCAAGATACCCAAGGAAAGAACTTATGGTGGTAAAATATAACCCCAGGCCTCCTATGAAATTATATGATATGACATTGCAAGAACCAGATCAATGTAGTCAAATAAGGTATGTATTCCACTCAAAAGCTAAATGATTATGATGATGTTTAGAGTAGGGTCACATCAAACATAGGTCATCGTGAAAGTTATTGATCTAATTGACCTTATAAAGATGACGATTGACATGATTCCATCACCAATTTTATCGAATCATATGACGATGCCATTATCTATGATGATAGACAATGTTCTTAGTGATCCTATTGATCCTTACACGACATAGGCTACCCGATAAGGACGATGACCCTATGGAAATAACTTCATACCATTAAGTCCATCCTAAATATACTAATGGCGATTGAAGATAAGATATTTTCTTCACATCGATTAGAAACTTCTTAGGAGGATTGTGATGAGATTCCTATTTGATTCTTCCTCCTAAGATGTATAAGTATTATGCAAAATGAAGAAGATAGTTACTGGTATTCAAATCATCTAAAAGTTATTGTTAGAAATTGAGTGTCATATCGACCTCCTTTCAAGCATGACCTTGATCTCCAATGCCCCATGACACATGAACTGAGAAGATAAATTTAATAACTTTAAGACAAGGGGTTCAGGAGACTCAGGGTCTCATTCCTAGATGTTCCACTTCTTTTAGTAAAGAAGAATAATGACTCTATAAATCTAGAAATTTATTAACAAGTTGTTAAGTAAAACAACTATTAAGACATAAGTGTCTGTTACTAGGCAAATGATGACATATTTAAGACTAGGTGTTCTCAAGATCGATTTAGGGAGTGAGTACTAGCAGTTTCGAGTGGCTGAAGAAGATGTAATGAAGACAGTTCTCATGACAATGAATGATCACTATAAATTGAGTGATGCCATTGGGCTAAAAAATACTCCTAAAACTTTTAGGTCCTCATGAACATTGTGTTCAAATTATGTCTACATTTATGTAGAAAAGATTGAAGTGTTCATCGATCAAATGAGTCTTAGGTATGCTTTCTTTTAGTAGTACGTTAATATGTGACAATGAAGATGACATAAAGTTTGAAAGATTTTGAATTCTCCGTGAAGTACCATTTTGATAAAAATGAACTCGGTTACACATACACTCAGACACAAGTGATTCTCGCTAGGCTTCAAGAGGCTGCGTATGAAATGTTGGAGGAACTAATTATGTGGAATCCAAATGATGAAGTCCTAAAGAGAGCAATACTAGATGAATAACATAAGCTTGAGTTGTGGTCCATTTAGGAATAAGTCTTATAAGAAGTATTAGATGAATATTATAAGTCTGGGTTACGATCTATTTGGGAAGTACATTGATATATAAGAGTGAACAAATAGTAATGACATGAAATATGGAGATACACAATATATATATATATATATATATATATATATATATATATATATATATGTCCTAAGTATCCAGCATGTTGATGTGAAAAAAGTAGAGCATTAGAAATCCTATGAGAAGATGATGCATGATGTTAAGAATTCGTAGACCTCACCTTCGCAAAGTATCCAACACATATAGTGGAACGCAATCTTGACATTTCCATCACGGTGATGACGCAACATGGGAGTTCGAGTTGGAAATGCGCCAAGAATTCCCTCATCCTTTCGGTAAGCCCTCTACTTAGTGCAAAATTCGAGGAAGAATTTTCTTTTAAGGAGCTAAGAATATAATAACCGACACAAAGATAAAAAAAGAAAAGAAAGAAATTAAAACCATAACAGCTGCAAGATAAGAAGTAAACCAAATCCCAATTAGAATAAAAGTCAGTTAGAGATAAAACTTTATCCCATTAATTAGATTTGACTTAAATTAAAAGAGGAGTCCTATAAAACCAAAAGAAAATCATGCCTTAACCCCTTTTCCATCAAACTCACGAAATCTGCCTCTAAAATCTTTGTTGGGTGCTGATATCATCCAGAAGGTAGAAGCCAAACCGAGGAAGAATAGGGACAGAGGCCGCATGAAAGATAGGGAGGAAACAGGGGACACGGTCGTTAGGATTCCGACGAACCAACGCAAGGATTAATCACGAATAAAGGTGGGTGAATCGAAATCACCTTGCATGACCTCTGAATTATCCCAATTCATGCCCTAATTGTTATGAAAAGAAAAGGATATGAATAGGGTCCAAGTTATCATTTTTAATTGTTTGATTTCTTGAATTCTTTGTTTGGTTGATTGTTTGCATGCATAGTTATTTCTGTTTGTTCTATTACTGTATTATTGACTACTAGGATGTAGAAATTAGATTAGGACGAACGTATGTTAAAGATCCATGCAATTTTCGTATTGAAATCGGCTGGAATCCGCCGCCATTACGGTCGTGCCATCTCCTGGCACGCCCGTTCTACTACCGTCACGGTCATGCCACCTTGTCGGCACGCTCGTGTCATGACTCGACGGAACCTAAGTAAAAGGTCGGCCGATGTTGGTCGACCGAGTGCCCGATCGGTCATGGCCGTGCCATCCTTCCGGCACAACCGTACCATGATCAAGTACCCAGCCGCACGACTAGGATAAAATCAGTCTACTTTGAATCGGTCAACCGATCTCACCCTCTGTCACGGCCGTTCCCTCTCATGGCACGCCCGTGCCACCTCCTATGCAGAACCCGTTATCTAGATCGGCACGGTCGTGCCACTATGTTGTCACGGTCGTGCCAGGCCACAATAGCCCTTGATTTTCTACCCATCAGCTTTCCCTTATTTTGATATGAACGTTATCGATGGTCTTATGATTTCAACATGAACTCTTTGTCCAAATTTACCTCATACCGATCATATCACCTTCATCATATGATATAAAGAATGACAAGTTACTAAAAGTGATTAATAAGTTCAGATGAAAGATTAATGATGGGTTGCCAGTCCAAGCCAAGTGCATCATGATAAGGGTCGCTCCCTTGGTCATGGTTTGATCACCCATTGATCCGCGCAAGGCCGTATCCTTTGCTCGGTATACCCCAAGAACTAAAGGCACATAAAGTCACCCTGTTTTTAATAATAATCCAAGATCAAAAAGCATGTTCAAGTCAAGTCAAGTATGCCATAATTCCAAGTTTACTAAGCATTATTGATTCCCATGATTCATGTTATATTCTGATTATTATTCTTATTATGATCTATACATGTATCCTTTCACGTTCAAGTTAAGCATGATTATTTACTGCTGATTATTTTATTTATATCATGCATTGTATATCATGTGGCTCTCCACTAAGTTGTAAAGTTTATAGGAGGACCTCCTCCCCTGTGTCTGATTTTCACAGGACCAGATCAGTGATATGGTGGAGTAGGCGTGTGATGATGAAGCTCTGGCACTAGGACAACACATGAACCATAGGGTTTTTTAGAGTGTCTTTTAGTTTTCATTTACCTTCCGCATTTTAGATTCATGATGTAAAACTTATTTTATTTATTAGAAATGATATAGCCACTTTTAGACTTCCGCGAATTAAAGTTATCTTTTATCTTTATTTCTTTCTTCCGCTAACATGTCTCAGTTCTTGACTTAGAATATAGATACATTGTTTCAAACTTGTCGGAAACTCGATCACGTACGGAAGAAGAACACATTCCACAATCCAAGTACCATGGATATTGTCAGAATATGCTAACGTGCTCGTAGACTGCTCGTTGATCATTGGACTGCTGCATACAGCTTTTCACATGCCAAAATATGCATGGCACCATTCCTTTTATAAGGATGATGTGCAGTTCACATAAGTGCACCCAAGTGCAGTTGTAGCAACTGCATGTGCATGGGCTGGTGCGTGCACATGTGAGCCAAAAGGCCCATTTGGGCGCAAGATCCAACAATCTCCCACTCGCACTAATGGGCCATTATCCATATTTGATTTCAGTAAATATTCATTATGGTAAATGGATCATGCGACCCACGAGTACATTCATAACTAATGGAGAACTATGACATGTTAGGGATACGTAGTCATTCGACCACTTGAGAGCCTATACTATGACATATTAGGGATACACAATTACTCGATCAATTTGAGAGTCAAGAGTTAAGACCACATAACTGCTCAATCAATGTGTGAGCTCATACTATAACGTATTATCGTTGTACATCTACTCAACTATCATGTAAGCTAATACTATGATTTGTCAATAATACATAGTCATTCAAACACCTATGTTACTCGCTTTGCCTTAGAAACACCTTTCTTACACACTCCATACAAAACACGTCTTATCATGCATGATTTCGATTGAGTATTTGTATGTTTATGTATTTGACCAATTTCATTACAAATATCATGCAGCACTAGAGAATCTTCCTCTCGCCCTCATATTTCTTAGTTCTAAGTCAACTGCTTTCATAGTCGTGGCTCGACGGACCGCATATAATTTTAGCCTTCGAGTACCTCACTAAAGTAGAAACACAGACACATTACATTGAAATATAGTCAAGAGTCTAAGGACAATCTCCGGACTTGATCAGTCCTTAAAGACTGACACTCTGATGAAAAAACTATAAAGTACTCGTCAAGTCTTAGAGTCGACTTAGCATACCAAGTTCATAACCAAGTACTACGATGTATACTCCCACTAAATGAGTATATGTCATAAACCCGTAACACCGCACAGACTAAAGTTCAGTTGTCTACCTATGACGTCCGACTTGAGTTCTCCCACTAGTCGCCTAAAAATTGGCGCCACGATATCTCACATCTGACTTCTCTTATCAGGCTATACAGTTATATGTAAACTCGTGTCATCTCTCGAACATATCAGGATGATCTTAGATCATATATCTAGATCTAAATTATTTCATCTCCGCTCGCTATACACTAAGCGTCGAGGCAATTATTCGTGTGACTGAATATCTAATCAACGTACTCTACATGCTTTATCACAATCATTAACTAATTTCAGAATAAAATTAGCATAATTTTATTCATCATAAGAAGATTTAGAATACATTATCACATAAGCCTAGCGCATATAAATGCGTCAATCAAAATGTGGCTTAATAAGTACCTCATACTTATATATGTATTCATCAACCTTATCTTCTTCACATTGTCAAAACAAACTAGACGTCAATGTGTTTTTCCTTACAATGGTTCCTCCTTTTTATTAAGCAATAGTGACATATTGCAACAAAGGGTATACTTGACCATTGTCAATATAGGAGTAAAAGAATTTACTTAACCAGAGGGCTTTGTACCATCATTGAGTATAACACAAAATCAATATTCATAGTTGACTGCTTTATATAGTTTTGCTTTAGCTAAATTTTGAAAAATGTCATTCTATAACATAAAGACATTTAGTGGAGATATATTTTTGCTTGTTAATATCGTCATCTTAATAGGCCTCTATTTATTAAGCAAGTCTATAACTCGATCTCCATCGTAGTGTAAAACGAGAGTCAACATGCCCATAAGGTATCATATTACTCTCTTAATCATTATCCAACATAGGCGCCCTACATTAGTAGGTAAATTTCTCATTTGACAATTAACATAAATTTCTCAACTTATTGTGCATGTCTGATCACTGACTATGTTTACAAAAAGATATTTCATTTTATTACTTATAGAGTCATAGAGAAAGTCATGAGAGTCAAAATTATCTATTTTAATAAGGATACCAGTGAGTGTATAGTTTCTCGTAAAATGTTCAATTCGTCTTTATAACAAATGATACTTGCTATAAAGTAATAAATTTATCTGAATAATTCTTATTTAATTTTCACACCCGGTGTCATTTCTATAAAAAGACATTAAATTCTTCATTAATAGAAGAAATCATTTATTACTTCTAACTACACATAATATTGTTTCACATATAATATCATGATGACATATTTATCCATAAAAATGGATACACACATAATGATATTTATAGATTAATACTAAATCCATAAATGGATCGTTGCAAACTACATATTGTGCTTAATACTTTTACATCTAAGCATTCAAATAGCTTTATGTAAGTTTCAAATACATATGTAAATCAATAGCTAGACTTTTGACGAACAAGAAAAAAAACATAATAATTTCTCTATAGTCAGCACTCTTTTTATGACTATTTCTTTTCTCACTTTTAAATCTCTTATCATCCATATCGACTTATTTCAAACATTTGCCTTGACTTGGTTTTCTTATTTAGACTCTATCTCTTTGCATTAATCCATTTTTTTTATTTAGGCCGAGAGATCCCCCGTCATCTATTTTAGTCTCATGTTCATTTCATATAGTCATTCTACATTGACAACGTGAAACACAACTCATATGTTTCAATAAATGAATATTAATCATTTGTTGACTGTGAATTGCTCCGACTCGAAGTGAGTCGTGGGAAGAGAATATAGAAAAATCATAAATCAATCCGCATACATTGTTAACTCTGAATCTTCAACTTCTAAAGTGAAGATGTTACTTAATTTTATACAGCTAAGAAAATATATACATGAATGTCAGATCTCTACTTGATATTTCAGTAACATTTAGGCAACATTAATAATAACATTCCAAATATAACGTTGGAAATTTATTTGCACCACACATTCAAGTAGATTATGGTTTCATCGTATCCGCAACACTTATAAGTGCGAAATATAGTTAGTCGTATAACTATATCATTTTCATCATTAGACTATTTGAATAAGTCTCAACCATTTCACATTATTAATTTAGTCAGCAAGGCATTAATCTTGCGATAATAATTGAATCTTCATCTAAGTTCATGAATTTGTATAAAATAATTCATGTTACCAACTTCGATAAATCATATGTATGATTTATAATGCGAAAATGTGATGAAAAAAAATCATATAGAATCTTAGACATTCAATACAAATGGATTATTATAATTTTCTATTCATAAATGATTTTCATATTTTCTGGTCAATTAGATATTGTCACAATAGTAGGCAAAAAATAATTTTAGCAAGAAAGTATATTTCTCGAGATAGCATATATTTATATTGTCTAAAAAAATGTCACAAATTGACTAGTCAAAACTTTTGGCATATTATTTACGTCACATATGACATCAACTTGAATATGTAAAGTAATCAAGATATAAAAAATCATTTTTCATAAAATTATTATAAAGAAATTTCATTAAATACAAAATTTAATGATGAACATGAATACACAACTACATCTGTCCAAAATATCGAATGTAGATACTATACACATATCCACTTTAAAATAGTAGAAGAAGATTCATCTATTGCAAAAAAAATTTTGCAAGTCATAATCTTTAAACTCCCACTTTCATATTGTTTCAAACAATCTCCTTTGGCTTCTAGGATAAGTCATATAAATAATTTATTATTCTTTAACTACACGATAAGTTGTTCCAATAATTTTAATCCACCAAAAAAAGAGTTTCAACAACGAAACAACATTATCGTTAAACAAAACTACCATACGATTATATCAACTTTTTTCGACTCAGTGCAATCACGAGTGAAAATTATCGTATTGACAACAAGTGTAGCACTTTGTTTTGCTTATAATAACTTTGTCATTATGCTCCTTACATCGATGCGAGTAGCGTCAACCCTTCTTAGTATCTATATATTATTCACTAGACTATTATTTATATGGAAAACTTGCAGCAATTTTCTTATTTTGACATGAACAGCATATGTCATAGTTGAAAATGACACACATTCTTCAAATAAAATTTAAAATATTTGATTTTCACTAAACATCAAATATGTGCGCAAACTTACTATACTTATTAGAAATAGGTAACTATCATGTGGTCATTCTAAAAATGTATGACCAATATTCTTTAACTCAGTCGTCAAGTTTATCATCACATACAAATATATAACATATCTATTGAATAAAACTTTATATAAGAGTTACTATTTTCTTAATGATTTTGTTACATCAAATCGTGAGAATCGTGATAATGGTCGTGCTAGACAAATGTCATCTTTTGCCATGTGTCACTTTTGACATATTCCTTTTGACTTTATCATATTGCAAAGACTTCTTTTTGTGTCATTATCTATGGTCAAAATTACATATAAAAAATGAATTAGTTTTTACATGTCTTCTTGTTCCATATATTCATAAATAATATCATAATATTTTTTTAAGACAAAGACATCGAGGTGGTCGCTATGCTCTTACTCATCTCTCACTATTCGAAAATAATAGTTATCATTCATTAAAAATAATATGTTGTGCCAAGGTATGATCTATTCATTTTGGAGAACAAACATTCAAAATCATCTAAAAATATATGATATGATTAACATATCATTTTCAAAAAATTTGGACAGGACAATCAGGATTATGTAATGAGAGCTCTTCCTTATGTTTGCAATGTGTCAATTATAAAATCATCACTGTAACAGCCAAAAAAAAAGAACACAAAGTAATGGGCTCATTTAATAGCCCATTAACATTAAACTTAATTAACTCACCCCTCCATAGCGCCGCACGACATATCCCTTCCCCCACACAAAAACACCTCAATCCCTCTCTCTTCCTCTCTCTCTTCCCTCACGTACAGCACGCATCCTTCCATACCCCAATGCCCCATGCACATGCCTCCTTCAAGGAACAACAAAACCAGTGGGCACCATGAGGAAGGAGCACGCTGAAGCATAGATGCCGTGGAACAGCAATGAATCGATAAGAAAATAAATTAATCACGCTTAACAGGTGGGTGAATCGAAATTACCTCGCATGACCCCTGAATAACGTTAAATCATGCCCTAATCGTACAAGTAGAGAAGAAGAGGAAAAGATGATTCAAGTTCCTTGTTTTGCCTTGCTTGATTTTCTTGAATTCATTGATTGATTGATTATTTGCATGCATAATTCATTGTTTGTTGATCTGTGGTTGTGTGATTGATTTGCTAGGGATAGTAATTAGGTTAGATTGAGATTGCACCGAAGAATTTACCAAATTCGAGGGTTCTGCAAGTTTTCTGGACGTCGACCGGTCAACCGGTCCGTATGCATCGCGGCGACCGGTCGACCGATAACTTGCATGCAGCCGCTTTCTGCACATGTCGACCGGTCGACCGATTCCTGTCACCGGTCGACCGATCCTTCCCCATCTGGTCGACCGTTCAACTGAACGGATCAACCGACCCGCAGACAATCGGTCGACCGTTCCCCTGAATCGGTCGACCGATTCCCCAAAAAAATCTTTTATTATATTTATTAATTATTTTCCTTTTATCCAGACATTATATATATATGATTGATCCTATTTTCTGACCCCACAGAGATCCCTCACTGATTTACATGATTTACTCTGTTATTGATTTATTTCACGTTGATCCTATCGTATCGGTTGAATCAAGAACAAAGAGCTACAAGTTATTAAAAGCGATTAATAAGTTCAGATGAAAGATTAATGATGGGTTGTTAGTCCAAGCCAAGTGTATCAAGATAAGGGTCGCTCCCTTGGTCATGGTTTGATCACCCATTGACCCGCACAAGGCCGTATCATTTGTTGGACATACCCCAAGAATTAAAGGCATCTAAAGTCACCCTGATTGCTAATTAATAACCAAGATCAAGAAGCAAGTTCAAGTCAAGTCAAGTATGCCATGATTCCAAGTTTAATATATATTATTGATCCTCATGATTTATGATATCTATTGATCTTATTCTCATTATGATCCATGATACTGATATGTTATCTTTCACGTTCAAGTTAAGCATGATGATTTACCATGATTATTATATTCATGTCATGCACTGTATATGTGGTTCCCCACTAAATACATTTTTTTTCATTTTTCTATATTTTCCCAAGTTTTCTATAATTTTGTCCTACTTTTCAAAAATAAAAAAATAAACAACTGTTCTGGCGGTCCAAATCACTCAGCGGGCCACTGGCCCGTGCACATCGTGCCAGCCTGCGCAGCAGGCCGTTGCCCGCGCGCGCCGCGCCAGACGGTGCCGCGCATCAGGCCACAGGCCCACACGCGTCACGCTGAGCAAGTGCCGTGCAACGGGTCATGGCCCGCACGCCGAACCAGCGGCGCTGCGCAGCCGGCCATATCCTGCGCGTGCTTTGCGCTGTGTGGTGCCACGCAGTGGGCCGAGGCCTGTGCACGCCCGCGCCAAACAGAGCCGTGCAACGGGCCATAAGCCTGCACGCACCCTGTAGCGCGCTACAGTGCCGATGGCACTGTAGCACCTTTTTTTTAAACAGTGACATTTTTTTCTTTTTTTAATTTTGAAAAATAATTAAAATGTGTGTACAATAATTTAGATTGAGTTTTGTACAAAAAATGATAATGAAAAATATTTCGTTATTTGGTTATGGTCGTATATGTAACACCCGAAAAAAAAAGTAAAGTTAGTTTGAAACGGCCAAATAAAAGATAAGATGAGAGTGCCAATTCAAATCCCAAAAATTGTGGGATTCGGGATACATGGAATCAAATCATTAAGAGAGATAAATAGGAGAGAGAGAAAAATGATTAGGGGATAATGACCTGAGATACATCTCTGTCATTTTCTTACCAAGAAGAAAATGTGTTATCCTCCTTCATTTTTATCTTCATTGCATTGCACCTCACGTGTGCACCATCCCACCAGAGAGAAGGATCATAGATCACTTGCCGCTTGAGGGTAGAAATCACCAGCAACCTTCCATTTTATCGTACACGTCGAACTGTTGTTACGCCTCCTCACAGCATTGCATTTTCATCGATTCTGTAGGTGAGGATCGACCTGTAAGAGGTGGGACTGAGATCGGACAACAGGGAGGGCACGATATCTGAGTCAAGGGACGAACGACGTTAAACAACGAAAAGAAAAGATGTGGGTGAACTCGAAATCCCCCTGCATAACCTAAATAGGATTAGGCCAGAATGATTCCTATAAAAATCCTGTAACATGTTCATGGCCGAATGAAAAGAATCGAAAGGAATGAATTGATTGATCGTATCCTTGTCCTTTGATTTCTGATTTGTATTGTTTACTGCTATGTATGTATGTCTTTTAATGATTCTATGTTTAGATGATTATTTAGGAGTGATAATTTCATATTAGAATGGAAAACTCCTAAAATTTCAATGCTTGTTCGAAATTTAATTTACGCCGACCGGTCGATCGATCCAGAGATATCGGTCGATCGGTATGTAAAGATTGGTATGTCCCAGTCCATTTATCTGTAAAGATCGGTCGACCGATCATTCCTTCCGAGCCGCATAGTTCGGCCGATCGATCGACCGAGACCATTACACGGACTAAGACCCATCGGTCGACCGATCCAGAGATATCGGTCGATAGGTGCCCAGAAATTGGTCGACCGATTAGGGAGAACCGGTTGATCGAACCTTAAGCTTGATTTTATTTTGCTTGTTAATTGATCTAGATTCCTTCCATGATTATGATTTGTTATTCATTGCTGATTGAATTGTTGTATGACTAAATCATTGTCTTGTTATTGATCTGTACCTTCAGTGATCCAATCCTTCTTGTAGAACAAAAGAATGACATAGTGATAAAGAGGTTAATAAAGAAAGGTTAAAAGATAAAGAGAGGTGGTCAGCCCATGCTAAGTGCTTATAGTGAAGGGTCACTCCCTTAGCCATGGCTTAATCATCCATTGATTGCACAAGTCTGTATTCTTTGCTCGGCGTAAAATCCCAAAAGTTAAAGGCACAAAGTCACTTAGGCTTAGAAAAAGTTTCAAAAGATAAAGAGAATGCACACATGGTATGAGTATAATGATGAATGAAGTATGATTAATAGTCCAGCATGATTACTGTACTCCTTCATGATTATAAGATTGATATATGATCTCTACTCTTTTATCCATTGATATCTCAAATTGAATGATCTTATGCTCTCTATCTGATCTTGATATAAGTGATTACTGATTCTGACTAATTCTATTTATTATTATGCACTGAGTACTATATTGATTCCCCACTAGGCTGTATAGCTTACGAGAGGACCTCTTCCCCTGTGTTGATTTCCATGGGGCCAGGTCAGTGATGGTGTTGAGAACGTGTGCCGCGACCAGCGCAAGCGATAACGAAGCACATGAACTGAAAAAGGGCCTAGTTATCATTTTCTTCATTTTTTCGCATTTATGAACTTAGATGTAGTTCAGATGTTATAGTTATCATGAAGATCTCGTACTATTTCAGACTTCTGCCATTTATGATATTTTTATTTTTCCTCTTTATTTCTACCGATGATGTGTCGCTGTTTTAATGGAATTTTGGTCAAAGATGGTCAAAGTTTTAGTTTTTCGTAACGCCTTCAAATAGATCTTCGCCATGTGGCGTTGGTCGATTTGGGGGCGTTACAGTATAACTAAAGGCGCAAAAATTGTGCAGTCCAAAAATTACTCTGATACCAATTGAAGTAATTGATAATAAATAAATAGATGTATTACGGAATACCTCGCAACAGAAGGCGGATATGTTGTTTCAAACTTATTGTCGGAAACTTAATCACGTATGAAAGGAGAACGAATTCCACAATTTAAGTACCATGAATATTGTCATACGACGTTGCGTCCAAATGGGCCTTTTGGCTCACACACATGCAGTTGCTACAACTGCACTTGGGTGCAGTTACATGAACAGGGCATTATCCTTATAAAAGGAATGGTGCTGTGAAAAGGTACGCAGTATTTCAATTATCAATTTAGTTATAATATTAAAAATATATATAATGATAGTATGTTATATTTAGTAATAATATTTTTTTTGTTTCCAATGACTTAGATCATTGGAATTCAAAATATTATATAATATTAAAATATTTCTAACATTCACATCTCTTTCAGTAGTAATATTTAATAATTAAAATTGAAGTATCTATTAAAACTTCCAATGGTTCAAACCATCATAATTCAAAATATACTATAATGTATTATAATATTAAAAATATATAAGAATGGTGTGTTATATGTAATAATTTTTGTTTGTTTCAAGTTGTCTTAGCCAAAAAAATTTTGAGAGCAGAATAATTCGTTGGTGACTTGGACTATCAAAATTCAAAAAATCATATAATATTAAAAATATAATGTGTTGTTTAATAATAATATTTTGTTTTTTATGGTTGGAATTGTCAAAACTTTTAAAAATTGGAAACGTTAGAAAGAGAAATATAATATAATTAACTTAAAATTTTAGGACATGCATTAGCGCAAGACTGTCATCTATTTCACTTGAAAGATGTCGTTCAAAATATATGTTTTAGTCTCCATTGATTTTTCTTTTACAAAAGAATGATTAAAATTGAATAAATATACCATGCAACATACTAAAACCATCATAAATTAGATAAGTAAATTTCACAATCAATCATTAAACTTAGTGGGTATGAAAAAAAATGATCACTCAACTTAATTTCTTAACCTCGTGCTTATCAATTTTTTTTTAAAATTGTTGATGTCATCTCAATCGACTATCGATCATTTCCTAGTAGATTGTGTGTCATTATGTTAATATTTTCTCTCTTCTTCATGTTGTATTTTTAAAAATTCTAAAAAATATCACGTTACCAATTTTCTTCTTTACCTTCTGAACAAATTTAATGTTGTATATATATGATCATTTGACTTTTCAAAAATTTCGATCATGATCATCATAAAAAAACTTAAAATACTAAAAAATTGATAAATTTAACTAATAAATAAATAAATAATAAAATGATTCACTTAATGTCCATAAACATTTTTGTGGAGTATTAGAGTTTAACATAAATAATAAAATGTACAATTAGTATAATCAAATAAAGAAATATGCGGAAAAGGGGAGGAGGTTGAGATTTTTAAGGGAATTTTTAACCATTCCTTAAAACTTGGCATGCAGAGGCGGCTATAGATTCTTTATATATATATATATATATATTATGAATGTCTTTTGAAAATAAAAGATAAGTTATCTGAATCTTCCAATGAAATCAGAATCGATATGATAAAAAATCATAATGACTTTTTGTTGCAAGATTAACATAATAATATATTCCTTTTACAATTTGGTCTATGGAAATAATAAGCAGGAATGCTATCTATATTAAGTTTCGATTATTTTACATGAATATGAAAGGACCATTGGACCATGGACTATTTTTTACCAAATATTAATATTCGAAACTTTTTATATACTTTTGAGGAGTTCAACTATTAAAGTTGTAAAAATACAAAATAACTTCCAATGAAATCAGAATCGATATGATAAAAAATCATAATGACTTTTTGTTGCAAGATTAACATAATAATATATTCCTTTTATAATTTGTTTCATGGCAATAATAAACAGGAATGCTATCTATATTAAGTTTTGATTATTTTACATGAATATGAAAGGGCCATTGGAGCATGGAGCATTTTTTTATCAAACATTAATGTTCAAAACTTTTTATATACTGTTGAGGAGTTCAACTATTAAAGTTGTAAAAATAAAAAAAACTTTTATTGCAATAATTTAATAATTTAAATTGAAGTATCCATTAAAACTTCCAATAGTTCAAACCATCATAATTCAAAATATCCTATAATGTATTATAACATTAAAAATATATAAGAATTATGTGTTATATGTAATAATTTTTATTTGTTTCAAGTTGTCTGAGCATAAAAAATTTTGAGACATGAAGAATTCGTTGATGACTTGGACCATCAACATTCAAAAAATTATATAATATTAAAAATATAATGTTATGTTTAATAATATTATTTTGTTTTTTTATGGTTGGAATTGTCAAAACTTTCGAGATTTAGAAATGTTAAAAAGATAAATATAATATAATTAACTTAAAATTTTATGACCATGTATTAGTGCAACAGTGTCATTTATCTCAAAAGATGTCGTTGAAAATATATGTTTTAGCCTCCATTGATATTTGTTACTGAAGAATGACTAAAATTGAATAAATTTATCATCCAACACACTAAAACCATCATAAATTAGATAAGCAAATTTCATAATCAGTCATTAAACTCAGTGGGTATGCAAAAAAAAAATGATCACTTAACTTAATTTCTTAACCTCATAATTATCATTTTTTTTAAAAAAAATGTCGATTTCATCTCAATCGACTATCGAACATTTCCTAGTAGATTGTGTGCCATTATGTTAATATTTTCTCTCTTCTCCATGTCATATTTTTAAAAATTCTAAAAAATATCACGTTGTCAATTCTCTTCTCTCCCTTATGACGATCATTTGAATTTTAAAAAATTTCGATCATGATCATCATAAAAAACTTAAAATACTAAAAAGTGATAAATTGAAATGATAAATAAATAAATAATAAAATGATTCACTTAATGTTCATAAACATTTTTGTGAAGTATTAGAGTTTAACATAAATAATAAAATGATTCACTTAAAATACAATTTATATGATCAATTAAATAAATATACGAAAAAGGGGAGGAGGTCAAAGATGAGATTTTTAAGGAGTTTGTAATTGCAGCGATATATGTTTTGTACCAATTAACGATCTCCATTGATTTAAGTTTGGTGTGGGTGCATTGGCCAAGAATCTTCTATTCTTTTATATATATATATATATATATATATATATATATATATATATATATATATTACGAATGTCTTTTAAACATAATTATACTTGAACTTCAGAAATTAATAATTAATTAATATTATTATCTTCTATTTTTTAAAAATAAAATAATATTATTTTATATTCTAGATTTTTTTACGTAAAACTTTTATTTTAACAGGCATTAACAGTCCTTTATATTCCAAACTTATGATTAGAATCAAAGTCAATTTTGAATCCCTAATCTTATAATATTTTAAATTCCTAAGATAATTAGGAGTTATGTTTTCATATGTCATATCTAATAATACTTTAATCTCATTCATACTTTTCTTATCTTTTCATCTTCTTTTATCTTTCCTCTAACTATACTTTTTTTTTTAAGAAAACTTTAACTTTCTTTAGCAAATCCTAAATTACACATTATAATAATTGGAAAATCCATGTTGGAGTTATTTAAGAAAAAAGAGACAAAATTAAATATTTCCCTATTTTATTATAAAAGAAAAATAAATTGATTTATTGTAAAAAAAATAGCATCTTAAGTATTGTGTAGAATAGTAAATATAACATTTAACCATATTGATATAAAAAAAACATTACATAATTTTGAGTGTATATCAATTTTATTTTTTTCTTCTTTTTATCATCTTCATATTTTTTAAATTTGTCTCTTTGATGGAATCCTATTTTTTTATATATTTTTATCTTCTGAATTGCCTAAAACAATATTAGTTAAATTTTTTATAAAAAATTTAAAAAAATCAACATACTTACATTTGAATTCATAATTCATTTTTATTAGCGTAATCTTCTAAATGTTGTTCTACACCACACGTTTTACAATTCAGTCCTAGTCTTCTTTTAAGTTATTAAAAAAACATATTAATTTATTCAATTGACATAACATGGGATCATTATTGGGTGTAGAATTCTATGATTCCACAATTTACTATCAAATAATTAAAAAAATATCAGTAAGTGTTTATGTTTATTTCTATCTTGCTTCTAAAAAGACAATATGGCAAGAAAAAGTACGCAATGAACTCCATAAGGTCTATTATTAATGATGATAAAATATAGTATATTCATTCTTAAATTAAAAAATATATACACAATATCAAATGTATTAACTATTCTAGCAGATTTGTTTTTCTTTTTATCTTTCTTTAATTTGTCTCTTTCCTAAAAGCCTTCTTTTGTTTTGTATTTTTTTGTCTTTTGAATTACCTAAAAAAATTAATAAAAAGTTTTATTAAAAATTTTAATTTTTTTAAAGAAATCAGCATACTTACAATTTTTAATGCATAATTCATGTTTTATTAATAAAATGTTCCACTTCTGCCCCCACAAGTTTTGCACTTCATTCCTAGTCTTCTTTTCAAGTTATGCAAAAATAATAATAATTTATTTATATGACATAATTTGTTGCGAAGGTTGGGTAAACTGGTATGACCCATAATTTAGTATCAACTAATTTAAAATATCAATAATGCCATTTAAGATTTAGCATTTTAATTTATATATTTTTTTAAAAAAATTATGAGATTAAAATGATTATCTAATTAAATAAGTTGTATTTTTGTATCACTAATAGGAATAGTGATTTTTCTTAAATATTGTATATATTAATACAATTATTGAAAATGATTTATAGTGAAATAAATTGCTTAATTATAAAAGATAATATCAAGCTGGAGACGTATCGACCTATATCCCCACCAATGTGATCCCCATTACAGATGGACAAATTTGTTCGAAAACAGAGCCCTTTTATCGCGGAATTAGACCAGCTATTAACGTTGGCTTATCTGTCAGTCGCGTCGGGTCTGCAGTTGAGAGCTATGAAACAAGTCTGCGGTAGTTCAAAACTTGAATTGGCACAATATCGCGAGGTGGCCGCCTTCACTCAATTTGGGTCAGACCTTGATGCTGCGACTCAGGCATGACTCAATAGAGGTGCTAGGCTGACAGAAGTTCCCAAACAACCACAATATGAACCACTTCCAATTGAAAAATAAATTGTAGTGGTTTATGCAGTTGTCAATAGCTTCTGTGATCGAATGCCACTAGACAAAATTTCTCAATATGAGAGAGCCATTCCAAGTAGTATAGATCCCGAATTACTCAAACCTTGCAGCAGTTCATCGGATTCATCTTTTAGGCATTTTTTTCTTTCATATAACTATTTCGAGTATAGTGCAACTACTGATGACGATTGGGCCTTCAGATGGGTGCTCAACTATAGGCTTCTTTTTTGGGGGGCTATCTTGGAAGAGCAAAAAGCAAGAGTCAGTTGCTCATTCCAGTGCTGAAGCTCCATACCGTGCCATGGCACACACTACTGGATAAATTGTATGGCTCCGTTGGTGACTTTCTGATCGCAGGTTTCATTTGAAAAGACCCCAACGCCATTTTTTGCACGCCATTCAGATTGTGTCAAATCCGGTGTTTCATGCGGCCAAACATATCGAAGTTAATTGCTACTACGTTCGTAGAAAACTTTCTTGTCCATCTCATTACCCCTTCGATGAATTTAGGCTATGACCAATGCCCCACCTAGCTGAATAGGCGTAACAAAGCTACCTGATAAAAGGCAAAGTGTACCTTGGATTGAAATCGACAAATTGCGTTTTGCAAGTCGATAAAGTAAAGTCAAGTATTTTTTTCGAATCTAAATAAAGGCGCACACGTGGGCGGGAAGGGCGCCCCACTACTTCTTCATTCAGGGGGGGGACAGCCTCATGACTTCCCATTGGGCGAGAGGTGCATCTAACCCACTTACCCACTCATCAATCACGGTGTTCAACTGACTTGCACAGAAAGACCCCTAAAGTATAGTAATTCGGCGCCCCATCTTTTTACTGTTGTCAACTAATCTTTTCAATGTTCGATTCTACTCTATGTTAGAACATTTCTATGAATGCTATTCCGATGTATATTATAATATGTAATAATTATATATTAAATTAATACATATAATATCATGCACCATTTTAATTTTATAAATATGATTAATAAATATTAAATAAAGAATATACCTAAAATTTAAAAAAATAATGTTGATAAATTAGTTACACCTTATAATAATTTGAACATCCACATGGCAGTTATTTAAATAAAAAGAAACAAAATTGAGCATTTCCTTGGTTTATTATCAAAGTAAAATAAATTGATTTGTTGTAAAAAAATATAAATATAGTAAGTATTGTATAGAATAGTAAATAAAAAAAATATTTAATCATATTGATGTAAAAAAAACATTACATAATTTTGGGTGTATATCAAATTCATTTTTCTTCTTTTTATCTATTCTTGTTTTTTTTAATTTGTCTATTTCCTGGAATCCTAGTTTTGTTTTATATTTTTTACATTATGAATTACCTAAAAAACATATTAATTAAAAGTGTTATAAAAAAGATTTTAAAAAACTGAAAAAACCAACATACTTACATGTTTTGAATGCATAATTCATTGTTATTAATAAAATATTGTAGATACAATTCTGACCCATAAGTTTTGCATTCCATTTCTAACTTCATTTGAAGTTCTACAAAAAAAATACTAACTTATTTAATTGATTGGATAGAATGGTATGTTTTCACAATATCAAATAATTAAAGATATCAATGAGCACGGCAGAAACATTTATGTTTATTTCTATCGGGCTACTCAAACAGACAATATATATACAGTATCAAAATAGCAATACAAAAAAAATAACATAACACAATCCACAAAGTTTATTATTAATGAACGATAAAATATAGTATATCCATTCTTGGATTAAAAAGATATACACAACATCAAAATTATTAACATCTCTAGCAAATTTAGTTTTTTCTTCTTATCGTATTATTGTTTCTTTAATTTATCTCTTTCTTGGAAGTCTCCTTTTGTTTTATATTTTTTGTCTTGAATTACATAAAAAAATTAATTAAAGTTCTATTAAAATTTTAAAAATATTTATGAAAAAAATCAGCATACTTACAATTTTAAATGCATAATTCATATTTTATTAATAAAATGTTCTAAATGCACTTTTGCCCCACAAGTTTTGCACTTCATTACTAGTCTTCTTTTTAAGTTCTGCGAAAACAAATAAATTTATTTATATGACATAATTTATTCCCAAGGTTAAAATGGTATTATTCACAATTTATTGTCAACTAATTTAAAAATATCACTATTACCATTTAAACTTTAGCATTTTCATTTATATTTTTTTGAAAATTTTCTTAACTAAGACTCAATTGAATATATTGTTCAAATATTTTCTTAACTAAGACTCAATTGAATATTGGGACCACTACCCATGTACCATGATATTCAAGTCACAATAAGCTTGATAGTCGAATCAAATACTTACAAAGGAAGATATGTTGAGATAAAATATCATTATATATATGATATAGTGAAAAAAAAGAAGTGACTGTGCCATATGTGCCTAAGGAAGACATGTTGATTGATTCTCTCATAAAAGATATCCCAATTGGAACATTTATCAAACATGTTAATTTGATAACTAAGGAATTGTTGAATCAGGAATGAAGATTCACAAATAGTGAATTTCAGAATAATGTCTCTATTTGGAACTATACGAAGCGTGGGAGTACTGAAAATCATGACCACCGAGATGTCACGATTGTCGTCGAGAGTGATACACACACGTAAAGAAGGTGCTCCAGAATCGTCGAATCACAACACATGATCATAAGAAATAAATGTCAAATTAGAATTGCTCGGAATTGGCAACAAGTAACGTTGATCACCGAATTCACGAAGCCATGATCAGCTGGCTTTAATGGCGGATGGACGAACAAGGTGTTGAACGCCTATATAATCCAATCAATCGGATGGAATATGACCATGACATCGGGAGTCTCCTACTCCTCTCTCTTCTCTCCCTTCATAAGAGCACTGGAAAAACGGAAAGAAGCAAGACATCACAATTACTGGAGCTAGCACACCTTGTCGGGCGATGAGGTAAAATAGCTTCTCAAAGATAATAATTCACGCTTTTGTACGTTCGTGACTGTCCTTATGGTGTTAAGAGCTAAATTTATGCTTTGAAAGTCGGTCATGGGCATCCTGGAATTATCATTCGAGCGTATTCATAATTATACGTAGTGTACGTTTGCAATGGTGGAGGAGGTAGAGAGAGAGAAGTTTGCCAAGGAGGACAATCAAGGAGAACTGGAGAAGAGAGATGCCATCCATTCACACCAAGAACCAATCAGAATCTATGATGATCTATCAGGCAGAGAAGCCGTTGAAGACTTGAAGGAACTCGGTGACAAGTTACCCGCTGCTGTCAAGGAAAAGGGAGAGGCAAAGTTCAGAGAGCTGAAGAAAGGTGTCGATGGCTCTACCCAAGCAATGAAGGACGAGCCACCCAGGTAATATGAAGGACGCCATGGCCAGCCTCGACCAGGAGGCAAATGCAGATCAGGCAATCACTCCATAACCAGCCTGGTCCTGCTGGCTGGCATTGCAATTAAACCAAGTATGAGAGGAGGCAAGTAGGAATTGGATTTTCACACAATCTGCACAGAGGACTTGGGGTGTCAGTTTGGTCTGATAAATGCATGTAAACAAACCATTCTTTGCGCTGCCTCTCCTATCTATTTCGAAGGTTTTGAAATGAAAAAGAAAGAGTAGGATGCATCGAAGTTGGTTCCTGCATTTCCCATGTCCTCCGATAACATGCAATCTGCTCTTGCATTTTTTTTCATACGTAATTTGTTATAATCCGTGCTCTTGGAAGCCCCCCTCGCTATCTATTTGCGAGCCTGGCACATACATTTGCGTGAACATGTGCTTCAGTAAAGATTAGATGGAGGTAAAAATGAATCATAAGTTGTGATTTAGTTTAGTCTCGTAACTATTCATTCATTCATTCATAATTACATTACAATCTTTAATGAGTTAACAAGGATGGCATGCGGCGGTAGCTGAGTTCTGATCAGGGATAATGCAGATACACAGCCGGCTACTACGTCATTTCGTGCACTATATTCACCAAAACATAACACGTACAAATAGAAGAACACAGACAAACCTAACACACCTCGCTGGACTGGAAGTAGGGTAGCCAAGAAAGAGTCGCTGCAGATAACACAGTTACGCATTTGTACAGTACTACGTTTACTTTCATTCTTCTCATGATCTGCTAAGTAGTCTATCAAGCCACAGTGACGGTCGAATGCTTGAACTTCCCATTACATTTCTGTACACTTGCTGGATCATCCGCAGTTAGACCTTGTGCTCCAAAGCAGAAATACTGGTTCATCGATCTACCATTTTCCGTACCCGATTTCTGAGAGCCGTTATCCACTGTCGTGCTGTTGAAGGATGAATCAGAACATGAGGCGACACTGTTCTCACTCTCCAATTGAACAGGTTTCTTTTTCTCCGAGGAAACTGATGACCTTAAGGAGCTACAAGTTGATTTTGTTGTGCGGCCAAAATTCGGCATGGCTTGAATTACTCCATGCATGAGGCTTGGAGCAATTTTTTTCCTAGTGGATGGACTTGGTGCAGAACTCCTAAACGAAAGTGGTCTCTTGTTGTTAGGAAGTGACGTCTCCTTGGAGAATCGCTCACGAAGAGGAGTCAGAGGCTCCTCGTGATCAGACCATTTATTCATGGAATCGAAGGAATCATTATCGTCGAACTTCTTAGGTATCTCAAGTTTCTTGTTCTTGCGATGGGGCCATCCTACGAGAATCTTCTTGAGGTGCTTAGCTGCATTCTCAACAGGGTTTCTTTTCTTCTTATTGGAAGATTTGTGCTTCTCAATTTTAGAGTTCAGCTGAGCATGATCACAGTTGCCTGCACTTGAGCATGAGCTTGGCCTTCTACTGGTTTCCGGTATTTCAATACCTGCGTGTAGAAAGATCTCTGCATCTGGTATTGTAAAAGAAGTACCAGGGCTGCTCCCAATGCCATGTGCTTTTAGCTGGGAAGCAATGGCTGACCTAGCTATGTAGTCCTTTGAATTTGATATTCCTCCAGCAGAAATTAGTTGCTTAATCAATATCTCAGATGACGCTGTTTGTGGATGTTGTCTAAGTATATCAAGGGGTGTCATGCCCTCGACATCTCGAATATTGAGGTTAATTGATTGAATGGTCATTAGAAGTTCAACCAGATCAGAGTGCACATTCCCAGCAACAGCCATATGTAGAGCGGTCCGTCCATCATTATTTCTGGTATTGATGATCTCCACAATGTTAATGACTGTTCCAGTGACCATTTGTCTCATGAGTTCCATTTGCCTGTCAAGTCTCCTGAAACCGGGTGTTCTGAAACCAGCCACTGCCATGTGAAGGAATGTATCGCCATTAGAGTTTGTTGAAGTTGTACATGCAGGAGATGCGATGACTAAGGCCTCCACAACCAATAAGTGACCTCGGAAGGCTGCCACATGCAATGCTGTGTTGCCTTGATTGTCTCTGGAGTTGATTATATCAAAAGATGTGATCAGATGCTTAACCACCTGCATAGATTGGTTGAATGCAAGGTTATATCATAAAAAATTGCTGCATTCAAAGAATTTCTAAACACTTTTGTGATTACATCATTGAAGTATTACTACACAAAACAGGCTGCAAGAAGTTATGTCAACTGAGGAGCATTTTGGCACAAAAGTTAGCGCTTGAAAACAGTTGCAAGCCAAAATGACAACATAGATGCAGTGTGCAAAATGCCTATTGAGTTTTTTTTTAGATCACTGTAATTTAGTCAAGAACAACAAGCACTACATTAAAAAAAAAACAGTGACAATTTGATAAAAGCACCATCAGTATTTTGTTTATTCCTCTTTATTTCTTTATTCCGTGGACAAAACAATACTGCCAAGTTTAGATGCAAAAAGATATTATGAGAAGTTACACCGAAAGAAAAGAAGAAACATGAAAGGTAGGATAGATGTGAATTACCTCCACCTGCCCTCTGCCAGAGGCGGCATGCAAAAGTGTACAACCCTGGAGATCCCTGTAAGCTAAGATGTCGGAACAATCCACAAGAAGCTCCTTTAATATCTCCAGGTTCCCTCCTCTAGCAGCAGAATGCACAGCTCTATTCATAATTTCCTGTTTAAAAACAGAAACACCACCTGCTGATGCCTCCAAGTCCCTTCCACCACCTATTGAACACCTTGGCGACTCCGCAAAATCAAGCAGGAGCCTGAAAACACCCGAGTTCTTGCTCCTTGCCGCAGCATACAAGATATCAGTGACACCGTACTCCCCTTCCCCAAAGACCAACAATGGGTCTCTTTCGAGCAGCTCCTGGACGAAGCTCATGTCTCCTGCTGAGGCTGCAGTATACAGAAGCCATCCTCCATAGCCCGCTCTGATCAGCGAATTCTTATTCTTCATCTCGCATTCATGGAGGAGGCTCCGAGCTACGCCCGACCGGCATCTAGCAACATCTTTGAAACGAGAATCATCATCCCAGACCGTTTCCAGGCGCCGGATCCGGCGAAGGGATGTCAGCTTGATGAGCAAGTTGGTGTCCAGATGGAGGAGCTCTCGAACGAGTTCGTAGTGTCCATTGGCTGCTGCCCAGTCAATAGGCGAGGCGTACCACCACTGGTCCCCAGTGCTCTCCCACCGGAGAGGGAAGTAAGATTGCGGCATCTGTATCAGAGATTACAGAGCTTTACCAGACTCAGAGGATTGAGTGGCAGCTGAAGCAAATGGGAGATTGTTTACATATCAGACATATAGAAGCCAACAATATAACAACACTAAACTGTCAGATATGATGAAATGGACTAAAGATTGAGCAATAAATGTAAGAATACGTGCAAAACATAAACATTTACTAAGTAATAAATATCCATTAAGAAGTTCGTTGCAGGAACTGGAAATATGTCGAAGACACTGAACAAGATTTACGGCAAACAGGGGCAAACAAATATAAAGCTCGCAGTTGGTGTACATACCTTTATGGAAAGGACCAGCAACAGCTGTTAAAGGAGACCTGCAAAAGACCAATGAAGATGTAAGCCCTCTGAGAAACTTGTAACCAGGAAAAAGAAAAAAAAAAGGTGAAAACCCCAAGAAGTAACTTACAGCAGATTACAAGGAGGCCTACCATGGGGGAGCGGGGTGTAAAACTTGGGTTCCTGCAACTTAAAGGGGGGAGATTAGAGATAGAGAGAGAGAGAGAGAGAGGGAAGAGAGAGGAAGGAGGCAGTCGAAGATATATACAGTAATGAATGAAAGAGAATGATAGGAGGAAGGAAATCAAGGAATTTTCTGCATCACCGAAAAGGAGAGAGCGAGAAAGAACCCAAAGTGGTGGTGTGCAGATAATGATGGAGACTCTTTTCTTTTCTTTTTCATCTTTTTTCATGTCAGATGCATACACACATTCAGGAACAAGGGTGTCCGGGACTGGTACTAGAGTTAAGAGTTGGTCCGCGATGCAAAAAGGTAGCAGTGCCGGTCTTGTGCTCAATGCTGATGTCTGAGAGAGACCACCAACAAAGCCAACCAGTGCATCGTGTTCAAAGCTTATGTCACTGACGTGTTGTAATAGAGTTTCTATCTCTTTTATTTTATTTATGTTCAACAGATCGAGTTCGTATCTCTTTTAGTTTACTTAATATTGTATTATTTATGTTGAGCAGATAAGCGAGTTTAACTTAATATTGTATTATTTATTTATGATGACTACTTGAGGATGACTTGGATATTACTAATGAAGTACAAGAGTGCACTGAGATAGCTTATGTGCAATATGTTTAGTCGAGAATCAAGTGCATTACGAAAGAATCAAGTACATTAATATCATATATCACTTCATCCGCACTAAGAAAAGAATCAAAGTGAAGAAAATTGACACTGAAGATAATCCAGATGATATGATCATTTTTATAGATTTTAGTATGAAGCTGTCGATTTATTTATTAAAAACTTATCTTAAAATCTAATTAATTTGTAAATTATTATTGTTTAATTTTATCGGATTGGCAAAATTTTTACACGTAGGTCAAAATCAAAATGGACTGATCGTCACATGAATTAATTAATTTGTATAGGAGAAAATTGGCTTTGAGATAATAATAATAATAATAAAGTTATTAAATGGTTGAGAAGCATTGCAGGAATAAAACAAACAGAGGGTTTTCAACTTCAAAGTTCTGGACTGGCTAATTTTATCTCTAAGTGACATGGAAAAGAACAAAAGTGTCATCAGATAATAGAACAAATTAACCACCACCTCTAGGAGATGTGAACACCACAATGAGGCAGACATCTTGCAAAGCTTTAGCCAGGGAGAATCTCTCTCTCTCTCTCTCTCTCTCTCTCTCTCTCTCTCTCTCTCTCTCTCTGGTCTTAGACATATGGAAATCTGGCACTAGCTTGTTGAATTATTAGGGTACGATATCTTCGTATTTATTTTTGTTTGTCCTCTGGTGGATGTTATTTTCGTAGGGCAGGGATTAGGTTATGTGTTTCAGCCTTTAAGTTTCAGTGATAAACCTGAATTTTGATATTATATTCTCCAACACAAGATCTCTCTGACACGGTTCATGTCCCCTATAAACCTCTCTCTCTCTCTCTCTCTCTCTGATAATTATATAGAAGCTGGGTCAACCATGTGATATATATTAACTATTTTGAACATTGGATACCAATTAAGGCCTACGATTACCCAACTGTGTGGTTCCGTGTGATACAAAATACATCATATAATTTTGGTAAGAGGATTTCGCCCCGCACGCCCTCCCACAGAGGATCTCTTTGGATCCCTCCGCTTGACTTTCCACGTGTCCAAACAAGAGATCCGACCCCACCCTCCTTGACCAGAAACTCGTTGATTGGGTAGTGAAATTTTCGTTGAGGTCCAAACCAATTTGAGTAGGATTATTAACAAAAACGACATGCCTTTTAATTTTTAGTAGTATATGTGTTTACACATTTACACATTCTCAATCGACCCAAATCGGATCGATCCGAATTCTCGAGAAATATTATCGCACCGGCTCGGTTGATTCCGAGTGGGACGGGTCTGGCACTAAAATTCTCAACCCGAAAGTCGATTTGGTTAAAATAAAAATATAATTTATAATAAAATATATTAAAATTATATAATTTCAAAATATCCTAATATTATTTCTATAAACTCAGTCCATTACAGATTTAATTTCCGATTCACAATTAAAATATAATTAGAATAATCTATTAAATTATCTAAAATCTAATTTAATCATATTAATATTAAATTATTTATTTTTAATTAATTCTCGGTTTCATTCCCAATCTTATTCTCGATTTTCCAATTCTAGTACCGGGACCGATATTGATTTTAATTTTTTTTAAACCTGACATAAACCCAATCAAATCAAGTCCGGGTCCAACCGAATTTGCTCTCCTCTAATCCATCTGTCCAGTTTTGTCTCCTTTCTTTTAATACTTCCAGCCAATGGTCATTTCATGCAAGGAGTATTGACTTGTTTAATTTATCTTACAACATGTGTCATAGGCTAAAAATGGAATTTCTTCTCTTTCTTACCTTTTTTTATATTATTATTATTTGTTAAAATTATAAAGATAATAATAATGTTTCTCTTTCTACACAATTGTCAAGACATCTAATTTTATAATTTTATCTTACACTATTTTAAGTTTCTTTTTTTTTTTTGTATATTGGAAGTTAGAGCATTATATGCCGTACGATTGCTATGAAATTTTAATATAGAAAAAATGAATGCTATCTTACAATTAATTTAAGGACGAGCACCACTTACATGCCTAGAAAGTATATAAAGAATGGAGAAGACGACGTACATATCAGGCACCAGAAGTTAAACGTTTGAACGTACGAAGACAATATGGCAATTTTATTTATTTACTTATTTTTGGAGAAAAAAATATATTTTATGATTTCTTTTGTGTGTTTGCTGATAAAAACTATCACTAGATTTTTGTTGACAAGATATCCATGATATATTAGGAAATGAAATTTTCTTTTACAAGTGTTTTTTCCATGACCCTATAAGGCGATAACATTGCAATAAATCTTCTTAACAAGTGTACACAAATTGTCCTCGTTGGGAGGGTAATTCTTAGTAGACATTTGTTCAGCGATATTCTTCAACTTCACTTTATAATATGAATACTCTTTATCTTATAATTTATTTCATGAAATATCTTTTCGACTAGGAATACCCAATTTTCCGGTCGGTCCGCTGACGTGACTATGCTCTCTCTCTACCACGAGGAGAACATCTAATGTGGCACCATCACGTAGACTCCACATCAGCAAATTAATAAAAAATAGAAAATTATAAAAATTATAAAAAAGAACGCACCCTCCTCTCTCTCCGATGGCAAATGGTGAGATCGCCTGAGCGTCGGAGGAAGAAGAAGAGGGGGCGGCCGCCCCTATCCATCTCCTCACCGTCGAAGGAGAAGAGAGGGAGGAAGGGAGCGGCGCCCTCTCTGCACGCAGAGGGCGAGGGCCTCCCCCTCTGTAGATCCTGTGCAAAGAGGGAGGTCCGCCTCCCCCTCTATGTAGATTGTGCGCGCAGAGGGGGAGGGCCGCATCCCCCTCTCTTATCCGACGAGAAGAGGTCATTTGCCGGCGAGGGGTCGCTAGGTCCGACACGAGCAACGTGGGGGATGCGGCGATGATCTACGATGGTGGAGGCAACAGACGATCCCTCGATGATCTATGCACGAGAAGAGGGCGCCGCCCACCTCCGAGAGAGGAGAGGGGGAGGTGAGCGGCACCCCTCCCCCTTCTGCGCGCGATCAGCGCAGAGGGGGAGGCGGCCTCCTCTGCGCGCGAGGCGGTCCTCCCCCTCTACGCGTGCGATCTGTACTGAGGGGGAGGTGGCCTCCCCCTCTCTTCTCGTCGAATAAGATTCTCACCGAAGAAGAGGGGGAGACGACCCTCTCCCTTGTATTCTTATTTTATTATTTATTAATTTTTTATAATTTGTTGACGGAGTCAGCGTGGCAGTGCCGCATCGGATGTTCTTTTGCGTGGCGGAGAGAGCATCACTACATTAGCGGATCGACAGGAAAATCAGGTATTATCGATCGGAAGGGCATTCCGTGAAATAAATTATAAGATGGAGGGTATTCATATTACAAAGTGAAGTTGGAAGGTATCGCTGAGTAAACATCAAAGTTGAAGAGCATTTGGTGTAATTTCATATGACACAATTTGTTCGGAATAATGATAATATTTAAGATAAATTTTAATAAATGCCTTCAACAATGTTATGAAAGATAAAAAGGATAATTGACAAAATAATATAACAATAGAAGGACAATATGATTATAAAATAAAGTTAATGATATAGTTAGAAAAGAGGATAAAGTTGACATGTAATTACCGAAATTTATCTGATATTACGGTTCTTGAATATTGTGGTAATCCAAGAAAAATGATCTTTTATCATAGACTATATTCAATAGAGAAATAATAGATTTAAAAAATTTGAACGTTGTTGATTTTTTTATTCAGCAAATTAAAGTTTATATCACATTTGTAATAAGCGTAGAAGTCCAGGCATTTCTTATTATTATTTTTGAACCCTAACCATCTTTGTTTCAAAGAGAATTATTACTACTTTCCCTAGGATGTGGTTTCCCTAGCATGTGGAGTGTTAGGTACATACAGGAAAACGATTAAGCAACCGTTAAAGTTCAACAAACAACCTCTTCTATATATATACCATAATTAAACATATGACTCGAGACGACACAAATTAGTCGAATGATAATGAATTTGAACTTTCATCCTACTATTTCGAATATTGAATTGGCAACCGAAAAAAATTTCAACAAGCAAAAGATAGACGCTGACGATGGTGCGTGCATGCATGTGGAATTTGGGAATTCGATGCCCTCTTTTTTAGCTTTGAGACCAAGAGCTCGGAGTGTTATGATTTGGTTAACTTTATCCAGCTAATGTTACTTGTCCATTCCGTTGGCTTCACATAGAAAAATCAGATGTAAAAAAAAAATCCATTAAGATATATTGGATGAGAACTTAATGGTGGCGATGTCTCATGTCATGTTTTTGCATGAATTACTTATTTCATTTAGGGGAAAAAGTTGGAGAATATAATTAATTGGGGGGTCCATCACAGTGAATATATGATTAAGTTGGAGGGTACTGAAACATTGTTTTCTTTAAATTACTGAAGATATGAGTATTATTATTACTATTACTACTACTATTATTTATTTATTTCTTAAATATCATCTTAATTTTTTATGGTGCATTCACTGCATTGTCATTCAACATTATCTAACAAGATTACCTCTCAGAAAGTTTGTTACTTGTTAAATTATCAATAATATACATTACTTTGTTTAATATATATAACTAATTTATCTGACAATCCATATTAAGTATTTATAAGAAAATACAAATGAGTTAATATATAATTTTACCAATATACCCCTAATCAAAATAATTATGTTTAGATATATAAATTATTTTTAGCTTTGTAAACTTAAATAACAAATATATATTCTCACCCATAAAAATAAAATTTATAAAATAATTAATATATTTTAAAATATGATAATAATATATTCATAATAATTATAATATTTATTTGATTAATTTTATAATTTATTTAATTATTATTATAATTTATTCAATGTGTTTTAAAATGTATTTAAATAAAACTGTAAAAGACAAATCTGAAAAGTAAAATTTAAAAGACTGCAACCAAGATAGTAAGATAGATTGTCTATACTCTTATAAGTAATTTGCATTGCCATTATATAGATAATATGAATTGTCTGGACAATGCAGATTACTTATTACCTGTCAACAAGTGAACATGGTAACGTAATTGACCCAAGTAATCTAATACAACAGCCTGATAATCTACAAAGATTATCATCTCTAAAGAAACGCCTCCTTATTATAGAGTTTGGTTATCTTTTATCTTCACTGAAAAAACTCTTGCATATTTTTCATCTTTTTGCTAGTCTAATCTTTTTTTTCTAATAGAAAAACAAAAATATTATCTTCCCCTTAAACTCAATTCTGGAATAACAATATATCAATAATTTACACAGGAAAACATAAACAAAAAACAAACTCTTCGTTTGGGCCCATGGGCTCTTCCATTGTAACCGGTGGGCTATCCCTAATCCTATCGGTTCTTTTTTTAGCTGTAAATTAAGGCATAGTTATTTAAAAATAATCAAGAACAACATTATTTAAAAATTGGTGTTGCCTAAATTCAAGTATTAAAATTATTTTATAATTATTTTCATAAACCTCCTCTAAACTATCATAATTTTTCACATCTACTAAACTACGAACTTATTTTTTTGGATTATTAAACTATCGCAACTTTTCCATTTTAGTTCTCACGTTCACTTCTAATATGTTTTGCATTTCTTTTCCTTTTTTTTCATTTATAAAAAGACTAAATTATTCCTCCCTCAAGAAAAATATGAAATAATAAATATAAAAAATAAAAAATTTGTTGAAAGGAGTAAAGTGGTAAACAAAAAAATTGTCATTTATAAAAAAGACTAAATTACCCTCCCCTGATTTTTTTCCTTTTTTTATATTTATTATTTGATGTGTTATTGAGAGAGGGATAATTTAGTCTTTTCATAAATAAAAAAAATTAAAAATAACAAAAAACGTAACATAAGTAGACGGAAGGACCAAAGTGAAAAAATCGTGATAGTTTAGAGATAAAAAGAATAAGTCTGTGTTATGGAGTTAGATCGAAAAATCGCGATAATATATGAGAGGTTTGTGAAAATAACTGATACATCTGCCAAAAGAGAGGTATTAACTTAGGCTCGTTTAACCAATCTTATAAGCAATTTATAAAGTAATTTGTAAAAAATTCAGTGTTTGATAATTTTAAAAAATGGTGGATAAGAAAATATAAAATTTATTTATAAGTAAAAAAAATAAACAAGAGGAAAGTTGCTTACTTTTTCTAAAGAAATCATTCAACTAATTGTATCATAACTAACTAATTATTATTAATATAAATAATTTATTCAAGCAGTCCTTGTAACAGTGGGATTCTCCTCAGGAGTCCTGGATGAATTAGGAAATAAATTTTAGTCATTAGCATTTTAACTTATCAGTTACCCTTACTCTCCTGTTTAGAGTAATATGTACACTTGTAATCATGATATAATTATTCTTATATCGGTAATATGGGAAATCAAAATTGAGTGATGTGGATACTGACTTTTCTTATTACCGTACTTTTATTATAAATCACATATTTACTCAATTAGTGCGTCTGTACTCTATGCGTGGTTCACTTAATCATTTTTTTAATAATAATATTTTTTAGATTTGATCATACAAGATGCTCATTCCAATATCAAATTATTCTTTATAATAATAATTTATTATTATTATTATTATTATTAAAAGAAGATGTCTTACCGACATATACGTGTTCGGTCCGATACAAACTTTCAGGTGCCTAGTGAAAACAAATTGACGAAAATCAAATCAAATCAAATTAGAATGTAGCAAATACAATGACATGTATAACATGATTTTCATGGGTAAACTCGATCGAGATCCGATTTGACTAGTTTAATTTTGATCGAATCGAATCGGATCACTCCTCTTTAAAAAAGTTAGATCTCGATTCAAATTGGATCAAATGATTGGGTATTCATTTTTTTTATTTTTTATTATTTAATATAAATATTATTATATATTTTTTATTGAAAAGTATAAAATAAATTGTTAAAATATTTAAATATTATTTTGTGTATTTAAAATGTTTTATTTTTTAAACAAATATAAGATATAAACTAAAAATTAAACAAGAATTTTAAAAAATATATCTTCAAATCGGATCGAATCCATATGATTCGAAAAATTTTAAAACATATTCAACTTGTATTTGCACTCAACTCATTATCGGGTCGAATCTATTGGGGTCAGATTGGATCATCACATCCACTCCCTCTACGTATATATTTTTCAATTATTAAGGAAATAACGAAGAAATAAGACAAAAAATCGTAAGCATGTATCCGTTTAAGATAATTCAATAATTAAAGTTTAATGACCATAACCTCCGTAATTGATAATGGTAAGAGTACTTTTTAAATCGTATACAATATTTTTTAAGTTACGGTCTCCGTTTAAAGTTTTTTTTAAAGAATTATATACATATACAATGAAGTACAAATACAAATGTCATTATGTAGAGGACCTCTTTCTCAAGTAGTGAAAGTGATGTGATCGGTGGATTTTCTTATTTTTTTAAAAAATCATTATACTTTTTTTGGTTGGGTTTTTAAAATTTTAAAAATTTTATCAGTTTTTTCGAATAATTTTTAGGGTTCCTAAATTTTATATATTTTATATTTATAAAAAATATTCATAATATCTAAGAGATAAATACTATGCATATTGAGTAATTATATATATATATATTATACATATTTAAAATATAATACTAATATGTATTTCAAAAAAATTAATTAAGTAGGTCTCGGTAAGGCTTATAGGATGATTTTTCTGAACTTAAAAATCGCCCAGATTTCTTTTGAATAAAGAAAAACCTAAAAATTTTATATGGGTCCTATGGATTTTTTAGGTTTTCATTTTTTAGAATTTTTTTACTTACACCTCTAGTCCCAAGTCTCTTCACGGGTCAAGTTTTACCAGATCCCGACTACCGGCTTTCCATTTTTTAAGGTATGACATTAAAAATGATAACTTATGAGTTAATTATATAAATAAAAAAACATACATTAAAAATGGGTTCCATGAGCTCTTAAGTTTCTTCCTATGAACCCTAATTAATTTGGTGAATTTTGATTTATTAAAAATTGTACTAAATTATATTTGGATTTCTAGTTTTATTTTTATTTTTCAGTTTCATTTTCACAATAAATTTTTTGATCAAATTTTCTTACACCTCTAATTGGGCCTCAACTAGTAGATTTATATCATTTTACCCTTATAATAATATAACTTCATCTAGTTAGATTTTTTAAAAAAGAAGATAATAGGAAAGATGATATAATACGACCCTAAGATAAATATATAGTTAATTATTATGACAGTTGATGTTTTATTTTTAAAAAATAAGTAGAATAAATTAATTAAATAATGGTAAATGAACTAAATATGTAATTTATTTCCTTGTGCTTCATTAAATTTATTTAAAACAGATAAATAAATCACATTATTTAAAAAATAATAAAATATATTTAAAACTTAAAATTAAAAATTGTAAGTAAATAAAGGACAAATGAGTTAAACGTATAATTGCCAAATGGTTTCGCATGCTTTATTATTCCTCGTATCCCTCGGAATCCTACTTGGAGTGGATTCCGATTCCCAACTGAAGATTGCATGTCTAATGTGTATATAAGAGGATGCAGAGCCCCACATTAATCCTCTTTATCTGATTACGAACTGGAGATTGCATGTCTAATGTGTATATGTAATAACCGACACAAAGATAAAAAAAAAGAAAAAGAAAAGAAAGAAATTAAAATCATAACAACCGCAAAGATAAAAAGTAAACCAAATTTCAATTAAAATAAAAGTTAGTTAGAGATAAAATTTTATCCCATTAATTAGATTTGACTTAAATTAAAAGAGGAGTCCTATAAAACCAAAAGAAAATCATGCCTTAACCCTTTTTCCATCAAACTCACGAAATCTGTCTCTAAAATCTTCGTTGAGTGCTGATATCATCCAGAAGCAGAAGCCAAACCGAGGAAGAACAGGGACAAAGGCCGCAGAAAAGATAGGGAGGAAACAGAGGACGCGATCGTTAGGATTCCGACGAACCAACACAAGGATTAATCGCGAACAAATATGGGTGAATCAAAATCACCTTGTATGACCTCTGAATTATCCTAATCCATGCCTTAATTGATGTTGAAACGAAAAGGATCAAGAAGCGTTCCTAGGTTCTTGTTTGATTTTGAATTATTGTTTGAATTGTCTGATTCTTAATTTGTTTATTGTTTAAATTAATTCTGTTTGTTCTATTTTTGTCTTATTGATTGTTAAGATGTAGAAATTAGTTTAGGACGAATGTATGTAAAGATCCATGCAATTTTCGTATTGAAATCGGCTGGAACTCGTCGCTGTCACGGCCGTGCCATTTCCTGGCACGCCCGTGCCACTATCGTCACGGTCATGCCACCCTGCTGGCACGTCTGTGTCATGACTCGACGTAACCTAAGTAAAAGGTCTGTCGATGCCGGTCGACCGAGTACCCGACCGGTCATGGCCGTGCCATCCTTCCGGCACAACCGTGCCATGACCAAGTACCCAGCCGCACGACCAGGACAAAACCCGTCGACCGACTACAAATCGGTCGACCACCCTCACCCTCTGTCACGGTCGTGCCCTCTTATGGCACGTCCGTGCCACCACCTATGTACCCGATTGTGCCATTCAGATCGACACGCCCGTACCACTAAGTTGTCACGGTCGTGCCCGGCCATATCAGTCATTGATTTTTCATCCATCAATCTTCCCTTATTTTGATATGAACATTATTGATTGCCTTATGATTCCAACATGAACCATTTTTCCTGATTTACCTCATACCGATTTCCAGGAACCTTTTATTAGATTTATTAATTAATTATCTTTTTTAAATCTGAATATTGTCTATGTACAATTGATCATATTTTTCTAACCCTACAGATATCCCTCACTGATTTCCAAGATCTATTCTCTCATTGATTTATTTTCTTATTGATCTCATTGTATTCATTGAAGGAAGAAGCAAGAGCTACAAGTTATTCAAAGTGATTAATAAGATTGAAAAATTAACAATGGGTTGCCAGTCCAAGCCAAGTGCATCAAGATAAGAGTCGCTCTATTGGTCATGGTTTGATCACCCACTGACCCGCACAAGGTCATATCGTTTGCTGGGCATACCACAAAATTGAAGTCACTTAAAGTCACCTTGATTGGTAATTAATAACCAAGATCAAAAAGCATGTTCAAGTCAAGTCAAGTTATCGTCATGATTTCTAAGTATGCATGATTTCAAGTTTACTAAGCATCATTTGATTCTCATGATTTATGATATCCTCTGATTCTTACTATGATCTATGATGTTGTCATGTTATCCTTTCAAGTTCAAATTAAGTATTATTATTTATCTCTGATTATTCTATTCATGTTATGCATTGTATATCATGTGATTCTCTACTAGGCGGTAAAACTTACGGAAGGACCTCATCCTCTGTGTCTAATTTCCACAGGATCAAGTCAGTGACGAGGTGGAGTAGGTGTGTGGTGACGAAGCTCTGGCGACAAGACAGCACATGAACTACAGGACTTATTAGTTTCTTTTTCCCTTCCGCATTTATAGCTTCATGATGTAGAACCTTATTATATTCCTTAGGAATGATGTAGCCATTTTTTAGACTTTCACATATTTACGTTATCTTCTTTTATTTTATTATTTTTCGCTGACGTGTCTCGATTCTTGTCTGAGATATGGTCAACATTATGATCAGAATCATAGCATGTCATAGCGTCTTCAGGTTGATCTTCGCCACGTGACGGGGGGCGATTTAGGAACGTTACAGTATATAAGATGATGCAGAGCCCCACATTAATCCTCTTTATTGTTCTCGTTCTCTCAGATCCTCCAATGGCGGCGGCGTCGCGGTGCATGCGCGAACTTAGTGACCGCATGGAGGCCCGCTTGCTCTCCTCCTCCGAGCGATTCAGTAACGACTCCATCGACGTCGACGCGCCACCGTATGGGAACAACGACGTGGAGCAGTGCCGCGAACTTCTGGGCCATGAGGTATACATAGCCGACGAACCACCTGCGACCCAAGGAAGACTACCTCACCGGTCAGACGGAGCTCGACGAGGACATGAGGCGGGAGGTGCCGATTGGCTTATCAGGTCATCGGGTCGGGTCGGTTAACTCGGGTTGGAAATTTCCAATCCGAACCCGACCCGACCCAAGGTCGGATTTCTGAGTTGACCCGACCCGGTGAACAACTCTACTTATGATAATATAACTTCAAGATCTTTTAAAAAAGAAGATAATAGGAAAATATGATATAATACGACCGTGAGATAAATATATAGTTAATTATTATGACATTTGATGTTTTATTTTTAAAATTTAAGTAGAATAAATTAATTAAATAAAGGTAAATGAACTAAATATGTAATTTGTTTCCTTGGGCTTCATTAAATTTATTTAAAATAGATAAATAAATCACATTATTTTAAAAAAAACAACAAAATATATTTAAAACTTAAAATTAAAAATTGTAAGTAAATTAAGGACATATGAGTTAAATGTATAATTGCCAACTGATTTCGGCATGCTTATTATTACTCGTATCCCTCGGAATGCCATGTGGTAGAGCCAGGACTAGTTTTCACTGGGTTCACTAATTAACAGTAATAAAAATATTTTGAATTTTTATACTCATTCAAATTTTATACTAAGATTTTAAATTAATTTTCTTTACCAAAAATTTCTAATCTAAATCATATGTAGACTTTTATAAACAAAAGAATATTAAATGATAAAAAATAGCAAACCAAAAGCTAATAACAATTTTCAAATATATATATACTCAAAATATAAAAAAATGGAATGATTATTTAAACAAAAGATGCAATAAAATTTACATGTTAAAAAAGTTTTAATAATGACATAATTATCCTATAAAAAATATCTTACAACCAATGACATATAACTTCAATAAATCACATAATTATATATAAAATAATAAAACATTTTACGTTAAAGATACGAAGTTAAATTAATGGCATGAATTACTTTAATATTTTTTTATGATATTTAAATTTAACAAAATATATTTAAAGGTACATAAATCTTAATAAAAGATGAAAAATGATATTAAGGACCATGAATTTATGCTTAAAATTTTTTTATAATAAATAAGATGATTAATGATGCTTTAAGAAAAATTAATGATATATATATATATATATATATATATCCATAATTTAATGTTGCTGGACTGAAATGTTGAAGTCAGGATTCGAACATGGGATGGGTGTGCATAGGTGCCACCAAGTAGTATATATAGAAGAGGATTCCGATTCCGAACTGGAGAATCGCCTTCAGTGGATTCCGATTCCGATTCCGAACTGGAGAAGCGGGCTCACGTTGCATGTCTAATGTGTATATATATAAGAGGATGCAGAGCGCCACATTAATCCTCTTTATTGTTCTCGCTCTCTCAGATCCTCCAATGGCGGCGTCGTCGCGGTGCATGCGCGAACTCAGTGACCGCATGGAGGCCCGCTTGCTCTCCTCCTCTGAGCGATTCAGAAACGACTCCATCGACGTCGACGCGCCGCCGTCTGGGAACAACAACGTGGAAGAGTGCCGCGAACTGCTGGGCCATGAGGTATACATAGCCGACATCGAAGACACCTACCGGCGGACGGAGAACCACCTGCGACCCAAGGAAGACTACCTCGCCGGTCAGACGGAGATCGATGAGGACATGAGGTGGGAGGTGGCTGACTGGCTGATCAGGGCGCACTGCTGCCTCGAGCTGACGCCCGAGGCCCTCTACCTGTCCTTCTACATACTCGACAGGTACCTCTCGCTACAGGACGTTCCGGCCGCGCAGCTGCACCTCGTCGGAGTGTCCGCGCTGTTCATCGCCTCCAAATATCAGGAGCAGTATCGTGGTCTAGGTATGATCCTGGATTGCTCCGTCGACGCGACACTCACGGAGATGATGGTAGTCAAAAAGGAGAAAGACATCCTCCGGAAGCTCCAGTGGGATCTGAGCAACCCGACTCCGTACGAATTCATGACGCTGTTCTTGCACGCGGAGACGCGCTGCGTCGACGAGGGGATGCGCTGTGCCTCCTGGTTCTTCGGAGAGTTGGGGTTGATGGACTACTCGGCCGTCGCTCGTCCGCCGTCCCTGCGGGCCGCCTCCGCGTTGTACGCGGCACGGTGCACGATGGGAACAGAGCCGCTGTGGCCAGAGGAGCTCGCGCAGGTGACCAGGTACTCGGAGCCACAGCTTGTGGATGCGGCGCGGAGCTTGCTGAGACTCCACGCCGACTCGGAGATGAAGAAGCCGGAGGCAGTGTACGAGAAGCACGCGTCCGAGGATTGGAAAGGTTTCGCCTCCCCACCGCCGGCCACGACATGGGCGCTGGAGAAGAAAGCGAAGGGCAAGCGTTCGTTGGTGCACCGAGCACTCCGACGATGCAGCAAACGCATCCGCTCCCTGGGCCGTACCATGCCCTCGTGCTTCAAGTGATGAACAAAAGCTTTTGTTATCCTCGCTGTTTTTTTTATTTTTTATTTCATGTATGCTGAATTGCTGATCATGCCTCGATGTTATCTAGAGAGTTACAATTAATTAACTGGCATTGAATTTGTATGTTTTTTGCTTCTAAAACTAATATTGCTTTTTGTTGATGTTTGTACAAATATCTTTGCGAGTATGAATTAAATTTTAAATTCCTAAACCGTGAAAAAGTCGCCTCCTATCTTTATTTTTTCACTTTTGACCCTCTTAAAAAAAATTGTAATGAAACATTCTTACGTAAGACATTATTTAATAAGATGTTATTCTAATATAATGCTCCGCCAAAAGAGTTGAAATCTTTCAACTCTATCCTTAACCTTCTTTCATCCACAATCTCCAATTTCACCTTTTAACTATTCTTTATTTTGTTATTACCACTAATACATATTAATTTAAACTATCAAATTGTACTGATAATTGTCTCCAAACTTGTAAAAAAAAAAAAGAAAAGAAATTTGACTCCAAACTAATCGCATCATCATATCAAATCAACAGAACAAATAAATGACATCGTGGCAAACCATCTCTTATCCAGTAAACCATCTCTCCTACCCCTTTAATTGGTCCATCGTCGATTTAATATCTTAACGGAAAGTTAGAAATCTTCCCATTTCCTGAGACTGCTGACATTGGTTGCTTCTAATCGCATGCAGAGACGGCTAATTCCACTGTGAACCTTCACAGTGTGTGTGTGAGAGAGAGAGAGCTAGTTACGTGCAAAAAAATAAAAATAAAAGTGAGCCTTTCTGAGAGAAAGGAGAAGAGTGTTCGACAAAATTCCATGAAATATAACACCGAAAGGGGGGAAGTTCAAAGATCCCATTTTCAAGCTCTTTCAAGAACAAGGAAAGAGGAGGCCCTAAACGCCCCTTACATTGAACAAAAAGAGACCAAACAGGTCTGTCATGATGAAGACCTTTATTAATAACTCGGAGTAATTAGCTACTAACGCCTCGAACCCCCATGGCTAACTGATCAAAATTCTCTATTTGGTTTTTGCTATGTGACGGATGAGATCGATCACACGAGTGCTGCGAGGGTAAAAAAGAAAACATAGATCAGACGAAAAGATATGAAATGAGAAAACTGTGCAAAAAAGAAACAGCGAAGAAGCTTTTGAAAGTCTTACCTGTATCCCCACTCGTTGTCGTACCAAGAGACGAGCTTAACAAAGTTATCATTTAAAGCAATGCCAGCCTTGGCGTCAAAAATGCTCGACCTGTGGTCATAACACGATGAGCAACCATTGAAGGAATAATATCAAGTCTCATAAAAGAAGAATTCAAACCTGCTGTCGCCGACAAAGTCCGTCGACACGAGGTCCTCTTCAGCATATCCCAGAATTCCTTTCAGCTTACCCTCTGACTCTTCTCTGTTCAATTTAGAAAAATATCGTAAAAGAATCTCCAAGGAATTTCGTCGTGGGTACAATGTACCAATCTATCTGTTTCAGGACAAAAATACTGTCTCCAGATACTTGATTGCTGCCTTAATCTGGTCATAAGTTGCGGCCTTCTCAAGCCTAACGGTAAGATCCACAACGGAGACATCAGCAGTAGGAACACGGAAAGCCATTCCCGTAAGCTTCCCGTTAAGAGCAGGAAGGACCTTTCCAACAGCCTGTAGATTTGCAATTTGGGGTTAGGTTTCCTTAGTGAAATTGTTCTTGAAACACTTATGACTTGGGGGAATTCAAGACGCTTGTAAAACCAGGAATGCTTGAGTATACAACAGTTAAACGATCAAGCTGCTAACGTACTAAAAAAATATCCTATTCTTTATGAGCGTACCTTGGCAGCTCCAGTGCTGCTGGGAATGATATTAAAGCTGGCAGCTCGTCCACCCCTCCAGTCCTTGCTAGAAGGTCCATCAACAGTCTTCTGGGTAGCTAAAGGGGAAAAATGACTTGTAAGAGAGTTCAATAAACAGTCTATTATGCTAGGCGTGACCAATTAAAGGCATGACAAATAGATACCAGTAATAGCATGTACTGTAGTCATCAAACCCTCGACTATACCAAACCTATCATTGATAACCTGCCATAATTGGCAACCACAATGACGCTAGTTCTACTATGAAATGAGAATACAAAATGTTGTTTATCAACTAAGCATAAGAATAAAAAGTAAGACCTTAGCAAGAGGAGCCAAACAGTTTGTAGTGCAGCTAGCATTGGAGACGATGTTAATGTCCGACTTGTACTCATGTTCATTCACACCAACCACAAACATTGGGGCATCTTTGCTAGGAGCAGAGATGACGACCTTCTTTGCACCACCCTGTTTACATAGACAGAAACATAATAAGAAACTACACATAGCTCACTAGACACATTGCTAAGGAAGTACATAAAAACTAAATGAATTGATGAAACTACACCATAAAGATCAACTAAAAGCCACCCAAAAATCAGTATTAGTAATTAAAATTTATAAAATATATTTTACGAATTATGTGGAAATAGAGTGGTCTAAAAATGAAGTAAGCCATGTCGCATGAACTAATCATTATTTAATTTAAAATTTAAATTTCATGCAGTGACTTTATCTTGAAAAAAGAATAAGTAGAAAGGATTTCATGGAAGTAACAGAAAGGAAGAAGATATCATTAACTCTAATGCTATGCCCAATCTTACTTTCATCATGAACCTAAGTAAAGATATGTTAAAGCACCTCATACAAAATAAAGTATCTATAGCAGATGGGTTGAAAAACTTTACAATCTACAAGATAATACATAAAAATCTAATTAGAATTTCCAAAGAATTATTCAACTATTTTCATGAGATAAAAACTACAGTTAAGCTCAATAAACTTTTACACCGAAATCATACATGAGTGGATTTGTAAGAGGAGACACAATGTAGAGCAAAGCAAGGGATTATTTCAATTTGATTTTGTGGTTCCAGGATAAAGCAAATTAGCAAAAACGTAAGAAAATATTTATCACGAAAGTCAATATACCTTGAGATGAGCAGCAGCCTTGTCCTTGTCAGTGAAAACACCAGTTGACTCTACAACAAACTCAGCACCAGTTTCACCCCATGGGATCTCCTCAGGGTTCCTTAACAAATTCGAAGACATGTCATTCATTTGCTAAGTGAAATGAAACAAGGGACGACCGCTAAAAACAGCATTACCGACCTGATACCGAACACAGCGACCTCCTTCTGACCGAAGAGAAGGGTCTTGCTGTCCTTGACCTTAATATCATTATGTTTCCATTGGCCATGGACAGAATCATACTTAAACATATATGTCTGCAGAGTTGCACAAATAGGCAACAACCAGTAAGAAAAGATTGGCTTGAACAAACTTGCATAAGTTACAGTAAGCAGCACATTACACAGAAAAATTTATACAACCACAGGAGTTATTGGAACTCCTACTGGAGCCATCCTCCAATTCGTTGTTTGATTAAATCTTAAGAAGAAACGGATAAATAAACCCACACAGTACTGAAAAGTCAATGAACTAGGTCTAGGAGTATTATTTGTAAACAACCTTACGTCAACAAAACCACTCAGGCAAATGTCCTGTTGGGCTGATAGGAAACTGAGCATAAACACGTACTAATTTGCCATTTAGAAGTAGATCTATATCAAAGTAAATAAATAGAAGCAAGAAATTGTGATCTCACTAAACAAAGTCACCCATCACGATCTCGTCTAAAAAGATAAAACAACCAAATTCACAGCCAACCTGCACTAAATCAACAAATCATCGTAGCACATACGGTAAGGTGATGCAAAACCGAGTATAAACAGATCAAAGGGTGCGATAGCAAATCCAACTATGCGCCAGCTACTTTGCCTCCCACTATCGGTAATCGTTCTTAAGCATCAACAAGGAATCAAGACGATTGAAAACCCACTATCACATAAACTCTTTCACGCAGTACAGATCGCGACGACAAATACAATGCATTTCGATCTCACCATGTACTCAGTGGTGATGAAGGGGTCGTTGACGGCGACGAGCTCGACGTCATCGCTCTGGAGCGCCACCCTCGCCACCAGACGTCCGATCCTTCCGAATCCTTGAAAAACAAAAACACGATTTCCCATCCATCACACACAGATCGGATCCAAAAATAACATCCGAAATTCCACGAAAAATAAAAAAAACAGCTCAAAACTAGAAAAGTCAGCAATGCTCACCATTGATACCGATCTTGATCTTGCCTACAAATCGAAGAGAAAACAAAAAAAGAGGGTCAGAAACCAAAGGAGAGCAGCAGGAACAAGTGATACAAGAGGGAAACGCGATGTCAGACGGATTTGTTTACCCATTGCAGCGTCTCGAGGCGACGGGACACGAAGAGATGCGACGAGGGGAGCGAGAAGATTGTAGAGGGGAGAGCGAAAGGAACAAGTGTTGAGGTTGGCGTGTTCAAGACTTACTTATAGGTAAAGGAAAAGAGATCAATTTCCTCGGCGGAAGAAAAGAAAAAAAAAATAGTTGCACGCATCTCCCACGTTGGCGCGGGCTCCACCTCGTCTCTGTGGGCGGTGCATCAGAGATAGTGGTGGTGAGGGCTCCTGGGTGTAAAATCGGGTTCCCCGCTCTGATCACTGTTCGTGCACTCCCCGAGGCTTGGCCGGTATTTGGGCCTTCCGTGGTGCGGCCGAGGAAAAGGACCTCGGTGTGAGGAAGTGACACGAGGCGGATTTCGGTTGGCCTTCTTGACCCCGCTAGAGCGCTTAGTGGGACGACATGTACGCCCCGTGGGCGGCAGAGAGAGGTGGTGTTGGGAGTCTCGGCGACAGGCACGTGAGAACTTAATTAGGAGGAAGTCACGTGATGGTGTGTATGACTGTCGAGAAACCTGTAGGTTCGTGGACCGAGGTTTTTAGGGGGGTGACACTTGAATTAAATTATTTTTAGAAAGTTCGTGAACGCTGGTGCAAATCGATGTTCCGGAGAGGGTTTTGGAACGTTAGGAACTTAATTTCATTAGCGCAGCGTTTGACAAAAGAATTGAATTGGAACTTCATTTTGATTTCATATGATTTCGTTAAACTGTCGACGCTGCTTTAATATCGAGGCAGAACCTTGAGCTGAATTTTTGTCTTTACCCTTCAATGCCTTTTCTGTGGTTGCACTCTTTTTCTTCTATTTTCGCTCGAAACTATATTTTCTTCTCACACGCTGCGAGCTCTCCTACTTTTGGCCCGACTTGCCTCCGTGAAATATTATAGAGTTGTGGATCATGTTCGCTTCCGCCATCATCGCTAGCAAGTTGATTCATTCAATTTTCGCGCATGAATCTACTACCAAAAAAGTGATTTGTCGCATCGTTGGTCAATAAGTAATGTTCTCTCCTTTTCTCTAGATCGATGTGTCCCGCGACATCATCCTTCTTAACCCATCTCACGGTTATCGTTGCGAGATTCAGATTTGTCCTCTTCTCTAATGTTGATGATTCTACGATTTCGATCAAGGTTCATATCTGTCTATCTTTTCGGGCACCTTGTCGAGGTAAATCTTAATCCAATTCTATTTTGTTTAAGGTCCTCATTCGAACCAGGTTAACGCCTCCCTTGTGCTGACCAAGGTGATGTTTGTGCAGTCTGGGTGCTGCAAGTTCGACCTCTTCCATCATCGACGAACTTATTTCTATGAACCCCATCTTCATTGTAAGATAATTCTTGTATGTACCATGTAATTAAATAAAAATAATATAATTAAAACATTTTCTTTTTCTTTTTTCGAAACCCATAAAAAAAGAAAGAAAACCCTCTCTCTTCTTCTTGCCTTTCCTTCTTCCCCCCTATTTCTCCTGTTGTTCACCCCACCACCCACGTCTTCTGTTCCCCATCCTTTTTCTCCCCCAAATCAAGTCTCCTGTAACTATAGTCGCCTCTTCTCCTTGTTGCTAGAATCATCACCATCAATCCAATAGAGCATTGCTAAGAGCCTACAATAATAACCTCCTAAATTTGTTGGGTTATTCCATCTGAGTTTCAATGGATTTTAACTTTTTTCTTTTCTATGCTGATCTCATTTTTATACTTGAGATCAAGTTGTCGGCCATCATCGGAGGTCGTCTTCAGCTTCGGGAATAGAGATTTAGGTGAGCAAATAGAACGTAAGGAGCTATGTGTTTTAGTATGACAGAGATTTGATCTTTAATCTATTTTAACATTAAGGCTGTCATTTTCCTTCTGCCCGATTGCTGAGGGAGATCGCCAAAATCTTGTGGCTGTCTCTTTTTTTCACATTTGATTCTTTTCTGTTCAAGGCGGCAGAAGTAGCTATTGCCCAATCAATTCCCGATGAGTGCTATGTGTTATAACGATCTCTTTTGAATTGCATAAACCTTAATCCAAATAAGATTAATGATCTTAAATATGTAAACTAGCAATGTAATTTGGAATGCATGAGTAATAAGGTAACTAGTTTGTTTTGACTACTTAACATTATTGATTAATAAGAATAACTATCCTAAGAGGCTGATTAGTTCATATTTGTTAACCTGCTGCTATGACTAGTTAATCTCCTTAGAGTTTGTTCAATTAAACAGAGAATCGTGATAGTTAATTCAGTTTATGAGATTAGTAATTTGTAACTAAATAATTAATTAAAAAACTATATGTTATGACCTTAGACAAATAAATATCAATCACTAAAACATAATTGATAAATGATTAATAAATGTAGGGCAACAACAGAGCTAGATGTTTATAATAATAGGCCATACATTTAGGGAACAAAAAGGGAAGAACAGTTAACTAATATTAATTATGAATATATGTATAATAAAAATCTACAATGATTAAGTGATCATTCTTCATATATTCTATAATTTGAGTTATCTAACTCATAGTAGTTGGATAAAAGAAAAAGGAGAGAACACTAACTCGAGTTGAAATAGGCCAGGAAGAATTATTTTCACTTGCATTCCTACATACTGTAAAATATGATTATTAGTTGAATATATGCATCTATATATTGACTAGGCCTTTCACCTTGTGAAATTTGTTTCGGACGTGGACGGTTATGTGTTGTCAAGCCTACCCAAGGAGACTGGATTACATGATAACATTAAGCAAAGCTCTAATAGCTTTCATAGTCTTACGCCGATGTAAGACGGATTTTCTGCTTGGATTTTGATTCATTTAAGTGAATTATTTGCATCATATGTATTGCGTGCTTGTATGCCATTAGAGAATTAGAACTGAAATTATTTGATATCTGATTTGTTTTTCGAACTTATGGTGCTTTCTCGTACTTCTACGCTTTATGTGGATTTTTGAAATATGTGAAAATTAAACTATGGATTTGCTTATATTTCAGAGCATGTGCATTCATACCTCATATTAAATATATCATGCAAAAATCGCTTTGTAATGAGATTTTTATTTCATCGGAGCTTGATCAACTCCGAGTAGGTACAACAACCATTAAGACCATTCCATGATGGCAAATATTAAATCCATAGTATATAGATATACTTTCCTACACAAGGACGATATCGTAGTGGTAAATCATTAAGCCCGTGAATGGTGACAACTCCTAATCCGCACAACAACTTACTTAGGGATCGTATTAACCATACGCCTTAGGTGAGAAATTCCTCTCTTTACACTACTTCTTTTGTAGTTAAACAGAGCAATTGTTTTGTCATATTATCTCATACAATTTTTTTTTGGATTTAATGATATGCATGTGGGATATCGGTTTTCTTGATTTTTCTTATATTCATGTGCCCTCCACTCATTGACCTCATAGTGCTCACCCCTCATTCTCTATTCTTTGCAAGTGATGACTGCTAAGTATATTTTATGAAAGTTGTGGTTGGGGATAGGCTGTGTGAAAAAGGTGTTAAGCACATACGACCCTTGTTATTTATCTCTGGCTTTTAAAAAAACTTTTAAATGTGTTTTAGTTTCTACTCTTGGAAATTTTTGAGGAAGGAATTTAGATTTTATGACTATGTATCATGTTATATCATTTGGTTGGATATATACATTTTGTGCTACTTGATGTTGAGCTGAAATGCTCCTATACTTTATTGCCATGGTATGGGCATTTGTCCCTTTTTGTCATATGACAAACTATATCTTGATATTCATACATTGTATGTACATGTTACCATTCTGGCCACTATCCTCCGTATGCATAGGTCATGTTGAAATTTTTGAAAAATTTATAACAGCTTCTTTTTTAATCACAACTTCCATGATGTATTTATACTCAAATTTTAAGATAAATAGAATCATTATTTCACCCCTCGGGATGGCTAGCTGTTGGGGTTCGTCATCACATATGGTGCCTTTTAGTTAATCCTTTGGGGATGTAGACAATAGACAATTGTAATAGGGGTCGAATGATATCATATCTATTTATTTTCCCCTCTTGACTTCCTTTTTTAACACATGTGAAACCCAGTGTCAGACATGATCATAATACTTGATTATTCTGGATATTCAAATGTTAAGATTTTGTGTTCAATACAAGTTGAAACCAGCTATGTCTTTGTTAGCTAATAATAATTCTTTTATGTCTTAACAATTGTTCGCCATTTCTATAGACAACAAGAGTGGTGTGATATTAAAACTTTGATTATTGATCGTGTTCAACAAATCAATATATAGATTTGCTTTATATACAGACCTATTTATTTTCTTTTACATGTCAACAATGGTTTAGCATGTATGACAATTAACATAAAAAAATATATATTCCTTTCGGTTCCATTTCTTTTTATCGTAGTCAGACAACATTGCACTCGAATCCTGAGACATAGATAAAGGAAAGTCCAAGACAATCGCAATGACCTCTAAGGGATGTAAAAAAAGGTGTGTTGACCATTTTCCCCCGTCTGACATGGAGTTCGCCAATGTCAACCACCTTTGTTGGCTTGCTGATGCAAGAACACATTGATGGTCATATGCTTATCGGGACCTTTCAACCGGAAACATAGAATAGGATAAGAATCAATTTTAACAAAATGGCTAGGAAGGAAATGGAAATTCAACATTCGAAAAATCATTTGAAAGTTTTGAGACAAACATACAACCTCGTCCGAACATTGGTGAACAAGAGTGAATGGGGTTGGGATGATGTGAAGAATGTGTCAGTGCCTCCTAACGATTCGATATGGGATGAGGTTACTTTCATCATAAATAATGATTCATACGAAGCCTTAGCAACATTTTATGCTAGCCTAACATTGTCTCATCACCATTATAATAGGCCAACGTTGACTTCGTGAAGATCAAAGACAAGTAATTTCCTTCTTACGAGACCTTCGATTGTCTGTTTGCCAACACAATTATAACTGGAAGGAGAGAATGTCACTCATAGAACCCATTCCAAGAGAGATCAGGTAGCTCTAATGATGACATAATAGATATGATTGTCGGTGTGCATGCGACTCAAGATTGCTCCGATGTGCCATTGGATTAAGGCCTATAAAATATTGACTTTGACAAAGATAGCCAAAGTCCCACTACAAATAACCATACAACTCAAACACCTCGAATCATTTCAATTTGCAAGAGGACCTTCGGGAACAACACCATCCAGTGCAAAGTCGAAGAAGGGGAAGATGGATGATTACTTTGGGGAAATGATTGTCACTTCTAGAGAGAGGTTGTGTCTTATGAAGATCCAAGTTGAATGTCAAGAAATAAAACAACGTAAAGTTATATCGGACGCATCAACCTATACGGAGAAGCTAGATGCACTTGTTCCAAACATTGTGGGGGATGCATGACTAGCTGCGCAACCGCACTACTCAATTCGTATAAGCAATTTTTATTCATGCAGTGTCAAGATCAAGAGTCGTTACGCTCGTTGATTTCAAGGGCAATTGCAAAATTCAACACATCAGGTGTCGACCTTGAAAGGATGACTAGTCATAGTGGATTCTCGTCGGATGCATATAATCCTTTCGGCGATATGTTCACATCATCAATGCTAGGAAGTGGCTTCGGTTGTGGTACATGATTGCCCACTCGTCCCCCCTTTATGACAACCCAGAAATGTTTGTGACTAGATTCAGAGGTATCTCTAGCCTCCCCACTACATATATAGTACCCCAGTTAACCTACTCCGAGTAATAGTTGTCCTCCAATGGGATCGTATGTCCCCCACGACCAAGGAGTCCTCAAGGCAAGACCACGAAGAATGAGACTACCGAAGTATCTTGTCATGTATCATTTAACCTTTATGGTGTATTGTCTTGTTGAACTACAGACTTATGTCGTGTTCCTTTAAATCTTGTTGAACTATGTACTTATGTCATGTATGGACACTAAGAGTGTGGATGTATTGTTTCTTTATGTTGTCTTCCTTTATGTCTAGTTGAACTATGTGTTGGAAACCCTACTCTTTCCTTTGTCTCTACTATATTTCATTCTTACGATAACAAGTGTTGCGATTTCATGCGGTTACTTGATTACATAATGCTTATTATGTGCATGATGTGGTTATGTCTCTTATTATAGTTGTAATATCCTCTTTGCTTTTGTTCATAGTGCTGACTACTAATTAGTTACGTTCTAATGAAATGTCTTCATAGCATAATCAGATGAGATTCTTCTTTTAAGTTTTGGTTCTATCAAAGTATTTGACTTTTCCACAGGGAACTTGCTACACACAAGTCCAACATGTCGGCCATCGAAGATTTTAATTCCCTCGTGCTCGAGGAAGACACGTGCAAAGAGGAACTTCTCTTGGCACTCCTTGTAAGTTAGCAATATGCATCGAGTCACAAAGCAACGATGAAACCTACCCCAAGAATGAGATGTGGAACCTGGCCATTCTCCAACCATGCTATACATGAGATGCTGGCGGGTCACTTGACATGGGTTATGAAAGTTTTAGGGTTCACTATACAATGTTTTTCACGTTAGAATAGATGTTAGCCACCAGAGATCTTCTAAATCCATTGCGACACATGAGTGCGCGTGAGCAACTTGTGTTTTTCTTAAATGCCATTGGATGTGAGAAGAACAACATGGGATCTACAGGAAGCCTTTCAACACTCCGAGGAAATGATATCTTGTTATTTCAATAGTGTAGTCAACACAATTTGTTCACTGAGTGAAGAATTCATTCAGTTGCCAAGTGCTGACGTTGATGTTCATCCCTGTGCATGCGGGAATCGTTGTTTCTACCATACTTTGTGGTGGGGGTATTCTTATGACATTGTTCAATTATATTCGTATCCATTGTATGTTACATGACTCTTTTGATACTTCCAACTTATCTTTCTTGTAGAATGCACACGGGGCTATCGATGGGACCCACATACCTACACATATTAAGAAATCGAAGCATATCCCATTTCACAATCGTAAGGGTTTTTTTTATCATAGAATGTAATGGTGACAGTTTCTTTTGACAATTCCTTCATCTATGTCTGGGTGAGAAGGTTCAGCAAGTGACATGAAGGTGTTAAAATGGTGCATCGAAGAATGGGATTTCATCGTAATTTGTTATTAATAAAGTTTAAGTAATTTTATATCTTCTTACAACATGGACTAACTCATGTACTACCTTGTCGACTTAGGAAATGCCAACACCAACAAGTTTTTGACACCATACAGGGTCGGTAGAAACCATTTGGGAACATTCAATGTAAACACACAGGCTGGAAGCTATCGTCATGCAAGAAAAATGTACAATCATCACCATGCACAACTAGAAAACTACATCGAGAAAATCTTCGGCATTCTTAAAAGATGATTTAAAATCATTCGCTTGCCAATTTAGCATCCTTTTAAGATGCAACACCATATTGTTTTAGCATGTTGCATCATACACAATTTCATAAGACATTATCACGGACAGGACAAATACTTCAATATGAGGTTGCAGCTAGAACCTGATGAGCTTCAAACCGACAACAGGGTTCGATGCATTGATGTCAGACGAGACGAGAGGAGGCGGGGAGATCAACTACGTGACTTAATCTCCAGGATGATTATTGCTCGTTGTTAAGGTAGAAGCCATCTTGTTCACTCTAAGCCTGGATTTTTATGTCATGTAAAATGTTATTTATAAATTATGTTATGTGAAGCATTAATCCAACAACTTTTCCTTGACAGTTGCTGACCGCGATTTCGAACATGTCTCATTCACTACAAGGGAGCCATCAAACTTCATTTGACTCCCATTCTTCATTTTGATCATTATATTTAAGCTTTGTCCAAAGCTGATAGTCATGAACAAGTCTTTGTATGTGCTTATGTGAGGTATGCTACATGAAGAAGTCTTTGTATGTGCTTATGGTCGTCATGAAGAAGTCTCAATGTTGTCATCATTTGTAACTCACTTCTAGGAGTAATTTTGTCGTGTAACTTGTGATAGTAACATTTGTGTGAACTTATATGTAACTTTATTTGTATGTGCCTATCTTTTTCACTGAATATGAATAATACTACATTAATTGATATATTCTAGAAATTAAGATGATACATTGGTGTGAATCTGTTTTACATAAATAAAGATGCCACATAAATTAAGATGTTCGATGTGGAAATTTAAGATGTTGGAGTCGAAGTAGGGTCACATGTTACCTTAATTCCAACATGTATTATAATACAGAAATTGAAAAAAAAAACTGTTGACTATTATATAACTCCATGCAAACACCACCAGCAAGTACATATGATAACATACTCAATATCGTTGCACAACAGTTTCACAACTAATAGATGAGCTAGTTTTGCTTGTCCAACACTTCAATATAACAAAGCTCTTCGCAGATCTAATAATGATATAAAGAAAAAAATGGAACAATTCCTTCAACAATAATATTATCACTTTCATCCAATGTCATGCAATATCGACAAGAATATACTTGGCATAAGATAATACAAACCACTTTCTGATATCACAAAAGTGCATCATATAAGGCTTCATGTTCAATAATTACATGATACCACTGACAACAAGAGATTACCAAAGTACATCACATAAGGGTACATACTGCATAAGAAAACATTACACCTCGTATCAAATATAATATTTTCTCCCGCTTAAGGTAGCTAATTGAGTCCTCGCTATATGTAACTTTATTCAACAATCCATGTAGGATGGTCTGATACTTGTCCGTGAGATGCCTTTGGGTTTCATGTGCTATGTTGTCATCAAGCACTTGTACTACAATAATCCTATGCTCTATAGGTGGATCCATCCATTGAAAGAAACTACAGCCTTGATACTGAATCTGTAATCCTAAACATAATACATAAGCAATATTGCAGACATTAAAGAACTGTGTCATTTGATGGTTGAACAATATCCGATAATTAGGGATCGCTAGAATCATCTTGTTGGACTATTGGGTGTCCATGATGTCATTAAAGTTGCTCTATCTCCGTATGCACAAAATGGAGAATCTAATCCAATATAAGGAGGGGGGGGGAACTCGCAAATGACATCTAAAAGATGTACATAATTATGGTCGTAGTTCATAGGAAGCAATGCACTTAATTACTCTAGTTGCATAACATATCCTCGCTACCATGGTTAAACAAATGTTACCCTAATTGTCATGAGAAACATGTCTTTGATATTGTCTATCTACATGTCTATGTACATGATTGTGCACATTGTCGAGTGTGTATGCTCAAATTCTATAATGTGTATGTACATGTTTGTGACCATGAACTAACTACTGAAGTCATGGAACATCATTTCATGATTATGTTTTAAATATAAATGTAATTCAATCCAATCGTTTGGGATTATCGGTCATCAATTACCTTCTCTAGTTTATGTTATGTAAAGCTAGTACTGCCACGACCCCGATTTAACCCGCGAGTTAAACCAGAGTTCGCGACTCATTACGGACGATCAAATAAAATTATAAAAAAATGCGGAAACGAGATGTAATTTACTCTTCTTTTATAACATAAGAGTAAGTATATCATTAAATAAATTACACAATATGTGATCATTTCAGAGCAAACTGATACACATTAAGTCATACATTTGATAAAATAATTTTATTTTCAATACAACTTATTTTGATATAAGTAATAAACATGACTAGCTCTCTCAAAATCTTAATAGAAAGATAAGAGAGACATAAATTCTCTCATCATACCACTAAGGATGTTATAGAATCATTTTATGACTATCACCTCGCACGATCCCCAACGAGTTATATGAATTTGAAAAATATTAGAAACAACATTATGAGCAAAAATAGCTCAGTAAGTTGATAACTCATAACATATGTGTTACCATCTAATAAACTCGAATAAACATAAAAAAAAGCATTAATCATAATATCAAAATCAATATTTTCATACATTTAATAAATACATATATATCATTCCAATCGAAATAATCTCACTCAATTCACAATCATTGTCATTTAACAATATCAAACATGTTTATGCAATGCAACACTCTCATATGTATACGCGGATCACCAACTGACCAATGTTCGATAGGTGGACTCTAGAAGTTGCTTCCATCGTGATCAGCGATGTAGCACTTAACTCCATTCTACCTCGTCCCTTTCGGGGAACATATCACGTAGCGATAGGTGGGCTCTAGAGGTGGCCACTACGGATTCTAGATGTGGCCCCCATCGCGACTACTCACGATGTGGCACTTAGCTCCAGCCTATCTCATCCCATTATTTGGGAACATAATGATGAATTGGACTGTAGAGGTGACTTCCATCGCGATCAGCGATGTAGCAGTTAGCTCCAACCATCATATATGCAGATACAAATGAAGATGCATGATTCATCATACAACAATTGTATCTCAATATCAAAAGATGAATCATATCAAATACCATTTCAAACTGAACGAGATTGCACTTCTCATAATCCATTCATGTCATATCACATATGTCTTTCAAATGTGCAATCATACAATCATTCAGAAACACTTTTCATAATTGCATTTCTCGAAAATCAATTCATAATATATCCAAAACATATTCAATACATATAATAGTCAATGTCACACCGAATTCAAAAGATGTGAATACATAGAGTAGGAGAAATCAATTTACCTATAAGAGCTACCAAATTTCACTACTTTACTCTTCTACTCCTATACAATAATAATAAGAAATACATCACTTCTATGATCTGAACAGAAGCCTTATCACACATGAAACAAGACAGATTGTATACACAATGAAAGAAAATTCGTATCTGCTTGAATTGGTAACCAAATTTATTCATTCCAATTTTACTTACTTCCTACTTACTAATAGCTTAATCTATTAAAGTTTCAGATCCTATTTCATTGTGGTTTGTTCACAGGAAAATTAAGATTCAGCTTAACTTGCAGAGTATTTCTTTGTTCTCACAGACTGAATAACATTAATTGTACTATTTATATAAAATAAGAAACATGTCATATTTGGGTAACGCAAATTTTGTATAAACATAGACTTCATAAACTCATAAAATTCCTTGAACTTATATCTATCTATACTGGTCATAATAAATTTAATACTAACACAATCTGCCATATGTTTCATCCTGATAGACTAAGTGAGGCTCGATAAAATATTTATAACTTTCCCTACAGATATCATTTCCAAGTAATTCTAATTCTCAATGAAACCTAACTTCATTGTCATATAATACCCTAAATTATCATATAATTCCATGACATATTGGATTTGATCCATAATTTAGAAAATCAGGTAACAGTTTAGGAAGATAGAGTGATAGTACCTTAAAGATAAGAACATAACTTTCCCTACAGAAATCATATTAACTTGATTCCAAAGCTCAACGAAAGTAAGCTCAGAGGGGATCAATCAAAGTAATGTTCATAATTTTTTGACCACCCGAAGGTTTGAAATTATGTAGTTAAATATTCGGGAACCAATTGAACATGGCTAAGATTAATTTTGCTCATAAAGAACATGAGTCTTGCCCCATGGTTAGCTAAAATCCGAAGGTGAATGATATGGAAAAGGTTTAGAGAAACCCTAATTAGGAAAATATGAAATTAAAATCAAAAGAATGTGAAGTATGAACTCACCACATGCTAAAACCCTAAGTTCCCTTCTCTTCTTTCAAATTCCTTCACTAGAAGCACATGATCCTTTTGTTCCTCTTGGATTTTCAGCATGTGAAAACTGACCTTAGGTTGGCCAAATATAGAGGTAAGTAATTGACCTTGGCATTGTGCTCATTTACATGTAATATCATTTAAGTAAATGGTTTTGTCTTTTCTATTTATTTATTTATTCATTCATTTACTTAAGACATTACATGTAAATAAGGAACTGCCCTCCATTTGGATTCAAATAAAATATTTATAAAAATAAATAATCAAGAAATCGAAATCTAAATTTTTGTCCGAAGAACAAAAATCGTAAGTTCACAGATTTTCCGATTTTACATCTATGTTTTACCCAACTAAAACACCTCCTAAAAATTGTTAAAAATCACATTTATAATTATTTGATATATAGAAATAATTACCGAGACTTTAATTTTCTTAATTCTAATATTTTCAAAATTCATGTTTTCATGCCTTGAACGAATTTTCGTCAAATTTCAATGATCAAATAGTATTAGTTATAACTCATGTCTTAACACATATATCAATTTTCTTATCAAAAATATGATATAATATTAACCCATGTGAATTAAATTTGAAATATTACAAGTACGGAGAAAATCGACTACAATTGTTGGCCAGACTTATAACGACGACGATGAAGAATTAGATAATCGCCTCCCTTCTATATTTGGGTTTGATCGATGAGAGACTACGACAAGAAGCTCTCAAGATTAGAGAAGCAACGTGGCATGACAGATCAGAGTGCAGAGATAGGGAATCATGAAGATACTCACCTTTTCGCGACAACCCGCCAAAATGGAACGGGGCCGGTAGCGGTGACAACATCAATGAAGGGGTATGTAAAAGCCTTCCTTCTGTAACTGTAGTTCCCTCCACCATCGACAGACTCAACCAAGGTAGTGTACCTATTAATCGGCTTTTTCCCGGTGTTCCAATTCTGGTTTCAAAAATATGAATAAAATCGTGATTAACTTAGTTTTGAGATAGATCGTGCTAAGTATACAATTATATTTATTATTTCATTTGTATTACAAATCTCTTAGTCTCTATATTCTATCAACATTTATTCATAATAAAGGTGGGATACGATAAGTAATGTTCATGTTTACTTAATTTAATTTGGTGATCAATGGTATTTAAAAAAACCCTAAATTAATAAAGTGCAATCACTTTTTTTTTGTATTTATCCTCAACGATAGAGCAAGACATGCAAACTAACAGTGGATACTTATTGCAAAACAATTAGATTATATTGAGATAAAAGATATACCCTGTTTTGTGGAAATTCAGATTGGAAATTCCTCGCAGACTTGCACACAATTTATTTGCCAGCTGCTGACAAGCAATTTTCCATGGACTTTTATTTTTGTTAAGATTACAAATTTTAGGGAAGAATTAAAAACCGGTTAGCCTTCAATCGATCCATTAACCAGAATAGAAACTATAATAAATGTATAGATAATAACTTAAAAGTGTAGGTCGTCTTCCTTGCAAAAATATGATAAATAACCTGTCAAATAATTCACTCAATGCTCACGTCGTTCAATTCTCTCATTAATATTTCCAACAAATCAACACGATAAACAATTGCAAATTAATGCTGAGATCCGACAATCCAACTTATTTCGGAGTTACAAAATCGCCAAAGAACCACGCAGACGAAAAGTGTCTTTTTCTGAAAGCTAGCACAAAGGAAACAATAATTATATTGGATTCCTTCAGTTTGTCTGTTGATCAAGATCTCTCTCAGCTTCATCAATAAGCCTGAGTTCTTCCAACAATGCATTAAGTTTCTTCATGTGTTCTTCTTGGACGCTCGGGGGAGCTTTGCCGCTCATTTTCTGCGCCAAATAAGTTTGCAACCTGCAGACATCATGGAACACGAGAACATCAAGCAGTGAACATTTGGTTAAGAGCCCCAATAAAAAAAAACTAAATAAATAAATGCTTAGTCAAAGTTTCAAAAGGATGATGCCCCAGAAAATGTACATATTACCTCATTGGTAAGACAAACTACAAACAAGAAAAGAATAGCGCAAGAAACTTTATAACATCGAGTATGAGATAGTAAAGCATCGTACAGCAGTGAGTTTCAAAATCGGACGGCTGACAAACCTCTATCCCAATAAGAAAAATGGTCGATTTCGTAAAAAATAAGAGTAAAAGAAGGATGGAAGACATAACCTTCTCAAAGATGCAATGATAATTACACGTGGAGAGTTTTAGCTTCATTTCAACTACAATAGGAATGTGTTTTTTTTTCTTTTTTGAGAACAGGAATGTGGTTAACATGATCTCGCAACATTGATATAGCTAATCTAGGCATTGCCGTAAGTCACCATAATATGGTGTCATCATAATGAATTCTTAAACAAAACGTCACCCATATTGAAATTTTTTGTTTGCAGTGTCTTCAATAAAAGGAACTATGGAATCATCCCATCAAGTTAACTACTTTCTTTGGGGCAAAGGCCAAGTTGACTATTTGTTTTTTTAAAAGAAAAAGTTGACTATTTGTGCCCTGCACATTCGTTGGTTCCAACAGGAACTTTAGATCTTTACTTCTGGAAGACTCTCCCACTCGGATCAAAATTGAATTTAAGATGACTGAAGAAAGACAATATCTAGTTTTTGGTACAGATTTAGAAGGAACATATTGGCAGAATTATTAGTGTCATTTGACACTATTACTACTGGAGTTTAGCTAGCATTAGTTGAATACTTGCCCTAACACATTACGACAGATCCAGTGAGACAACAAAATAGCTAAAGATATTTGAGAACTTAGTTTTTTCCTTAAACTATCAGATAGCAATAATGAACACTTAAATGCGAGAAGCATGTAGAAAATGCAAACATTAATTTTCGTTTCACTCAATACTTGTAAACACTTTACGAATGACGCATCTCCTATTGCAACAAATATAAACTTTAACATAGCAATGAAGAATGCATCGAGTGGAGCTATTAGGAAGTTCACCTCTTTATTTCTTCCCTTCTCTTCCTGAACTTTGTTCGTTCAGCTTCTGTATTTACTGTTACTTGGAGATATACAGAAAGATTTTCATTCACAACATCAACTGCACATCCTACTGGAGCCGCATCATCTTCAGTTAAAACCTGGATATTTATGCCAGCCAGAATGTCAATGATAATGTAAAGCCATCATGAGATTAACTGATAATATAAAACACACTTGAGTTGGATGTTGTCCTTTCTTATTATATAGAAAAATATAATTGACCAGTTAATATTCCAATTTTTTAACAAATAGTACTCCATTGTTAATAAAACATAACTATAATGCTTTCTACAGATTAAAAAAATACTACCTTCAAGGATGATACTGAAGCAAGGGTAATTATCTCAAATTCATAGGTCTTGATGGTACTAGCAATATCCTGCCCTCGAGAAAGCACAAAAGCTGGATATCTGAAATTTAAAATAAGAAAAAATGAGAACAATGAAAATGTTTAAGCAATAAAAAAATCTTCAAATAACAGTTTAAACTGCACATTAGCACGGTAGATCTCTAAAAAAATTAGCAAACTATGTGGTAATGGATGTATGGACCTTTCACTCTTGCTGCTTTGTGGGCGTAATGATCTTAGCTTTGTCACTGCAGCATTAACAATTTCCATATCACTTTCAATTGCATCATTTGTCCAGGCCTGCGATGTGTCATAAGGGATAATCAACAGAGCTCTTTTATCCAGAGTGAAAAGGATCACTAATGGAAATCAATAGTGATCAGTTATATTGTTGTTAGGATTATGTTACTCATTTCAAAAGTAACCTTCAGTGGTGAGGCACCATATATTAGCCAAATACAAATGTTATATGAAAATATTACCTCGATAACTGATGGATAATCAGATATCATTATTGATTCTTTTCTACGACTTCCTTCTGCTTGAGGAAGGCGTTGCCATAATTCTTCTGTAACAAAAGGCATGAAAGGATGGAGCAGACGAAGACCAGTATCAAGGCATACCCACAAAGTGTCCCTCGAGGCTGCTCTTTCAGATTCAAACTCTTCTGAATTTGTAAAGAAATAAGGCTTAATAACTTCAATGAAGATGTCACATAATTGATACTGCCACCATGAGTATACTGCATTAGCTGCATCTGCAAATTTAGATGCCTCAAAGGACGATATAGTTTTTGCTACGGCTTTGTTTAGAACAGAAAGTATCCACTTGCAGCTTGATGGCATGGAAGTTGTGTCAAGCATCATTGGAGGACTATAGTTATCTCCAAGTTTCATCATGGCAAATCGTATAGCATTCCACAATTTGTTACACCAATGTCGACAGGAAACCACTCGAGATACATCCATGTTGATCTTATCTGACTACGTAATGGAGAAAAATGGAATGGATGAAATATCAACATAAAAATAGATTGGACAAGTGTGAAGACTGAATAAGGAGTAAAACCTGAGCAGTGTAGGTAACAAGTGCAAAGCGGAGAGCATCAGCACCACATTCAGGAATACCATTTGGGAAGTCTTTCGTCTGTCCCTCCTTTGCTCGCTCCAATTCACTCCGATCCAGGTTACCAGCTTCAAGCCTTTTGTGGAGACCATCAAGTGATATTCCATTTATTACTTCAAGTGGATCAATAACATTGCCTAAAGATTTGGACATTTTGCGTCCATGCGCATCACGAATGATAGGGTGTAGATAAACCTGTGGCAATCAGGAAAAATAATGTATAAAATGATCATAGGATCAAAATGACAAAACATAAAGGAAATGACACTTCATGAAAATTCTATTGCTCTCAAAAAAATAATCTTAAGTATTCCAAAAAGTTCAGACAAAAAGGAGGATGCCTGAAAGACATACTTGTATGGTATCATTATGAAAACATAGAAAAACGGAATTCCCACAAAAAAAAAATAATAGACAAAACAGATAGACGCAATGTATCTCTTGGACTAACTGAAACCTTAAACTTCATATAGCAGTGGAAGAAGGAAATAATGACTACGAGATTTGGGTAGTCATCCACTTTGTATTAAGAAACAAAACCCGTGAAATGTACAGAAGTGACAGGCAACAACAACAACAACAACAACAACAACAACAACAACAAAACCTTATCCCACTAGGTGGGGTCAGCTAATCCATATTCATGAGATCCGACAAGATTTTACGCTGGCTGTCGGGGCCTAACACAACCCTCCTCCTTTATCCGGGCTTGGGACCGGCTATAAAACATAAAACAAAACCCTCCTCCTCGACTGATCTAACGTAAAAAGAAAATATAGAAAGATCAAATATACAAAGCAAACAGGTTGTTCACAATTCATATCATAAAATAACATCTCGCATTACAAAGTGCCGTGATAGTGTGATATAAAAAGCTAGACTAAAAAATGAAATCAGAAAATCATGGTTGGATTATGTTTGAAAAAGGTGAAACGTACATTTGAAAACAGATTGGAAGGAAGTTAAGAAAATAATAGAGAACGAACATAGATGAAATTAAGTCACAAATATCAGACATTTTCTTAGAGGGAAAAAGCAAGGTATTGGGGTATTCAAGCAAATCAAATGAAAATCATGAGCATTACAGAAAACATAGTGGTTCAAATTATCAAAATTGCATAATAACATACCATCTGATCTGCAAGCATCAATACAGTTTTTAGCGTGAGTTTTCTGCTACATAAGTTGAACAAGTCTTCAAGGCTTGGGCCCAGTAAATCCAATACTAAGACATTGTAGTTACCCTCAACACCAAACCATCTAATATTTGGAATTCCAACGGCCATGGATATCAAGAAAACAGGAAAAAGAAAAAATGATCAACCGATGACAAAAAGTGGCACATGTATTGAGAAAAGGAGTTCCATTACGTCCTCCATTTAGAATCCTGTACAGCTTTGACTCGTATCCCAATCGGGGATGACTTTTCTTGACATTTTCGAGTTTAGCCGCCACAGAAGTGACAGGCAAAAAAAGAAAACCAAAAGCATGGCTAAGATGGGTGTGGAAAGCTGCACTCATGTAAGCGTGTGCTTATTGGCATCATTGAATGCAAAGTCTTTGATCTCTTTCATTTATGAGGAGTAGCAGATAGGCAGGCAGGCACACCTGCATGGCACACTTCCATCGCAACCACCATATGAAACCCAACCCCCAAAACCCCTCCCCCTCCCTCCTCTCCCCTCCCCTCCCACATGCTAGAAGATATTAATTCTTAGGAGGAAACAGAATAGTTCTTCCAAAGACAACGGAAATACACTAAAGCATAGCAATCAAGAACATCTTATAATGTTTTGTATTCAGATACACACTATTATTAAGTTCTCTTCAATATTTGCATTTTGCTAGTGTCAATTATGAATGCATGCAGATCAATCAGAGAGTAGACTACCTTTCTAAAGGGCACATCGCCTCCAAGTTTCATTCCTAGCATAACCATTCGAGCCACCCAGAAGAACAGGATATCATGGCCAGTTTCAAGCAATGCAGTAGGGTAGAATGCCTTGAGGTCTGGTGTTTTGTCTGGCCAGCCAAGCACAGATAGTGGGAATAGACCAGATGAGAACCATGTATCCAGTACATCCGGATCTTGGGATATCACAAATTTCTTTCCTGGGAATTTGCCCTTTGCCTCAGAGATAGCTTCCTCTTCATTTCGTCCAACAACCCAGTGGTCATTGTATGAACCCAAATCCTTAAGATTGTCATCATCAAATGTGACATACCAAGCAGGTATACGGTGTCCCCACCAAAGTTGCCTGGAGATGCACCAATCACGTATCCCTTCTAACCACCTGCACGATGAAGACCATGGTCATAAAAATAACTGCTTCTAACATAACATGCTAAAAAGGGTATAGAAAGTATTAGAGATGTCACAACTTTGCGTATGAATGTTAAAAAGTACCTCCTCCATTCTTGCTCATATTGATTTGGAATTATCTCAATCTTTTTTTCATCGCTCATGACAGCATCTAGAGCAAGCTTTGCCATACTATTGCAACCAACAAACCACTGAGGCTTTATCATAGGTTCAACGACGTCATCACTTCTCGAACAAATGCCAAGATTCATTTCATTCTTCTGAGCTCCTCTATATAATTCCTGTTTTATAAACAATTACTTCAGTTAATATATAGAGTATCATTTTTTTCTGGGTTGATTTTTTTTTGTTTTGAGAGGGTAAAGGATGTAATACTCTTTGCATTTATCCAGTTCCTTTTCTAGGTTGATGAAGACATATAAAAGGTAAATGCAAAAGGATTTTAGATTTATAAAGACAATAAGCACAAAACCTTTGTGACATAGGCATTAAAACATTCTTATAGGTGAGTACAACCATGCCACAAAAATAATTTCTACCTAGCAGGCAATTCCTTGAATATTCAAATGCAGAGCTATCAAATTAGTTGACAAACTGAAGTTAAAACTTTCTACTTGCAAGGACCTCCACAAGTAGAACCTTCTGTTTTGCTTACTTTATCTGGACACATTTCAGGTTCTCAGAATGCTAAAAGAAAATACTCATTCAAACAAACAAAATAATAAAATAGGAATAGCTCAGAAGTATAAAAAAAGTTGTGATTCCTTAATTAAAAGAGGCCTCAGAATTGAACAAGTATGGTATATGATGCTTGAATAATTAATGTGATTAGTCAAATGATCAGCTACAGGGCTCATGTGAAGTCAGAAAAGGATGCTGTAGAAACTCTGCTACAACCAGTAGAAACTATTGACCGGCTTCATCAAGAAATGCATAATTTAGAACTCCAAGTTGAAGATTTGGAATACAAATATCTGGTACATCCTTAAAAAAAAAGATATCTGGTGCATCAGTTGGACTCCATGCGAACAAAATGAAGCGAAAACGAAGCCTATTCCCGAAGAACCTCTTCCTCCCACCAACCCGCCTCCGGCAGACCCTGCCGGCGGCCGCATCCCCGAAGAACCTCTTCCTCCCAACAATTTACTAATGCTTGTTTAATTAAAATTGAGTTTGCTAATAGAAGAACTTTATCGATCTCCTCAAAAAAAAGAACTTTAACGAATAAGTCTTTGTTTTGAAAATATAACAGCTTTGAGATGGAAGTACCGCATATGAGAGAACATGACTTATTAAGAAAATCACATTCAATAATCCTCACTTGTAAATATTATATAAGTCAACCAACCATCTCTTATTAGAATAGTTGGTTTTAAGTTCCATTGAGAAACCAAGATACATTTCCTTGGGATACTTCAGGGTCTTCATTCAGGAACTGCTGTATCCATTTTTTAACTTACAACTTTGTAATATTCATACATCTTGTTTGTAATACCAGGGGGAAAAAAGGATATACTTGTTAATGCTAAGTAAAAATAAAGATGATGGTGCATTCAAAAGAAGAGATACCTTTGCCTTCAATGCCTCAACAATAGCAAGACGAGCTGTGAAACGAGGCATCCCTTCAAATTCATGACCACCATTGCTATTTATTTTTCCATCATCAGTAAAGATGTTAATGAAATCAAGATTATGGCGTTTTCCAACTTCAAAGTCATTAGGATCGTGAGCAGGGGTAATCTTCACAAAAGATTTAAAATGAAATTAGATTTCTGCATCAAGGAATGAGAAAAAAGCTCACGAAAACAGTTTTCCTGCTAAGCGAGAAGATGCAAAATGATGTTTCTCTTAATGTAAACATGGTTACCTTGACAGCACCAGTTCCAAATTGAGGATCAACAAGTATGTCATCACATATTATTGGCAGCTTCCTTCCGTTAAAAGGATGGACTGCATATTTTCCATGTAAGTGAGCATAGCGTTCATCTTTAGAATGAATAGCAATTGCGGTATCACCCAGCATTGTCTCTATTCTTGTGGTAGCTACAACAATCTCACCCAACCCTCCTTCAAGAGGATATGCAAAGGAAGTCAATACACCAAACTGAACTTCATGGTCATAGCCAGGAACCTTTCTCGAAATTTCTTCTTTGATTTCAATATGGTCAACCTAAAGCATCAATGGTAAATAGCATGGTAGAACCTAGATTTGAAACATAATACCAACACCAGAACTTTGTCATAATTTAAAAGTAATACCTCAATATCTGATATGGCTGTTCGCAGAGTGCAGTCCCAGTTCACTAAGCGGTGAGCCCTGAGAACCATGCAAAATAAGAATGTGCTTAGTGCTAATTAGAAAAATAAATTAATATAGAAATCCAGGTGAAAAATGATTAGGAGTCAGTAGAGACCTATAGATTAAACCTTCTCTATAAAGCCTGACAAATGCCTCAGTAACAGCTTTTGATCTTTCTTCGTCCATTGTGAAACACTGATTATACAGGAAAATTTTATTACAGTACAGAGCTGGTTTTCTGAGAAACAAAATAATAGTTCATGCAGTCTTCTTACCTCACGAGACCAGTCAAGAGAAGCACCAAGGCGGCGTTCTTGGCTTAATATAGTACCACCATACTGGTCTTTCCATTTCCAAACCTTTCAAAGAATGACAATAAAAATAAATTAATGACCATGATTAGGTTATTATTTAACCATATATATCAAAATTAAGCACACATAATATATCTTGAGAGGACGTCATTCTAAGATAAAAATAATGACAAAATAATAGAGTGGAACAAGGACTCACTTCTTCAACAAATCTTTCGCGCCCAATATCATGTCTGGTTAATTTACTTTCACGCATCAGCTTCTTCTCCACAACAACCTGAAATAAAGAATACAACAATAATTTATCCTATTTAATGCTGAATGTGCAGCAAAATATATAATGTTATAGCAAACTTAGATAGTACAAGATTCAATGACCCAGTTGAAGTTTTGCCAATGTAAGTTTTGAAGCCTCGGGAAGACAATAGCAAGAGAGTCCATGTTAAGGTAAATGTACTTTCCCTTAGAATTTTTTTAGTCATAATATACAGGATTGGAGATTCATTATAATGGTAAAACTTTAATAATCTACAAGGAGAACAATTCTGTTATTTGTCAAATCATATTGATGTGTTAAGTGGAAAAGGTAACCAGAAAAATCACTGCATTAATATGAAAATTTTCACAGGAAAAAATGCACAATATTACTCTACTAATCAAAATCTTAGGGCATTATCAGCAGAAATGAAAGAGATGGAAAAGTGTTTCAGATCTTAGATTATCACAGTTGTACAATTTACAGTTTTTTTAAGGGTCTGTTTGGCAAACTAATGGAGGGATGGGATGGGGTGGTATGGTGAGTGATGGGGTGGGGTGGCGTGGTGTGTCATTAGAAAGTCCATGTTTGGATAATAAATTATATAAGATGTGGGGTGGGGTAATGAAGATTTTATTTGTATAAAAGTCATTTTTATCCTTCATTATATATTTAAAGTATTTATAATCGTTAATTAGGGGTGAGCATGAATCGGGACGACTGGTCGCCCTCGCCCGCACCGGTTCGAATTTTTCAAATTTTTTTCCGACCCGATAGATAATTGAGTCAGGACCGAGTCTCATTTCTTTGACACTCGACCAGGTCGGGTCGGGACCGAATCCGGGTTTTACGTCTTGACCCGATTGAATATATTATATTCATATTAAATTATTTTTAAATAGTATATTTATGTTTATTTTGAATAAAATTTTATATTTACTAAAAAGTCTTATTTAATAAAAATTATAGATAAATATGTATTCATATTAGAAAAAAGATAACATATGTGTGTGTGAGTGTGTGTGTGTGTGAGAGAGAGAGAGAGAAGAGAGAGAGAGAGAGGTGGTTTAATTTGATATAAGAGAAATTATTTAATTTAGTAATAAAAAAGGGAAAGAGGTTAATTTGGTCTAAAATAATCTATCCCTCATTCCACCAATTTGGTGGAATGAAAAATGTGGTGTTTGAAGGGCTTAGCTATTCCACCCCACCACTCTTAACTTAAATAAAAAATGTAACCAAACATGGTATAACTAATTTCATTCCCTCATATTCCACCCCACCCTTTCATAACCCTCAATCCAAACAGACCCTAAGGAAAAGAATGTCTAGCAGTGATTGTAAACATCCAATTTAATAATGTGGATAGGAATATGTTAAAAGAATAGACACATAGAAAGAAAAATCCATAGTTAATTCACTATTCCTATGACCACATTGTAATCAAGTTCATTACACGAGAACATTATCCACATAACATCTCTCCCCATGAAAACACAAGCATTTCACTAGAACCAAATGGCCCATAGAACAACTATTGGCACCAGACATTTGTGCCATGACTCTTGTTTTCTACCACCAAATCTGAGTTCTCTCCAAAAACTAGCAGAAGATCACGCATCTAGCCAACGACATCTCACTGTTGTCCACAGGTTTTTCGACACTTCACAATCAAAGAAAAGATGAACAACATCATCAGCTGCATTGCAATAAAACCATGGGAGGCCTTAGAAGTTTGTATCCATCTTGATCTATACTTTCTGCTAGAGAGCCTCTCACATCTTAAAAACCATACATTTTTTTTTTGAGAGGGTTCTTAAAAACCATGCAAATATTTCACATATTTGTATTATGATTTCCTTGTTGCCTTAAAGAAAACAACTTTTTTTAGTCAACCAAAAGCTTCTATATGTATAATTCTACCATGTCAAACCACTAACCCAAACTAAAAGATCATTTTCCATAATACTACAATAGATCATAACTAATGTTCACAACAACAAGTCAACAAAAATGTGCCGACAAAATTCTAAATGCTATATTTTGTAAAAGATGTTTTGGTGTCTTGATGGATTCTAACTTTGCTTCAGTCGCTTTGTCTTGTAACATTCCCCAGTAGCACTTTGCGACTTATTGTATATATAAGGATACTATTAGTGCAAAGAAAACTGTTAGCATTAGTTCAATTGAGGATAACTATAAGACCTGAGTAGTCATCCAGTTTTTATTAGAATGGCAATGAAGAATCTTGAATGGTTGGTACACGTAAAATTCTAAAAGCATTCAACAAAACTAATATTGTATTCAGAAAACACGCTAATAAGTAAAACTCCAGGGGCAATGACAGCTTTTACTATAGGTTGGATGAACAATAAGATTAAATGGCATTTTTTTGAGAGAGAAAAAGAAGAAAGGATGAGTCAATTGTGGCGTCATCTATGTATGTATTACTAAAGATCAGAATATGGCATTGTTGTCACCATGTAACGAAATGTCTCATCAAATTGTTAATCATTGCTATCAGTTATGCATTGAAATTCAAATATAATCATAGAATTGAAAGGCAAATAGCCAAAACCAGAGAACATGTGCATCCTTCAACCCCTCAAATAATTTGTACACTTCAAGAGAAATTTATGAAAAAAAGTCGGATGGTTATGAGACTTAGGTAGTCATCCACCTTGTATTAAGAAGCGGAAACTGTGAGATGCACGAGTGTGTTTAGGGCAAAAAATAGAAAAAAATGACTCGAAGTGGGTGTAGACTATACAAGAACATGCTTTCCACCACTACTTGTGCCCAATATATCAAGATACATAGTTGTGATGATATACTGTTGAGTATTATCACGTGCTAGTGATAATCACATACAATGAAGGTACATTACATCTTTCATATTATGCAATATCCATTAGTTTGGACTTTGGAGATACAATATTTAAAGTGTTCTTAATATGATAAATAAGAAAGTCCCAAACCTGGGTTGCTATGCCAGCATGGTCCATTCCTGGTACCCACAGGGCATTGTAACCGGACATTCTCCTCCATCGAATAACTGTATCCTGTAGTAAAATGCAAAATAAGAGATGTTACAAGTGGTTCAGTGGAAAATAAAACCATATATGATACAAATTCATAACTAATCAAGCAAATTGTGAAGATGGCCATTTATATAGGTATCACCTGTATTGCGGTAGTCAAAGCATGCCCTATGTGAAGAGCACCTGTTACATTTGGAGGTGGAAGTACCTGCATAAGTCATTATTTAGTGGATACAATGATTTTACTGGATACTGCTTGCCAATGGCCTATCAGTTGATAATGCAAACACATCAAAATGAAATCAAACTTGACACAGGTTACCAAATTTGCAGGATTTGAAGCAAATGGACCAAAACTTTTGTACAGCACGGAATAAGATTGGGTGCTGTTGATAGAAGTTTCCTTTAAACAATTAATTTAATGCATCAAAAAGATCAGCTTCATGTTATCAGGTATAAAATGATGAATATTTTGATTCAGAACTTCTGGCTTGCCGAAACACTCTACCAACCATGGTGACTGTCAAAGCGCTTCATGGGTGCAAGTAGATATTCATTTTCTCCATGTCTTTATCCCTCATGGTCATGTAGTGTTCGTAGGATACTGTTATGACCCTCTGGTATCTGCTCTATACATCGTATTCATCTAATTTCTGGTTTCCAACTAATTCAAATGCTATTATGACTGTTCATTATTACAGATTCATAGATAAATCCAACAAAACCTCATCTGATGCAACATCTACTCATTAAGCCTTCTAAAAAAACTACTCATTAAGCTATATCAGTGATATACTAAAGGATCCTTCAGGAAATATAAATAAGATTATTTCACAACCATCTCAACATTACAACTTCTTGAATAACAATACATTTTGTGCCAACTTTTTTTCTCATTTTTATTGGAGGTCTCCGAAGAGACTTTTTCTCATCTTTATCACAACATTACATTCTCTTTCACTGCTGAATAAACAGTTAAACAAAACATATAGGACTGAATATTTTTTGAATAAACAATTCTACTTAAGTTTTGTAAATGAGAATAGCAGGGCAAAATACAAGCAAGTGGTCAGACATACTATCACATAAGGTGGTTTTGAGCTGTTTGCATCTGCCACAAAAAAGTCTGATGCCTCCCACCAAGAATACCATCTAAGATAAGACAAAGTAAGTGTTACAGACAGGAAAATAATTAATAAAACTAGTACAATTGTTACAACATATTTTTTTCTGAAAGATACTTACAAGTTGCATATACAATAACAATCTAAAAGATATGATTCTTGTGGCAATTAACACGACAATTTAAAAAAGCACAAAACTTCTGAAACGCACAAAACTTACGACTTCTCAACTGCAACAGGACTGTATTGCTTAGCCATTTGAGCGGAGAGTTGCTTCCTCTCTCCCGGTAAAGTAATTGGATCAATAAAATCTTCAAGATTCTCTTCGTCATCATCCCTCTTTTTTTGTTTCCTTTCACTCTTCTTAGGGCCATCAGGTGCCTTTTGTGCCTGGAAGCAAACATAGATATAGATATACATTATTATATACTTGAATTCACAAGTGCAAGACAAATCAAGCCACAGAAGCATGATACCTGCAATTTAGCTGCTTGTGCTTTTTGAGCAGCTTTGAGTTTTTTCTCTTCTTTTAGCTTAGCCTGATAGGGTGAAATCCATCAGGTCGCAATTAGAGAAGAAATTAAGGAAAAAAAATCCGTTGGTTTATAATTGGAATAACACCATCAAAAGCTTAACTATCACAGGATATCAGAAAGTCCTGTCAATCTAGTGTGTTTATGACGAATCTTGCAGTCGAAACCGGCGTGGAGTTTGCATACATAAATATGCTCAATCCAGCGGTATAGCATAAGGCAATGTTTGGCACTAGGCTGTTTTCCAAACAATTTCATTTCATCTTATAGCAATGTTCTGAATATCTTAAGCCTGCCAACATACAAAATGTAAAGAGAGACACAGTGGAGCCATTTGGACACCAGATCTAAGGCCAGAACCGGCCTTAGTTCCCATTGATTCAGCAAAAAGTTGCCTAAACAAAAAGTAATCATTACCAATTATTACACAAACCAAATTCTAGTCAAAGCATCAAGTGACAGGAACTTGGGCATTTTTTTTGCCAACAGCAAGAACTAAATTGGTTCCAGCCTTCTTTTTTTGTTTCTTTTTGTGGCATTTGTAACAACTCCACTAATTTAATAATACATTAATAAATTGGCATCTTCAGTTTAAGAAAATTAGTAACTAAGATAATAAATAGTAATTATTTATTTATTAATATAAGAATTTTTACTGAACTCAATATTTTATAAATACAGTTAATTAGATATTGATTAAACTTTTTCATAGAAATTTTTTAGAGGACTTTTTCGTAGCAATTAAGTAAACGTGATCTATATTTTTTCATTCAAATAAGGAAAGTATATTTTATTTTGGGTTTATTAAAGGTAAAACTTAAAATGTTAGTTATATTGATGACTTTATTAGAATTTTTATTTTAGCTATAATTCATTGGGATGTGTAAATAAAAATGTAAAGCCACTAAAATATTATCACTAATTTAGTTTTCAGTTTCCCCAACAAGAATGAAATTTATCAATAATTTCTTTTATTTAATATAATAATTTTAGTTCTCGTATTTCATTCAAACACTTTCTGAAACTTATCTATCTAATCAACGTCTAATCAACTTTTTAGCTCATCATCATTACACTTTTCATCCAAATACGAAACTTGAATTTATTTGCCTAATCAATTAGTTCTTGGTAAATAATATGAATTTAAGCTCTTACGTCCAAATGCGTAAGAATCAAAAGCTTCAGAAATTAACCAAAATACAGATTGATGTTCAATTGCCTACAACTATTAGTTTGTTCTCCTCAAGCATTACGAGTCTTTTCCATCAAAAGAACGAGTGATTATAATTAGAACTAGCTTTATTTGAAAAGTGATCTCTGGCATATATCTTTTTTTCAGAAGATCTCTGGCATATACCTTAAAATTATGTGTTCTAATTCCTACTTGTATTACTCACATCATACATATAAATGATAGCTTCTGATGGAAGTTTCTTCCATGATATTTGACAAGCAAATTACCTCGACAAAGTAAATTGATTAAAATGGATAAAATGTAAAAGGGTGAATCTCATGTGCTCAGCAGACTCGTGCTCAGCACTAGACAGATGGAATTTAAATAATATATAAAATAAATTATAGGAAACAATAGGTGTCCTTAATAAATTGCATCAGGTCGTTCCTCCTATGTTGGATGACAAGTATCCCATTACTATATTTCAAACAGTAAGTAAATAAGATTCATGTGAAAAACAATGAGGGAACATTTTTTCCTCGTATAGTCTAGAAGCAGTGATGCAACATCCACATCTCCTCAATGAGTCGACAAACTGTGTCAGGCTTCCTCATAGGTTGGATAGCAAGTATCCCACAAAGAGAAAATAAGAAACCTAAAGCAATGATGTTCCATGACAGCTATATTTTCGAATAATAAGTAAATATGATTCATGTGAGAATTGATGAGGCAACAATTAATCTCCTCATGAGCAATAAGGAGCTAAAGGAAAATGGGTTATTCTTTAAAAAGACAAATTAATAGGGAAATGTGTTTATATGAACAACAGACCTTTAGTTCCTTTTTCATTTTTCTCTCAGGGTCCTCCTCTGCAGCCTGCACATGCCATAATCACATTTCCAAAAAGTAAAGATCTTTTCATTGTTCATCATGGAGAACAATGACACTTGTCAAGTTCTTCTAGTACTTTATATTTGTTAACAGAAAATATATCCACAACTCTTAGGCAGAAAAGTATTTGCCCAGAACAACAAAGAGGAAAGACGGTTGCTAATGCTTGATTTGAGGTTCTTCGATCTAACTGCTAAAAATGCATTGCTAGAGGAACTTGGCAAGATTCAAATGATGGGAAAAGAAGTATTTGCAGATATCTAGAATTCATGTACAATAATAATTGGTGCCTACCTAACATATAAAATTGAACCAGAAGGAGACTCATAAGAAAGGGGAAGGACAAGAATTTCACTCTGGTAAGAGACATCTCCCCCTAAAGGTTTGAACGCCAGAAAATTAATTCTTCAAACAGACACAAATGTGTAGACACAGGCACTGTTCATAAGGTATTTTGGGCAGTTATTTTATGAATATAGACTCAATGAATGGTACCTTTTCAAATTAGAAAATTTAACCTGCACAGAATTGATAAATAAATTTCACAAGAATATTTCATTATAAATAAAAACAATAACTTCAAGTCTCAAGAACACATTCGAAAAGCCTTATTAACTGGTTATGATAAAAACATGTTAAAATGGAAAAAACATTGTTCCAATGGCCTATATGAAGTCATTTCTCAAGTAAACTGATAACATTACACGAACTTCTTTATCTTATTGTATTATGTCCTTGGTAGCTCCAAATTATAACAAGGACGGAATCTTCTCACCGGAGCCGATGAAGGGTTGGCGGACGTATTTGGCTCTGCCATTTGCGTGTGCCCTAGTCGAACCACGCAAAAAAAAGGGAATAAATTTGGTAAATAAGTTCGCATCCCACAAGAACATGGATGGAAAGGAAGACAACGATAAGGAGAAGAAACACCAGTATTTGCTCACCAGACGATGGCTCTTCTTCTGTCAAGTCTGGCTAATGCGCCGCCGCTCTCCAAAGAATTCCACCAACGCCTCCTTGATATGCTGCTGCTGTTATGTGCTGTGAAATCCACACAAGTGAATGGGACCGAATAAATTAATATAATAAATCAGTATAAATAATAAATATATGTATAAAATTAGCATATAGTGTATCACTAATAATAATGACATAACAAATTTTATAATCATAACTCAACACAATCAATAACTCAAATCTCACACTAATTCATAAATTAGCATAACACATTTGTAACATTATATTATCTATAGTCTATACATACAATACAAGCATACAGTAATCAAAACATAATTCAAACCTAACTAAACATGCACATATAATCCTAATTTCTAACTTAAGTTTTAAACATTTAAAAAATCGACCGACCTCCCTGCTCGCGAGCGCAGGGAGACCTCGGCGCTGCCTGCGCGTTAGCAGGGAAGGGCCGAGATGCGCCGAGGTCTCCATTGCTCGCGCGAGGAGGGAGGGAGACAACAGCGCGACCTCAGCGCGCAGATGAGCAGGAGCAAGAGCAGACCGACGACAGAACAGAATGGCGCCAGAAAAAGAATGGATGCGACAAAAAAAAGAACGGCAACAGCGACAGAGAGAGTGAGGGAGGGGGAGAAGGGGAGTACCGGCGATTCACGGCGAGCGGCAGGCGGCAGCAGCGCAGAGCGGCAGGCGGCTGGAAAACACGGCGGCAGGCGGCTGCAACACACGGTAACTAGGGCATCGTCGTTTTTTCTTCCTTATTGGCTGTAACGAGCCGACCAACCCAATTTTTTTTTGAAACAAATACCCATCCGGTCGTCAAAACCCCACGGGTCAGATCGGATTTTTACCGAATTCAACGCGGGTCAAAACTCAATCCGAATCCGAATTTAGAATGACACATGAGCCGTTTAACTCATCCAACACCGATCCAACCGGTCTAATTGGACCGGGTTTCAAATCACTAATGTAGAGGGGAAAACCTCTTTAAGCCGCCCCTTTTGGCTGTTAGGCCTAGGTCCGTTTACCACTAATGTGCGCGCTTAACAAATAAATAATAATAGTAATGTAATAATAATAGTTTGAGACTATGCTAAAAATTGGAAAATCTCTTAATAAATTATTATATTTGTAACACCCCGAATTTCAACTGCAAATTGTCAAGGTCATTCGGCGGTGTTAGCTCATTTGTCATCACATAATCATAATAAAAATATAATTTTCATTTATTATAGCGGAAGCATAAAACTAATTAAATATGATAAAATACTCTTTTCATAAAAATGTGAAAACTTCATGAAACATCATATGATTATAGAATTAAAAATATTTTTAAACATCATTACTAATAACGATTAAAACATCTCCTTAACAACATAGTCAAAATACTCTAAAACATGACGACTCGACATCCTAAATCATTTTACAATTTTATTCGTCATAAGTTGTGCCGCCATCCATCCAAATCACTATGCACCGGCACAGATCCAGAGTGCAGAGATTTCTTTGTTAGAGTATGTAATGACCATGTATGCAGTGATATGATCATAAACAGATATTACATGATATACATCATCTTTATATAAAAGATGTAACAATATGTATGTCGTGCCTTAATACATGATCTACATGTCAAACATTAATATTAGTTGCAAGAAAGACATATAATCATCATTATACTTATAATATGAACATTCATAATAATCATTCATTCAATTCATAGGCATATAAGTAAGATACATTTATCATAACTATTACATCCATAACTCTCTTCGGGATTGACTTCCACTTCCGTGGAACATCATTCCATAACTTTTCTCAGGGTTACTTTATAATTCTTTGGACTTCCACTTCCGTAGGACTTTATTTCATTCGATCGATCGACCCTTTTCTATTAACGTTATATCTTCCAATAGTTGGGACTTATATAGTTGCCCTCTCAATAGGCTAGCTAGGCCTAAGAGACAATGCTTTATAACGGGCGTGACCGAATGCTAGAAAATGCCGCCGCCTCTCGACTTTTTCATAATTTTTCATCAAAAACTTTGGGGAATCGATAAGAAAACATTATGAATCAATACCTATATGTTTCCTAGACATTTTATGATAAAAGGGGCATGAAAACATGTAAAACATTCAAATCTCTAGATTTAGGGTTCATCCCCAAATCATGAATAATGAGAAAACATGAACCCTAATAACAAATCTGATTCAAATTATTACACATTGCATAGATCTAATCAAGAGATTCTATTCATGCATAGATCTAGAGCAAAAACCCTCAATCAAAATCCATTATGCAGACAAGGTTCCCTCGAACTCTTAATCCAATCATGAAAATCATTAAGAGAGGAGGATCCCCTTTACATACCTTTCAATCCTAATTTTTCCTTATCCTCTTTCTTCCTCTTCTTTCTTCTCCCCGATCTTATATTTCTCCTTCATCAAGCCCTAGCCGCCAAGATGTGTAAAGAAGAGGTGAAAAATAAGAATAAGGGACTTTATATCGGGAAGATCATGAGGGTTTGGACAAAAAGTTCAATTAGCCCTTAAATGAAAAATTGGGGTGTTACAATATTAATATAATTATTCACAACTTATAGCAAACTAGGAACTTTTTGCCACCATCGGCATGCTAAAAATTGGAAAATCTCTTAGTAAATTATTATATTAATATGTATTTCACTCAATCCTTATTAAAAGGATATAATATACATCCTCCCTAGTGGTTCTTCCCCATCTATGACCATCAGGGTCGCGTTTAGTGTGCGTGGTTCACTAGATGGCATGCGAGGTTCGAGGAGCAATTCACGAAATAGCTTAATTATACTTTTGGCTCAAACACCAACAAATCAGAAGAAAAACAAAAAGATGAGCTGAGTGTCCACGACCAGCCTCATCCGCGCCGTCCTCTTCATCTTCATCAGTTTCGCCCTCCTCTTGCAACTCTTCTACGTCCTTTGGCATCGGTGACACTTCTACCAACGCTCTATCGGTGATTCCGAGCTCACCTCCGACATACTCGTCTCCAAGGACTCGCCCTCTACTTCCTATACTATAGGAACCAACTCCCCTCTGCAGCCATTCCAACGCAAAAGTTGCGATGGGGCGAGCGCCCCCGCCATCAACACCTCGGGGAAAGTCATGCAGAGGCAGTACAATGTCAATGCCACCACCACTCATGTCGGAGGATGCTTGAGTTGCGGTGACGATAATAAGTGAGCGCAAGGAGTATGTTCAAAATCCAGAGGCCCGAAGCTTCTCGAGGATGGTGAGGGACTCTGCGATGTCAGGATTGACGCCGTCATCATACGACGGAGCAGAATCAACTTCGAGGAACAATGCCCACATATGCCTCCGCTCGACCTAGTGGCACTGTCAGCGTGATGTTATGGAGTTCAAGTGCTACACCCACAAGGCGGCACAGTGGGACGCGTTCTCCTCAAAGAAACCTGCCCTGCATCGAGTACAAAAGAAGCTCCGCGAATCGAACTGATTATTGCTTGAATCACGCCTTCCCTCTAAGGCCCGTTTGGAAACAGAACTAGGGTGGAACCAAGGGCTAGTTCCACTTGGTTCCGCCAAATACCAAGCATTGGCCTAGTTTCAAGGTGAAACCAGGCCGCATTTATTAAGGTGGAACCAAACACGTGATATAGTTGTTCCACTTTTTTTCTTTTCTTATTGACATGACCTTCTTTATTTTGCAAATTCTTTTTTTTTCTTTTACTATTTTCTTCTTTTTATCTTTCTTATACAAAATAATTCATTTATTACATATAAAATATTTATAACAAATTATTGATATAATATTATTTATTACTTATTATTTCATTAAAAAAATTAATATTTCATTAAATAATGTTTTTTTATTTAAATAATATATTTTTTAACAAGATTTTTTCTATAAAAACTTTTAATTTATAATTTCATTTTTTTAATAATAAAATTATACTTTATATTTATAATATTCATTTTTAATTTAAAACTCACAAAAAATTAATCAAACACATGAAATTTACGAGGTTCACTCTAAATCAGGCTACATCCTCGGACGGCGACGAATCTCTTTGTTATGGAATAATGGTGAGACCCCCGTAAGGGACGAGCAGCTTCGCCGCCCCATTGCTGAAGCACTTAATTACATAGAGGGTCCACATAGGACTATAACTAGGTTCGGATTCAAGACATTATCAACATTATCACATATACTTTTTCCTATCACTTCAAATTGGTTCTCATTGTTTGACTCCATCCAAACATATATCAAACTAATCTATCAATTCAACTATTCATCGAGACGGTTCCGTTTCCAAACGTAGCTCTAGTGAACCGCGTCTCCCATCTAGTGAACCACGTACACTAAATGCGGCCATCGGATCCGCATCTGGCAGCCGCGGATGCGGGGAGAACCATCCTCCCCCTACATTATTCCTTATTAAAATTATTAATTAAACATATTATACTATTTATAGTATTATTTTTACAATCAAATTAAATAAGGATTAAGAGAGTAATTAAATATATACAAATATACATATCATATTTAATAAACAAAATTAATTTGTCTTTCTTTTTTTATGTTGCAACGAAAAAGATTCATTTTAGGGGAGTGGATATATTAATCTTATACCACATTAAGTTCATATATAGATAATATTGATTAAATTTAAATTAATCCGAATTAAAGTATGATATTTGGTTGATAAGAAGTACAATTTAGCAAATTAAATAAATATAAGAAGATAATTTTAAGCGCCACGTAAGAAAATGAAATGAACCCCATATAAAATAAGCCTTAAACACAAATCTGAATTCGAGTGTAAAATGCATAAATAAAAATATGATAATTTATAAGGGGATTTTTAAAAAAAACAAAGAATATGTTTCCACATATGTATATGTATATATATATATATATATATATATATATATATATATATAAAGAAAATAGTGGAATGTCACATGGCATCTCCACATTTTTTATAAAATAATTGAAATAATAATAATAATAATAATAATAATACAGTTAAAAAATAGAATTGAATCAAATATAATAGAATTAAATAGGAGTTCAAGACTTAATCATAAATATAACATAATCATAATTATAATTTGGACATGGAGGTCCTCCCTACACCATTCGCCCCGACCGTCCTCCTTAAAGTCAGATCCGTCCGATTGAGATACAACGACGGATCTTGCATATGTTCCGAACCACGGTTTTTTCTCACAATTTCTAGAAAAAAAACCTGCATCCCTCTTTTTTATGCCCTAGGGGAGCTCATGATCACAGCTCCATTCGTCGTCAATTCTGCTCGATGACGCCCCGACACTACTCGTCGTCGTCATTGACATGACACCTGTGGGGATGACGTCCCGATGGTGCTCGACGGGGCCTCGATCCCGCTCGACAAGGCCCAACAACGTCGGCGATCTCACTTGACGATATGCCCAACACCTCTCGCGCCAGCCACTCGCCGTCATTGCTGCCCCGACGCCCTGATCCCGCTCGCTCCACCATTTGACGCTGCCCCGACCCCACACGCCTGTCCGTCATTGCTTGATAGTCGTTGCTCGCCCCTCCCACGCTCGCCTGACCGCCGACGTCCGCCCCTCCATCGACACTCGCCCTGTCGCTGCTTGCCTAACCATCGACACTCACCCTCCGTTGCTCGCCCTACCATGATCACTGACGGTTGCCCTCCACCGGTCTTGCTTTCAATATTGTCAAACAGGTGTGGGACGGTACTCCGGGCCGAGCAGCGGCGCAAGAAAAATTGACGTCAATTGACCTTTTTATTTTGTTTTGAATTGTATCCAAAGCAAGAAAAATTCTGTTGATTCGTAAGTTGTTCAAATTTACGAGATGACTTTAGTTTAAAATTGTGTCCCATGAAAAATTCTTTGCAGTCAGCAAAGCAGGTCTTTGGGGCATCAAGAGTGGCTGCGACATCCGGTAGAGGGAAAAGTTGGAATCAATTTTGTCAAATCGTTGTGATTTTGAACTTCTAACGTTCACACCTCTGAAAGCTTTGTTGATGTACTTATAGTTTTTTTCCATTAAATGGCAAGCAAAAAACAAATGCCGAAGTGCATTCTTTATGAAACACATGCACTTTGCCTTAAATTCAAATTTTCTACAGCACTGTTTGTGCCTCCTTTCATAAAAAATAAAGGGTCACAAAAGATTTTACAGCATTAGAACAATTAGTCATAAATCATACAAGGATATTACAAAGGCAAATGTTGAAGTTGAACCCTCATTTGCTAAGCTACTCGAAATTAGCACCCTCTTTGCTCGTATCCTACTCTCACTTCGTGACAATACAATGAACATACCATTTTTTCAACCAAAATGTCACATATTTTACAGAAAAAACCTGCGCAAGTCATCTAAGAACCAAGCTCACCACATAAAGTTCCTCATCTAAGAACAACACCTCGGTGACGAATCGCAACTCAGCATTAAGTTTTCGATGGACGAATTCGGGCGATGGCAAACCGGAACACATCTCGTGGTGGCATTTTCTATCGATCCCATCAGTGTTGGATCTCAGGGCGGACGGCGACGTCTCCGACGTCAGGATGAGGGGTGTCATCCCCACCAGCATCGGGGCAACAACGACGGTGAGCAGGATTGGGGTGTCGTCCCCACCGGCGTCGGGCGCCGTCGAGCAGGATCGGGGGCCTCCTCGAGCGGGATCAGGGCATCATTGAGCGGTGTCGAGACGTCATTCCCATCGGCGTCAGGGCGACAATGACGGTGAGTAGTATCGGGGTGTCATCGAGCAGTGTTGGCGACGAATGGGAGGATCATAGGAAGCAGAAAAAGAGGGATCTAATGTGTATGAAACCAATTTTTTTTTTAGAAATTGTGAGAAAAAAACCACGGTTCGAGACATGCAAAATCATCTCAATCGGATGGATCTGACTTTAAGGAGGACGGACGGGGCGAATGGTGTAGGGAGGACCTCCATTTTGTCCTTATAATTTAATTATGATACTAATTCTGATCTTTCTGTAGTTCTACCAAATATATTTTTTCTGAAACTTTCAACATATGGTGATCACAGGCCGCAACCCACATATTTATATTGGACATGATGAGTGGAACAAAAGGGACATTTTTATTCTCCTTTTTTGCTTTCCCTCTACTAATTCATGGAAAAAAACATGGACTTAATTCTTTTTGCCATCACATCAACTTTGTGCTTTCTCCTTCCTTGTGGAGGTAAGTTCTAATCCCTTCTCTCGACAATACATATACACATGCATCTACTTCTATCACCATGGATTGTATCAAACATGAGAAAAAAAACTTCGGGCTTTTCTTGCATGTTTCCTTTTTGGTTCAATGATTTGTGCAAATGCAATATTGCTTACTCCAAGCTATGAAGTTATGTATAATTCTTCTTGCATCATAATATGTTTTAGTTTTTTATGATCTTGAATTGGATGTTGAGAAGCATCGATGGACTTTTCTCGAGTTGTTGCCCTCGTTGCGTCGTTTTAGTATCAAATGTCGTTCATTACTACATCAAATGTTGTAACGATATTAGGTCTAAGGACCAAGATGATTTGATTTAATAGTCTCACTTGAACAAAAATACGAAGTTAATCATGAACTTATATGTAGTTACTCCCTTTATTTTTCAAAACACGTTTTAAAATCATGCGGGCCAAAAGTCCGAAGCGAACAATATCTTTGTTGACCTAGAGGTGTTATCGAAATGTCATGGTCACTTGAGCCGTGTGGGAAACATGGGCCATGGCCCAACACGAATCACTCAACGAGGATGTTGAGCTCCCTAAGGGGGGAAATTGTAACGACCGATCTAAGGACCAAGATGGTTTGATTGAATAGTTCCACATGGACAAAACACGGAGGAGTGTGCTTATATGTATTTACTTCCTTTACCTATCAAGACACATTTTTAATTCATGTGAATCGAAAGCTCAAAGGAAATAATACCTTAATTGGTTCGGGCGTTGTTACATAATTGTATCAAAGTCAAGACCCATGCGACTTTCTATAATGCTCATAATCACCTCCATATTTTGCACATGTAAGACTATTCAATCAAATAATCTTCATCATTAGATCTTAGAGCATTATAATCTTCTCCATTTAGGGGTTCAACTTCAGCGTTGAGCGATCCGTGTTGGCCATGGCCTATTTTTCTCATATGATTCAAGTGAGCACGCGATGTTAGCTCTGATATCATTTGTAATACTTCTCAGCTCAATTAAGATATTGTCTGCTTTGGGCTTTGGCCCGCACGAATTTAAAATGCGTATTGAAATGTGAAGGGATAGCTACATGTGTTTTGTCCATGTGAGACTATTCAATCAAAACATCTTCATCATTATACCTCGTGTTGTTATAATCTTCTTTCTTTAGGGAGATCTTAGCCCATGTCCCGTGTTTTCCATATGGCTCAATTGAGCACATGAACTTGGCTTTGATACCTTTTATAACACTCTGAAATCCACATGACTTTCACATGCTCGTATTCGTCCCAGAGATGTTACACAATTTTTTATAAAATAATTTTACAAAATTATAATTATAAAATGCAAAAAACTTTAAATAATAAAGCTAAGAGTCCACAATATCCAAAGGAGCTTAAACTTCCATAACTCCTCAATACTAAAAATGCGAAATAATAATAGCAACTAAAACAATGCTAAAAGGACTTTATCATATGCTATGTGCAACAACTTATCAACCTGGCCACCTGCAATAACATTCCTACTATCATCTCAACTGCATGAATTTAGATGCAGAAAAAATCATGAGTATAAAAATACTCAATACATAAGATCTAATCATAATAATAATTAATAAAAGTGCACAATAATTAAACTCTAATAGGATGATAGAGCAAATAATGGTACGATGCAATAATATAGCACTGGATGAATCAATAGAATAATAGACCAATAAATCAATAAAGCCATAGATTAATATGGAGAATCGGGAAAATGGGTCAAAAGATCAATCGATAGCAAATTAACAATTAACAATAATCAATGATGCTTGATCACCGCGACACTATTCAATTTAGAAATTTCAATTCAATATCAATGGTCGCCAATAATAATTCGATTTGATTCAATGGGAGGAGGCAATGTCGATCAACGCTAGTATCTCAATGACCACGATTCAATTCAATTCTGTTCCATTCTATTCATTTCAATTCAATGTTTGAAGTTATTCGATTTAATAGGGAGCGCTCGATCAATTAGAGGGAACTCCATGTCTTTTTTCATGTAGACCAATGAGGGGTCAACCCATGGCAAGCTTCCTCAATACAACAATGCTAACAATGATTCGTAAATGAGGATCATGGCCAAACACATGCTAGCCCTTCTTTAGAGATGACGTCTTAAACCTTTAGATACACTATCTGTCATATTTAATTCTATAGCAAATGGCACAGGAGCTTACATACATTAGAGAACATACAAACCCAATAGTTTTCATCTTTTATCTTGTTTACCTAATAGACCTATCTTTAACAATTCAATTTAGGTTAAGCAAGAACTCAATCAAAAGAAAACTATTAGATCAATTCTAAATTCAATGACATGATATGATGGGATAAGAATGTAATTAATATTAGGATCAGATATAAAAATCACGATGGGTCAGATCTGATGATAATATGATCATGGATGATCATAAATATGTATCCATAATAAATATCCACTTATCCATGATTAAATACACAAAATAGGTTTTCTATCCTCAAGACTCGGCCCACGTCGAGTGGAACACGGCCCGTGTTTGGGGGATGTTCGATATGCCCCGGCCAGGGTAAACCCGGGGCGGGTATAAGGTGAACCTGAACCGGGTAAGCCGGTTCGTGCCCATGAACATAAACAACAAACCACAGGCCATGTTCGGACGAACATGACCCGTGTTACGAAAACTTGGGCTGCATCGTTGCTACCTTAGTCTGTGTCTAAATCAGATTCGGTACGAGTTTCAGGAATCTAAATAGTGTCCTCCATAACCCGTGCAGTGTTGACAAAGCCCGGATTGAGTTCTATCACCAACAAGAAATCGTGTTTCGACACGATTTTTCGATCACCATAAGTGTACTATACGATGTCCAAACGATACACAATTTATATCTCTAAAATCATGTACAAAGGATATGAGGACAAAGTTCCATGTTGTGAAAAATTTACGACATTGGGATTCCCCCTATGTACCTAAAGTTGATTGAAAAAACCAACTCGAACTTCTATGGTGCGCAGCTTGTTCAGACATCGAACTTTGGACGACGATATCTCCATAATGTGACCTTAAAATTCACGTTTGAGGCTTCTCTCCTATGTCGGGGCTTCGAAATGAGTCATCGAATGCCCTCTAGAACATCTCGATTTGCATGAAAATGAGAGACAAAGTGGAGCTCGTGTTGTAGAAATTTGATTTGCATGACCTTGATGTTTTGACTTCTATTGGGCTTTGGACTCATTTATAATTAATCATGGTCATCTGTCGTTAATTAACTCTCTGATAATTATTCATGATTAATTAAATCCAAATTTAAATAACCACACCCATAACAATTTTCACCTCTTCTCAAACTCCATCTTATCTTTTCAACTTCTCTATTTTCTCTTATCTAATTCAATGCACATGTTCAGAGCATATCTTTCAGTGTCTGTATTGTGCACTCGTATTGTTAGTTAGTCTAAGGATGTATTGTCGTATTGAAGTTCAATTTCATTTCAAATGCACCCTGGATGCTCCGTCGGGATCATATTGTAAATCGTGGAAGTTTATCTGACACAATGGAGACTGACACTCCATGTAGTCAGATAACCTCCGTAACATAAATGTTCATCAGTTTTTCAATGGCCTGCTTCCATTTGATGGGTAGAAATGGGTCGCTTTGCTGAACCACTCCACCACTACCCATATTGCAACGTGACCCTGCTTTCTTGACTGAAAAGTTTGCAGAAATATTTTTGCATAACTTAAGTAGGTGGTTGTATTCACCGTCGTTCGATTGTGCTTTGTCAATATTCAATAGTAGTTTGGATTATATGTTGAGATATGTCATGATTCATATGTTGTTGTTGCTAGTCACCGAACTGACATGGATGATATATTCAATCATATTCCAACGACTCACTCTCAAGCATGCGAGTGATCATGCCCATTTTCTGCTCAGGACATTAAGCCATTGAGCTTGCTTTTTTAGGATGGTAACTGATCACAAACTCATAGTTCTTAAAAAACTTGATCCATCTCCTTATATTCATATTCCGTTGAGAAAAGATGTACTTCAAGCTTTTGTGGTGAAGATCTCAAATTCTTCATCATAGAGATAGTGTCGCCAAATTTTGAGGGCGAAGACCACCACTGCTAATTCAAGATAATGTGCCAAAAAGTTATTCTCATGTTTTTTTAATTACCATGTTGTATAGGCGACCACCTTCCCATGTTGCATCAAGACGCACCTCAAGCCGATGTCACATGCATCGTTGTAGATGACATAAACTCCTTAGCATGAAGGTATAATCAGAATGGACGTCGGCGCCAATTTTTTCTTTATCTCTTTAAAGTTATTTTCACGCTTCTATGACCATTCATACTTGACGTATTCTTTGTGAGGTTGGTCCATGGTGACACGATGTTAAAGAAATCTTGTATAAATCTCCAGAAATATCCTGCAAATCCGAGGAAGCTTTTGATCTCTGATACATTCTTTGGTTGCGGCCAATTGTCAACTACTTCCACCTTTGCAGGATCTACTAATATTCCATCATTGCTGATTATATGTCCGAGGAACAAAATCTCCTTCAAAAAACTCACGTTTCAAGAATTTGGCATACAATTTGTGCTCTCGTATGTGCTCCTCATGTTTCTTCGAACTTGATGAATAGATGAGGATGTTGTCAACGAAGACTATCATGAACCTATCCAAGTGTGACCTGAACACTTCGTTCATCAAATTCATAAAGGCTACAAAAACATTAGTCAACCCAAATGGCATCATCAGAAACTCGTATTGGTCATATCTAGTTCTGACAATTGTCTTTGGCACATCATCATCAGTATTAGAGAACACTTTCGTCGAAGACAATTGGTCAAACATGTAATCAATTCTTGACAATGAATACTTGTTCATTATCGTGACCTTATTCAATCAAGATATTGCAAATGGAAATAGTGCGTCGAAAGCATGATGAATATTTATATTAAGGAGGTTATTTGAATATTCAACTTCTCTATTTTCTCTTATCCCATCCAATGCACATGTCTAGAGCATATCTTTTAGTGTATGTATTGTGAACTCACACTGTTCGTTTGTCCGAGGATGAAACGTAGTGCTGAAGTTCAATTTTGTTCCAAATGCATTATGGATGCTCTGCCGAGATCAGATTGTAAATCATGGGCGTCTATCCGACACAATGAAGACGGACACTCCATGTAGTCGGATAACCTACATAATATAAATGTTCATTTGATGGGTATGAAGTGGGACGCTTTGCTCAACCAGTCCACCACTACTCAAATCGCATCGTGGCCTTGTTGAGTTCTTAGAAGCCTTGTAATAAGATCCATCATTATTTTCTTTATTTTTCATTATAGGATTCAAAGTTCTTGCAATAATTCATCGTTAATTTTCACCTATTGGCATACAATACACCTTGCAACGTGCTCAACTATGTTCTTCTTCATATTATTCCGTTAGAAGGTCCGTTTCAAGTTCTTGTACATCTTCGTGCTTTCAGGATGAATGACAAATTTTGATTTGTGACATTCATCCATCATTCTCTTATTCATTCTTCATTTTCAAGAACCCACAATCGTCCACTGATCACCCCATTCTTGACTGAAAAGTTTGCAATAATTTTTTTCGCATAACTTGAGTAGGTGATTATACTCATCATTGTTCGGTTGTGCTTTGTCAATATTCAATAGTAGTTTGGACTGCATGTCTAGATATGCCATGATCTGTATGTCATCGTTACCGAACTAACCTAGATGATACAGAGACACACTTTCAATCATGTTCCAGAGACACTTTCAAGCATGTGAGTGATCCTGTCCATTTCCTGCTTAGGGCATCAATCATTGAGTTTGCCTTTCCTATATGGTAAACAAACATAGTCTTTCAAAAACTCGATCAATCTCCTCTGACATATATTCAGATCCCGCTGAGAAAAGATGTACTTCAAGCTTTTGTGATATGTGAAGATCTCGAATTCTTCGTCATAAAGATAGTGTCGACAAAACTTGAGAGCGAAGGCTAACGCTGCTAATTCGAGATCGTGTGTCAAATAGCTCTTAATTCGACATCGTCATAAATATAATGTACAGGCGGCCACCTTCTCATGTTGCATCAAGACGCATCCCAAGTCGGTGCCACATGCATCGTTGTAGATGAGATAAGCTCCTTGGCCTGAAGGTCTAGTCAGAATGGGCATCGTCCTTAATTTTTTCTTTAGCTCTCAAAAGTTATTTTTACACTTATGTGACCATTCATACTTGACGCGTTCTTTGTGAGGTTGGTTCATGGTGACACGATTTTGGAGAAGTCTCGTATAAATCTTCGGTAATATCCTGCGAATTCGAGAAAACTTATGATATATGATACATTCTTTGATTGCGCTCAGTTAGCAATTGCTTCCACTTTTGTAGGATCCACTGATATTTCATCTTTGCTTATTATATTTCTGAAAAATATAATCTCCTTCAGTCAAGACTTACATTTTGTGAATTTGGCGTAGAATTTATGCTCTCGTATGTGCTCCTCATGTTTCTCTGGACTCGATAAATAGATGAGGATGTTGTCGACGAAGACGATCATGAACCTATCCAGGTATGGCCTGAACACTTGGTTCATCAAAACCATAAAGACTACTAGAGTATTGGTCAGCAAAATGGCATCACTAGAAATTCGTAGTGGCTATATCTGGTTCTGAAAGTTGTCTTCGGCACGTCGTCATTAGTTTTTCATAGCTGAATGTAGCCACTTTTTAAATCAATCTTGGAGAACAATTTCGCCGAAGACAATTGGTCGAACATGTCATCAATTCTTGACAGTGAATACATGTTTTTTTTATCATGGTCTTGTTCAATCAATATATTGCAAATGAAAACAATTTGTTGAAAGCATGATAGATATTTATATTAAGGAGGTTATTCAAATACAAGGAGTGTCAATTTTTGTTGTGTCGGATAGAGATCCACATTTTTCAATTCGATTTTGTCGGAGCATCCAGAGTGCATTTGAAATGAAATTGAATTTCAGCACCACGTTCATTCCTTAGACTGATGGGCAATTTAAGTGTACAATACAAGCACTATAAGATATGCTCTGGGCATGTGCATTGGATTGGAGTGACAAGTGAGACGCTCACCTCTCACATAGAACATGTTGCCACTCTAACATAGAACATGACATCCTTTACAATGAAGGCCTTGTCGCTTTTCCATCCGTTGGAGTGAGGTAGGAGGATGACAATACTTATTAGAGGAAGTGATGAAGTAAATTATGGAGATTGCTGATAAAGTTCACCTTATTAAAGAAAGATTGAAGGTAGCTTTCACAAGGCTAAAGACATACTGACAAGAAACGAAGAGAACAAATCTTCAAGGTTGGAGATCGAGTGATGTTGAAAGTCTCTCTGATGAGAGAGTAATGAGATTCAGGATGAAGGGTAAGCTGAACTCTAGGTATATCAGTCCTTTTGAGATGTTTACTTTGGTTAGAGATGCAACTTGCAGGTTGGCGCTACCTCTATCGTCTGGAAACATGCATAATGTGGACTTGACATATGTTGAACAACCTATAGAGATCTTGAGTACCGGTCCAAGCTTTTGAAGAGCAAGATGGTACCCATGGTCAAGGTGGTTTGGAAACATCTCAGAGACGAAGATGCCACCTAGGAATTGAAAGTAGAGACGAGGAAGAATTTTTTAGAATTATTTAGATTGATTGATGTAATTTCTTTTATGCAAATTCGAAGACGAATTTATTTTTAAAGAGGTTATGATGTACCATGATTTTGCATGAATAAATAAATATTTTATTCATTAATGAGATTTGGAAAATCATTATTTAAAATCATGAAATTATTTAATTTAAAAATAAGAGAAAATAGAGAAGCTAGAAAGATAAGATAGAGTTTGAGAAGAGTTGGAAATTATCATGGGTATGGTTATTTAAATTGGGATTTAGGATTTAATTAATCATAAATAATTATGGGAGAGGTTAATTAATGAATAATTAATTCTAAATGAGGCCAAGGCTCAATAGAAAACTCTAGCCTACAATTATAAATAGGCATTAAAGGATGACTGAAAATCCCCTTCAATCAAATGTAATTCCTACAACATGAGCCTCACCTTGTCTCCCATTTTCATGCAAATTGAGACATTCGAGAGGGCATCAGCCGGCTGATTTTGAAGCCCTATCATAGAAGAGAAGTCTCGAGGTGACAAATGCGAGTTTCAAGGTCACATTGCGGAGTTATCGTCGGTCAAAGTTCGGCATTGCTATGTACGCCAACTTTATGTACGTATGGAAAATTCTTATGTCATTGGTCTTTTTGGACATCCTATTTTGTTGGTTTTTTTGGGCATGGAACCATGTCCTCATTTCTTTTGTACCGAGATTTTAGTGTTATAGATTGTGCATCATTTAGACACCGTATGATATAATTATGGTGGCTGAAAAATTGTGTCGGAACATAATTTATCGTCGACAAACCCGAGCTCTGTCAAGAACACGGCTCGGGTTTCGACCAACATGGCCCGAATTCTAGAGGACATGGCTTGGTTTTCCTAGAACTCGAACCAAATCTGATTTGGATGTGAATCGAGCTCGCGACGACGCAACCTGATTTTTGTCAACACGGTTCATGTTCATCCGAACACAACCCATGCTTTGTTGTTTATGTTCATGGGCGTGAACTGTCCTACCTAGCCTGGATTCACCTTATACCCGCCACGGGTTTACCCTCACTGACGCATGTCGGACATCCCCCAAACATGGCCCAAGTTCCACCAGATGCGGGCTGAGTTATGAGGAAAATCTATTTTTGAATATTTAATCATAGATAATTGGATAGTTATTATGGATACATGTTTATGATAATCTCTTATCATATTATCATCATATGTGACCCCGTCATGATTTTTTATATCTTATCCTGATATTTTTTATATTCTTATCACATCAAATAATGTGATTGAATTTAGAATTGATACTATAGTTTTTCATTGATTAGGCCGAGGGTATTACAAAATAATATCAGAGTTGACCTTACGTGCAAACATGAATCATATGAGAAACATTGGCCCATGTCCAACACGGATTGCTCAACGAGGGCGTTAAGCCCCCTAAGGGGAAAGATTATAACGATTAGATGTCTAAGGACTAAGATGGTTTGATTGAATAGTCATACATGGGCAAAGCACGGAGGTGGTCATGAGCTTATATATAGCTATCCCTTCATTTTTCAAGACGCATTTTAAATTCGTGTAGGCCAAAAGCCCAAAGTGAGTAATATCTTAATTAAGCCACCCAGGTATGATACCTTCTATAACGCCCCAAGACCTACATTACTTTCACGTGCACAGAGTCATCCCAAGGACGCTACACAATCTTCTATAAAATAATTTTATAAAATATAAATTATAAGATGCGAAAGACTTCCAATGATAAAGGTAAGAGTCCATACTATATAAAGGAACTGGAATAACCTTAACTCCACAATACTAAAAATACGGAAACATGAAGACTAAATAACATCACTAGGACTCAAGCTAGACTCATGTGCAAAATCCATCTATCACTGAGGTGAGCCACCTGCAACACCATCCTTTATATTCATCCTCTTACATGCACGGATCTAGGTATAGAAAAATATCTATGGGCATAAAAATACTCAGTATATATGGTCTAACCATATCGATAAATAATAATTAACAGTGCTTAATAAATAGAATCCAATGGCGCAAATGAAAAAAATGTAAAGCAATGAATCAATAGATCAACATAATGATTGATTAATATAACTATTGATGTAACTATAGATTTGATGAATCAGACCAAGGTCGAAAGACCAATCAATAATGATAATAATTACCAAATAATAATTTTAATGGACCCGATCAATATGGCACTGTTCAATTAACAATTTATAATTCAATAATAAATGGTCATTGACCAATAATAATTCAATTCAATTGGATGGGCAGAGGTAATTACTATCAATGCCAATATCCAAATGACCATGATCTATACAATTTGATTCGATTCGATTCAATTCAATGATCAATAGAATTTTAATTCAATTATCAATGTTCAGAGTTATCCATTACAATAGGAAGCGCTTGGTCAATTAAAAAACACTCCATGTCTATTTCATGTAGGTCAATGAAGAATATCAATCCATGGCAAGCTACCCCAATAAAAACAATAGCACTAATAATTATTCGTGAATGACGGGGTACCATGGGCAAACACCAAAGAGCCATAGCTTCTCTAAAGAATGACTTCTCAAATATTTAGGTTACTATCTGCCCCATATAATAACAATAATGATATGACATAAAGGACTTAGAGACAAGAGGACATGTAAACACATCAGTTTTCATCTTTTTATTTTGTTTATCAAACACATCTATCTTTAAAATTTTATTTTAGGTTTAACAAGACACAATCATAAGAAAACAACTGGATCACCACTAAAATTAATGACATGATTGGATATGCTAACCATGAATAGATGATCACTTGAATTCGAAGGTCAATTTCTGATAAGTGAACCTACCATAACCAAGCGACCTTAACAAATTTCTTTTGGCTGATATGTTAAGCATTTCCTGCTGAAAATTTTTCGGCTATTGGATGATAAGATTTTTGAATTTCTATAATTTTTACAGAATTTTAACATGTCATATGTCATCTTAGAAAAATACATTACTAAGCAGTGATCTACCTGCTTCAACTACTTGAAATCCTATTAGTTAAAATGAAGGTCCAATCATTTTATTTTGTTAAAAATCTATATTTAACCTCTATAAATGCTTACTGATAATTTAATTATCATTATGCTTTAATCCAAATATTAATTATTACATGCAAACATAACTATATAAGCATCTAAATTAACTTAATATGCTAAATAGAATTATGATTATGTAAAAATGATGTTTGTGGAGCACGTCCATGTTCTTCCCTAAAAAAAATTGTCACAAAATTTGAATATCTGTTTCAGGGAATAAGAATGAATACTTCTTTCTTATTTGATCTCCTCACTCCCAACTTGTCCTTTTTCCTTTTTTTTTTTACAATATCTTGTATTATGTTTCCTTCATAAGACAAATTCTCTTGTACTTGATTAGATTGAGGTTCCAACAAATTGAAAGGATATGGCCAATATCATTGAAACATATAAACAATAAAGATATAATGAATGCACTACATCTTTGGTGGTAGGACTAACAAATAAATAATTGACTCGATACGTTCTAAAATATCATAGACAACATTTATTTTTTCGTATGTAATGTTGACCTTCTGAATTCATTATTGTGATCTCTTTTTGTTCTCCTTAATATTTCATAATAATCCTGCACTTATTATATTAGGTTTTATTGGTTTATTCAAAATTCTTTTGGCTATAATATTTTTCCAAAGTACATATTTAACATTTCTTAAAAAGATTAATTCTTTCATATAGTTTTGCTACCCATAACTAATTTCATACAAAATTCCAATAACGATAAGTACCGCAGTTATGAGTGAAAAAGTAATTGTAAGAAAATTTTCAAATATTTGACAAGATTTACGCATAATAAAATAATGGATAGAATTTTGACAATTATACGAGTCTATCATGACAAGCAAAAAAGATGACACATTAGATAAAGAGAACGATGGAACAATCACCAATTATCATGTGTCCACAGGTTCAAAACTATTACTATCATTTGTAAGAATGACGGTCAAAGTGTGAGAAACAATGATATTTGTGAATAATACTTTTCCTCTTTAACTAATTTGCAATGATGACATGTCGATTCAAGTTCGCAATCGAGGATCAGAAAGATGTCCCCTCAATCGTTCATTCTCTAAACGTCCAACCAACATTTCAATAATGCATGAGGGGAAATTTTTCTGATAACTCAAAGTAAATTTTTTTCTTAAAACAATATGAAGTAACGTGATGTCGAATAATCACTCCACTTCAGACAAG